>OZ007571.1:72244288-72936788 GCA_963931925.1 Onchidella celtica
CTACATACTTACTTCCACATGCCTTCTCCATCGTGTGTCACAATATAATAATACCAAGCAAATTCGGTGTGTAATTTGAAGTATTGGCATATCTCTAAACGCCGTGAGCACATGAAACTTTAATCATGAATTTCTCAAAAGTTGATAAAAGAGGGTTAGAACCTTGTCATTCTATGGGGAGGAAATTTGAAGTGTCCACGGGTTATCAATGATCCGTCCAATCAAACTTGAAGCACTCACGTCTCACTCCTCACCACTGTGCTGGTGACCGGCACAAGAGCCTGTGTACAATTTCTTATGAAGATGTCACAATACAATGCTCTGCAACATCCAAACTCTTGCCAGTAACACTGAAAACAGACTAAACGCCCACAGAATCTTGCCCAAGACAAGGCTTTGTCATTAAAATTTTGTCGTTGGGAACAATTCCACTGCAGGTTTGTTGTCCTCTCCACAATTGTGAGGTTTTTGAGGGTCTTTTTGGTTGTTTTTTAAAACACACTTTTCACAATAAGGAGTCATGATCCGTGAGTATGTGCCCCTGGATACGGAGGGGTGGGGGGGGGGGGGTCTACAGCGTATGAAAAGTATACACACAGGAGAGAGAGGCTGTTCTGGGAAGCCTGTGTGCGCTTTCCAATTATGACGGTAATTTAACCAACAAAAAAAAACCCCAAAAACTAGACGATTCTAAGACTAAATTGTTTTAAATGGAACTAGATAAGATAGTTTATGCAAACTGCCCTTGAAGATTCTAAAAACTTAGAGCCGTGTAATGGACATTCACCATTCTCGTAGCCGTGCGGTCCTACGGTGGGGGGGGGGGGGAGGGGAGGGGAAGAGGGGGGGGGGCAGACGTACCAATGAAAAATTTCCGCGTGGTGGGCTATAAAAATCAAGAATATCCAGAGTACGTAGCCTACTTTACTGACAGCCCCAGAGAATGCTCTGAGGGTCCCTAACTCCAGGCACCAAGCGACGTGTGCTGGAGGGGGGAAGGGGGAGATGTAGAATTCTTGACCTAATAACCCACTGACGGCTGACTCGTTCTGAACGTCACTCGGTCTTCTCTCCTGCACTATTTCTGGCCTAACAATCAACCAACGAGCGTCACCTCGTGCCCCCCCCCCCCGTCGTTGATTGCCTGAAAATGAGCACGGGTGGGGGTAGAGCGGAGGGGGAACACCCGGTGAAATGGCGGATTGATTCGATATAATTAATACGCGTGTTCAGTGGATAATGGCTCTTGAGAGCGATTAAAAACTACATCGTTTGCCAGCCACACTTGCGTCGTTTCATTGCAATGAATTTAATGCACCGTTAGCTGATTGGGAACTTTCCACATCATTCGATCTACCCGAGAGATTTCAGGTTCATTCCCTCTCCTCCCACCACACCTACCTACCCAAGCACGTATGGGTACCAGTCATGTGTATGATTGTCGTGCTGTGAAATAAATGAAGGGCAAAGTTTTCTGTGGTGACGAATGGAGGACACGTTGGTCTAGAGCAGGGGTCACCAAACTACGGCCCGCAACGTCAGTTCATCCGGCCCGCCATGGTACTTCATTTTGTTTGATAAAAGCAGGGATATCTAGAGCTACGGGATGGACAAGCTTCCTCAAACCAAGATTTCTCTAGAGTTTTTCTTCTGGCTTGCAAGTATTGAACAGATTGCTTATGCGACCCGCGCTTGTAAGTCTGTCAGTTATCCGGCCCTCTGTGAAAAAAGTTTGGTGACCCCTGCTCTAGAGGCAAAGTACTCGCCTCTCATGCCCAAGGTACCATACCGGGTTCGGTTCCTCTTGTTGGAATTTTTTTGGGGGGGGGGGGGGGGGATTCATGTCCTTGATCCTTTGGGAGAGACAATATTGAGCCGTGTCTTCTCGGATAAGGACGAACAACTCAGAAGGCCCGTGTGCACGTTGAAAGTCGAGAAGAACAGGCCGAACAAGGCCGCTGCCCGGGCAAAATTCTAAAAGACCAAATCCTGACCACAAACACATACAAAAACAAGAAGAAGAAAAGTGAGGTGTAACTAGTGGACCCTCCAAAACTAAAGACCCAACACCAAACTACTGTTGACCAATACGTCACTAGTAGCTCGATTGACGATTCCGAGCGGAAAAATGTATTTCGTGCATGGTACCGAACTAAAAACTGCCCCTGCCCTGTCGTTGGTACATTCTGTCTACCGTCTGACTCTAGACGGCCTAGGTCTGACTTCTTCCGCACACACAATGTGACCGTGATCGGATCGACCTGCTTGCTCCAAGAGCAAACTCCAACTTTTGTGCAGCGCACGCTCCATTTTGGATATCCCTTCGTCCCCCCCCCCCCCGTCCTATGTAGGCTTTTCATACGTTTACCCCCCCCCCCTCCAACTTTACCAGTGTACGACCTCTAAAAGGCTGAATGTTCACGAGAATGCCTTGGTGTTTTATAACTTCAGGTGACATTTTCCATGCTCTATATCATCAGATGACAGCCTCTTTTTTTTTATTTTTTTTTTTTATTTATAATTCTATAACTTTTTTTAAAGCAAATAAAAACTTACTTTTTACTCCATCATCATAACTGAAAGGCGCAAGTACGCTCCCTCAGACCCCAGACACCCCCCCCCCCCCAATGTACGCCAGTGACAACCAAGGAATACAGGGTGGTTACTACTCCACATTCATAAGGACAACCCTAGCACCCTCCAAGCTACTCCACATTCATAAGGACAACCCTAGCACCCTCCAAGCTACTCCACATTCATTGGCACAACCCTAGCCCCCTCATCCAAGCTACCCCACATTCATTGGGACAACGCCAGCCTCTCCTAAAGCTACTCCACATTCATTGGCACAACCCTAGCCCCCTCCAAGCTACTCCACATTCATTGGGACAACCCCAGCCTCTCCTAAAGCTACTCCACATTCATTGGGACAACCCTAGCCCCCTCCAAGCTACTCCACATTCATTGGGTCAACCCTAGCCCTCTCCAAGCTACTCCACATTCATTGGGTCAACCCTAGCCCCCTCCAAGCTACTCCACATTCATTGGGTCAACCCTAGCCCCCTCCAAGCTACTCCACATTCATTGGGTCAACCCTAGCCCTCTCCAAGCTACTCCACATTCATTGGGTCAACCCTAGCCCCCTCCAAGCTACTCCATATTCATTGGGTCAACCCTAGCCCCCTCCAAGCTACTCCACATTCATTGGGTCAACCCTAGCCCCCTCCAAGCTACTCCACATTCATTGGGTCAACCCTAGCCCCCTCGAAGCTATCCCACATTCATTGGGTCAACCCTAGCCCCCTCCAAGCTACCCCACATTTATTGGGACAACCCTAACCTCTCCTAAAGCTACTCCACATTCACTGGGACTACGATAGCCCCCCCCCCCCAGGGCACGTACTTTATAGATAACCCAAGTTCAGGGTTTCTCTAGGGCCTCAGTCTCAGGTCCTACTCGTAGATCATACTTCTACGTCACCCAAAAGCAACAGAATAATACACACGAAAGCAAACACAGAAAGATACATAAGATCGTTTTTGTCCTCCGCAATTCGCCCCAACAAGACATTATAGCTAGATGTGTGCATTGTTTTACAAAGCCTCCAGGCCATGTTAACTTCATGCAATATGCTGGTAGCTGGCTTAGGAATATGTGAGTGTGCATGAGAAAACCCACAATAAGTCGGCAACATGACATTTTGAGTTCTGTACATATAATAAAAGACAAGACATTTCTGATAAATAGAAGACAGTGACCCCCCTAAAACAAGATTTTGAGAAAACGGCATTTAATCCTACAAGTGGCAATAGCTAATTGACCCATTAATATTAGAGTGATTGTGAGACCGTAGTCTAATAACTAAGCCGTTATAGAGATCATGGTGAGTAGTGTTCACTGCTCGTCTACAGTTTACGCTGTAACATGCCACGGCCCCCTAGAAACAGCCAAGTCGGAAGTTTTTGGATCTTGTTAGGAGCCCGTAGTCTAATAAGTAAGCCGTTATAGAGATCATAGTGAGTAGTGTTCACTGCTCGTCTACAGTTTACCCTGTAATATGCCGTGGTCCCCCAAACAACAGCCAAGTTGGAAGTTTGTGTCGGACCCATATATTTTCACTTCAAAGCCGTTTTTCTCAAAATCAGCTCTGCCGACTTAAGCCGGGTTTTCCCATGCACACTCACATATGCTGGCGTAACGCTGCGATAGATGTGCATACCATGCACGTGCTCTTGAACGCATCGTGAAAATGAATTTCCCAAATGGGATAACAAATTGCTGCCTATCTTATGTAGATGTAGTACAGTATGGTTTACTGATGTCCCCAATGAGTCAAGTGTACATCTAGATAGCTGCAAGGCGACGATGCGCGACTGTCGAACTGTGACAAAAAGTGGTGCAGCAAGCGTTAGAGCATGACAACACTACACCACCAGATGTTTCTACACTTCAAAGGGTGTGAAAGGCACAGTGACCTACATAATAGTAGTATGTCACTGAAAATGCTGGGTAGATCGTGTCTGTCAGCCCACACAGTGGGGGAAAACGTCATGTCATAATCAACAACATATTTGTCACGAGTGGAGTGAGCGATAGTTAATAATTACGGGGGGGGGGGGAAAGGAGGAGAGTAAAATTAACGCACGTAGACAAGTAAGTTAAAGCGTGCATGTTGTGAGTGGTGGGGGTCTGAAGGAGGCGAGGGCGCTGTATTACTATCACTGCAAGTTAGAACGTCCTAAAGAGCGGACGCAAGAGAAAGCCCAGTGGGCGAACATAAGGGGAGCAGTCGGAAGACTAGTGAGAGAGTTTTTTCCAGTGATGACTGGTAGGTGAAACGATGATTGATAATTATGATTGATGTATTATATTTGTCTATTACCATGATGTAAATAAGTATATGTGAGGAATGTGGAAGTCCTTGATATTGGATATAGCAATGTGCGCCATGAGCGATAGATGAAAGTTGAGTTCATGGATTTGTAGCACGAGTGAGTATTGTGTACTACGATGGAGGTGTGTTACCGTAAGATGTTTGGTGAGTGAAATGTGAACTATTGTGTGTACGCTTCATGGGTTGTAAGGAGAGGTGGAGTGAATAGAAATGGTATGGTATTATACCAATGTAATGTTATTCTTGTAGGTGTCGGGGACGGGCTGAAGAGCCGCCTCGGTGAGCACAGGGGATAGGCCAGCATAGGGCCGGAGGCCACACATAGGCCAGAAGTGAGGCTGTCGGTGCAGGACAGTAGAGGCACATAAAGTCGTGGCAGTCAGGCCACGGACAGGGACGTAGATATGAGCGTGAATGTGCTAAGTGAAATGATAATGTACTATTGCCATGTGATGTGCTAGTGGAATGATAATGCACTATTGCCACGTTGGTGGGCTATTGAAATGATAATGTGCTATTGCCCTGCTGAGGTGCTAGTGGAATGCTAAGGTGTTATGGCAATAGGAAGGAGATATTGAGAGACTGCGGTGCCAGTGAATTATTAATGTGCTATTAAGACCCTGAGGGGAGAGGCTGAGGCCGAAGTGTCTTTAGGAAGTAACTACCGGGTTGTGGATCCGAGGGAAGAGTGCATGTGGGAATAAGGCCGTTGTACGGCAGCTAAATTCAAAAGTATAATGTATGTAATTGCGCTATTATCTGTATAATTATGTTTAATAAATGTGTGAGTCTGATGGGTTGTTCTGTTAAGTGTTAAACTTGTTCGTTCGTGATTGTTGTCCTGTCATAACTTATTACATCTCCCAGTCTGGGATTTGTGACAATATTCACAAACGCAGAAATTAAGTGTTCAAAGCAAAAAGGTCGTCAGGAGAGCTTTCAGTCGTGGTGTACACATCATAGGTATTGCTAGAATTGTAAGTTCTCAACAAGGCAACATTGATGGACAGAAATAGATAGATAGATAGATAGATAGATAGATAGATAGATAGATAGATAGATAGATAGATAGATAGATAGATAGATAGATAGATAGATAGATAGATAGATAGATGGCTGTCCGGATGAACACAGACAGACAGACGGGCTATTAAATCAGGTAGATGAAAAGTGATCCAAGCAGAGCGTGGGAAACCTTCACTCTCCCCCCAGAACTCAAGTTAAAGGTGAACAATTGCTACCTTCAGCTCAGCCAGGAAAGAAAACGACAGGTCGGGAGATAAAAAGGAAAAGCCAGAAGAAAACCAGAAGAAAATGTCGGTATGTCGACCCGCCAACTCTCATGGCAGAACAACCGACTTACCTTGTAACCCTGTACAAAACGGAGCAATCACGATACGGTGCACGCCAAAACCGTGTTTGTTACGACGCTGTACTGAAGGACGCCTTTTCATTGCGGTAGAATCTTAATAAGGGCGCCTAGGGTAGAATGCATGGGATTATACAAGGTTTAAATGACGTATTTCATATTGTTTGTTTTTGTTGTTTTTTTTCATCTCAACGATTTCTCAGTGGTTAAAATTTCACAGCTCAGCCTATTTTGAGGTCACCATTGGTGTGTTGTATCAACCCATCATATCTTTATAACATCGCTGGCCCAACATGAAACCTCGCAAGTGCAGAGCACCTATTTTTACAAGACAAGGGAAATGTATTTTACTTGAATGTATTTCTTGTGTCTTATACAAATTCTTAATAAACAACATTTGAAACATTGCACTTCTCTTTCAAATAATAATAATAATAATAATAATGTATAGCATTTATATAGCGCATATCCATTTAAAATGCTCTATGCGCTTTACAGAAACAACATGTCAACCACAGAGCAGAATGGAGCTGCCTGCGAAGCGCTCAACACACTGCACTGCTTCTTTCTCTCTCCTTGTCTCGCTCACTCTCTCTCTCTGTCTCAGAGCAAATTGTAACGCAGCCTGTTAGGCGCAGTTCACAACTCACAACAGTTCACAACTCACAGCAGTTCACAACTCACATCAGTTCACACAACACACAACTCAAATAATATTTGAATATTTATTAATAACAATATATATTCAATAATGAATAATAAATCCTGGCGGGCGGGGGGGGGGGGGGGGGGAGGGGGGGAAAGATGATATGGATAAATTTTAATCTATTAATTTCAATTTTGCCCGGGCAGCGGCCTTTCGGCCTGCTCTTTACGATTTCCAACTGCCAAGGTATCTTTAACGTGCGCAACGTGCACACGGGCCCTCCGAATTTTTTCGTCCTTATCCGAGAAGACTAGGTACTCGATCCTACCCCCCCCCCTCCCAATAGGACCAGGGACTTGAAAATATGAGAAAAATCCAATTTCCAACATGCCTGCATTGCCCGGGTTTAGAACCCGGGACCCTTGGCATGAGAGGCGAGCACCATGCCTCTAGACCACCTTGTCCATAGTAATAGGAGTCCATAGTAATACAACAATTGGGAAAAGCAAATGCTGTCACCTGTGCGATTATAACATGTGCAATTTCACGACAGAAGAGCAATATGCGACTAAAATATGCCAAAGGTCAACGTAAACACAATGAAACATTAGAAACAATGAAATAATTCAGCTTTATACATTCATAAATGCATGTAAAATTGTAGCCAATATAGTCAAATCGGTAATTATGTCGAACATCATCACTGTGGAGTAATAGTGAACTACTTTGGGCATTTGATTATGAGAATTACATAGTTTGTACACCCGCAGAAGAAAGACTCTGAAGAGTTCATAACCAAACAAAACCTCAAGTTTGGACCAAAACCATCCTTGATCAGTCAAACTGCCCGTTCCCTCATTTAATCTTGCGATCCAATTACCAGTTTCAGAAACTGGATCACCATCACACAATGCGGACGTAATAATTATGCTCGGGGCCCACGTACCACAGACGTAACATGCCCGGAGCAGTATTCTTTCAAAGTGTAAGTACGTCATTATACTTCCTTGCCAAACCTTTCCCCAGATTCGAGACTTGGCACAGACAGAAAAAGCTACCGTGGCTTCTCAAAGACACAACGCCAGCATTTTGGAAGTTATACAAAGTCTTGCAAATTGATTGTTAGAGAGGAGAGGGTAAAATATCCCCACACTATGCTCTGTGGTTGACATGTTGTTTCTGTAAAGCGCATGGAGCATTTTAAATGGATATGCGCTATATAAATGCTATACATTATGTTATACAAGCATGAAATGACATGCTGGCTATCTTTTCCTGTCAATTTTTTTTAAACACACACTCCCCCCCCCCCCTTTTACATAAGCGAGAATAGGGATGGGTGGATGAATGGATGGGTGGGTCCGATGAGTGGGTGGACGGGTGGATGGATGAGAGGATGGATGCGAGGATGGATGAGTGGGTGGATGGATGGATGAGTGGACGGAAGGATGAGTTGGAGAGGATGGATGGATGGATGGAGGAAAAGTGTATGTTGGGAAAGAGATGGATGAGCAAAGCAGATATAACCCAACAACTTATTTCACCCACCCCCTACCCCCGCCTTTTTTCCTTTTTTTACGATTGAAAAGCAAAATAAAAGGTAGAACACGGCCCCGGGGCATCAGCTTTTTTCAAATGCCAAGTTTGACTTTGAGATAAACAGCGCGTCTGCAGGATAATGGCCACTTTGCGCCCTCCAGAGCTTCTGGGTACTTAACTGTTTAACAGACTGAGGGCACCACCCTCTCCACCCCTCCGAGGGGCACCACCTACTTTGCACATCACCCATTATTCCAACAAACCAACGCATAGTTATGTCTAGCCAAAATTTGGCCAGCCGGCAGAAAAATTCAAATGCCTAAAACGTTTACTGTAAACACTTGTATTCACTCCAGGACGCCATCCCCAGACCACGTGACGACACGTGAGGTAGATCGGTTGCTCACCTAGAGCCGTACGCTCCACTTGGCAAGGCTTCAAAAACTGCTCGCTGCCAACCTCGCCCAGTGGCACATGCAGATGCACTTTATTTGCAATTTTAAGCAGCTAAAAAAACGAATGATTGACCCACTTTCCTATTTCGCACGTCATAGAGGTTTTTCTTTTTAATTTTTTATTTGGCGGATTAATCAATAACTAGCTCTAGGGTGGGTTGGTCAGGAAGAGGAGGGGGCAGGAAAGAAAAAGAGAGAAAGAGAGAGAGAGGAATGGATGTATTTCTGTAACAATGAAAATCATTGAAAATGAAACGCTCCATCTTGCACCCTCCTTTCTGTCACACCCCCCCCCCCCGTTAAAAAAGTCATGCATGTCCTCTCCTTTTCATTACACATTTAAACACACACAACCCCCCCCCCCCCCCCGATAAAAAAAGTCATGCATGTCCTCTCCTTTTCATTACACATTTAAACGCACACAACCCCCCCCCCCCCCGATAAAAAAAGTCATGCATGTCCTCTCCTTTTCATTACACATTTAAACACACACAACCCCCCCCCCCCCCCCGATTTAAAAAACAACCTTTTCGCAAAGAGACAAAAAAATGAGAAAGCCTGGATTTGAACACCCTGCCAGGCAAATTATGAACTTGACTGTAAAGAAAAAAAACAAACAACATATCACATTTTCAAAAACCCACAGCCAACTTGCGGGGCCACAGCACTTTCAACAAACTAGCACCAGAGAGTATAGATGTATAGAGAGGTTTCACTATTGGTCGATTTGCACTGCGGGACACAGGAGGCTCTGCGAAACCATTGTTAGCATGGAGCGGAAAGTATGTTGCTGTGGTAAATAATGCTGGTTTGTGCATTTCCACCGGGCCTTAACAGCTTACAAACGGCTGCAAATAGTTTCAATCGGCCGAACAATATAAACAAACCACAGTGGACAGATATACACACTATCTTTAATGGTGTCTTTAAATTCTTCAATATCTGGTTTACCGCAGCGACCTAGTTTCGCGATTTGGCGGAAGTGACATCTCTCTATACATCTGTACTCTCTGCTACCACTGTGTGGAATGCCCAGCAACAGCCAAGTAGCCACTTTAAATCAGTTCTTCATTTTGGCATTTTTTTTCTTCTTAAATTGATTAAATTATTCCGGATCTTTTCTTTTTTTTTCTTTTTAACCTGTCGTGACCAAACGAAGGCTTTTTTTTTCCTCTTCCATTTTTAAATCTTGGAATTTATTGTAAATCTATACTATATATATTTGTGGACGAGATTTTTCGTTGCCAAAGGCTTCTGAACCACTTAACACTCAGACTGCAAATTTTATATGGTACATCAGAATGGATGTAAGGGTCATCATCATCATCATTGCCTTTCTCACCCTGGATCAGGGTATAGGCCACCAACAAACACCTTCCATCCCTCTCTATCATGGGCCAGTCTCTTTACATTATTCCAAGTCTTTCCGCTTCGTTGCACATCATTTTCTCTGGCTCTTCTCCACGTTCCGCGCGGCCTTCCTCTTGATCTCTTGCCCTGGGGATTCCAATCCAATACCTTCTTCGTGATGCTGTTTCCTGGCCTCCTGAGAGTGTGGCCGATCCATCTCCATCGCCTCCTACCAATTTCCTCTCTGACTGGGTTCTGTCTTGTTCTTTTCCATACAATTTCATTGCTGACCTTGTCTGTCCATCTGATCTTAAGTAGCTTCCTCAAACATCTGTTGATGAAAACTTGGATTCTCTTTATGCAGGCCTGGGACGCATTCCAGGTCTCACATCCATACAACAGGACTGACTTCACGTTCGAGTTGAATATCCTCAGCTTTGTTTTTAGAGATATATCCTTGGTTCTCCAAATCTTGCTTAAGGATGTGAAAGCTGCCTGTGCCTTTCCAATTCGTGCTTTGACTTCTGCCTCTGTTCCTCCCTTATTGTCAATGATACTACCAAGATAGCAGAAGGACTCTACATCTTCCAGTGGTTGATCTCCTACTCTGACTTGTTCGCTTAGGGGTGCAACAATTTTTAGGACCTTCGACTTCGCGGGATGTATCCTCAATCCAATAGATTCTGAAATTTTGTTTAGAGCTGTAGTCTTTGCTTGCATCTGGTCGTGTGTGTGCGACAATAGTGCCAAGTCATCTGCAAAATCTAGATCGTCCAGCTGTGTCCATGGGGTCCATTGTATGCCATTTCTTCCTCCACTGGTGGTTTCTTTCATAAGCCAATCAATCACCAGGATAAACAGAAATGGGGACAGCAAACAACCCTGCCTAACACCAGTCTTGATATCAAAGCTGTCAGTAAGCTCACCATCATGTACGACTCTGCAACTTGTCCCCTCGTACATGCTCTTGATAAGATTCACCATCTTCTCTGGGATTCCATAATGTCTCAATATTCTCCACAGTGTTTCTCTATCGATGCTATCAAAGGCCTTCTCGTAGTCAAGGAAGTTCACTATCAGTTGGGAGTTCCACTCTAGCGACTGCTCTACTATGATTCTCAGCGTGGCGATCTGGTCGGTGGTTGATCGATTACTCCTGAAACCAGCTTGCTCCTCGCGAAGTTTTTGGTCTGTTGCATTCTGTATTCGCTTGAGAATAATCCGATTGAAAACCTTTCCTGGGATGGAGAGAAGTGTGATTCCTCTGTAGTTACTACAATTGCTGAGGTCCCCTTTTTTTGGGAGCTTCACGAGGTGTCCTTCCTTCCAGTCCTTTGGAAACTTGCCTCCGATCCAAATCCTCGAGAATAGTGAGTGCAGACCCTCTGCAGCCCCAGCAGCATCTGCCTTCAGCGCCTCTGGTGGGATCTGGTCTGGTCCAGCTGCCTTGCCTCGATTTAACTGCTTTATGGCATCATTAATCTCTGCTTTAGTCGGAGGGTCGCAACTGATCGGTAAATCATTTCTTGCGGGTAGAATGTCGGGTGGGTTGCTTGGTGGAGGTCTGTTCAAGAGGCTGTTAAAATGTTCTATCCATCTTTTTGCCTGAGCTTCCTTTCCAAAAATAGCCTTCCTGTTGTAATCCTTGACAGGAACTTCAGGTTTTCCATATTTTCCAGCAAGAGTCTTTGTAGTCTGGTAGAGGATCCTCATGTGTCCTCCTGTTGCTGCCTTCTCTGCTTTCTCTGCTAACATTCCTATGAACTCCTCTTTGTCTTTTTTAATTGATTTTTTGACCTCTTTAGCTGATGCTCGGTACTCTTCCTGGTTACCAACTCTTGAGCTTCTTGTACGACTTGCATTTACCCGTTCTTTTAGGTCTCTTCTTATCCTTATCAAGTCCAGTGATTTTTGACTGATCCATTCCTTGTGTTCCACTTTCTTTTCCCCAATAACATCCTGACATGTCGATGTAAATACTCCTTTTACCTTAGCCCAGTGAGTCTCCAAATCTACTGTCTCTTCGAGGTCAACAAGGGGTTTGAATCTATTCCTCAGTGTCAGCTGGAATTCTTCCTTCTTGTCTCCATCCAGAAGGCTCACTTGAAACTTTCTCCTCTTTGTTCCTGCTCTGGTACCTTGTTTCTTGAGGCGGAGTTTGAGTCTTGCCAGCAGCATGTGATGGTCAGATCCAACATCTGCTCCTCTCTGTACTATGACATCCTCTAGTGAGCGTCTGAATCGTCGGGTGATGCAAAAGTGGTCAATCTGATTTTCAGTTACTCCATCCGGTGAAATCCAAGTGGCCTTATGGATCCTCTTGTGTGGGAATACTGAACCTCCAATCACATAGCTGTTAAATGCGCAGAAACTTGCAAACCGCTCTCCATTCTCATTCATTTGTCCTAAACCATTGCACCCCATAATGTCCTCATACCCTGTATTTTCCTGTCCTATCTTGGCATTGGCGTCTCCCATTATAATGTTCACATCTTTTCTTGGCAATGTGTCAACTATTTCCTGAAGCTGGTTGTAGAAGTCGTCCTTGTCCTCATCGGTTGCTTCATTTGTTGGGGCGTATATCTGCACAATGTTCATGTTGATGTTCTTGTTCTTAGTAGTAAATGATGCCAATATAATTCTCCTTCCATAGGGTTCCCATCCCCTCAGTGACCTCTGGGCGTGCTTGCTCAAGATGATCGCTACTCCTTCTGTATGCTTTTTGTCCTCCCTTCCAGAATACAAAATCTTTTCCCCAGTATTAAGTTGTTTCAGTCCGGACTGTATCCAGCGGGTCTCGCTAACTCCAAGTATGTGCAGTCTGTATCGCCTCATCTCCATTGTAACCTGGGCACTCTTTCCTGCTTCATACATGGAGCGGACATTCCACGACGCAATCCGGAGTGACTTGCTTGATGAAGGAGCAGTCGGGCCAGTGGAGTCCTTTCGGCTTTGTCCATTGTCCTTCATTGAATCTACAGGTGCAGATGCTCCCCCTTCTCCCAAGATAAAAGACTGATTTGAAGTATTTGCTTGTGTTTCTGTAACTGGTTTATTTTTACAGGGTGGGTAGTTGGCCCACCGCCAACTGGCTCTTCTCGGGAGACCAGGACCTTTGCACCTTTAGTCGCCTCTTACGACACGCAGTATCACGTCAGATGTATTCTCTGCTGTCCCTCTTCTACAAGAGAGCCCCGCATCTGCACGGGCGGGATGTAAGGGTGCACAGTTTTTAATAGAAGTCTCAAATCGGTGTAGTTTTTTTTTATTGCAAATTTATTGTTTCGCCATCATTTAGATCTATTTCGAGTCACGGTTCGCCATTTTAAGGTTTCGTTACCACTTCCTGCGATGTGTTCACTATCAAACACACTAACCCGTGCGCAAATCATGCTGTTGTACGGGATGCGCAGTGTGTCAACTCACAAAGGCAGAGAAATAAGACTTATTTAAAAACAAACAAACAAAAATAAAATAAACAGATAGTAACAGGCCAGATGAAGCAGGTCCACAATAACCACCCAGAACTGAAACCAAGATTCAAACCGATTTATCCCGGGCAGGGCCGAGGACCTCAGCTAGTAATATATATTTTATTGTATGCATAGGGCTGAACAGACAAAAACATTATTTTGGAAGGGGGTGGATGGAGAAGAGAGAATATCTTAACTTTAAAAGAGAACAAGAAAAATATTTATTACGCGTTCCAAATTGTTCTTCCTTCTTTTAAAATATTTTTTCTGAAATTTTTTTTTCTTCTAATCGGTTAGAAGATTTTTTTTTTTTTTTTGGTACCTCCCCAATCAGCCAGACGCTACCAGTAGGAAGAGAAGAGAAGAAGAAAGCCCTGTCGAGACAAGCACCAGATAACAGGATGATGTAACTTGCAGGTAACGCAGGAGCCCAGGTCTTCAGGCGTCACAGGGGGTTTTCCATCCTTCATGGGTGTATGGTTTATCGCTTACCGTTCAACGATGAAAAAGTAAACTCGTTCCCAAATAATGGAGCAAGTCACATTACTCGTTCATTCTTCACGACTTGAACACGCTCATGTTTTCGTCGTTCAATGATGGCGAATACACGGAGTAGACCAGCTTTTGTGAGTCCTGCCAAAAATACTCGGTACACCATTATCTACATTTTGTATCTTTGACAGAACCGGAGACATAGAATACCGAGATGGACCATTCCTTCCTTCACTCTATGTCTACAACTTGCGCGCATATAAACACGATCAGTACTACTTGCAGAGCTCTGCCTTTTTCGTTCAATTATGAAGGGATATAGCGCAAATTGTTGCATTGTTGACATGGATGGTACGCGCGCAAGTCGATGGACGGAATTTGGCGATCTGAACCGTCTCGGTATCCTGTGTCTCGGATAATACACACTTGCTCACACTGAAAGTTGCCCATTTGGTGACACATTTTGTTGAACGATATGAAGTTACAAACAATGAACCACCTGTCTGCTCCTTGCCTTGTGTTTACACTAGAAAATGGGGAGAGGTGTGGAATGAAGGTGTGTATGGAAGGGGACAGAGAGGGAGAGAGAATTCAGTCTTGATACCAGACATACACAGATAGACACATGGGGTTGGGGTGGGGATCGTCAGATTGATAAAATTCCAGACTCGCCATCTAAATGACCACTTCAGTAAACCAAACTTACTTCACATATTAATGGGAAGGGGGCATGTAAAGGCAGAACACTAATACAAAACACTATAACACATTTCCCAGATTACAAAATGTAGCACTTTCTATTTGTAGACTGACAATATATATATATATTTTTTTTTTTTATCTATTCCAAATGAATTTTTTTTAATGCCTAAAAGCTTGCGTTTTCTTTCTTTTCAGTTACATTTTTTTTTAATTAAAAATTATTGTCTCGCTGTTTCTCTCTCTCTCCCAGTCTGAGTCCAATTTTGCAACATTTTTTTTTCTTTTTTGGCCACATTTTAACTAGACTTATGTCACCTTTGTTATTATCAGAATAATGTACATACCGTCACAATTTACTTGCACTCTATTGGACTGGTCTTTATCCTCCAACCTGGCACAAATTTATTTCATCCATCTATCGGGGTTGCCAGATTGAAAATTTAAGTTTAAGCCAAACAATACCAGAAAACAGCCAAACAAATTTCAGTCTGGTTTTCATACTAACATTACACGAAAAGCTCTACAAACAGGTCAGTATCATCCTCCCCGCTAGAATGAGTGGAACATTTGGCTCACACTTGCCAGTTGTGAAGTTTGTTTTTTCTTTTTCCAAGCATTTCTGGAGATCCAGTGAAAGTCTTTGCAACATTTATTTGAAAGCAATTGTTCTGCCCCCGATTCTTACAATAGCACCAAGAAGATTTAGCTGCATTCTACTTCTGGTCTTAGTCTTAACGGAAGATACAAAAGAAAATTAATATCCTTCTAACTTCAGCATTGCTGACTGGGGCTATTAGGCAAGCAAAGACGAAGGTGGCCGGTTCTATGCTTCATGGTGAAATATCAATCCCAAACTACAGTGCATTTGGGGGGTCAATAAGTGTGTGACAGTCTTTAAAAAAACAAAACACCTAGCAGTTAAAAAAAAACTGTAAACCATAGAATCCAGAATTAACTGGGCACTGACCTTGCTTGTGCTTTCTTGACAACTAGCGGCAGAAATGTTGGCATATTTACACGTAACTAACCAAAAAATATTTCCCTTGACAGAAACAGGATGGTATGCAATTTTCGTGCAGGTAATTTTAATGTGTAAAGAAAAAAAAAGCCAAGAAAAAGCCAAATGACTTTTCTGATGCCAACCATATCTTTAAATTGCCAAATTTCTGGAATCTGGCTTTTAAAAAGTCCAATCTCGTGACCCTGCTATCAATCCAACATGATGCAACATTCTAGCTAGATTTAAATACAGGACAGTTGCCTTAAAAAAAAAAAAAAAGTTGGCAAGGCTGAAATGCCCAGAAAGAAAGAAAGGCGGGAGGAACAGGAAGAGTCGGCGCGGAGGGAGAGACAAGAGTGTCAGTTTTGTGCCCAGAAAATAGGCACAGAACACGTACGTCCACCGAGCGACACAGCACCGCCGTGCGCACCCCTCACCAAAGCCCAAATTCCCAGCCACACCGCCGAGTGCAGCTATCCTACGTGATTATGTTATGACTCCGTGTCTCATATTTAAAGCCGATATAATTACACCGAACCTTTTTCTAAACACCGTTCCTTGTGTCTGATCTCACCCTGTAGGCAATTTCCTCCCATCCCTCTCCTCCTCCCGTGACCGATATTTTCTGTTTGAGAGGCCTGGATAACGGACAAGAACACTGTGTGTCGTTTTATTCATGGCCAGCCAAATTATTCCTGTCTCAAATTCGATACTCGACACATTCCATACTGGTATGTAGCTTTACCAGCTTATATGAATATGAGTTTTTATACTGGTCTGAGGCTGCTTCTATAGCGGGGTTTCTCAAGGTGGGGCACCCCCCCCCCTCCCCTCACCGCTGGGACGTGGCACTATTTTAGTGTGGCGTGGCACTTCTGAATCTGGCGTAGTGATTTTTCACAGAAGAAGACTTAATTTTATCGTGTATTTTAATTTAACTGTGTACATACACAAAGTTTTAATCAAGACTTCTTTTGAATGTATACAAACTGAATAGAATACGTATATAAATATTTTAAAAATCATTTTGTATACTGTATGCTAACTTTGTCCGATCATGGTTGGTGGGGGGGGGGGGTGGCACGTTTTTTTAAAAACAAAACTGAAGTATGGCGTAAGACAAAAAGAAAAGGAGGTTAAGAAACACTATTGTATAGTATCCCAGCGTTGCACGTATCTCCTCCACAGTCACATACTCGGCATCACAAAATGTATGGTCCCGATCTGATCCTCAGACACTCGTTTAGCCTTTCTTCCCACATGTTCCAGCCTTCAGACCAGTACAATAACACTAACAGGAATGATTACAGTTCAGAATCTCCATTTCCAATATTGCTGAGAGTTCCAATACCTGCAACTTGTATCGACCCACCCAGTACATAATGCAAGGCTGCACATTCATCCTCTTACCTTGTAACATTATAATCAGAGAAGGACGTAAATAGCTACCGATTTTTATTTTTGTTTTATTTTTTGTTTACTAATAACTCTAATTTTCATAAAAATCGATGTTACTTTCTGGGCTGTTTCCATTTGGGGTCGTTCTATTAACCAATTGGAGCAAGTTGGGTAGGAGGAGAGAGAGAGCTCCACAGAGCTCTGGAGAGGATACGTGCACGAGTACAACAAAGTATTATGTGTCCCCGAAGTGGTTCCTGTAACCACAGGGGTGTGTGTGTGTGTGTGTGTTTCTATGTGGAGGATAGATAGATAGATAGATAGATAGATAGATAGATAGATAGATAGATAGATAGATAGACAGACAGACAGACAGACAGACAGACAGACAGACAGACAGACAGACAGACAGACAGACAGATAGATAGATAGATAGATAGATAGATAGATAGATAGATAGATAGATAGATAGATAGATAGATAGAGATAGACAGATTGTAGATAGATAGATAAGATGGATAGACAAAGATGGGGGGGGGGGTGAGAGAACAAACGAGCGGGGGAGCGTGGGAAGAGACTAAAAACCTTGGCTCCAGGGTTGGAAAAAAATCAGATTTTTTTTCGAAAAAATCAAAAAAATCGATTTTTTTTATTTAAATCAGATTTTTTTGATTTAAATCAGATTTTTTTTATTTTTTTAAAAATACATAATACATTCAATATTTTGTCGACAAAATATTTTCTATAATTTCATAACATAAGCATAAGGGTACTAAAAGGATATAGCTAAATGACTCCTAATAATCATTACAGCCATGTACATGTAATTGATAAAAGTTAAGTCTCTTCTGTCTCTTCACCTTTTTTCTCAGAATTTTCTGGATCTGATCTGTATGCCTGGATTTCACTAACTGTTTTATAAAAATAAAGATGTTTATTTGAAATAAAATATAGGCCTTTTTCACTTACTTGACTGTCTTAATGTCTTACACAGGTACACAAAATTCAAATTCAGACTTACATTTTTGTTCAAGGTGTTATATTTGAATTCTGTCCTGCGACACATTCAAGTCTCCAACTGTTGTATGAATCAGCCAAAATCAGAAATTATTGAATGATGCATAATAATAATAATAATAGAGAAGCACTCCTACTTATCAGTGCCTTTAAGTCTAGTGCTTTTGAACAATAAAAACATCAAAAACAAGCAGTTTGAAAAAAAAAAATCCTTAAAAAGTAAAAAAATCAAAAAGTGATTTAAATCACTGATTTTAATTTAAAAAATCAAAGTGATTTAAATCAAAAAAATCATTTGATTTAAATCACCTTGATTTAAATCATGCCAACCCTGCTTGGCTCTATCTGCTACAATGTATTACAAAATACCTCATGAGTGGGAGTGGGTGCATCTAATCTAGCACCTTGTCTTTTGATCTTTTTCTTGAAGAAGGTACATGCAATCGAGTCAAAGAGAAACTTGTGAGAGAGTCGGTGGTTGAAGAATACACGCGCGGGTCGGGGGTGGGAATGGTGGTAGTGGTGTGGGAGGAAAGACAGATGGGCAGGGGGCTGGGAGGAGGAAGACGAAAAGATCAAAATTCCACTGTATTTGTTTTCGTCACCAAGCTAATATAATTTTAATCATTTCAAAATTCCGAGTCAATGAGAAAGAAAAGTGAGAGAGGCAGAGAGGGAGGGAGACAGGGAGAGAGAGAGAACGGAAGGGAGGGAGAGAGAGGGGGGGGGGAGGAAGAAACAGAGGGAGCTGGTGACTGAAGTTTGCGGTTTCGGGGGTGGAAGGTGGTACCAAAAAACAAAAAAAAAGATCAAATAAATTTGCGTTCGTTTCCATCACGATTTCGTCAACTTGTTTAGCCATATACATATAGCTGTAGCTGTAGCTGTAGCTGCAGGGAAGGTTGGGAATGCCTTCCAGAAACATCATTTCTTTGCCAAGAACATACCAGTAAGTAATGTGATGTGAGAGGATCTTCTATTGGCCTGAGACATGACACAAAGTCTATGGAAAAGTTGACAATCTCTTTCTTTCTTCCTACAATGCATCTATTTCTCCCTCCGTGGTGGTTGTTTATATCATTACTACTAAAACCTTCCGGCGCTGCCCTCCAGCTGACCTCTCCTCGTGCACCCAGGGCTGGATTAAAACCTACCTATAGAGGCACATAAAAGATTTTGATGCCCCCATATACTGTATATGTAATTCAAAATATACACAAAAACAAACCATTAAAAATACAAAAAAAAGGCGAGTCTCATAGGCCAGCAAATATTTCAGGTTTTTCATTTCCAACTGTGGGGGCTCCGTGTGGGGAATTGTACCGTCTCAGTATCTCCGGTGTCTCGGCGTTTACTCTAAGCTACAAGGATGGAATTAGTTCAAAATATTTTTTTTTTTAAATACCAAGCAGTATTTGGAGCCCTTCAGAAAGACAATATCGAAGATCATCTTTTTTTAAAAAACTATGAAAATCGAAAAAATCGAAGGCGCCAAAACGTTTTTTAAGGGGGGGGGGGGGGGGAGTACAGATGAAAATCCTAACCTGACATACACTGAATAATCCATAATAAGAAAATGTATTTTTCTCAAAAGTTTGAACCTTGTACTAAGCACATTTTAATCTTGAACCCCACAAAAATGCTTGCATAATTATGTTGAGGGGAAAAGATAACAATGTGACCAATCGGGCTTTGTTTGCTCACCGAATTTCTCATGAAAGTTATAGGGTTAAAGCTAGAAGCAGAATTAGGGTCAGACTTAGTTACTTGACCACAAAAACCTTTCAGTAGCGGGCGATAAGGTCACAATAACCTTCTTTCGGAAACTGGCCACAAGTTGGGAACAAAAATCCCGTTGTGAGTATTTTGGCTGACCCCCCCCCCCCCCTTCCCCCAGCTTCTAACTCTGAATATGCCTGCATAATGATGCGGGGAATTCACTTTCTTTCATTTTCCTCTTGCATACAAATGACCACACGTAATATCAGAAACAATGCAAATTTTATGTTCCAGCGGACAGTTGCCCTGACTGACTCACACGTACGGAAGTGTGATGTTTGCCAACTGCTCACATGGAAAGGGTTCTAATAGACCTCGTGAGTACACGCATTCACGTTTCAGCCCCGGTCCTACCCCATTCCCCCCTCTCTGGGCCAGTCAGCTCACGGTTTGTGTTGTCAATTGAGTCTATGAATAACGCTTACGTCAGCCAAGAGACAAGCCGAGGGGAGAGAGACATAAAAAAAAAAGCACAGGGACCGAAAAGAGAGATAGAGGACAAAACTACGATATCATCATATCCCGACCTCAGCTCTTGTCTGTTCCAACCCCACTTTTCGCACAACTGAGAAATTCAATGTTAAAACGTTTGCAACTTTAGTACAACGGTAAGGAAGGAGTTTGAATCAATCGGAACTGTGAAACAGCTTGACAAGTGCCACAAGGAATTTTAAACATGTACAAAGAGCTTATAGTAGTAGTACGCACATTTTAGTGTGCGCTATAAGCTCTTTGAACAAGAAAATGTCAAAGTGTGCGTTTGTTACACCTCTTCTACATAGTACACGATCTCCAGTTTTTCAAAACATTGACATGGAACATACAAGAACTGGGGTCGCGTTATTACAAACAAAAGACCGTAAACGCCAAATACGGAATTTCATTGTTTTATTCTTTTTTTCAATTTCTATTGTGCGATGACCAAAAGAAACAGTACTGTTAGCCGTGCAAGATTATAACCAGCTAAGAAATATAAGACATTTTGCATTTTCTAGACTGATCTGTATGGACATTTTAGGTAAGCCGGCAGTTAAGTAACGTAGAGGATTGGTTAATTTACATTAATTGTTGTGACAGTGGCGCTGAGATAGGAGATTGAATGTGGCCACACAGACAAGCAGGTGCTGAATCTATTCTTTTATACACGTGCATTCACACTGAAAATCTCTTTCCACTTGATTTCATCTAAAGAATCTGCCATTACAAGAAAGTGGGGGAGGGATGGAGCTCCATGTGAACCCCATTGGTGAACAAAATGACTACATAAAATGAGACTATAAAGCCGATGAGAGCCAAATTTCGAAGCCTAGCCTACAATATTTTAATATACTTTCCAAAGTCGAACCTGATACCCGAACTTGGGATCTGCTCACCTAAAAAACGACATTAATTTGGTAACATTTTTCGACTTAGTTTTTTTTTTGGGGGGGGGGGGGGGTCTGTACATTTGTTTCAGCGTTGATCATAACTGGCATATAAAATCCATGTTCTTAAGCGATACCAGCTCTGGAAACGATCCAAGATATCAAATTTATAATGAATGACATTGGTGACCAAATGAAACAGTCAGTAAGTGGCCGGCTTTACTTGGGGTGCTCATTCCATTATGTCAGTCGGCTCTTTCCCTTGCGTTTGCTTGTATGTACATAAAATATTTGAGGACTTGCGAAAAAAAAAAAGAACAGGTTTTCCACGTAACTGCTGCACATAATAGTATTTAAAAATCGCCATGACCATTTTTAACTAACCTGAAGTTCGACGACGCCCTTGAAATTTAGCTGGGCGAAAGCCTTGACATTTTAGAAAATAATTTTTTTGGAATATTACCAGCCGAGCGGTGGGGCTTCCACTTACTGTTTTTAATCTACAAGAGTTGTGCATCTTAACGGAAGACAATGTCTGTTATCGAGATGATTGTATTGAAATTTACAAATGTGTTTTGGTTTTTGGATTTTTTGTGTGTTGTACATTTTTATGTACTTGTACATCAATGTTTAATTGTTGTGTTTTTGTTATGTAAAAAATAATGCCAATGATGATGCCGTGGAAAGCCAAGTTTTGTAACCCCAGGCCTGGCCCAGCTGTTCTGCGTGTTATAGATGGTTTCCATAATATTATCTGTGTCTGCAGCTAAGAGACTGTCCGCTCTTTGGACAGAGGAGAAGATGCAATGGGATAGGAGACTATCCATAACATACGTAAGCTTGGATAGAGATGGGGGGGGGGGGGGGGGTCTGCAGGGGCGTACACACGTTTTTCACGTATGGCACTGAATTTTAAAAAAATGTGTTTTGTTTTTTTCAGAATAAGCTATGGGATTGTGCAAAATGAAATATCGTTATAATTATTTCTAAGAAACAATCCAAATAAAATGACGTTTTAGAACATTTCAGAACGCCATGATGTTACTGGATACCTTCCATAGTAAACTTGCTACACAGGGTCTCTTGTCTTATCATAGACATTTACTACTCAAATGGCCCTTGTGTCGTTCAGAAAGGGGTGGGGGGGGGGTGGGGGAGGATTGAAAAGCATGCATTCCAGTGGGGAAAGGAGGACGGGGGTAAGAACCGCCAAACTTAGGTAGCGTAGCTACTTACTGCATGGCCACAACATGAGAAAAAGAACATACTGATTGCACAGAGAGAACACCATCAATATAATTATTATTGAAGTTTTCAAGAACGACGAGTGGACCCATCAGAAAAGTCAAGTCGCCCTTAAGAGGAACGTGTGAGCACTCCCAAACTCACCTGCCAGTGACATGTACATTACACCAGGTACAGTCAGGGTCTGTCCATGGTCCTGCTGCTGCTGCCCTTCCAACAAACGCTAACTTCAGGCCTCAGCATCTCAAGTCTCAATAATCCAGAATTTGTGTTATGGCACAGGGATCAATCAACCCAAGCACGGAGCCCCACTTCCACAAATGTTGGAAAAGTCACAAATGTCGCCCCAGTGTCAGTGTCCTCTTTACCCCTACGCTACCATGAGGATATCGTCTAATATTGCTTTGCAATGGATTTTTTAAAACTGAAACTACTAATTGGTCTGAAGTTTGAATCTGGACCGAGTATTGTACTGCAAACTCCATCAGAGTATCCAATTCTGAAAAGTTAATTTGACTGGCACTGGCAGCACAGCTTTAAACGTCAACAGGAAGTATAAATGTGCTATTCTTCACGCAAAATAACTTAAGCGTTTTATAAATTACTACAAAATGAGGTCATTTTGGCGGAAAATCTGCAAATCCACAGTAAGAAATGAATCAGATGTTAAAAGAATTTACGCGAAGAGGAGCATTTGAACATAACGTGATGTGTTGGCGATATCCACAGGTACCACAAATTTAATGATTTCACTGAAGTAACATTGTCCAGTTCACGTCACAGTGACACAATCGTGACCCACCAAACTGTCACAAAAACGCCACCATGAGCCAAAAATCAAATTAACTGGCGGTAGATGTGTTCAGATGAATGCTCATCTTTACTGCACATGCGAAACAAATACAGGGCAGTTCAACGGTAACATTTCACCCATGTAATACATGTAACGACCGACTGCGTTTTACCCACACACGAGATTAACGCTTAAACCCAAAGTAAACACGACTTCACCAAGACTTCCAGTGGGTCATTCCATGAAAATCTTAATCAAAGTGTTAGATTTAGAACTGTCTTTTCATATTTGCACAAGCGGAAAAATTAAAACAATAATGATAACAACAACAGAAAGAACTGTGGTTTCAGCCAACACAATGATAAACTAATTCCCCCCAAAAAACCTGACAGATAACAATAACAGTTAACATGATTTATTGGTTACGTAAACAACTAGAGCAGGAATCTGTTGAAAAACCTGTATTGATTTTAAAGTAAGAACTTAAAAAGAGACACTTTTCATTATCCTAGAAGAAAATAGAAGTGCTTCCACTATTATTTCTGTGACATCTCTAGATCTACATCCCTTTCACAAAATAAGATAAAATAGATAAGAATCACTTTGTTATCCAGTGAGGAAAATTCACTTTCACACAGTGTCTAAGAGCACTTATACGGTAAACACTGAATTTTTTCTCAGACATAAGATAATTACAAACGTTTTAAATTGCTTCTGGGTCCATTAGACTCACGACGTACGACAAAGGCTAACGTGTCATTACGTAAACATATCAGAACTCAATAACAGGCTTATTACATGCAGTAACATGACATGGAACCTTAGTAAAATGTGGCCTACACATCTAGCTGTAATGTCTTGTTGAGGCGAATTGCGGAGGGCAAAAACGATCTTATGTATCTTTCTGTGTTTGCTTTTTTCCCCGTAATTTCATATCGGCAGCGAAATATCACTATTAACACACCAGATTGCAATAAGTCAGGCTGTGACACTGTGATTACCGATGAAGACACCACAGTATTACGAGTGAAGACATCACAGTTACAGAACCACCACGTACGACTGTGTGTGTGACCGCGGACCTCTGTACTTGGCAGTCTGACATAACAAGGACCTAGCTGGACACAGTGTGTGGAATGTCCCCAGTGGTCCAAGGTACGAGCACAGCTAGCACAAAGGACTGGACCACTGGATACAAGAGTGGACCATTGACCGCAAGTAGAGACCAGTCCGGGATTAGACGGTCCAGGTAGGGCTGTGGATTAGGGCCAGTGGACGGTTCGGCCGTTCTTGGGATCTATACTGGTCAGGAAGCTGGACAGAGAGAGACAACAGACAGACAGAAAAGGTGAGAGAGAGAGAGAGAGAGAGAGAGAGAGGGCAAGGAGAGACACATATACAGACAGAGGGAGAGACAGGGACAGAGAAAGAGCAAGACAGAGAGACAGACAGGGAAAGGGGGAGAGAAAGACAGAGAGAGAGAGAGAGTTACTTCAGCACATTGCATAAGATCAGACGTGCAAATGAATGTTGAACAAATTTTTCTCTATGACCTTTTAATCAAGTTCCATTAAAATAAAATGGAACTTGCACCACTTGGGATCACAAAGTCTTCGCTTACAAGGACACGGTGGTCACAGAACTGCGGCGTCTCCTACAACTACAAATGGCAAGGGAAATGCAGAGAATTCAATTAACTGCTATATAAAGCAGTTCTGTCTTTTTCTTATATAACCATCAATTCTAGAAGGAAAAAAAAGGGGGGGGAGGGGGAGAAGCAGAGAGGGAGAAAAGAAAGAGACAGAGAGGGAAGACAAGAGAGAGAAGAGGGAAAACCATGCGATTGTGTGCGTGCGTGTGAGGGTGACTATGTGCTCGCGCAGGTGTGTGGAGAGAGAGAGAGAGAGAGAGAGAGAGGGAGAGAGAGAGAGAGAGAGAGAGAGAGAGAGAAAGAAGAGAACAGAAAGAGGAACAGAGAGAGAGAGAGAGAGGGGGGAAAAAGACAGACAGACAAAGAATACTTCACGATTGAATTTCTCTGATTTCGTCACCTATAAATTCAAATTGTCAACCCCGATTTGGGTGATAAAGCAGCAGGTCTGAGTACCTTTGAAATCCAAACCTATTGCAGCCTATAGTGTTTCTGTCACCCCAGAAGAGCAATACCACCACACAAGCTAGATCTATGACCGCTACATACCAGTATTGAACCTGCCATTCCAATCTCGGCAAGTACCATAAATAGCTATGACGCACTGGTCGCCCAAACGCGGTTTCATACGGCCACGGTGACATGTAGGTCTAACTTGTTTCAATGGTAGACTATATCATGCGCTCCAGTATCGACACATCGACTGATGCTAAAGCAAGAAAGAGAGAGAGACAGACAGACAGAGAGAGATCGATAGAGAAACAGAGAGAAAGAAAGACAGACAGACAGACAAAAAGGAAGAAACAGAGAGAGAGAGAGAGAAACAGAGAAAGAGAGAGATTTCAGCTCGTCTTCCACACATCCGTGGAAAAATTTTTGAAAAGGACAAACAAAAACTTCTTTGTCTTGGAGTCAATGTTAATCAAAATTTCATCAATCCTGGCAAGAATTTAAAGAAAAAAACAACAAAAAACAAAAAATAATCCACCAAATTCTGACACATCCATTAATTGGCAACGAATTCAATTCTTTTGCCGCCTTCTTTCTGGACAAAGAAACAAAAAACATTTTTTACATTTCCGATGGAGCCCATTGACTATGCTAACAGTAATACATGTATTAACAGAGCAAAGACCTCTAGGGTTAAACTTACTGGTTAATTTGATGAGCGTTTCGGTCAGTACTACTTCAATAACCTCTAGTTTACATAATTAGGAGTGTCCAGAACCATGCTCTATTGAGCGCACAAGCCGTTGACCCTTTTTCAGATCGTCCGGCCTATCAATACTGTACTATTATGGACTGTGGGCAGCCGGTGTCACATATTTTTGGACCCCTCTAGATCTGGACTCCTCGATCCAAATTTCACATACATCAAAATGGACCCCCCCCCCCCCCTCCAAGGATCCAAATTATTCTATGTTTATGAAATATGGATTTTCCTTCTCTAAATTTCCCGGGGAAAAAACAACAACAATGGAGAAAAGAGAAAAAGAGTTGCAGAAATGAAATGAGGAGGCCGGAGGCGAGGATGGGATGGAAGTCAATGATACCCCGAGGAAGGCCATTTGACCACACGTGTAGTACATCATCCAACTCTGGAATTAACATCAAGCAGACTTAATGTCTGGCTATACAATAACACCACATAATTTGTTAATGCAAAAGACTTAATTGTTCGCGGGAGAGGAAAAAACCTATTTACTTGAAACGTATTCCTCATCTTAAATACGTTTTTTATTAAAATACATGTAAAGTAGGCCTTTGTCTTCAACAACAACAACTAATAATAATAATAATAATAATAATGAAATTTCATCAGAGTTCATAGAATATTGATTGGTATAAAATAGTTGTCATTTGCATGCAGCTGTATGAATACATTTGTGTGGTGTCAGGACAGGGTCTGACTGTGACATTACAACAGTCATGTTCTAGCCAATCCGCATCACAATGGGGAGCTCACTTTTATACAGCGGCGAACCTACTATGAAACTAATGAAGCTCAAGCTTAAATGGCCCCTCTGATCTTGGAGAGGTCCAGAAGAAACGTTTTTTTAAGAGCTTATTTTTGATGTGTCCCTATTGTTGCTGGTTACGAAGGCGCCCCATAATAGTTCAAGTTTCAAAGTCCCATGGGGCAGTTGTTAGGGGGGCGTAGGATTTTACATAATGACCCACTGCCGAACAATGAACACAGCTCAGTATTTTCTCTATTTAGCTTTGTAATTAGAACACAGTCATGTACGTGCCCCGAACACCATTCGTTCCAAAACTGTAGGTCCGCCCCTGCATTTATAGTGTTCAGGGGTGTTTAACGTATTGGCTGCGTCCCAAAGGGGGAGGGAGATGGGATTCAAAATGTGGTCGGTGCTCTTCAGCAGTATAAATAGTAGACAAGTTAAGTTTAAGAAGTTCACCACAGAGCCCTGAAGAATTGAGCTAGTTAGCCTATTGTGCCCACTGACAGCAAACTACAATGACACAGTTAAGGCTGACCCCGCCTGCTGTGCGACCTTGCTTTAATAGCCTGTGCAACTGTCGCTATCGTGCTGACTCAAACTGTTGGCTTATGGGAGCAGATAACGGGGTGGGGTGGGGGACTGACTGCATTCAGGAGAAAGACAAAAAATATAAGAGTGTTGTGTCATTAAATACACACACACACGTAGAGACACATTTGCTGTGCACAAACACATTTCATGCCATCAAAGGTAAGAACTGGGTCAGAAAAAAACAACAAAAAAAAACAGTCCTATCCTAGGCTCAGCGCGGCCATTTTCCACAACAGTCAGTTGCATATGGTATAATTATATAATTTTTATTATATCATCATCATCATCATCATCACACCACAATGCACTACAGGGTGAATAATTATGCAAGCACGTAAATCATCATGACTAAGAGACAAAAACTTCGGAACTCTGTGTACTGCCTCAACTTCTGACAATACATTACGTGAACACAGCCAGTTTGGTCAAAATTCAGACTTTCATATCCCTTGCTTACACATTTTTTTAGACACGAGAAAGAGACGGATTTTCATCGAGTAAACTGAAAAGTATGACCGGAAATTTCGTTCTGCGCCTCTACACATTGCTGGTCCAAAACCAATTTCATCACATTTGTTTACTCTGCAAGGAATTGTGATTTATTTAATAATAAGTTCTATTAGTCTTTGCACCAAATCCAAGTGCCGCCATTGGAGTGACCTAGATCTAGATATACAATATTGGGCTTAGTCTAGGCTAGTGCAAAGAATCTGCAAAGATTTATCTGGCTCGGGTCGGCCAGCATGTATAACAATGACTACATTAGTAACGATAAGTCACCTCAGTACTGCTTTGTTCTAGCTCTGCGGTTTGCAAACACTGACATAAGGTCGTGATATGGCACAATAAAGTGTATTCCGTTACTCCTACCAAGATGGTGAAGATATCTCACTTCTTGGAGTAGGTTTGAAAGGGCTGAACACTCTATAGCGTTCAATTACAAAACTTTACAAGTAATCTTCTCACAACGTGCTGACATGGAGATTAACGTGGTTGACGAGTCGTGCAAAGCTTCAAAATAATTTCCCTCAAAATTACTGTTGTTTTTTATTTCAGGAGAATTCCCACCTCTAATAGAAATAAAACACATACACGCACGCACGCACGCACACGCAGAAAAGAGAAGACATAAGTCGAAAGAAGAAACACCCAACTATTCTTTTCTGTGTACACCCGGAAATCTCTCATTCTTTATGCAACATTTATTCGTTCCCTTCATCTGCACAATCTCTCACTCCCTCCCTCGAGTACACATCGTTATGTATAACACGTTTCATGTTAAACTGCTACTGAATGTGAGATATGCACACAAACCGCACACATATATGAAGAGAAAGAGAGACAGAGAGAGAGAGGGGGGGGGGGAAGAGAGAGAGAGAGAGAGAAGTAAAGATGTCGACCCGATAACGGTCACATCTGATTGTGCTAGGAAAAAGCAGGATGATAGAATGTAACAGAATGACAGCACAGGCGAAGACCTTACCAGAAGCGTCCACCACAAAGAGAGAGAAAGAAAGAGAGAGAGAGAGAGAGATGGAGATAGAGATAGACAGAAAGGCCGAGACAGCGAAAGGAAGGGAGGGAGGGAGGGAGAGAGAGAGAGAGAGAGAGAGAGAGAGAGAGAGAGAGAAAG
Source organism: Onchidella celtica (assembly GCA_963931925.1). Classification (NCBI taxonomy): domain Eukaryota; kingdom Metazoa; phylum Mollusca; class Gastropoda; order Systellommatophora; family Onchidiidae; genus Onchidella; species Onchidella celtica. The sequence continues at coordinate 72,273,645 of OZ007571.1, forward strand.
AGAGAGAAAGAGACAGAGAGAGAGAGAGAGAAGAGAAATTTCACATTTCATTAAGTTACTATAAAAGGATGTTAAAAACTGCCTTTGCCCTAGAGATGGGCCTGCCCGGTGATGTTTCCGCACCATAGAAGTACGATGCTGCAAAACTGTACACGTCACCCGTGAGACCCCATGCATCACAACTAGGTGATGGGTCTTTAGGTAGCAACTAGAGTGAGACGCCATCCAACCGTCCCATTACCCCCCTCACTGCCTACTTAACAGTGGGTTAAACAATCAGGTCGAAACACCAGAAACAAGATTGCGCTCAGTCCAGTACTCAGAGGTTACAATCAATACTGCCTTCTATTTCTATATCATCAGTGGCTCTCAAAATATGGGGATGCAATGCTGTCATCAGCGTGGCCCGGGTGGCTCAGTTTATAAAATTTATCGTTTTTTGACGTTAAAATGTAGTTTGCTGGCACGAGCAGTCAGCAAGAAGGTTATGAAAAACTAATCCATTTACAATAATTAAAAGAAAACCCTGATACAGAGAGGCATGGTCATTTATTTTAAGAATACTAAATTACTATATGGATTGTCAGATCACAGCAAAGTCCTAATCAACATCGCGGCGCCATCGAAAAGGAGCGGGAATTTAAAAAAAAACAAAATAAAATTGCTGGCACAAGTGAAGGGACAACCCCCTTCCCCCCTCCCCCTTTTTTTTTCCGACGGGAAAGCAAAAAAAAAAAACCAAAAAAACGCAAAACCTGTCGTTACTGCTCTACGATAATGGCATATATACGATGTCAGACTTATGCCCAAAAAACCAACCAACTAACAGTTCATTGCATTCCTAAGCATGAGGGCTATCAGATGTTATAGAAATAGAAATGCGCCAATGGTCAAATGTCATAATCCAATAGAATCATAATGGCATCAGTGATAAAATGACAGGAAAAGAAACAGTTATTCCTCCACATCTCAAAAGTGGCAAAAAATGACTTAATGCCATTCGCGTTGAGCAGTGACGGTTTTTGAAAGTCTTTTGTTTCGTTTCCACAATTCCATTATGCCAGAGACCAAAGAATTTTTCGTTTACCCTGTTTCCATTTCCTGAACTTATAATTAGAATTGGAGTGGAAGTTATACAACTCAAATCTATCAACTGAACTATTTAAAACGGATGATAGATTGAAAGACTCGCTGAATTTTGCTCGCGGAGCGGAATTTTAAAACGTCGCATCAAGGGAAATAAGTCAATTATATCACACGCATTTAAAAAAGACGCGATAATCGTTCTTGGAAATTTGATGCACGTCGCGAGGAGTAGACCGCCGTGGTGTGACAATGAGAAAGCACGTGATGGCTGACCTACGGATACACACTTACACACAAACAAAACACGTATTGTGACCCTTGGTTACAGGCGATATGTGTGGAAAAAAAAAATTCAATTTCACAACGCCAGGAACAGAGAAAAATTAAATATCATAATTTGCTAAAGAATTACAAATGGCAGACGCCATGGATTTGGTTTGACATCTTTCTTTTCTAATTCTTCTGTAAATTTTTTTTTTTCACTTTGTGTATAGTTTCTCATCACTTATTCTCAACGCAGGCCTGTGTATATCATTTACTTAATTGTGCTCAGCATGTCAGTTTTGATAATAAGACTGGTTTTTGGGTTGCTACATGCTGAGGACAGAAAGTCCAGTGATGAATGTGGTCATTTTCTCATGCTTTTTAACTATAACTACTGGCAGTCAAGCCATATCCAACTATCTTTCATCTTCTCTGCCTGTGAGTTTGAAATAACAATGTTTTGTTGTTGTTTTTTGCTACATTTTTGTGAGAGTGTGTGCCACGCTCTGTGGCAATCTCGCATTTTCTCCCTTTTTTGTTTCTGTTTTAAATCTGAAAATTCTTCAAATTTTGCCCTTTCGGTAATTGATAATTTATGTTAAAACTTTTGTCACCAACAATGGCATCCTTGCTTGAAAATAAATGTTTTAGTCACTTTTGTATTTGTCATTTCTATCACTCTGGTACTGGTACAATAGTTTTCATATTTCATGCACACAATCAAACGATGTGAGACAAAGAAAGAGACATCTGTACACAAAGGATGTTATGGAACCACAAGGGAAAAAGGGCTGAATTTGTGACATTCAGTACATGGACGTCACTAAGGACAGAATGCACAATGTTATAGTTTAAATAATTCACCAGAAAAAGTGACACATACATGATGGAAAGATTAATGAACAAATGCTGAGACAAGATAACACTGAAGAAAACTGCATGAAGATTTTAGAAAAAAAAGGAAGGGAAAAAAAAAAGCCAACAGAGAGGGTGTAAAAGGTTAGTACATACTGTGAGGTGTACCTTCATAGCCGCTGTCATTGAAATCTCGCTTGACGTACTGGACGTATGGGACACCAGGAAACAGCCCAGCCAGACCTTTGGTCACATTTCTACCTCTCAGCCAGCCCTGAAAATAGGAGAGATTAAATGACTTTGTTTCACAGTACAATTTTCTTGTTGCTTGTCCCTGATGCAGGGTTTAGCTTCATACAGATTCATGCATTCCTGTCCACATCCACAAAAGTTACTGTAGAGAATGTGTTAAAATGTACAAATTAAGCATTAATTACAATTTAATTCTCTCAATATTTTCCTCAGTATCGTCACTGCTCTACATTAATGGCAATAAAAGTCATTTTTGACACTTTTGAGAGATGAAGGAAAAACTGTTTCTTTTCCTGTCATGTGGTGATGTATGCCATTAAGATTCTATTGGATTATAACATTTTCCTATTGGTGCATTTCTTTTCCTATAATATCTGATAGCTCTCATGGTCAGGAATGCAATGAACCGTCAGTTGCCTTTTGGCATAAGTCTGACATATGCAATTATCGTAGGGCAGTGACGATTACCTGGCACAAACTCAGGACACTGTGGACTACTCATCAACTCATCAATATATTGGTGCTACAGAAGTAAATCAAAATCTACAAAACCTTAAATAATTCCCCAATATGGCCATGCCACATCCCAAAACCCCTTCAATGAATACGCACAACTGCAGATAATAACAACTCTTTTTAACAAAATATTCTATGAACTTCTTGAAAGGAATTTCATTTTTTTAAAATCTCCTGACCAACATGGAGGACAGTAGGCTTATTACATAATTATGTTGAACTGAAAATATGTTCAAGACAAGCAATTCTTTCCAAATGACACTTTTATTTTCCTTTCTTGTAAAATTAAGTAGCTCACACTCATTCTTGTTGTTGAAGGTGGTGTGCATGTCAGAAAGAGACACACACAGTGAGAGAGAGAGAGAGAGAGAGAGAGAGACAGACGGACAGACAGAGACAGAGAGAGCGAGACAGATAGACAGGGACACAGAGACAGAGACAGAAAGACGGACAGACATACAGGCAGACAAACAGATGGATGGACAGACAGACAGACAGACAGACAGGCAGAGAAAGAGACTGAGTATAATTCATAACCTGAATATCTTGTCTACGCCTGTGAAAATTCCATCTAAGGTGAACAAAGTGTTCAAAACTTTCCCACAGCACTCCTGCAAGTATTCTTACAATCAAACAGTTGAAGCTGGTGTAGTTCATTACTAGCTCACTGATGTTTAATATTCATGTCTTCCTTTTTCTCATACCTGTGGCTTTTCAGGTGTTCCCCGCTGTGTGACATCCAGGGCAGCTGCATCCACCTCCAGAACATCACCAGGATCAATAGGAATGTGCTCTCGGCCGTGCCCATGGTCTAGGGGGTTGTAGCGATTGACGCACTCGTATTGGACGACCTCCCCGTCAGCCATGGCCCCACAGGAGCTCCGCTCATGAGTGACTGACCCCTGGCTGCAGAGTCAGGAAAATCTGCCGAAGAGGTATGGACAGAAACTGTATATAATATGCTTTATGCAATGACAAACAGAACTGACCGGCTCAGGCGGTGGCTTACAAAAATATGCCTTCGTCAGCATCTTGACTGGCAATATTTTTTTTTTAAACATTTAATGCTACACCAGAAATGGTCCCCAAACTGCCTAATGATGACATTGGAAAGAGAAAAATGTTTATAAATTATGGACAGGAAAATCAAGGATTGCTCCGACTATAAAAACCCGGCGTGAAAAAGAAAGAGGTGAAATTCAAATACATGTATTATCTTCTCTGAGTATAATGCGAACATGCCTACTTTCTTCTTCGTCCATCGCAAACTACTGAAAGCGGAAAACTAATCTTTCCAGGACATTAAAGATACCGTGGCAGTTAGAAGACGAGAAGAGCAGACCGAACAAGCCGCTGCCCGGGCAAAATTCTAAGAAAACCCAATCCCGACCACAAAAACACACAGAAACAAGAACAAGAAAAATAAAAAAAGTGTGGTGTATATGCCAAGGACAATGAACCTCCTAAAATAAAAAAAGACCTCAGAGTGGTCAAGCCATGTCCGTTTTGTTTTTTGTTTTGAAACAAAAGAACTGAAACTAGTGAAACAGTAAACCTACCAAGTGCTGATTTGACATGATCATGATGATCAATTTGCATCACCTCAGAAAGCCAGTACATGTACTGAAGAGTTTCCAATTTAAAATGCTACCTCAAGCAATGGCAACGAAAAGGACAAAAGAATCAAGGACCTCTAAGTCTAGGGGAAAAAAAAAAAAATGCAGATGAAAATTACATTGCTAAACAGAAAGTGCTGTGGAATGGTTCTTACAAACACTTTTCTCAAACATATGAATTTTGTACTTGGTACATTTTGAATATCAACTCCCCAATTCCTTGTAGAATTAATCTACAGCACAGAAGGACCCCCCCCCCCCCCCAAAAAAAAACAAACTCCAAACAAACTGGATAGTGAAAGCTTTGGTGGTAAAAATCTTTCTTGCTTGGTTAATGGCAAGAAACAAACTTCCCATTGAAATCACATGTATTATTATATCCTTTCCACAAACAAGCCCACTGCTACCTAGACAGCACAAAAGTATGAACAGAGTAGGCATCTTGTGATTTTAAATAGGAAAAAGACGGCACAGCTGTCGTATCATGCTTTTTGTAATGCTGATATCATCTGCTGTGAACTTGAAAAAGATTCTAGTTGAAATACTTATGTTATGTTTTCAAGCCTTTAGATGAATAAAACAAACTATGGGAACAAGGAAGTAACTCCACTTATCAACAGATCCTTTTAAAACCCTCATTTGTATCATTGAAAAACACAGATAAGAACAATACTTTTGTCATTTTATCTAAAGACTTGAAGCCATGACATTCTAATCATGAATCAAGTTATTTATGAACATACTACATGTATTACACCGCCTCTTCTAAAAATATATATTTCATTGTGATTGATGTGAACATGATTGGCAGGAACAAAATCGGACAGGAAATTGTGTTGTCAAACTGGATGTCACTAACATGTCAGTTTGTAAAATAACTCAAAACCACTGACAGTTCCACATTGAATACATCAGGATTCAATCTCTTTGTTTAGTCATTAATGGCTGAGGCCATTTTGTTTCTCGGGGCCTTCGGCCTAATGATGTTGGCACCAATTTTTTTTTTTTTTTGCTTATTGTTTCCATCATTTCTCTTAAAAATGGGGGCAGAATATTCAGCCAGTAAAATACAAGCTAAAGACAAACAACGAGTAGGAAACCAGTAAAAAAAAAAAAATGTTACACAAATCTCACTTTATTGGGTTTTCTCATGTCTTCACTTTTCAAGTCAAGATTTTTAGATTTTTAACAATATTTTTATGGAGCAAGAAATAAAACATTTAATCTTTTCTACCGCTACTTCAAAACTGCAAAGTGCAGCAATATATTACAATGGTCATATCTAGACCATTGCCCCAGCTCCACCTACAAAATAAGACAATCTCGATGTCCCATGGATGCACAACCCACAACAGGAAATGACCTCTTGGCTAGGACGAGTGGGCTCACAATGTGTAGTAACGGTGGCTGGCACAGGTTCAACGGGCCATTTACTGGATGTTCAAATCTAGACCCTAGAATTAAGCTAAGTGCTCATGAGATTTTTCAAGGACTGAGTATGGAGAAAGGGAAAATTATAGCAGAAAATTAGGAATACTACAGTCATTTCATATAATGTACAAACATTAAAAAATCTTGCATCCAACAATCCATTTTCATATTCAGTGCCACTTCACTAGTTTCAAGTATCACAAGAGTGAAACAAAAGGGCTCGAGAAACGCAGTGACATGGTTAAAAAAAATAATTCTTCAATCATGTCGTAAGTAAATTGTATACACCTGCAATGTAAAAGCTGATTTCTAACCTGAGAAACTATAAAATGACCAAAATATTCTGATCATGAAAAGTTTTTTAATAAATCACACTCTACAGGCACATAATATATTAAGATTGCTTCTCTACCACTGAAGCAGCGAAATTCCTAGCCTGGAATCACCAAATCTAAGTGTATGCTGTCTTTTTGTTTTGTTTCTTTTAAACCAAAATCACATTACAGCATAAAATATGTGGCTTGTTTGCTTCACCCTAAATCTACAACTAACAATTCATTTTATAGTTTGTGGGAAAATTAACTTAGTAAGGTGTTGCAAATGAACTAAAACTAAAAGATAAAAACAACAAAATAGTTTAGTTCAATCCTGACCCTTGAGATCAAACTCGCTGACACAAGCACACAATTACTATATTTGATATTGTCTTTTCAATGCCAAGTGACCAGGACATTATTTCATAGATCATTCTCATCAGTGAATTTTTTTTTAAAATTAAAGGTGAGAAAATCTTTTTGAAGGAGAGACAAATTTCACCTCCAAAAAATAATCTCTTTATTATGAAATGATGGAATTTCTTATGAATCAAAATCTCTGGGGGCTAATTTTTTGCCATCCCTTGATTAAGAAAATGATTCTATTAAATATGCTATCTCAATTTCTTTGGATCATGTTTGCTCAACATTTGCCTTAAATCTACATTAGCTTACATTGGAATCCTGTTACAATGCCAGCAGCTAACATAACTATAATTGCTCAAACCACTGTTCGTTATCAGTCATTTCATTACTTCATGTATAAAATTGTTAATATCTTTCACCTCACGGCATTACATGCTTTTTGTATTTAGTGCAAACTTTGCATTAAATGTATTTGAAATTAAACTTCCTCGTTTATGATATAAATCTAGATCTCTACATTCTTTCCAGACCACTTCACAATGCTGCATTATCTTCCAATGCCTGGGCATATTTATGTGATGACCCAACCCACAGTGTTTCCCACAAACAACAATGCTATTAAACATGACATTTACATCAGTGCTCTATAAGACTGACAACATCTACCAGCCTGGTCTACATTTTACACTGTGTATTTTGGTTTGACAGTGAAAGCCACAAAGTAATTATTGTGGATAGTAACTTTCTAATCTTAAGTATGAAAAAACACTCATTTTTATTAAGCAACAACCTATTCTCTAATCTGACAATAAACCAGGATATATTGCCATGAACAACTATTCTTGAATGTCTCATCAGCGTCAGTAAAAACCATTTGACCCAAATAGCCCATTCCTTCAGAGATATGACAATTGCCAAAAACAATTGTTTTTGAATGTCTCATCCGCATCAGTGAAAACCAATCGACCCAAATTGCAATTTCAGGGATATGACACAGCAAATATGGAAAACATGCTAACATTGTAACAAGCTCACTAATATCAGACTTGTTTAAATTTTTTACCCTTTTCGTTTATAACAACTATGCCAATTATTTCATACTAGATCTATATGTGTACTGTTAGTTCATTTTTCAAAATTTCAGACCCCATTCCATCCTAAACTTATTTTCACTTTCTCACTAAATTTTGAACAACAGAAAAAAAAAAAAAACAGTTTTTTTTGGTTATACTTCAAAACTGGCATCTTATATTCACTAATGTCAATTCGCCTCATAAAATAAAGTGGAAGACGATGCTGAAATTCTGTAGAATTATCATTAACCCAGCCACATCCCTCAAAGCTGATGAGTTTCAAAGATTTCATGAAATCTTTGCATTCCATAATTATTCTCCATTAAGGCAAATATTTAATAAAACTTTAGTTGCCAGTACCATTATTACACATCAAACTGAAGGAAACTGAATAGGAAATTCAGAAATACAATAAACTTCAAAACTATTTTGTTGTGAACTCACTGTGACACATTTACTACAATATAATACAGAGGAACTTGGTTGACGAAATGCAATGTTTTGCCAAAATTGTCTCGTTGTACCCAAGGTCTCGCTATTCGAGTAAAAGTGCAAATAACAAGGCAAGGAATACACCCATTTTTTTTTTTTATTTGCATGATGGTCACATCCCGGTTTAAAATGTCACAAACTTCAATGTCATTAATATCAAAACCAACGCCAGATCTTGGCCTTCATACTGATACTAAATCATTTTCTTTTGCTGATGCCAGCGACGATCTAGGCTGTTTGCACCCAATTAAGAGATCGGAATTTAAATTTTAAAAAATAGAAGAAATTGCATACTCAGTGGTTTCCCATGCATACAGTACCACTGAATTTCATTGAATGTGAACAGGTTGACCATGTGTTAGCAAAATAGGAAATGTAGACTAGTGTGATGAAGACAATCAGAACGCAGGCTAAGCTCCTGACTGGTAGTAACAAGAAGACAATGTGTGTCTTGATGAAGCTATAATACAGGCTACCGACCTACTCTGACTCATCCCTTTCAGGTGACTGCATAGTCTGATGTCAGAGCACATGGTCAGAAAAGAGAGGAAACAAACAAAGAGCAATGTATGTCTGATTCCCTACAGTGTGTACAAGCCTGTAGTGCGGCTATTGACACAATGTGCAGTGCACACTACATGAATTAATTCTCTCATTGTAGTGGGTGTTTTGATTATCAATTGCTGTTGTTCAAGTAACTTATAGATTATTATGGCAGAAAAAATAGGAACTGACATTTTCTCGCTGTTGCTAAGGTCTCATTGTTAGCAGAGTCATTATACATAAATGATGATCCACTACACATTATAGTATTTATGTATAATGGTATAATTTATACCACAAACAATATGACACGCATAAATATATTTCTATGCCACAAAATAACTGGAACACAAGGAGACATGCATCAACCTACTAGTAGTACACAATCCTCCAAATTCAAGAACTGACATTAATGCGATAGCTGTAAATAATTACCAACCAAACTATCAAAACTGTCTATTTATTACAATTCCAATCGAAAAAAAAAAATGTATATAATGTTATTATTCAAACATTTTTACATTGCAGTTAGTTTTTTGAAAGTACCAGGTGTGCACATCTCTTCAAGGCAGTTTACGCTTCTCCAAACTAAGGTAAAAGTAAGACTGTGAACTCTGCAAAAAAATTGCCTCAGTAATGTGCTGTACATCTCAATTACAGGGCAATTCTGAAAGCATAATTATATAATTTGGAGGCTAGACCCATCCAGTGCCTATGACTGGAACTCTGGAAGAAGAAAAAAGTCTTGGATCTCTTTGAAAGGGATAAAACAGAGGCCTAATTTTAAAACAAAAACAAAGTAATTTTCTTGAAAGTCATTTGCCTTGATCTTGATCTAATCAATATCCTCTATCCCAGACTGAATAAAATACAATCAGTATTACATCCCCAATCTTGTTGTTATCAACATTTCCTTTGTTATTTACTGACGATTCGCGTGTAAAATACGTGACTAAAGACATAATCTGTTGCTTGTAATATATGAGTTTATAAATTTTGGACTCACATACCAGCATACTACTGACATTGTAAACAAATAAATTACATGACTTCATCTCAAATGTAGGCAAAAAGTGACACTCTTTGAAACTTTCAGTGCCACTGTTGGTAAGGCAAGGTAGCCAACTTAGAGAAACATTCCAATAACAACAAAAAAAAAGCTATTAACAATGATCCGATAATGGTATTGCTCAATATATGTGCAGAATATGGCAGCTGAACCTCTCATCCACAGAGTATGTTGCACTGAAAGGTGGGGGTGTAAAAGATCTGTCTGTCTGTAACTATTGTAAGTGTAACAAAATGAATGTGCGTGTCTGCGTAACTGCCACGCTTTGGCACGAAGTTTTGGACGCATTTCTTCACATCTCCTAAAAATCAAACTCTAATTTCACACACAAAGAATTAAAACCACATCACTATTTACCACCGTAAAATTACAGCAACGGATACACAAACACACCCACACAATCCTTTGCTAATTTCACGGTGAACGAAATACAATACGTTCCGAAGTTGAAATCCCAAGTGTTTATGAAATGAATTTTCAAAATCAAGTCATAACTAATAGGTGCAAGTACCCTCAATGCATATAGTTAGTCCATACCTCAAATATTTGTATCCGGTGACACTTTAAATCTCAGTGTTCTGTGAGGAATATTGGGTTTATATCAGCAACAACTCATGCAGGAAGCGATTCTCAGATGCATCCCGCCATGTTGGAATTAGTCACGTGACTTTCGCTACTTTACTTCCGGGCATGAAATAAATGTTCGATTACCATTATCACGATTTCCAGGAGGAAATTAATATTGACTTAATATTTATGACTGTCCGACGTGTTCAACCTTTTCTGACCTAGAAAAATGTATGTGGAATGTCCTTTATAATAATGAAAATATCCTGTATTTATTTTTCCAAGATTGCTTCTAATAGTTTCGATACTGTATGATAATTTCTCAACTTCCAAATGTCGCTTTACTCAATCGTACCGATACGGATATTACCGAATCTCACCCACAACCTACATAGGTGAGAAATCGAAAGTAGGGCAGGGGCTTGCATTGCTAAAAAATTGCTGTTGGTGTTCTTCGTTGGCAAGACATCAAAAGACTTGTGGTAAGTTTTATAAGTTTGCTATTTATACTGTTGCCCTCCATTCATGTTTAATAGCACAGCTGAATACTTGGAACGAGAGACGGATGTGTATCATGCAGAGGCTCATCAAAGTAAACAGTGAACCGTAGAAAAGGTTGAACTGCTTGCATTAATTACTTACTTGCAAAAATGGGGTCAGTGCTCGGTTTTAGACGAAGCCAGTGATGTACCTCCGTCGTCAAGCTATAATCCACAGCCTTTTCAATGCAAGGGCATGCTAGACAGTTGTCCAGGGGTTTAGTGGGAGCCTATGCATGCAAATTTACATATATTGGTTTTTAAAACGGGGACGGACCACATCATAATATAATGATGGAAACACACAACATTGATGGATAGGGAGCAAATGTGAGTATTGTAGAATGTTTTTCTTATATTTTAGCTCCAGTATTGGGCCTTGATATGCCAGTCGGTCCAGCATGTTGAGCCCCGTTTGATACATAAAAAAACTTTGCATTCTTGAAATAATTTTTAATTGCAGTTTGAATGCCACATCATTCCTTCAGGTTTTTTAATGAGAAGATACGATAAAAGGAACTCCCCTAGCTATCCAAGCACTTCTTGCAGAAAAACCTGCGTCAGAGTGAATGGGACCGGATGACTTTGTCACTGGTGCAGTGTAAGATTATAAAAATTATATGAAAATTAGATTAATATGATCTGAATACGTCTACATTGGCAAGGTGATAAGCAAATAGACACTGAACAAAGTCATGGAGTGCCAACAGATGAGGGCGAAAAAAAAAAGACATATTTTTACAAATAACTGAAGTGGGACTTATGGACCAGGATTAGGATGGTATGGGTTAACCTAAGTGCCTTGAGTAAAGGCAGAATAAGGTCTGAAAAACAGGAAACTCAGGTCAGAACTAATCTCCTGTATTAGCCAGTGAAACATATTTCAATTCAGTTACTGTCAAACATTATTTCTGAGGCTAGAACAGCTTCCTAAGCATACAAGTACGGTATCCCTCTCAGTTAGCCACCAGCAACCTTCCCTCTAAGTTTGCCAAACCACTGAGCGGAACTTTTGATGCTTTGAGCCAAAAATTTTAAAATCCAAAGCTAGTGCAGAAATTCAAACTTTTGTGCAACTTTTTTGTGTTTGCAGCAACATTCTGAAGTGTGTGGCACCAATACACAGCTGTGCAACCCTGTACCCGCACAACCTAAAGGGAACATTGGTCACAAGTGATCAGCAGATACATAACATATAATTTTCCCTCCTGACAAATCCACCCAATAGGGTTTCACCACATATCACAGGATCACTTCATGAGATTCAAAAAATTCTTTTAGCCTCAGAGGAGCGACGTTGAGTCGCATATAGTAGTGCAGTTGGGGGAATCGTCTTCTAGACGTGCCAACTATGAAAGAAGAAGAAGAAGAATTCAAGCTGACATGATGGGCAAGAAATAGAAATAGTTCCTCTTACTTTTTTTGAAACTCTCAGCCAATTGTGGCTGATGGAGAAGCAAGAGATAAAATTACTCTACTTTAACTCCAGGAGTGAGGATCTGCCCTACAGACAGACAAACCTGTTTGCTGTCTTGTTTACTCAAAGTTCTTATTATCAGCCGGTCAGGTCAGTTTACGTGGCCACAGAGGGAGAGAGATAAGTGCCTGACCGTGGAACACTAATGCAGTCTGTGTCACTAGGGAATAGTAACACAAAGGTCCATGTTAAGGCCACAAGTTGATACCTGGAGTATAAATAATAACAAGTTAAGTTTGATCATGCCAGGCTAGAGACTGGAGTAAGTAGATCTTTAATGTTGAACCCTTCTTTGCCTTTGGTAAGTGATACCATAACATATGCCGGGGAAAAAACAGCTTTTTGTGGTTAGTACTAAAACTCATTGATCAATAACTTGCTCATATAGTGAAGTATTGTCACGAGATTTCAGATGGAATCTCTTCAAAATACATGTGTACTCTTTTACTGTCATAATAAATTGCTGGTTTGTCAGTTATATCACTTTACTATTGTACACAAATTTGACTATTTCAAAGATCCAAGTACTCTCTGAGCTGCAGGCATTCCATGTGCAGTACATTTTTGGCAGAGAAATCTTTTTGGGCTTGGAAATTACAATGAGGTCCTAGATCCTGTACATAAATTTTCTGAGTTGTCACAGTCTTCACATAATGTGTAGTTTCCCATCATCTGTTTGCTCCCGTAGGGCTCTGCAAATATACTTTTTTTCTTTTCTCTTTTTTTGCTGGTTATAATTTTGAGGTCTGAGTTGAAAAATTCTTGCAATTGAAGCCATTTAGAGCAGAAAAAAAACAACAAACAAACAAGAAACAAAACATCCCACATTAGGCTGTAAATACTATGCTAATGGTGGCAAGATGCTGAGAATTAAGGGGGTTTGTGGAATAAAGATTTTCAGCAAGTGTATAGTTCTACACCAATGCTGAGTTAGAGTAGGTATCTCAGGGATGCATTTGGACATGCAGAATTTGAAACCTCACGAGCTTATTAAGGCTGAAAACTTGAAGGTGAAAGGAATCAGTTTCATGGGTTTATCATTATTTATGACAATTGAAATTCAAGCCGTGGTGATATATTAGGTAACATATGACTTTGACTTGAGTAAAGAGGGAGGGAGAGTTGGGAGCTGTTTGTCACTGGAGCAGTGGAAAAAATGTTCTGACATTTCACAATCAAGATCATCGATGAATTTTCAAGCAAAGAGGAATTTCATGGTGACATTTTCAGCTTCAAAATCAATATATTAAAACCAACATGTGCATCTCCTCTGAACTACAAGCATTGAATTTCAGCATTTGAATTTACCTGCATACAATTGTCTTTTTAAAACCAAATGGGATGGTTATCATTTGAGTTCTTCGTTATGAAAAAGGCTGGCTGAGGGTCACAGATGTGGGAATTCATTTACATTAGTAATAGCTGCGAAAAGTCGCAAATCCTTTTAATGCAGGTTTCCCAACCTGTCAACCGGTTCTTATTTTACGCATTACAGAATCGTCCTGCAGCTAGAGTGTTGGGAAAGATGTGAGAAATTATTTTTTTGTGAAAAACAATTTCCCGCCAGATATGAGGATAAAGGTCGGTCTAGTAAAGTGCCAGACAGTGATGACGGTCTGCACATTAAACTAATGTACATCACGCACTGTATGAGATGTGTTACAATGTGTTGTAGTATTTGTGTTCTCCTTTCTATATGGACATCATAACTGACTGACAGTTTCAGTGTGCCTGTATGTGGTATGGGGTTCACATGTCTGGTGTCCTTGGTGTAAGTTGTTGTGTGGTTGGCAGGTCTGTTTGCTTGGTGTATAAACATCATTTGGCAACTGGACTTTCTCTGGCACTGCAGAATTTTAATTTATGACGAGGTTTCATGGATTCTGGTATAGAAATATCTTGGGATATAAACCATGATATGACAATACTAAATTGATATTTTTCAGCCAGTGAAGTTGAAAGGTGGTTCAGTTCAACCAGCCAAAAGGGATAACCTTGCAAAATGTATAAAATTAAGGTATGTTCAATGACTATGTATGAGACTGTGACAGGAGGTTGTTGTCAGTGATTCAAAGTATGTTTAGAAATTATGATGGGAAGATAACTTGGTGATGTTATCGTAAGAAAATTTGACACTTTGAATCGCACCCTTTAATGTAACAAACCCCGAATATGACATTGAACAAAATTTTGCAGGAATGACTTTCTGTCAGAGTTTCATGAAGTATAGGCAAAGGTCATTAGATCCATGGGTTGTTTTTTTTTTTGTGTTTGTGTAGATGTGAGTAAGTGTTTGTTTGTTTTGTTTTAGAATGTTTCAAACATAATAAATGAATTTTTTATTTCCATTCTGCTGTTACTGGAATGGGATAATAATGTGCAATGATATTAAGACTTTCAGATTTGGTTTCATGTTTCAGTACTTCTCCATTTGTTGCTTGTATTGATTAAAAAAAAAAATTATCAGGATTTAGTAGCAAAATAAATGCCAGTATCTGTGTTTATTTGTGACATTGAGCCTAAGAAGATTTTAATACTTTTATATATTGATATAATATGAAATTGAACAGGACTGCGAATAATTTTGATTAAAATGATAAGCAAGTTTGTGTGTGTATTTTTTTATGCATGACATCCACCACCTACTATCTTTAATAAGTTGATATCACAGGCACAAATAGTTCAATCCTGCCATGTTCTGTATTCAACTAGTGAATCCCATATTTGACTTTGCTTTGCCCCATATTACAAGCATTAACGTGTCCCGTGTGATACTGGTCTGTGAGAACTTCTTCCATCAGTTCTTAGGTAGCCGTCATCTTATCAGTCACCAGCAGAATAGCCCGAGCCCAGCCTGTGCCGGGGTTTATAAAAAAGAAACATACTTTCATTGGCATATATCATGATACGTATTATTTTATTTTATGCACTGTGATAATATAATGCTGCACTGCTTGCAGTAAGATCTGCCAGGCCACTGAAGGATGACACTGGAAAAAGAAACTTTTCTATAAAACATGGACTGGAAAGGCTAGAAATGTTTCGTCTGTAAAACACAGATTGGAAAAGATACAGCTCAACTTCAAAAATTGTCCTGGTTGAGCATAATAAGAATATATACTGAGTTTCATTCATCCATCACAAACTACATGTTTTCAAATGTATTTAGGTATGAAAAGCACCTGCTTTTAGGTTTTGTGATTGTCTCTGAGTTCTTGGTGTAAGTATTGCGACTTGCTGTCATTTATACTACACTGGTTTGTGTCCAGGTTGGTATCATTGGTGGCTCAGGACTGGATGACCCACATTTGCTAGAGAACAGAGAGGAAAAGGCTGTGACCACACCCTTTGGAACGGTAATCTAATTATTCATTTTATGGCACTGGTTGCTTGTCGGTGGATAAAATTGGCTAAATCAAAATTTTTCCATTCTTGTTGGGGGGTTTTTTCACCTAAAATGAAAGACAACTGTCTACTCTAGACATGCAGACATGAAAAAAGAATAGAAATTACATTTTGTGATGAAAATCAATGGCAGCTGATTCAACTCTGTGCAAAAACTTGGCAGATAACTCTGGCCATCTGGTGCAGCCGGTCTTATCCACTTGCCATGTAATTATATACTAGCATTTTAATAGTATCAAGGCTAGAGTTCAAAGATCCATGCAATAAGAGGTTAACAACGAAAAATTAAAAAGTAATTTTAGGTACAGTTACATCTGTTCAATCACAATGTTTAAATGTGGAAAAATGTTTATATCAAATGTTAATGGTCAGATTTTAACTTTTGTATTCCAGGCAAAGTGCTTTAAGACTAGGGACCAATCAGCCTACTGCTATTTGCATTTAATTATTCTGCCCATTTTTTTTGTCAAAATGTTTGTGAAAATCAGTATATTTTAAAAATAAAACCAGATGAAAGTCTGTTGTAGTGCGGCAGATAATATACTTTTTAGCGCAAAGACCAATTAAATTTGTATTCTGATTAGCCTGAAATTCTGCCTGTTTGGCATTTAAAAAAATGTTTATCTTTTTGGTCCTTTTTTTCAGCCTTCTGATGTATTGGTCGTTGGAACAATCAAAGGTGTTGACTGTGTTCTGTTGGCCAGGTAAACTTGAAGATTCTAGTTCAAACAAATTACAAGTTTTCTTTAGGAAACTCAGGTCGGTTTAGATATATTTCTGCATCATTTTACATATAACTGTATTCATGACTGGTGCAGTGGAGAGTTTTCATTTGAACTTATACTGCATATTTGCAGAATTACTTTGTGATATGGATAAGTGTTTTAAATCTCCTGTTTGGGCATTTTATGCATGTTGCCATGAAGAGGCGTTGTGTGAATCTTTATCTCATTTTTAGTGATCTTTTTGTGAATTGGAAAGTTAAAACAGTCATTTCTGAACACTTCTTTTAGACGTGCAATTTGTTGAGATTGTCTAACGAATATTTTCTTTCTTACTTTTGTAACAGTAAACTACTTGTAGTTATTCTGTTGATGCAACATGTGAGAGCCTCTGTTTCAGTTTATTACTCGTGGCCTAGATGTGACCCAACTCTCATTGAGTGCAGGGAAATCAAGGGCAGAAACCACTGTTTGACACAGATTCTCTTTCCTTTGTAGTCTCATTCTCCCAAGAGTTCCAATTCTCATTTTTCTTTCAATTATCAGACATGGCCGCCGACACACTGTCCAACCAACAAATGTCAACTACCGAGCTAATATTTGGGCCCTTAAACAAGAGGGTTGCACGCATGTGTTGGTGACTACAGCTTGTGGATCACTTGCAGAAAATGTTCATCCTGGGGAAATTGTTATCCTAGATGACTTTCTGGACAGGTAAGTTGACTTTTTATGTATATATCAATTGCAGGACAATACCTATATTTTGTGTGTCAAAATTTGGCAAAAAGAAAAAGTAGTATGTAGCAAAGCCACGCGTAAGAAATAATACCCATACGATACAATGAAACGCAAACTAAAAGGGAAAACAGAAAATGGCAGATATTTTCGGCAACAGCCTTCGTCGAGGGGAAAAAAAAGAAAAAACAACAGCAGAAAAAAAAAAGGAAAATTGAACAGGTAAAACAATCGAACAAAACAAAAAACAAAAAAAATTGCCAATTTTTGTCCTTGCTGCAACCCCAGAGTCTTTCTGTGGTTTTTAATGGTATTTCGTCAATTTTCTAGATTTGGTGTGGCCTTTCCCCTATTGAATGTAAGGAAGTCAGAGGCTGAGACATTGTTTGCCATGGGGTTCAGCAACTGTGAAGTTTTCCCTACTGTCTTGCTTACCTAAGAGTTTCAATTCTTCTTCTTCAAATAATTTTACTAAACCCATGTCATAATATCATTGTTTATGGTACTTTGAATCAGTTGTAAAATTTACAGTCCATAGGAAAATTAAGAATTATTTTAACCAGCTGTGGAGACACAATTTTTTGTGTTGATTTTTATATACCTGAACTTTCAGTTGGAGATGTTGGGTGGCTTATAAGACTGGAATTATTTCCCCACAATATGTTTAAGTAGAGGCTGCTTGGGCCATGTAGCCAAATTACTGACAATAGGATTTTAGTTACCACCTCCTGGTCATATTTCTAGATAATTTATTCTGGTCATGTCATCAAGAAAATGGTGGTTGTGACCAGTGTCACGAATAAGGTTGATGACCTTGTACGCCACGAGTATAGAGGGGGGTAAACTTGGTAGGGGAGAAGGGGAGTTTTTTAAGTTGTTGACTAGCATGAAAGATTACTATCACGAGGAAGGTCGGTGGCCTTGTGCGCCACGAGTCTAAGGGGGGTGAGCTTAGCAGGGGAAAACACGGTTTTTAACATTGTTGACGAGCGTGGATAGATACACACGACTCGCTTTAAACTAGTCGCGTGTGCAAAAACCTCGGGAGTATAAGTAGAGGAGAAGCTCGACACACGTGGTTCCCAAGTTATTCATTCCTAAAGGAAGACGCAGAATTTATCGGTCCGGGCGACAAGTGGAAGGTTGTGCCAGTGGGGACCAGAAGTGTTAGGTGTGTGAGGGATCCATGATGTTCACATTTATTTCCCAATAAGAAGAATTTATCGGTCCGGGCGACAAGTGGAAGGTCGTGCCATGGGGACCAGAAGTTGAGGAGTTCTGATGATAGGATGGGAACCCATCAGAAGATCGTGAATCTACGATGGCGGGTGTGAACCGTCGATGTGCTGTGTGGTTGCAGAAGAAGAAGAGTCCTGAGGATGGGATGATAACCCCTCAAGGAGCTAGTAATCACGATGGCGGATGTGAACTGTGTGTTCTTATTTGTGTAAAGCCAGGGGCGTCTGTTTCCCCTTTTATCGTCGAAATTAAAGATCTAGAAAGGATTGTGTGAACTCTAGAGAAGTGAAACTGCATCAACGAGGAGGGCAGCTGTTGACAGAGACTATTAAGTATACGTAGTTAAGTTTATAGACAGAGGGATTAGATCTAGATGTGAAACGGGGAATAGAGAATAGCCATGATCCCCAAGAGTAAATTTGAAATATCTCTGTTTTTGTGATTATGTATGTGATTATCATGAGTTGAATGTTTTGACATAAGTTTTGTCATGCATTTATAATTAAATATCGTTTAATTTAAATCTCACTCCATGTGTCCGTTGATCGCTGGTCTGCTTGCTTGGCTTGTTAGCTGGGTTTGAAAGGTAAATAAGTTAGGTACTCATCACACACGTGGTCGTGACCATCTTCACGCACGTGATCGTGACAATTGGGGGCTCGTCCGGGATTTAAACCATTGTGACACATACGAGTAATTGATGTGAATAAGTAGGACGTGAATCGTCCGGGATCTGAATTTGATTTGATCTTTTATAAACTATTAGGACGTGAATCGTCCGGGATATGAAATTGATTTGAAAGTTGAATTGATAGGATCTAACTCGTCCGGGATCTAAACTGTTAGGACACAAACGAATGTTTTCCACGATTGTAGAAATATTTTTGTGAGTCAGACCAGCGGCCATGGAGATAAATACCTTTCTAACGTCACCGAGACCGGAGGATTTGTTAACCTTCAGGAAACCGGAGTTATTGACGATTAGTAAGAGATTAGGACTCGATTATGTGAAAGCTAGCTTAAGAAAAGCAGAAATATCGAGATATATTGCTGAGTATTATGTGGATGATGATGTGTTCGAAGAAAACGACCTAGCTCAGTTTGAAACCATAGCATCAGTAACTGAAGTCAATATTGAGTTACAGAAAGAGAAGATGCGGATCGAGTTAGAGCAGAAAAAGCTAGAACACGAGGCACGAGAGAAAGATAAAGAAAGACAAGAGAAAGATAAAGAAAGACAGGCGCAAGAAAAAGAAAAAGAACGGGAAAGACAACATGAGCTAGAAAAAGCCAGATTGGGTATTAATAGTAGATCACATGAACCTAGTTTTCTAGCGAGTAGAGAAGTAAGATTGGTCCCCCCCTTTAATGAGAGGGAAGTGGATAAATACTTCCAACATTTTGAGAAGGTGGCCCTTAGTCTGAACTGGCCCAAACAACATTGGCCATTAATGTTACAGAGTGTAGTAAGGGGTAAAGCACAACAGACCTTTTTGGCCCTTTCCATGGAAGACGCGGGGAATTATGACCGTGTGAAGGACGCAATATTAAAAGCGTATGAATTAGTGCCTGAAGCATATCGGCAAAAGTTCCGATATTATAAAAAAATTGACAGTCAGACCTATATTGAGTTTGCTCATGAAAAAGAGGTATGTTTTGAGAGATGATGTTCCTCGATGGAGATATGTAAAGATTATGAAAAGCTTAAACAGCTCATATTACTAGAGGACTTCAAAACGGGAATCCGTGATGAAATAAAGACGTACCTCAATGAGAAAGAGACAAAGACGTTGCAAGATGCCGCAAAACTGGCTGACGAGTTTACATTAACTCATAGAAGTAGATTTGGGCTCAATAGACCGGGTAGAGTTCAGGATAGGAGGTCCGTAAATGATATTGCTGGCGATCCGAGGGGAGTCAAGATTGAATTCCCGCGGAGATCCAGTAGTTTCGATGGGAGAAGACCTGGTCCTAGTGGGAAAGATTATCATTTCCAGAGAAGAGATTGGAGGAACGAGGGATCAAGATGTAATAACTGCGGGAGATTGGGCCATAGAAGCTGGGATTGTCGTGCTCTTGGAAAAAAGAAGACTGGCCCTATAGCTTTGATGGGAGGACCGAAAGTTAGAAACGCTCCACAGCCTCGTAACCCAGTGAAGTTAGAGACCATACGGGAAGAGTTTCTGCCATTTGTGTCAGAGGGTCTAGTGTCCCTTGGGGAAAATTCCACCCCCATACCATTAAAAATATTGCGGGATACTGGATGTTCCCAGTCCCTCCTGTTAGATAATGGTCTAGATTTTAATGATGATTCAAATACTGGAGAATTTAGTCTTATACAGGGTATAGAGGGGGTCTTTAGCTCTGTACCTTTGCATAAAATTTATTTGAAGTCAGACTTTATAACAGGTCGAGTGATAGTTGGACTTAAGTCTAGTTTGCCAATAGAGGGAGTATCTCTATTGTTGGGAAATGATCTTGCCGGTGAAGTGATACCTACTGTGCAGTTGACTTCAAAACCTAGTACTGATGACGAAAGTGAAGATACAAACATATATCCTTCATGTGCGGTGACTCGAGCTATGGCTAAAAAGGAAGAGCAGTCAGATGACAGTGAAGAGATTTGTAAAGAAGATAGGTCGACGGAATCCAATGTAGATCATTCTTATGATCTTTCTAATACTTTTCTAGGATCCATATTACATGAAGATGTCAGTCATTCCGATGTTATGCGGGAAGATAAGAATTTATCATATGATAGAGACCAGTTAATTAAAGAACAAGGCTTAGATCCTAGCTTACAGCCATTGCAGGATCAAGTTCTGAGCGACGAAGAACTTAATAAAGTACCAAAAGGGTATTTCATAAAAAAGATGGAGTACTTATGAGAAAATGGAGACCCATTGATGTCCGCGCAACGGAAGAGTGGGCGGTTGTTTATCAAGTTGTGGTTCCGAAACCATATAGGCACAAGATACTTGCCATGGCCCATAATTTACCTCTGGGTGGCCATTTGGGTATAAGGAAAACAAATGATAGGATAATGAGACATTTTTTTTGGCCAGGAATTAACAAGGATGTGGCTTATTTTTGTAATACATGTCACACATGTCAGATAGTGGGAAAACCAAATGCTGGAAAAAGAATGGCCCCTTTACAGCCAATTCCAATTTGTGGGGAGCCTTTTTCTAAGGTTATCGTTGATTGCGTTGGTCCTTTGCCAAAGACCAGCTCGGGAAATCAATATTTATTAACCATAATGTGTACATCCACTAGATTTCCTGAGGCGATTCCTCTTAGAAATATTAAGACACAGAGTATTGTGAAAGCTCTTGTAAAGTTTTTTACTTTATTTGGATTGCCCAAAGAAATACAGTCTGATCAGGGCAGCAACTTTATGTCGAGACTGTTTAAACAAGTTATTGGTGAACTAGGGACAAGACAAATTAAGTCGTCTGCGTACCACCCAGAATCTCAAGGAGCTTTAGAGAGATTCCACGCTACTTTAAAGAATATGATGAGAACATATTGCTATGATAGCGAGAAAAATTGGGACGAAGGAATACATTTGCTGTTGTTTGCAGCTAGAGAGCCAGTTCAAGAATCACTAGGATTTAGTCCTTTTGAGTTAGTGTTTGGACATAATGTTCGTGGGCCGTTGGCTCTGTTAAAAGAAAAATGGATCGGTGATGATCCTCAAATGAATGTATTAGATTATGTGCAGAAGTTTAGAGATAGGCTGCATAAGGCTTGTGAATTAGCAAAAGAGAATTTGGGATGTGCCCAAGAGAAAATGAAATTTTGGTATGACAGGAAGGCCAGGACAAGAAGTTTTAAACCTGGAGATAAGGTCCTTGTTTTGTTTCCCCTGGAGTCAAATCCTCTCCAGGCTAGATTTTATGGACCCTGTGAAATTCAGACAAAAATTAATGATCTCAATTATATTATAAAAACTCCAGATAGGAGAAAGAGTACACAGTTGTGTCATATTAACATGTTGAAAATGTATCATGAAAAGCCAGTTGAGATTGTTGCTGTAGTGAATGAAGTAGATAATGATATGGAGTCACAAGAAGAGACTCAAGATGTACATCTCAGACATGATGTGATATCCCCTAACTTGTCGAGTTCTGAGATTTTACAAAATGTTGATTGGAAATTACATTACAGTGCACTCTCCCGATTACGACATCTCCGAATAACGACATTCTCCCGATAACGACATTGACCCATGGTCCCGATTTTTTTACTATATGTTATTAGTAATAAAACTCTCTAAATAGCGACATACTTTTTAGACCACTCTCCGGATAACGACATTGAGTTAGCAATAATCGGCTGTGACTTTGCTAGATACAAAAATAAAAATAGCTAAAATATTGTTTCCGGTCAGTTTCATTTCATTCTCTGAGCCAATAAAAACACTTCTTTTCCGACCAATGAAATGTCCTACCAGAGGCACCTCATAGCCAATGAGATCGCTTTGTTATCGGCCAATGAGATCGCTTTGTTATCGGCCAATGAAAACACACCTGTGTCTATTGTCGTCGGAACAAAAAGGGTGACGCGCATTAAATGAGTCAGTCATCACATCGCTGACCGCTGAATCGATTGTATTCACCCGAGAACAATAACGCACCCCAAGATGTCGACAGAGGGAAAATGACACACAAAAAACAACAACAACAAAAAAACCAAACAAAAAAAACAAAACAACACACACACACACTTCGTGTATTTTACATGTTTGGAAAGTCCGATCACTGATCACCCACTATGGTTGGTACGTTACATTCTAAGGGTCTAACCACACCCCTTTTTCCGCCATCTTGAAAATCTCCGAATAACGACATGTTCCCGATAACGACATGCACCTCTGGTCCCGAGCCATGTCGTTATCGGGAGAGTGCACTGTATATGAAATTGCGTCCAAGAGAGCGGTTGAAAGATTTGGTGTGAGGTATCCAGATTTATTTTCTGATGTTGCAGAAACATGATTTACGTATTATACATGTGAAAGGGAGAGAGAATGTAATTGCGGATTGCCTTTCCAGATGTCATTGATGCTATGTATTTGGATTGTTTACCCTTCTTATTTGAATGAAATTCTGATGTATTGAATTTCTTGTAAAAATTTTGCTCTAGGGATCAAAATTTTGTTTTGTGGGAAGAAGGTGTCACGATTAAGGTTGATGACCTTGTACGCCACGAGTATAGAGGGGGGTAAACTTGGTAGGGGAGAAGGGGAGTTTTTTAAGTTGTTGACTAGCATGAAAGATTACTATCACGAGGAAGGTCGGTGGCCTTGTGCGCCACGAGTCTAAGGGGGGTGAGCTTAGCAGGGGAAAACACGGTTTTTAACATTGTTGACGAGCGTGGATAGATACACACGACTCGCTTTAAACTAGTCGCGTGTGCAAAAACCTCGGGAGTATAAGTAGAGGAGAAGCTCGACACACGTGGTTCCCAAGTTATTCATTCCTAAAGGAAGACGCAGAATTTATCGGTCCGGGCGACAAGTGGAAGGTTGTGCCAGTGGGGACCAGAAGTGTTAGGTGTGTGAGGGATCCATGATGTTCACATTTATTTCCCAATAAGAAGAATTTATCGGTCCGGGCGACAAGTGGAAGGTCGTGCCATGGGGACCAGAAGTTGAGGAGTTCTGATGATAGGATGGGAACCCATCAGAAGATCGTGAATCTACGATGGCGGGTGTGAACCGTCGATGTGCTGTGTGGTTGCAGAAGAAGAAGAGTCCTGAGGATGGGATGATAACCCCTCAAGGAGCTAGTAATCTACGATGGCGGGTGTGAACCGTGTGTTCTTATTTGTGTGAAGCCAGGGGCGTCTGTTTCCCCTTTTATCGTCGAAATTAAAGATCTAGAAAGGATTGTGTGAACTCTAGAGAAGTGAAACTGCATCAACGAGGAGGGCAGCTGTTGACAGAGACTATTAAGTATACGTAGTTAAGTTTATAGACAGAGGGATTAGATCTAGATGTGAAACGGGGAATAGAGAATAGCCATGATCCCCAAGAGTAAATTTGAAATATCTCTGTTTTTGTGATTATGTATGTGATTATCATGAGTTGAATGTTTTGACATAAGTTTTGTCATGCATTTATAATTAAATATCGTTTAATTTAAATCTCACTCCATGTGTCCGTTGATCGCTGGTCTGCTTGCTTGGCTTGTTAGCTGGGTTTGAAAGGTAAATAAGTTAGGTACTCATCACACACGTGGTCGTGACCATCTTCACGCACGTGATCGTGACACCAGTTAACGTCTGTTTACACTGGTAGGTTTTAGGAATAGAAGAAAGGAACGGGGGTCAGTGGGGGAAGAACTCTCCTGGCTTTCCGATTTTTGCTTTCCGATTTCCCCCTTGAAAGGCTGTTTGTTTACACTGGTCCGTTTTTTTAATGAGAAGCGATGCGCATCGTTTGTTTTGGCCATGTCACTGAGATTGACGCTCGCGTGGCGGCCGCTGGCCTCTCACTCGTCGAGCGAAGGAATTGTTCAGTTCAGCATTTCAATGTATGAATGTGAACTTAATCGGATCTTTCATGGCTTTTATCACTCGCTAAAATTCCAAGGGCTTTAGTTCTCTCTCGCCTGCCTATTATGACATGTGGGTGATTTAGTATCCCATAGACAGCTCTCACCTTCAAGAATGTTTGGGTGAAAGTGTCTTCGATAGTTCGACCAAACGCCATTTTCACCAAGGCGGTTGTCACATGACGCATAACCTTTCCGAAATCAGAATGAAAATAGGAATGGTCCTATTCCATTTTTTCAGGGGGAAACGGCAAGAAAATAGGAAAGGGTCGGATTCCATTCTGATTTCGGAACAGTGTAAACGCAACAGGCTTTCCGCTAGATTTCCTTTCCTTTTTTTCTATTCCTTAACCTACCAGTGTGAACAGGCCTTTAGATATACTTAACCCTATCCCAAGTCCTAAAACTTTTTGTAAAAATTCACCGTGGAAATAAAGCCTAATTTGGCCACTTGGTGCAAAGAGTCACTCTGTATTTTTTATATCATCATTTAAGTGATCAGTCAACATAAGTTTGTTTCCAATTCTGCCACCAATAGCATTCATATAAATATACAAATGGCATACTAGTATGCTTGTGGCCTCTGACACTATTTTTTTTTTCTTTCTATCTACAGAACAACTAAACGCAAGCTAACTTTCTATGACGGGACAGCTAAAGAATGCCAGGGAATCTGTCACGTAGCCATGTATGAACCTTTCTGCCCCAAGATGAGGGACGTGAGTTGGCCGTGGTTTGGTTTCCACAGGAGTTTTTGAATTCATAAACATTACTCTAACTCCATTCAGTTTTCTGCACTTTTACATGTGATGAAACTTGTTTTAGAGCTCACGTGTAAAAAAATTGTTTTTGCATTTTTTCATATAGGTTATCTATTGTTGTGTGCAAGGCCTTGCAACAAACTTGGAGGGGGGGGCTAAATTTTCGCTTTGTTCCAGGTCTTTTTGTGATGCCACACGTTTTCTGGGGTTTTTTTTTTTTCTTCCTTGATTTTTTTTTTTTTTTTAAAATACAGGTGGCCATTTTTAAAAAAATATTTGTATTGATTCATTTATCTTTCAAGATTTCCCATGAAAAAGTTTCGAAGGACTCTATTGTATAGAAGTGGCCAGTGTATTTAAAACAGCTGATAACTGTTCAACAATGATGTAAAACTGTTAATTTTTCTGTATAAATACTATGATAAGAGCCCCCAGTAAGGTTTTCTTCCATCAGGGCATTTCAGCACTTGAACTACATGTAGTTTGTTCTTTTACCGTACTCCAATCACTCAGTTTCTTTTATTTCAACATTGTGTCTAGGGAAAGCATAACTGGGTTTTTAGAGGGTTTCAGCTGCAGTAAGATTTTGGTTCCTGTGCTGGGTGGAAATTTCCCTTCAGATCATGGTGTGTTTATTGTGCTCAAGAAAATGCAAAACAAAGTAGAATGAAGCGGCTGTGTTGAAATGGATTCTGCACATGAAGATGTGTTCTTGATTTTTTTATATTCAAGAAATGTGTTTCGTTCAATATGGCAGAAAATCACACCATACTTTGCTTGTATGCATCAACTTCAGTGTGCCACATCTAATTTTCCTCCGAAATTATATTTCTATGTTTTCATCATCAAAAATGTATGTATTCATTTTTCAGAATCACATTAGTTATTTTGTATATTAACAATTAATTCACTACCACTGAACTCTGCAAATTCTAGAATGTTTCCAAACTTCATGTAATTCACATCGCTCTGTGTTTTCATTGCACAGATTCTAGCTCACAGTATTAAAGCATTGGGGTATTCCTTCCATGAGAAAGGGACAGTGATTACAATTGAAGGTCCCAGATTTTCTACACGCGCAGAGAGTCGACTGTGGAGACAGTGGCGAGCTGATGTGGTCAATATGAGCACTGTGCCAGAGGTGGGTACACTCTTTGGGTAGAGGGCCATCCAGAAAGTATGTACACTTGACTAGGGCAATTTTTGAACCCTCTCCCTGCATACTCTTGACTTCAGACCACCCGCCCCATTGTATAAGCATACAGCCATTAGAATGGCGAATATTCATGTAAAGCCTAGATGTAAGTTCAAGTGCCATTTTTGCATGTACTGTTTGACTAATTCATTTGATGTTTGATTTTTTACATAATCAGACAGCTTTTTTTGTTTTAAAAAAAATGAAAGTTGAAAGTGTGTGCATTCTCCTTCTCTCTCCCCCCCTCCCCCACGCACACACACACACCACCATTATATGCTTTTCATACACTGGGAGTAACCACACCCTTCCTCCCTCTGGACACACATACTTTAAGGATGGCTTCTGCAGTAGTTTCAGTTCTGGCGTACTATGATAGTAAAGGTTAGAGTAATGATTATAATCAAGCCCAGTGACTTTCAGCATCATGGTGACAGCTTGTAGTTCCAGTCCAGGTCATTTGCCTAAACTGCCTTGTCACCAGAATGTGAATGTAACATTTATTTATAAGTAGTCGATATACATCCTGGAGTTTGGGGTAACATTCTGACTGACAGTTGATGATCTGGATATGTGTTGAATAGTTGGAGGGCTGTAGGCATGCCAGTAACATCACATGAATGTACCAGAGTAAATGGCCCTCAGTGTAGCCCGGGGCCCAAAGAGTATAAAGGTCAAAGTTTGAAACAAGTGTTTGGCAGGGGTTCTCTTCCTCTAGAGATCTCCTGTATTCTGGCCCTCCCAGGGGTTTCATCATCCTCTCAAAACAAAGACAAGGTCAGTCAGTTGGCTTGAATGTGATTTAAATAGCTGTGTCCCATAGTTAGTAAACCATAGGAATATGTGTCCCATTTAAGTCCAATTTTATTTTTAAAAGTATAGGTGTACATGTAACATTATTTTCTTTACGTAATTTTCAGGTTGTGTTGGCCAAAGAGGCCGGTCTTTTGTATTGCTCCCTGGCCCTTGTGACAGACTATGATAGCTGGAGAGATGATCATGAAGCTGTACGTGAGAGATAAGTTCTGTATCTAAAGTTGAAAGAGTTAGCTGTGTTTTTCTGCAAATCACAGACCTCATATGTGAGCTGAGCCAGGTATTTTTTATTCTGCAAAGATGGAATGTAAATTTTAACTATTTTGGGAGACTCAAATGTGATAGTGATGGAACATGATTTACAGTCATTTTGTACTGCTATTACATTATCTTGTTCCCAGCAATATTTTGTGAAAATATAATTATATAACAAATTGCTTTTATAATTGTACCATTTTCTTTCCTCATGCTGAAGGTCCATGTGGAATTAGCAGTGAAGACATTCAAAGAGAATGCAGAGAAAGCTTGCAAGGTTTTGTTGCATGCTATACCCAAGATAGCTGAAGAAGACTGGACTGAAACCATCAAAAAGAGTCAGGTAAGGGCAAGTTGGTAGGGACTTATCGTTTCTGTTGCAGGAAACAGGAACCACGGATTTGTTAGATAAAAACTGCTAGTACAGAATTTCTTAAGGAAATGTGAGGGGATGGCACACTATTGAGATTGTGTAATAGCCAACAATTTAAGAAAATAGAGCAGATTGATAGCAGGGACAAAAATTTACCATTCTGTTAACAGCAAAGGACAGTTGACAGGAATCTTGAAATTGGCAAAAATCAAAAGCTTTGTACTTGAGCTATAACCATCATTTTACTGGATTTTCTCAACATATCACCAATTCTCTGCCATTGCCTGACAGTTACCGTCCCAACTACCACCACTCACAAAAGAAAAGTAATGTAATAGAACATCCAGATTTAAACCTTGGTATGGCTAGACCCTATAGAGTTTTAAGCAGTGTTCACTCTAAGCTGCACAGGTTTATAGCTGTACAGTCGCTGTATTGGTGCCGCACACGTCAAAATGTTGCCTGTCATCTTAATTTACAAATTATGATTGTTAAAATTTTTTTTGCTCAAAGCACCAGAAGTACCCCTCAGTGGTTTGGAAAAATTAGAACATTGGGATTCTTTTCCTTTTATGTTTATTTTATTATGCAAAAAAATAGTGGCTGGAGTGATTCATTGTGGTGCAATTTTGGCCTTTTGTGTGCTCAATGCTGCAGCCTGAATGACAGTTTCAAAAATTATAAAGTTAATTTTCTTAATTGTCAACTAATCCAGCTCAATTGATTTTATATTCGCCAACTGTGTTTATTCAAGTTTCAGTCATTTTCAAATACAGTCCAATCCACTTATCTCGACACGGCTTTTCTCGACATTTTGGGTAGCTCGACACAACTTTTAAGTCCCAGCCTGTTACTTCTTTAATGCTACTAAATATTTCCCCGTAACTCGACGTGTTATACCCATTCTTTCCTCTTATATCGACACATTTCTCCCTGACCGCGGCAAAACAAGGACACTAGATCTACTGCTGTGCTACCAAAATGCCCACGTAACTCCCAATTGCGGTGCTGGCGGGGAGGGGTAGGAGAGGGGGTGTGTGGACACAGAGGATGACCCTTGGTTTCAGTGACGCGAGTATGAAGTGCCTTGCATAAGCGCGCGGCAGTAAAAGTACAGAGGACTGCAGACTGAGTAATTTTTTTTCCCACAAAACATTCGTGCGCTGTTGATATTAGGCCTTGACCTAGATCTCTCGGTTAAATGCCGTAGTGTGTGTGTATCGGTTTCATCACTTCTTCTGAAGAAACAGTCAGGTCGAGGTTAAAAAAAAAAAAAGTAAAGCACTGCGCATTTGATAGCTACAGCATTTCTCCGATATCAGCAAATCTTTGCCACGCAACTGCTCCGCACAATAGCTTACAATAATGATATTTGAGGAACGATAATTAAAAGAAAAAGGGACATAATTGCTTTATTTATTGGACACTTCCTATTATGGTGATGTTTGCCCCCCCCCCCCCCCTTTTTTTCCCTCTTCCGCCACCAATCTGCTATTTCAACTTTCTCTTTACTCGACGCAAGTCAGACGGTCCCACTGATGTCGAGATATTAGGATTGCACTGTACAAAGTTGTAAAAATGTAAAATACAATGATGTAGTAAGCCCATTGCGCCAGAAAGGATATTAATGCGTGTTCAATTCAGTGCGTGCAATTTCCCTACCAGAAATGAGTCCGTCGTGCTCTGGTGCGCATGAAATCTGTAGTCACCTCACCTGTCACCTGTTGGCTTCATCGTCATCGATGTTAGCTGCTACAGTGGATGTCACGACAAAATCTCCTCCACCCAATCCTGTCCTTAGCTTTCCTAATTAGTTCACTTATTTCCAGCTGGCTGACTTTCTTGATGTTATCGTGATATGTAATGGGTGGTCTTCCTTGTTTTCTCTTTGTTTCTGTCTTTCCTTGAAGGATTGATATCATAAGGGCCGTGCTTTTGTTTCGGGCCGCGTGGCCGATGTATGCAAGTCTTCTTTTATTTATTTCAGGTGTTATTCTTCTGGTGGTGCCAAGCTGTTCTAAGATGTTTGTATTTGTTCTCCTTTCTGTCCAACTTATTCTGAGTAGCCTTCTGTAAAGCCACATTTCAGCTGCCTCCAATCTTGTTATGTCTGCCTTTTTGAGTGTCCAGGCTTCACAACCATATAGTAGGACTGGCCAGATCAAGCACTTAAGTATGTTCACTTTGAGGTCCGTTGGTGTGCCTCTATCCTTCCAAATGTTGTTTAGTTGAACCATCTGTAGTAGGACTGTAGAATATGGGAAGCTTCCTAGACCAAAATGAGAGAGAGAGATAGAACGGTAGGTTAATAGGTTTATCCCAGATAATGCTGGGTACCTACGCTAGTTTCTGAAATAAAATCACTTCTTGACCATTGTCAAATCGTTTTACAGAGTGAAGAAAAACTTCAACAATATTGAAGCAGATATTGGATTCAGCTACATTTTCAGTGTCTGTGATTTATTGTTTATGTTATGATGTCACTTGCATTATTCATGTTATTTTACAAGTTCCATAAATCATAGCAGCGAGAGATCATTTTTCCTAATTGTTCAACTTTTCAATATTCTTAATTTCAGGAAATTGCAAAGCAATCTATCATGAAGTAAAATCTACAAGAAACAGATTTCAGATTGCTCCAGGCTACAGTTATTCCAAGTTCTTCCTGGCTAAAATTTTAGCACTTTCTTGACTTATCCATTGCATTTCCTTCAATCTTTTAAATTTGCTCAAAGAATATTGTGGCACAAACTGTTCACAATGGTTGCAAACTCAGAGATGAATTTTTATTTAAGTGAAAGAAAATGGCAAATGTTCATGTTGAAATTTAAGATTGTGATCTGTAAATTTTTACAGCTTTCACAATTTTCTTTAGATTTGGATAGGAAATCACCAAATATTTCAGTTTCATTGAATGACCTGAATAATATCTGACAAGATTTTCTGACAGTGTTACCACATGAAGTATTCAGATAGTTTCCCACAGCACTGTAGGTAGCAGCCATTCATCTCTCTGCAAGGATCACATTTTTAAAATGGACGCATCGCCAGAAGACATTATAGTTGTCAGACTAGAATATTTTCTAGAAGTAATGTGTACTTTTTTTGACTGATGAGAGAATCAAAAAGTAAGAAACGTGAATTCTGAAAGCAAGGAAGAAAACTTTTCAGATGTAGTTTGGTCACGTCTGTGGACAAAATTTTTTAATAATTTTATTTAATTTTGCAATTTTAGTGTATAGTACAATCTTTTGCTGACAAGGAATTCAGTCTGATTATAAACCAAAAAATTGACCCATTCTTTGTGTCATTGTGTCTATCTATATTTTACATGTCTGAAGCTTTAAAAGAAAGGTATATGAAGAAAGTTGGTGTTGTATAAAGGGAAGTAATCGACTGCTTGAATTTTAGCCAGAATTTGAATTACCATATAGTTCTAACTAGAATTATCAACTTGATGTTTTTGTATGAACTATTTGTTGTAGTAATGTACAGTCTCTTAGATTTATCTGTACTAGAGTATAGTTCTCTCTGTCATTCTTCATCGTTATCATGTTTATCGGGTATATTCCATTTGTGGAACCAAATTAAGAAAAACTGCAATTTACGGAACTCTCTAAAGATACTCTGTATCAATACAATTTTTAGAGATGCAGTGACTGTGTTGTGATACGAACCACTGAATGCGTGTAGGTCACATCGGCCAATAGTTTTAAAAAACAGGCACAGTCAGGGGTAAACCAACCTACCCGAGTGCAAATTTAAAAACTTTGTACTTCATTCATCATTTTGACACTGTTTTTCTCACCAAGGTGTGGGTGGTGAAAATGTAGGCCTTATATAACTTTATAGGATGCGGGGTGTTACATGTGTGTGCTGCTCATGGTGAGAAGGGGAAGAGATGAAATATTCCCTTTTCTTGAAAAAGGAAAAATTTTATCTGGCGAACTGAAGAGGTTCAAATGTAAGTCACAGATTCAGTCGTGTATCGAATTGGTTCTTGTTCAGTTATATCATATTCGATTTTAAAATTAGTGCAGCAAATTGAATTTTTTACTCGACCCCGCAATTTAATCATATTTTGGTTCCGCAAACTGTCTGCATCCTGTTTATCGTTATAGGCAATTTTTTTAATTGATTATAAAATTTAATTACATTAATTAGGAACTCCATAACTTTCTTCATATATGAAACAGTACCATGGTGCTCATGAAAGTTGAATATGAATAATCACAAAATACTTTTCATAGAATAAAGCAGCCATAAACATTGGAAAATTTTGATTTTGTATGTTATCGTAATACCATGTCATTGAATCAGTCAAAGAAATATTTGCATGTTTTATTATTGTTAGTGAATATTTTGATTTCACCCTTTCTGTACACTTCCTGCATTATTTTTCCCATCTGCATAATTCTGTGTTCAGATTTTTGTAAAATTACTGACTTATATTATTTACTCAGTGCTGTTTTGTTTTATAAAAATTTATCATGCAGGGTACCAGTCACATTCAGTGTGTACTAGTTTTTTGGGTTTTACAGCGAGCAAGAGTTCACAAATATTTCATCCTGATAAATTTTAGTTTTTTGTTTTTTTTTCATTCTTCTGTCAAAATCAAATAATTTTTCACTTTTTTTTTTTTAAACATCTTTCATGTAAAAGCTTATTAGCTCAACCAAGTTATTGGATTCTTACATTGATTTTTTTTATATATTTCAGATTTATATATACGAGATGAGAAGACATCTTAAGGTTGTTATAGATTGTGTGAGGCCAGTTCATAAATTCTTTTTATCTCAACTTGATTTGATAGATTTACCCTTGGGCTCATTTTGATAAGTAGATCTATATGTACAGTTATTATAGTTGTGAGAAATATATGGTTCATTTTGTATGTTCATGGGCATTTATAGTGATTTTGCTCGTTCATTTCTTTGGAACTTTGCAAATTTTTTATGTGTCTATGTATTTGTTAGATTACAGCTGAACATTTATCAGCTACTGGATTGTGCTGTGATGCATGGATCAGGTTTTTGGAAAAACTAACATTGTGTGCTGTGTTGTTAAAGGGGGTTAATGCCTTGAAAAGTCTGAATTTAATGTGATTTTTATTATGAAAGTAATAATGATGTGGCATGTTGTGAAAAAAAAAAAGGGTAGTTTGTATGTGAGCGAAATCGGCAGTATTGCACTTCTGACAAAAATGGCACTATAATTTTGGCAGCAAATTTGTTGATAGTGAGGGAAGCCCAACTGGCAATTATTTTTCGAAATTAATATGCAATAAATGAGCCAATCCACAGTTGCTTAATATCCTTTCACATTTAGCGTGGCATTTATCCAGAGCTACAGATTGTCTTGTTTCAATTTAATTAATGCAATATAGTCAGAAAAATTTCGCAATAAAATATGATACATCTTATGAGAATGATATTGGCATGTTCATAGCCGTTATAGATGTCCATATACTGCACTAACTGACTTGTAATTCATTGTGTGACGAAATACCTCATTTGCAGTGCTGAGGTATCAGACATTTGCAAATATAGCTGCTCAGGAAACTGAATCATTGATACAGAGTTGATGTGAGGTAGAAAATGTCATCACTGTGCTAATATCATGGCTGATTTTTCGTAGTTTTGAGAAAAGTAAATTGACAATGTAAGACTAAAGCTGATAAAAATGATAGGTCATTATTATCCGTACATGTTGGCGCGGCAGTTTTATTTTTGTTTTTTTTGTTCACACGAGAGTATTGATCATGACCTCGGGAAGAAAATGAACGGTCAGTGCAATTTTGACCAAAGTTTGACTTAGGCCATTAAGTTAGCACAGAGACAATATTCATCTTTTCAACACAACTTTTGAAATTTTGCACCATGCATTTATAATTCGAATGTGACTGGATCAAACAAGTTCATGATGAAATATTTCATCTATCCAAAACTGCCACCACTTACATTTGTATTCACCTAAACAAGAAATACTAATAAAATTTTTATATATTATACCAGAAAACCATGTCTGTATCTAACTGCATCTTTGTGTACTCGCTGACAGTGTATGTTGTATGTCAGAAAGTCATTGTGCACTAGTATGAATAATGAGTGCAGTCAGATATAATAAAAAAACTGAACTATATAACACAACAATCCTAAACAGCACAGTTGTCCACACAAATTTACAAACTCTCATAAAGAAACAAAATATCACTTCAAATAAAATACACTGACTGAAGGTAAATGCCTGAAAGGTGAAAGTATATGTATTTGCTGTTAGTGAAATTTTAATAATCTGCAATACACATTTACACAGTCAATTGGTCAATGTTGTTGAACATTTAAATGTAACAAGAAAGACAAACAAAAAATTAGGTAACTTTAAAACTCAACTCTAGAGATGATCAGTGACATTCCAACGTAAAGAATTAATTTGAACAATTTAAATGCCCTGGTCTCTTTGTGAGATCTACCCTAAGAAATGTTAGCAAGTGGTGAAAAATCAGAGTGCTCACTTGATCCATATACATTTCTATCTCTGACCACAATGTTGTGTAGAATTAACCCTTGTTGTCAAAGTGTATGTTGACCATTCTAGGACCAGAAAGATTATTGGGGGGAAGAACAAAAGGCAGGACGATGATTAAATGCTCAACCAATAAAATTATGAGATGGACTGTAATTTTTATGATGCAGCCTTGGAGAAGACATGCCACAACCTGGTGCAGTGCACACATCAAAGGAACCACAGAGTGGTGTCCATCCCTGAGACATATACTGATTTCCAGTGCCCTGTCTGCTTGTGACCCTACAAATCCAGACTGAAACTCAGGAACCATTACCATAGATTGGTGCACAGTTATGTCTTTCTCATACTTAAGCGACCATTCCTACTACCAAACTTGTATAGTTAGTTGATGTGATGAACACCACTACTACTACTCCACCTTTGACACTCTGTCAAAATACCAACACTGGCAGACACTTGTCTCACAGTCAGCATTGCATAGGATCAGAATATCTGACAGTGGAACTCTTCTGTGAACAATTCATATACATATAATATACAGTACAAATGCAACTTCTAACTTCTCTTGTTGAAGTGTGGTGCTCTTAACTAAAATATATACAGAAGAATCAATACAAAACAACAATAATGGGTTGGAATATGGAATACTGATTTAAATAAGAAAGTAACTCAGCAGTTGCACAGTCTGACCTCCTCAGACTAGGGTCTGAAAGTAATTCAGCTTCAGAATTAAAACATCACATAAATCTATTCAGAAAGAGAGATGCATTCACCAGGTTGTTGGCCCTCCTAAACAGAATTGCTCGTCATGACAATGAGTGTTGACACATGTGCAAGACTGTCAAGTAATTGTCAAGTAACAAATCTCGGAAAAATCACAGGTTTACACTGAAAAACAAATGCTAAGTAATTCATCCTTGAAATTGTGTATGGACGGATGCGTACACAAGAATTTGTGCATGCAATGTTTAATACTTTCTGGCCAAAGAGTAAAACCAATGAGAAAATGATACTGACCACCCCAGTTCTAAAGTTGCTGATCTCTACTAGTTTCCCATAGTGTGTAAGGAAGTCAAGGGCCACCACACTTGTTTGACAGGAGTTGTCTTCCTCCAAAGACCTTGCATAGTTTCCCTGTCCCATATCCCAAAAGTTTTAATTCTTTTATTGGTTGAACATGCCAACGTGACAGGAACAGTAACATGTGCACAATTCAGGACTCTACATGTAAAAAATACTATATCAAGATTTCTTGTTGCTCTGCATCAAATCATTTGTGCAGCCACAACATCAATTTTAGTTATGTCATCTCGTATTTTTAGTTTTTTTGCAAAATTTGTAGTATTTAAGTTTCTTCAATTCAATTCAATCTACAAAGATATCGGAAATTCTTCTTTCCTCCTTGATCTCCTGTGAAATGGAATGTTAAAAATATACTAAATATCCAGCAGTTACTGTCCAGTCACAAGATCTGATTAGGGAAAACTGAAAAATTTCACAGGACTTTCACTTTCATGCATTTCCCAACTCAATTCTGAACACCTTTATTTTGTGATAATGCTGTGAATGTCTACAACAAAAACTGCATAATTTTAGGGTGAAAATATTTAACATAATCCAGCAGTAAGTAGAAAACATTTGCCAGTGAGCTGTTGTCTTTTAAGAAGTAATAATAATAGCAATAAATGTCTTTCCATAGCACCCTATCACCATGGGGCTTTCAAGATGCTTCATAAATGCTGAAAAAGTACGAGAAAACTCAAGATTCAAGAACTAAAAAAATGATAAAGCTCCATTTTCCATCATAAAATAAGCCTACTGCCTGTACAGAAACATTGGGAAAGAGTTTGGACAGGTAGGGAAAATACGGTTCTCCCTTCCTGGAGTAAATATATCATAAGGCGTGAAGAATTCAAATTCTGTACAACAATATAACAACTTTTTGTACACACTTTGTACACAACTTCCTATCTAGGAGATCCAAGACTTCCTCCTGAAACATCCAAATCAACCAAAGGGAGGGTTACAGTAATTCCTTGATTGGCCTGGGGACAAAACAAAAATACAACATTGATTATCCAGCCTCATCATAATTTCATAATTTCCAATATTCATGTGATATTGAGAGAAATAAAACATTTAATGTATTCATTAACCTGATATAAGAAATGACATAATATTGTTTCTACTTGAGCCAGGCCTTAATTTACACTATATGAAACTACAAAAAGATTGTGAGTCCATTTCAAATCAATAGCAAATATGTTTTTAAGACGTGCACACATAAGCACACAAATAATATCCTGATCTTCCCCCCATACAAACAAAACGAAATGAATTACATTAACCCTCTGGCATCAAGCCTTCCTTTTGTGAAACACTCTAGCTATTACCCAATGTTCCATTCCATACTTGTAATACTAACTTATCAACCAATAGATTTCACCATAAAATATATTTCTGCATTCATTTGACCTTTTTAAATCAATGTTTTAAATTACAATTTTTGGCTTAAGGAAATCTAAGCTTGGGTACTGGAGGGTTGCTATAAAAAATCAGCACTCAGTGATGTCATCTCTTGTCCTCACCGGTAACATGGGGATCTCTGTAGTTTTGGGCACCTGCTGGTCTGATCGCTGTGGTATTGGAGAAATGGGTGGAGACACTGTCGCTGGCTGAAACTGGCAATAATGAGGACAAAGTCTTAAAGATATGACATGCCAGGTAGATAGCTCTACTTGTAACCTAAAAAATACTGAGGAAATACTGCAACATGTTTTGCAACAAGTATTTTTCGTTTACAAAGTTGTTGTTTTTCCCAATACTGTTTCATTTCGTACTGTTTTCAACATGACAAAAGATTTGTAATTTCTTTCATTTTTCATTCTTTTAGAATTTATTGGTTTTCTTCTTGCTCGTTCCTAACATGGAGCTTTGCTTAAGACAACTTTCTTTTATCTTTTTTGCTACATTTTAACTTTGTCCCAGGCCCTGCCGAGATCCCACAGGTTTTCTATGCGTCTCTTTTTTTAACAATCTGAGAATTTTGAAACTTTGTGTTAATGCAGTGAATTTTATTGGCATCAAGAAGGCATATCCAATCTTTGAAACTGACATAAATGGAACAAATTCTTTACTTTTTCTTTACATTTCAGCATCATTTAAAAATATATTTCACTTAGTGAACAAATGTGAGTGTGCATGAGAAAACCCGGCATAAGTCGGCAACATGACATTTTGAGTTCTGTGCATATAATAAAAGACAAGACATTTCTGATAAATTGAAGTCAGTGAGCCCCCCTAAAACAAGAATTTGAGAAAACGGCATTTAACCTTATAAGTGGCAATAGCTAATTGACCAAGTAATATTGGAGTGATTGTTGTTAGGAGACTGTAGTCTAATTACAAAGCTGTCATAGAGATCATAGTGAGTAGTGTGCACTGCTCATCTACAGTTTACTCTGTAACATGCCACGGTCCCCTAAACAACAGCCAAGTTGGAAGTTTGTGTCGGACCCATATTTTCACTTTAAAGCCGTTTTTCTCAAAATCAGCTTTGCCGAGTTATGCCAGGTTTTCTCATGCACACTCACAAATTAGCTAATTTGTCTGAAGTGAACAAACTTGAAAAGATATACTCAGAACTGACATGGAGTTATGTACAAATGATCCAAGAGTTCTGCAGGACTGACAAAGATTGCAGTATTTCCAACATTCAATATGTATATAAAGTAGTCATGTTTTATAACGTCGGTAACTAAGAAGAAATGACTGTATAATTTCTTTAACTAAAATAGCTTGTAAATGTAATGAACAACTAGTGACACTGAAATAGTACAGGAGTTATCAATAACTGCTCAGTCCAAAAATGTACTCAATTTTGTCAGGTATTTTCCATAGAGTTGTATGTGCATTTTTGCCTTTTCGAGTAAATGAGGATTGAAGGTTTGAAGAGTTGTGTAAAATCAGAGTTTTGTTCAGTAAGATTCAGAATCAAAACTAGTAGAAAAATGCCCACAAAGAATACAACAATGTGATACTTACACATAATAAAATTAGGAATGAGAGAACCACTTTCATGAGAAAACCCCAAAATCAGGAAAATGTTGCATACAATAATATGGCAAATATCGCTGGATTTATATTTCATGACATGAATAATTCAGTAGCACTCAAGGCTCAAAGTGAAAACCACTGAACTTGATTAAAGTGTTTGTGTACACTTATTCTGCTCTGGAACAAGCCACACAGACTGAGAAAGTCACAGGATTCTATGAATCTGCAAAAATCTCCAAGTCACAAGAGTTCCTGGTTTGAGAGACACTAGAGCTGCTCTACCTGCTGATTGTTGCTCTGCCTGTCGTCCTCGCCTCTGATTGGTGAAAAATCCTCCACTGAGAAGTCTGCCCCAAGTTGATCTTGCAGTCGTTTCTGTTGCAGTCTTTGATTATCCAACAAATCTACCAGTCTACGCCTGGCTTCCTCTTGTTGTCTGTTCAGTTCAGCTATCTGAGTCTGCATCAAGTTCTGCATGGCTGGATTGTTGAGTGCTTCCTCGACAGCCATCTAGAGAATGTCAAAACTTTTGTGACAAAGTCATCTCCTACAACTAGTACAAGATTCAGCTTCTACAATGCAGTTTCAAATTTATTTATACACAAATATGAGGTGGAGTAAAGAAGATGAAAAAAAAGATACATGAACATTTTCATCTGGAGATTCAGTCAAGTGTTGGAACTCATTCTTTAGTTAGACAATCCTTAACGGCAGGCATTGTCCCAGTCTAAACTTCGTTCATGAGATACAAAAATGAAAATGGATTTGTATCAGAAGTCATGATGAAAACAAAAATTTGCATTCACTCCTGGTTGCACATTGTACACCTGATGGCATGTTTTCACAAAACCCTGTTAATGTGACAGCTGAATGGAAGTAGATCTATACTTAATTTCTACAAATTCACCATTCAAAATTTCCCACCATGAAAATAATTTAATAAATAAAAACTACACAAAAACAAATACAAAAAACCAAAGGCCACAGCCACTAAGTGCCCAACTCTAAAATTTCATATATTTTTTCTTTTTCAAATCTTATCACAGAACATAGAAATAAAAAGAAAAATTCAGTATAATCAAACAGACCATATCTCAGTTCACTCTCTCCAAATTTAACCCTTTTGCTGCCAAGCCCAGCCGCCCGTCCTTCCTTTAGACTACCAGAATAATGGATTATTGGGTGGAAAGACAGCAGGAAGCTGTGTAAAATTAGGAGTACAAAACATGCCAGAACAATGTCAGCCGATGTATCAGCCTCGCAGCAGTTTTAACATGGAACAGTAATCTTCCCCAACTTCTCATTGCATCAAGAGGGTTAATCAATTTTTATCTTCCTACCATAAAGTTGACGTTTCTAGACTTTGGCAGTTTTGCACCTGAAACACCAGGGGCCATCAACATATTAATCCACGTACCTCTTGTAAATGCTTCAACTGCTGCTCTGTCTCATCTCCAAGTTTGACCAAATCTGACAAATCCTTGATCTGACCTGGGTGGATTGTTGGTACTTGTGATTTTCCTGCTTGTCCAGCAGAAACAGTATATCCTTGACCTTGGCTCACACTCAGGGCAGAGGTCAAGGGTATGCTCATATTGCTTTGAACCAGAGGGATAGGCCGTGGAACACTGACTGTGTTCATCACTGGTGGAGCTTGGGTAAGGCTGGGTGGATCAGCCGACCGACCACACCCTTCACTTGTCAGGTGGGCAATGTCCACAAGTGAAGTCTGACGCTCTGAAAGCATCAAGTCCAAAACAACACATGAACCTACTTAAAAACGATGTGCTAACTGCACAAATGTATCTCAATCAGTATGTGAAGTCCCAATCAAGTCACTTTAGCAGATAAGAAAGGGATATTTTTTAATTTAGAATTTAAAAACATGTATTGGAACATTTTTCTGTCATTGGTCTCTGCCTGAATTTTTTCTCACATAAATACATCACTAATACCTTTGTGTCTCATTGGTGTATACTGACTACTGTTTCCAAATTTTATACTGCTTAATGCATCTCTGGAGACAGTTTCATTGTAATGCAGTATGAAATCAGTAAAGACCGTTTGACAAACAATCCAACAATGGGACACTCACACTTGTTTGGGGAATAATTAACTCAGAATACAACAGAGGTTAGCCATAACAAATCGTCAGATCTCCATCTCAAACTTTTTCATTCCAACATTCACTAAATTCTTCTCTACCAGCATTTCAAAACATCATCTCATCTGACAATGCCAACATCAAGTTCTGTGACCATATAATAATATAATCCACATGGCAACTTTCTTGATTGCATCAGTAAATAATCTTCGTGCCCTCAGCATATGATAAGCATGCGAGGGGGGGGGGGGGGGGGGGGGGGAGAGGTTCCCAGGTGTGTATGTACATTTCTCAATCACGACAATGAATCCAAAAAGCTTGGCTTTAGTAAGTTTTTTTTTCTTAGCAAAGTAAGTTGTTGGATTAAATGATATCAAAAAAAAAACCATGTACCTAATGACACAGTCAAATGAACCAAGCAAAATGCCACTTACAGTTTTTGAACAACAAGGCCTTATCTTTGACTTACATCATTCTACCGGCCGTATGTACGTATGGGGGGAGAGGACGGAAAGCGAGGCCAAGTGTACAAGGCCAGAGGTATCAAAAATTGCAAAATCTGGACATACAGATGTCCCCCTACCGGATTTCACACTGGCAATTGCAAAATATTTCTGAGCCAGTGGCTGTTCAAACTCATGTGAAAGTTTGGCATCCCCGTTTCCAGTGGCACTGGCCTGGGCGTTTGTGTGAACTCTGGTCTTCCTGACAGGTGGCGACAGCATAACAGCAGCTGTTGCCGAAGTCACGGCAGATTCTGTAGGTCTCAGATGTGTGGGCAGTGCCTGGTAACTTCCGGATTCAGAATGTGCACTTGTATCTGACAATCATAAGAAGGAAATACACCAATAATCTCGTGTATTCTCCTCGGGAGAAATAAGAAAGGACAAGAGATATACAGATTATGTGTGCTTATACATGCTTAACAAATTTTACACAAAGGCACACGGACCTTAACCATCTGGAAACAGAAAGACCAAGCAAATCAAATCATCTAAGAAAAAAACAATGAACTGTAACTGTAGGGAGACTACAAATTTTGAGAACCTTTGTGTCATGTTTGACATTGCCTAAACCCCGATTATGGTAGATACCGAAAGAACTTAATTCAACACATCTTCTCCATGTTTTTCCGGCCTGTTATTCTCACAGGGAAACGGACGGGTTTCTTTTTGATATTGAAAAGGTTTCACAATACACTCGTCTTTTCGTACATTCATTCATTCATATTATTACTAACTAGATATACTACGGTACTCAATACATTACATTCCCCCAACCTTAAATGAAACTTAACCCGTCATTATACGAAAATGACAGCACAACAGAATATATGATGTGACACATTTCTCTTAATGATTTAAACTCAAGACAACATACCATACTACACTACTAGCATACTACATAGAAGATAAACACTGTAAGGTGTTGAAATAACTAATGTTAATAATAATAACGTTGGAGAGTTACAATGTTTTACATCATCGCCAAAGACAATTTAACATGTCGAAATAATTAAATCAACCTAACAACAATTTAACTCAAAATTAGTTAATCAACAAAAATATTTCAAATCAAAGTGTTAGCTTATCAGGCTTCTTGATAATTCTTTGTGATCTTCTAATTGGCATTTTGCTTTCAACTGGTGATTTCTCTGTATCTAATAATACGGAACTTTGGGATGACTGACAAGAGGTCTGATCATTATTCTGATCAACTGAAGGTGTTGTGTCCTCTGAGTCAACAGGCTCAACAGGAGGTGTATAAGGATTTACCTCCTCAGCTAAGGGGTCCTTTTTGCTGATGCAATGGGGTTTTCCCTAATAGTAATACTCCCTTTCCCCATTCTCTCTGAAAGAGAAAGGCTTGGCGGTTCGATCCTGGGATTCGAAGCAAAATCAACCTCAGTAGGTAGGATTTGATCAACATGATAACGTTTGATCATACCATTCAACCTAACCTTATAGGAGATAGGTCCTGTTTTATCAACAATGATACCTGGTAAGTATTTGGGATAAGAAGTGGACTGATTCTGAACAAAGACATTATCATTAATAGCAAATTCTCTAAATTTAGCATGTTCATCATGATAGTATTTTTGAATCCTAAGGTTTTTCTTTACATTTTCACATACATGGTCATGGACAGGGTCTAATCTGGTTTTAATCTTTCTACCTAACAAAAGTTCTGCTGGTGTTACCCCAGTGGTTGTTTGGGGTGTTGATCGGTACTTGATGAGGAATCTGTTTACACGTTCATGAATTGTTCCTTTGTCCATCTTTTTCATGGCACTTTTGAATGTTGAAACTGCGCGTTCAGCTAACCCATTTGTGGATGGGTGGTAAGGTGCAGATTTGATATGTTCTATACCATTATGGCGAAGGAAATCCTGGAAT
Source organism: Onchidella celtica (assembly GCA_963931925.1). Classification (NCBI taxonomy): domain Eukaryota; kingdom Metazoa; phylum Mollusca; class Gastropoda; order Systellommatophora; family Onchidiidae; genus Onchidella; species Onchidella celtica. The sequence continues at coordinate 72,317,247 of OZ007571.1, forward strand.
TCCTGACCGGTGAATGTTGGTCCGTTGTCCGACACGATTCTGTCCGGTAATCCATGGGTAGCAAACACAGAACGAAACTGGAAGATGGTGTCCTGTGCTGTAATCCTCTTCATGATGCGAATTTCTAACCATTTCGAATGTGCATCTACTATGATCAAAAACATATGCCCTAAGAAAGGCCCAGCGAAATCAATGTGGCTACGACTCCACGGTTGACTTGGCCAATTCCATGAGTGAAGTGGGGCATTAGGGGGCGCATTTCTAAAACTTTGACACTGAAAGCACGATTTTGACACATTTTCTAATTCACTATCTAACTTTGGCCACCCTACATAACTTCTGGCCAACATTTTCATTCTAGTAATCCCAACATGTTCCTCGTGTAGGAGTGACAGAATTCCTTGTTGTAAAGATGATGGAATCACAACACGAATACCCCATAGAACACATCCATTATCGATGCTCAATTCTGATTTACGAGTAAAATACGGGCGAAGTTGGTCGTTGACATGAGCAGGCCAACCATGAGCACAAAATTTGTAGACTTGTCGTAGCGTTGGATCCAGCGAAGTTTCTGCTGCAATGTGGGCACTTGTGATTGGTGAATCATCAAGACGTTGGAAGATGTGGTGGAGATCTTCTGGGAATGGTGTTGGTTCATGCTTATGAGTTGGTAGAGGTAATCTACTTAGTGCATCAGCGTTGTTACGATGTCCTGGAACATATTCCAACTTGTAGTCGTAGGCGCTCATGATGATAGCCCATCGTTGAACACGTGAGGATGAATGTTCCGGAATAGGCTTGTTTTCGCCTAATAAGCCCAATAGAGGTTTATGATCAGACTTGACGGTGATGTGTCGACCAAAGACGTATTTGTGAAACTTCCGTATTCCAAAGATCAGTGCTAAAGCTTCTTTATCTAGTTGCGAATAATTTCTTTCTGCCTTATTAAGCGATCTGGAGGCGAAAGCGATTGGTCTTTCCGTTCCATCAGTGTCTGCATGTGATAAAATTGCTGACACTCTTCTAGGTGAAGCATCACAAGTTAACACAACAGGAACTTGTGGGTTATAATGTACCAAGAGCTAATCTGAAGAAATAAGTTTCTTGGACTTTTCAAATGCTGATTTCTGTTTTGATGTCCATTTCCATTTGGTGTCCTTCTTCAGCAAATCATACAGAGGTGAGAGGTCATGTGAAAGGTTCGGTAGGAATTTCGAATAGTAGTTCAGCATTCGGAGATAAGATTTCAGTTCATGAACATTGACTGGTTCAGGGGCCTTATGGATTGCTTCTATTTTCTTTGGCTGTGGCTGAATTCCATGTCTTGTGAGACGATAGCCAAGAAAATCGATTTCATCTCTCAGAAAATCGCATTTGGAGCGCTTGATGTTGAGTCCCTTTTCCTTGCAACGGTTCAAAACCATTTCGAGCATTCTCAAATGATCCTCGTCGTTGCAGCCCGTCAGATAGAGGTTGTCAAAATAAATGACAGTGTTGGGAATATCCTTGAACACAGACTCAATAGTACGTTGAAAAATAGCGGGGCAAGATGATATTCCATATGGAAGCCGTTTATACCTATAGAGACCACAGTGGGTATTGATGGTTGTTACATTCTGACTTTCAATATCCAGTGCAATATGTGTGTATGCATGACTGAAGTCAATGGTGGAGAATTTCTTACCATGAGCTAACTTGTTCGCTAATTCATCGATTCGCGGTATTGGATGTCCTTCTTTGGCTATGACTTTATTCACGGTAACCTTGTAATCTCCACAAATTCTGAGTGTAGAGTCACTTTTGAGGACTGGAACAATCGGTGTTGCCCAATCAGAATGTTCTATCTTTTCGATAATGTTGGTCTGAACAAGGCGGTCCAACTCTTCTTCAATTTTATTGCGAAGAGCAAATGGTGGGTGTCTGGCTTTCTTGAAGATGGGGTAGGTATTTTCTCTAAGACTGATATGCTGCAGGTGATCTTTCACTAGACCAGCGTCACAGTTGAAAACACTGCTGTATTTGGATAGTGTTGAGCTGAGCGTTATTGATCGGAACCCGTCATGCAGAGATGTAGTACGGAATAAACTACTCCAATTCAACTTAATTTCCTGAAGCCAGTTTCTTCCCAGAAGCGGCGGTCCCGGCGAATCTACCACTATCAATGGCAGTTCAAGTGATTGTTCACTGTACTGAATGTTCATGCATAACTGTCCTAGGATGTGTACCTTGTCACCAGTGTAGGTTCTAAGTGACGTTTTGGTTGGTTTCAACTCGTATGAAGAAAATAAATCATAATACATGGTCATAGGTATAACAGTAGCGGAGGCACCAGTATCCAATTGAAATAATATTTCCTTACCTTCTACATTCAGAGGCATCCAAATGGCTTTGTTGGAATTGGGGTCTGGACGAGTGTGGTACAGTCCAAACAATTCAGAATCGTTGCTAGAATCATTATCAATATTGTAACAGGAGCGTGATGAATAGTTCCATTTATACCTTTCCCTTCCTCCATTATGGTGTTGTTTGGGAGTGTGTTTAGGTGTAACCGTAGAAAATGAAGCAGACGAAGGAGATGCTTTTTGAGATTTACACACTTTTGCGATGTGGCCTATTTTTCCACAGTGGAAGCATTTAGAATTTGTGAATTTGCAGGGAATACCACGATGATCCATGCCACAAGGATGGCATTTCAATGATGTCGACGGTGTTGTCGAAGGAGCTGTCTTAGATCCGGTATTGGATTTTGACGTGTTTGCTGGAGTCGGTTTACGATTGTGGTCATACCAGTTAGGCTTTCGGTGAAGATGATGAAGACCAGACGAGTTATCGGTACTGGTAATGTGTTTGTCGTGGGCATGTAGGTCCTTTGCCCCGGTTTCTGACGTCACCACTGCTTGGGCGATCTGTATAGCTTTCTGAAGGTTTAGGTCTACTTCAGAAAGAAGGCGTCTCTGGATCTTCTCATCGTTGATGCCACGAACGATGCGTTCACAAAGTCTCTCTTCAAGGCTCCTGCCAAATTCGCAGAGGTGTCGAAGTGCAGCCACGTATTGGCTAACAGTTTCAGAAGGATGGCGGTTGCGGTTTTCAAATTTAGTCCTCTGAACATATTTCTGTGGTTTCGGCTCAAAATGTTCTTTCATTAAGGTGCAAAGGTCGATGAATGATTTTTCTGTAATCGGGGTCGGCGCACATAGGTCTCTCAAGAGCCGGTACTGGTGTGGTCCAACTAAGGTCAGAAAAATGGCTTTCTTTCTCTTTTCTTCATCAATCTGATTAGCAATGAAATATAGTTCTACACGTTCTTGATATTCAGTGAATGTCTCACTGCGTTCATCAATTCAAATTGCTCTAAATGTCCGAAATTCATCTTCCTAGTTTCTTTCTACTAGATCTAGATCTTTCTTCTAAACGGAGATTAATCAATAACTACTAAGCATCTAGACCTAAATTATCACGAGTAAGTTTTCTACTTATCTTTACTTTATCCTCGTCACCAATATGTCATGTTTGACATTGCCTAAACCCCGATTATGGTAGATACCGAAAGAACTTAATTCAACACATCTTCTCCATGTTTTTCCGGCCTGTTATTCTCACAGGGAAACGGAAGTGTTTCTTTTTAATATTGAAAAGGTTTCACAATACACTCGCCTCTTCGTACATTCATTCATTCATATTATTACTAACTAGATATACTACGGTACTCAATACATTACACTTTGTCAAACAAGTGCTTCTGCCTTTGACTTCCTTACACAGTGTGGACCAGGCCTGGCTAGGCTCAGAGGTCATGAATCAGGGTGACCATTTTTCTGGGTATGTCACTACATTTTTTTTTTAGAGAACTTATGTGCATGTCTAGTTTTTATGTGTTTAACTGGACAAGAGTCAGGCCAGAGTTTTCTGCTATTGTATGACAGTACACAATACAGCCTGCTACTGTCACCCCCACTGTCTTGTGGGTCATCTCGGGAGAGAGGAAGACTAGGGGAAGGTAACCCTGAATACAAATACCACACTGCCTTGTGTGTTGCTATGATAGCAAAGGCTATGGGAGTAAACCCAGACAGAAAATCAGGAGTGGAGACCCGAAGGTGGTTGTCAGGGAGAACTGCATCAAACTGGCTTCCAGCATCTCCTGCAGCCGGACTAGTTCCAAATGTATTGACCTGGTCTCTCCCTTGGGTTTAACTAGAATGGCAGAGAGAGGGGTGGTGCCTCTGGGCAAAGCACCATCTCTTAAAAATAGCCCAGGCAAGGCAGCAAAACGAGGAGGCGTTTGCTCGGGCTTGGCAAGCGTCTGTCTCTCCTCTATAAGCCCACCCATTTCCGATTTGGAGAGGACACTCCAGCCATCCGTTACGGATGGGCACAACACGGGAGGTGGCAGTTACCGGTGATAAGCTCAATCCATTTGGCGTACGGATGAGCGCCAGGGGTCCCCTCTGTCGGTGGGAGCGGCTTTTCAGCTGCATTGATCAACTACCGCCCGCCGTAACCTGGGCAGCCCCCAGGCAGTTGGGTGTTGTTCCGCCACGTCAGCCTGCTTCATAAGGTGGTTGGAGCTAGACCAAAAGTCAAAAAGCTGACGTAAAGTGTGCACCTGGCAAAAACAGAAAAATACTAAAACTTGGTACCTGGAACGTCAGAACAATGCGCCCAGGCTTGCAACGGCAAGATCTCACTAATATTGACTCCATCAGGAAATCCCAAATTATTGATCGAGAACTTCAGCTACTAAACATCGACATCGCTGCCCTTCAAGAAACTCGACTTCCCGACTCCGGGTCAGTCAAAGAAGAAAACTACACCTTCTTCTGGCAGGGCCTTAGCAGCGAACAGCCGAGAATCCACGGCGTGGGCTTCGCCGTAAAAAACTCCCTTATCAATTCGATCGCAACTCCAATTGGAGTGTCAGAACGCATCATGACACTCAGACTGAACACCCGGTCTGGTTTTACCAACATTATCTGTGTCTATGCCCCAACACTTACCTCCTCTGACGAAACCAAAGACATTTTCTACGAGGCATTGCAGAGGACTCTCCACAACATCCCTCTCACCGAAGGCCTGCTAATTCTGGGTGACTTTAACGCTCGAGTGGGAGCAGATCACTCCGCATGGCCAAAGTGCATTGGGCACTTCGGCATTGGCAACATCAACGAAAACGGGCAGCGCCTTCTGGAGCTATGCTCCGTAAACTCATTATGTGTTACAAACACGTACTTTGACCTTAAGAGATGCCAAAGAACATCATGGCGCCATCCCAGGTCTGGCCATTGGCATCAATTAGATCTTATTCTCTCAAGGAGGAAGAGTTTGGGCTGTATAAAAATAACTCGTTCCCTCCACAGTGCTGACTGTGACACCGACCATGCACTGGTAGTCAGCAAAATCAAAATTTCGGCCAAGAAAATATACAGATCAAAAGCCCCTTCAATCCCTAAGATCAATGTAACAGCAATCAGAGATGAATCAAATAGAAAGTCATTTGAAAAGTTATTTGCTGAAAGCATGGATAATGTCACCCAATGTGACTCGGTAGATGAAACATGGAACACTCTCAGTTCAAAAATTCATGACTGTGCCATCAAGTCTTTTGGACAGCATAAAGTTTCAAACAACGACTGGGTAGCCCAGAACAGCGAAATTCTCCTACCTCTCATTGAGCAAAAGAAATCTGCTTTCAATGAGTATAACAAAAATTGCAATCAGAGTACAAAAACTTGTTTGAAAAATGCAAAAGCTAAACTTCAGCTGGAGGTAAGACGTTGCGCCAACAAATACTGGACAGACTTGTGTAACAGCATACAAGAGGCAAATGAAAAGGGAGATATGAAAACCGCCTTTAGTCAGATGAAAGTAGCCCTTGGGCCAATCATCACCAAAAGCGCCCCACTTAAGTCTGTAAATGGTGAACCCATCACAGATAAAAATGAACAACTGAATAGGTGGGTAGAGCATTACTCTCTGTTGTATTCAACTGAGAAAAATATTCCACCAGATTTTGAGGAACACCTCCAAAAACTGCCAATAATGGCCGAACTTGACGCTGAACCTTCCTTAGTCGAGCTTTCCAATGCAATCGACCACCTGTCTGCTGGAAAAGCCACAGGAAGTGACAACATTCCTGCAGAGGTATTAAAAGACCTAAAAGGCCCACTATTACCACACCTGTATAATCTGTTACTGCAGTGTTGGAAAGAAGGCGTGATACCACATGATATGAGAGACGCCAAAATTGTCACACTTTACAAGAACAAAGGAGACAAAGGCGACTGCAACAACTATCGAGGCATATCCCTCCTCAGCATTACTGGAAAGGCTTTTGCTCGCGTCATCCTCTGCCGCCTTCAACAACTGGCGGAAAAAGTCTTACCAGAAACACAATGTGGCTTTCGAAGCAAACGATCAACTATTGACATGATATTTGCACTTCGGCAAATCCAAGAAAAATGTAAAGAACAAAACAGGCCGCTTATAACATGCTTTGTGGACCTAACAAAGGCTTTCGACACCGTAAGCCGATCTGGCCTGTATGCAGTCCTTAAATCCATAGGCTGTCCACCAACATTGCTAAAACTTATTGCATCCTTCCACACTGACATGAGGGCATGTGTCAACTTTGAGGGCTGCACATCCAATTCATTTGCTGTAAACAGCGGTGTGAAGCAGGGATGTGTTCTTGCTCCTACCTTATTTGGTATATATTTTGCAGCCCTACTCAAGAATGCCTTTGGTCAATGTTCAGGTGGAGTACTTATTAACACCAGAGTGGACGGCTCCATTTTTAATGTTGCCAGACTAAAAGCAAAATCTCGTACAGAGCATATTATGTTTCAAGAGCTCCTCTTCGCAGATGATGCTGCAATCGTGGCCCACGATGAAACCACGCTCCAGGCTCTCATCAATAGCCTTGCCAAAGCCTGTGACAAATTCATGCTAAAGATCAGTGTCTCATAACTGTAGTTTTGACACAAGGCTTGAGAAACTCCAACCCAATCATGCTGAATGGCTCTCCTCTGGAGCAAGTGGGAAAATTCTGCTACCTAGGCTCAACCATCAGTGGTAGCACAGACATAACAACTGAAATAAATGCCAGAATAGGAAAGGCGGCCACAGCTTTTGGCAAACTCTCAAAAAGGGTGTGGAACAATAGCAAGCTGACCATCAAAACAAAGGTACTCGTGTACCAAACTTGCGTCCTAAGCACCCTGCTGTATGGCTCAGAGACATGGACCACCTACTCCAAACATGAAAGATCCCTCAACTCCTTCCACCTGCGCTGCCTACGCAAAATTCTCAAGATCAAGTGGCAAGACAGGATCTCAAATATCGAAGTTCTGAGCCGAGCCAACATTCCATCAACTCAGGCTCTCCTAGGCAAAAAAAGACTGCGGTGGCTTGGACATCTCCACCGTATGGAAAATGATCGCATCCCCAGACAAATTCTCTACGGGGAACTTGCTACTGGCAACCGACCCAGAGGTAGGCCACATCTGCGATTCAAAGACACTTGCAAGGTCACGATGAAAGCATTCAACATCGACCCCAATGAATGGGAGAACCTTGCAAGTGATCGAAGCAGATGGAGACAAAAATTGCGCAGTGGCACGCTCGCAATAGACTTCAAGGCAAAAGAAACATACCTGACAAAACGACAGAGGCGGAATGAAAACACTCGCCAAAGTGAACCCAAAAGACTGACCTGCAATCACTGCCATCGCACTCTCGGGTCAAACATTGGTAGAATAAGCCACGAGAGAAGCTGTCAGTCAAAGTGAAAGTGAATATTCTAGCTGCTAAGACCGTTTGTAAAGACGCTAAAGGCCATATATAATAACTGGACAAGAAGGTTATTGCTAATTTTCCAAAGGATCAAATTTACAGAGTCCTCATTAAGAGAAGGGAAAGTGGGAAATGTCCACGTTATGTCAATATTCCTATGTCATAGATCAAAACTGGAAAATACAATTTAGGAAGACAATCAGATGTGGCAGGCGGAAGCCGGTGCCTAAAAGCAAAACATACTGTAATTCTGTGCCACTTTGAATATAACACTTTTTTCATACCAAGCGGAAAAATTAAGGAGACATCCTCAAGCATAGAATATTAAAATGGCCACTATATTACTTCAATCTGCTTGTGATTACCGTGCTATGCATTTCTTGAACATAATAAACAAGATGATCTCTACAGAAATTGTCCTCCAGCAGCCGAACAAAAATCTCACTTCAGCTGAAATACTCAAAAAAGTAGACATTTTTCATATTAAGCTACACAAAAACATGAACCAGAAAGTTACTGACCAAGCTGACCCTGTCGAGGAGTTGAAGTTTTTGATTCTTCCGTCTTTTGACTTGTATTACTTTGGGTGACAGAATCCTGAAAATTCTGCTGTTGTGGTTGCTGTTTAGGCTGTTCTGTTGCTTGTGTCAGATCTGTATCGGTTTGCTGGGTTACTGGTCTCTGGTCTTCCCCTGTGATGATGTGTCTCAGTTCTCGCATCTGACTCTGCAAGACATATATTATGACAAATAACATTTAGATCACGATAGATATGTAACATTTTCAACTTGTGACTCCCAAAACACGTCACAACTTCCAATAAAAAAACCTGTAATGGGAAAAGGCCTAATGATGGCTTGGCTTACTTGTCAGCAAATGATGCAACACTGGGCATATTCGAAGTAGGAAATTCTTTTTAAAAAATATCTATTATGTCAATAAATAGGTGTTGAAGAATGTTGTTTGTCCAATTATTGATACCCATTTTTTGACAATACATAAGCAGATAAGAGTTCCTTAATTTTTTTAATTTTTTTTTACAATCTATACAAAATAGAATACCAACATAGAGAGCAGCCACTGCTATAATGTTGAATCATTGGGAGGGAGGAGTAGAAATTAACACTAGCGTAAGTGGATTTAATTTAGATATTTTGAAAACTGACATAGTAACCAATTTCTGTCCAAGTTTCATATAGATGACAACTACTTACTGTGAGAGATGCTATTTCAGCTTGGGTATTTTCTCTGTAACGTTGATGCTCAGAGTAAAGTTTCCCATATTCTTCCTGTGTAACTATGATATCCTGAAACACAACAGACAGCAAATTTTAGTTTCATTCTGCCCATTCAAAATCATTTTCCATTTTGTACATTAACATTTCATTTTTATCACATTATTTACATGGAGGGTATGATAAACCTTTTTTTCCCTCAATATTTTCAAAAATGTTCAAGTTTAAAAATAAGACAATTTGAAAGTAATAACTTGCCTTCTGTCAGGATCAACGTCAAACAATTTTTTCAACCAACAGACCAGATAATATATAGTAAAGACTGAATAAATATATCTGCAAGGGTGTGATGAAGAAAATGTGCAAAAACAACAAAAATTTAGGGGCTAACTTTGACAGAGCCTAAAAGAATGATGCTGCATAGAATGACAGCTCGGTTATTTGGTGAAGCAAAAAGCCAAGACATTAATAATATAGGATTTTGCCATAAAATTCAAATTACAATCCTATATATCAATCAGGGACTGTACTTATAATTTAGTCATAATTAATCTTTTCTGTTGATTTAAATGAAAAAAGAGACTGGGCAAAACCACTGAAAGGAAATGAAACTACAATGCCCATCTTCCCTCCGATAAAAAAATATATCTAAGAATTTTAAAATAAGTGTGATCTTATATTTGACAATCATACTGACTGTGGCAAGGGCATCAATGATTGTTCGTAACTGGTACACATCCTGGGTCAACTGTTCTCTCAGCGTCACTTCAGTGCGGACCCGTAAATCTGTCTAAAATGACAAAAAAATATTACATTAACATTATTCTAATAAGGGGACATTATTCCATAAAATATCTCTTTTGAGTTCACAAATTGCTAAACTAGACAGTGAAATGTCAAAATAACGTCTACCAGCTGTTGTGAAGATCTTTGTCCATATCCCTCTTAAATATTTATGGATGTGTAGAAAAATTTATCACTTTGTAAAAAAAGTATTTACTGTGTCCAAAAAAAAAATTTAAAAATTCTTTCTTTCACAGGTGTTTTAGACATACATGTATTTTTCTTGAAATTGAAACATACAATATTTATCATGAAACATAATGAAGAGAGTTGCAAATCAGAACTTATGTAAACTTTTCATCTGTTTTAATCCAAGCATTCGTTCAATTCTTTGCTTCATCCTTACTGAAAAAAAAAAAATGACTTAATGTTTACTTTGTGGGAATAACATCTTCTGCATTCTCAATCTCACCTCTTTCAAGTATCTGGTCAGCCGAGAACAAGCTGTTACAAGAGCAACTGTGTAACCTGAAAATGTTTCTGTTTTCTGAGTTTCCCCGTGGGGGCGTCGCCCTGTTTGATGTTCGTAGGCTGCAATCTCACTTTCAAGTTCATGTAACACCTATTAATAAAGAAGTCAAAATTGATATTAAACACAGTATTCATTATAACTTAAAACAATTAACTTCAAATTGATTTCTGACAAATGAAATTGCCCTAATTCGAAACCCATTAACATATATTCCTGTTACATAGAGAAAATGACGACAGTTTCAATAGTAAACTATCTGTTGTTAAATGCAATTGAATTTATAAATACATGGTATTATTAATCATACCTTGACTACAATATGCTATACTGTTGTCCTTTCATATTTACAAAGGTTAAATATATTCATGCACGAAATATTAAATCTTCATTTCCTGCTGAAACAAGACAAATATTTATACTGAATTTTGTATGGAGCAGATGGAACTGCTACATCTGGTTTTCCTTTACAAATGGCCAATCTAAACCCCTTATAACTGGCATACATTTACAAGCTGTTGTTTTTTTCTGGCTATACCCTACTGTACAAATACTCGGTGGTGGGGCCAGTTTGGCCATGAGGCAAGTCTAGGTGATGACCTGCAGTACAGGCAGCAAAATTCCAAAAATCTAGGGCCAGAAATGCTCAGGGGGGGGGGGGGGGGGGGGGGCACATTACTGTGATTTTGTCTAGACGGACAAATTAGTACCTTGATCCAGCTCTACCTGTACCCTTTTTAGCATGAAATGGACAGTAATGAATGTGATTGTCCTGGCAGTAAAATATATTTTAGTAATACCATTGCAATGCACGACTTGATTTTTTTTTTCTTTTAATGAGATTCCAACAGCTGACCGATGACATGCAACACATACCTTTCTCATGTCACTCATGCTGGCTGTGGTATTCACACTTTCCGTCGAGACATTGGGAGATTTGACAACTTTTTTACTTCTCTTCACCTTTTTTGTGTCATTCATAGCAGAGGGTGGTGTTTTCTCATTGGGCAATGGAGGATTATTGCTCTTGGTGGGCGTGTGAAAGTCCTCACTTTCATTCGCTGGGAAAAAATTTAGCAAATGCAAGAGATTAACTTATCATATTAATCAGTGGAAAGCATAATAATGTTCAACAATACTGCAACATCACAATTTGAGTTATTGTTTTCTTAAAATATATAAATGTTTCATCAAAAGGCTCCTTTAACGCTCACCCTGCGCGCTACCCGTAAAGCCTGCTGCCCGGTCAGTGACCTTACTCACGGAGAATCTTATCTGGGGTCACTGACCCGTGCCGTTAGACGATGACCACATACACTGTCCACGTGGTTCGGTTTTTATTGATCGGTATGAAAACATTCGCTGCTATGCCTTATCACGCTTGATAATGAATTAACCAGCAAAACCTTAGTCTGTCAGTCTCTAACCAATGATCTGACTTATGATTCCAAACTGACAGCTGTAGTTTTCATGAGACCAAAGTATGATTAGCCACGCCCTCCCAAGCCCTACACAAATGGTTTCACCCTGATTGACACATACATAATAAACCAATGTGGGCATTTGGGGCAAAGATTATTTCAGAGCTTGTTTCTGATTGGTTCTTAGATACAGACAACTCCAGATGGTGGTCAGCTTGTGACAAAATGAGATAATATTGCAAATTTGTTGAGCAACAGTTCGCATGTCGATGTTACATCTTTTGAAAGTGTGGGGAGAGCCTTTGAAAGCTTAGTCTTTGTGTTTTCGACCAGTGGTTCACTGGTTAACATGTCCATGTCACCATGCCTTTGATTTAGAAGAGATACAGTGAACAATAACACGGTGGTTACGTCTCAAAAAGGTCAGTGACCTGATGCGTGAAAATACGGCTTGCGCGTGGCGCAGTCAGCTTGACCTTGCCGCCCGTGCGGCGTGAGCGCTTGCGAGTCAATACCGACAATTGCCGCCCCTTGCAGGGTGAGGGTTAATGTCATGCTTTAATTAAAACTCAGTTAGAACTCAGTAGCCAAGATTTTGTTTTTGTTTATTGAGTAAGCTTTGACACATTGAACAGAGATGCTTTGATAAAATAACAAAATGTTTGCTCTTCTTCAACTTAAATATTTGGCATAAATTCTTTCAAGTGTGAGATAACAGTTGATTTAATCATGTGAAATACAAGGTAAAAAAGAATAATATTTCATCCACTTCCCATCAATACATTATACAAGGTCCAGAAGGTACATTCTAGATGAGGCCAGTACTCAAATGCATGCATAAATGCAAGAGGAGAGAAAAAGCTGGACGGTTGTGCTAGAAGTGGCATCAATATATCATCAAACTTAATCAAAATGCCACATTTTTTCTGAGGTAAAAACCCCCTGTCCTATGTACCTGCAAGTGCCACAGATAAATACAGCTAAGACGAAAATACTCAGATGGCAAGAAATCTCTCTTGGATAGGACAAAATTCTGCCAACTGGAGTAAAGGAAATCATATAAGTTTCAGAGACATGTCTGAAAAGACCAGAGCTGTCTTTACATATCCTTTGTCCGGCCAGCGTCTTCAAAAAAAGCCACATTCTTGTGGCCGTACCGTATAAAAGCGTAATGTACTACCACAGCCAGTGTTTACATTATGAAACGGGGTGTCGTTCGGCCGGCCGATTTGTCTGTTTTGCACTTTTTCTGAACGCTGTAACAGGACGATTGTTCCTTCAATCAGCCCGAAATTCACACGAGGCACTCATTAATACATGTTCTAAGTGCATGCTTAATTTTATGAATGTAAGTTTCATAGAAACTGATGTGCGGAGACTCAAAGTATCCGTGTTGAAGCTTTTCCTGCGTTCCACTGCATGTTGTGCAAATGGTAGGATTTGAAAACTATTTCTTGTTTCGTTCCTTTTCAATGAATTTGTTTATAATTCCGTGTATGCATTAAAAAGTGGTTGGTGACACCTGGTTTTAAATTTAAAGACAGTGTCTTTACCCTGAATGTGAATATTAACTTTTAAAGAGGGATAAAAAAATCCGCTTTGTTACGCTCTGGCCGTTTTTATCTCCGCCATTTTATACATGCCTCATTTGGCCAGACCGTACTAAAGCGTATCGCCACCATAGCCTCCCCGCCCGTGAAGACTGTGCGAGTCCCCGGGCAGCCTGTAGGCTTAATGGTGACACATCGGGGTGTAACATTTCTTAAATCTTACCATACAGATTCTGTTTGGAGGAGAGATTTGTAAAGACACGAAGACTACAGGATTATACTTATAGATTCCACTCCAGACTAGTAGACGGAGCACTAAAAATATATGTTTTATTGTTTAAAAGCGCCATACAAAGTACTATAGGCTGTTAGCCGACTGGGAGTGATAAAAATGTTTTAGACATGTTCCAGTAAGGCACTGTTAAGATCGCCAGCCTTTTCACACATAGAGTCTAGATATAGATGTACATAAAAACATATAAGACAAACATTCTTAAACAAATAATATTAAAGGCTGTTTTTATTTTAAATGAATGTGTCCAGGTAACTCTTCGTCAAAAATTGATGCAGTACACCAAGTTTCATTTTTTATGTCATAGTCGTGAAGTTTTAGCTGCTTACATGTTCAACCTCTAGCTCAATTATAGTATAAGATAACAGACAGCTAGATGCAATCAATCATTCCCACCCTGGGCATCCTTTCTCAGCGTACTGCTATTGGTAGGAATGAGTTTCCATAGTTTTTTCCTAAGCACTTGTGGGCTTAATCACAGACAAGTAAGACTACCTGTCAAGTCTACAAGAAAAAAAAAACTGCAGAGAATTACAAGTATTCAACTCTTATTACTCTTAAGATGATTTCTAAGAGACAACAGGGTCATTTTTTATTTTAGCCATAAAAATGAGAAAATACCCTTAAAATGCATGTGTACGACTTTTGAGGAAATCATAATTAGGTAGAAAGTTTGTCAAAGAAAAAACACTGTATAGATGAATAACCAGTCGTAGTCAAACATCAATGGAAAGAACTGAGTGAAGAAAACAAAATCAACTTGATTTGACTGATTGTCTTCCAATATTAAAAAGCACAAACAAACACTGTTCTATAGCCAGTGCTAGTACTGGGCATCGCGAGTGACTTTTAGCTTTCGAGGTGAGCTGCGTAAACGGGCCGGTGTTGTCACAACAGGCTGGCGTGAAAATGGCGTGGAGGAACGTGCTGACTCTGCAATGGCATCGTCCGTTTGGGTGAAGCTAAGGCGTCACGTTTGGCAACAAGATTTGAAGAGGATGAGATCTTGCAAGCTTTTTCGTGGTACATTGTATGTACTGCCAGAAACATTCCTGGTGCAAATGAATCTGGCACTGTAGACACCCATCCCTCGTTTCTTTTGCTTTGCCGCTTCTTGACCTTATCTTGTGCTTCATGCAGAGGCGACATGCCCTTGGTCTGCCCGAAAAGACAGTTTTTTGGTGTCCACGTCATCATCAGTTTCCCAGGTGCAGGAATCAATCTGTGTGCATGTATATAAATTTTTTTTCAGGGGGATATCATCATCTATTTCCCAGGTGGAGGAAGTAATCTGCGCCCAGGTATCCTGTTTTTAAATCAGTTTTCAGTCTCTTTAAAGGCACGAGGTAATCACCCCATTCATTGTCAACGACTGGCAAATGCACTGGTTCCAGCACTGTAAATGTCTTCTCAAATATTTCCTCGTCTGAATCCAAGGGCACGTCCTTTATTAATGGCACAAAGTGATTTGGTTCGAAGACACCTGCAAAATCTGTGCACAATCTGGACCACAAATCATAATAATTACATCATCCAGATTTGAATTTTCTGAGAAGAGAGAGGTCTGTTATACAGTAACTGCAGCGTTAAGCATAATCCTTTTGTGTTTGGGTAAACGGACGTAAGTCAATGCCCAATGACATTTGCAAGCGCAATGAAGGGCAGCAATCCGCTCCAGTAACCACTGCAAGCTGTTTTCAAAGCAAGTTGTTGTTGTGCTTTGATATCATCATGCTCATGCCAGCATTTTTCAATGTCATCATCACTGATGATCATAGCCATGTGAATGTCTCTGCGATGACCACATGCACAGTCAGTCATGGACAGATTGTCACTGATGATAGGATCTTTAAAGTAGTTGTAGTTTCTTCTTAGTTCTTCCTAATTCTATTGATGTGAGGATTTGAAGCGACTGAGCGAGATAGTCAGAGCCAATCAGTGCAATGGAAACAGCATTGAAGAGACAATTTCCATCTCCTACCGTTGCCAGGGGTCGAAGTTCGGAAAAGGATGCTGGAATGATCTTCTGTTCTTCACTGTCAGTAGGCAATAGTTCGTATTGTGGTACATGTACTGCGCTTGTAAGTGTTGACTGGAGGAAGTGACTATAGTTTCTTCTGAGCTGCTCCGTCATATTTTCTTGTTTTGTTGACAGCGCTTCCCTCAGGGTGTCAAGATCGGTTGGTGTTATCTGGAGAAACAGTGCATACATTGTTATTACTCGTGATGGTAGCAGAAATGAATTACGTAGGTCCTCTCTCTCCCACTTACTCACCAACTCACTCACTCACTCACTCGCTCATTCACTCACTCAATCATGCAGTCACTTGCACATTAAACAAAACCATTAGCTAAAACACAAAGAAAAGTTGCTACGAGGCTCACAACTGAATGAAAGCAAACCTAACATGTTTGGGAATTTTGTTTGGTTACACAGTTGATAATTCATCACCACTGGTGTTGTTTTTTTTTTAATTACTGAATAAAAAAGCAAAAAAAAAAAGCAAGTCTTACCTGATGATAACTTGGATCCATCATTCTTGCACAGGATACGCCTATCTTAAAAAAGAAGTCAAGTGATGGTAGACTTGGTACGAAAGCCCAGTCAGGCCGCACCGTATTTAAGAGGAAATCAACGACCACCCGCAAAACGGCCATACCGTAATAAATTGCAACACAACCTTGCGGAGAAGCAGCCAGACCGTATCATAGCGTGCATTTATATAGGAAATTACGCTTTCTTACGGTACGGCTATAAACAACCGGCAGAAAAGGATTACGTTTTATTCCGGTTTGGCTAAAGTATGATACTTGTGTTACCAAACACCGACCAATTAACGACCTATACGCTTTTTTCCGGTGCGGCTGGTCATAGGATATGGGCATGATGGGCAGCTGCCCAGGGACCCCAAGAGTTTAAGTGCATGCAAATTTACATTGGTTTTTGAACAGGGAAGAAAATCCTATTGCTCTGCCCAGGGGCCCGTAATGATCTTAAGATGACCCAGGAAGAAAAACAAACTCCACGATATGAAAACATGGCACAAAAAAATAAGACAAAAAATGTGTATTTCACAAAGTCCTGTTAAAAGAACTTTTTTTACAAATAATAAAAAAAATAAACAATGCTTGCTTTTACTCACTGCAAACTTTGAACTTCGAGATTAGCTTCTGTGATCTCACAGCTTCAGGCAAGATTTTAGTGTGTATGGAAGCTGAAACTGCAAACAGAAATGACAAAAACCCTTCAAGTAGTGACAAAGAAGGAATGTTTTCATGTATACAGAAAGGCCATTTCTATACACACAAGAACACTCTGTCTTTTCGCTACTCGATGGATTTTGATGTTTCAATTGCCGTTTCTGAACATATGAAAAGACACCTTTACTGTGTTTTCTTTCTTAAATATGTTCAATTTTCAACGTCCACAATAATTCCCCAGAAGTTGACATCACCAGCAATGTTAAACTTACCTTCCATTACAGCCATCAGAGCAGCCATTAACTTGGCATTTTGTGCACTGTCCGCCTGACCTTGGGCCGAATGATTTACCACAGACTTAAGAAGATGCATCATTTGCATCTGGTCTCGTCCATCCTGCTTTCCGTTCATCTGTAAATTATCTTGCCGACTCAAGTCAGGCTGTTTACTGACAGCATTCCTGTTGGACTGGTTTCTGTTTAGTTCAGACACCAGCGACGGAGGATCCATGTGTGCCGATCTCATTTCTTCTTCTTGCAAATATTCCTGAAACCTTTGTAGATTCAGTTTTGGTTCATAAGAGATTGGTGCTGGTTGGTCAGTTTCTTCATCCTCTGCAAGTACAAGAATAGCAAATTTTACACAATTTCGCAGCAAATATCAAGCAATGTCATAGGAAATTTTACACAATGTCGCAGAAAATTTAAAATAATGTCATAGGCAAATTTTGTACAATGTAAAGCAAATTTTAAACAATGTCACTGCAAATTTTAAACGTCCTCAGCAAATTCTAAACAACATCTTAAGCAAATTTTAAACGGCATCAAGATATATTTTGAACAACAGAGAGACTCTAAACGATCTCCATAGGCACTAAAGTTGACACATGCATCTTCAAACAAGACTGTTCTGTGTACTTGGAATTTTACTTTCATAACTGTTCCAATTTTCCAGAGAATGAAACTGATCAGTTTAATACAATAGAGATTTTTGTTTATGAAGAGCTGCACATTTAACTCTTTGGCTACCGTGAGCCGTGTTTCGCGGCTCGAGCCACTTCCAGTTTTGGACCGTGAGCCGTGGTTCATGGCTCAGCATGTAGACCTATGAATTTGGCCTATTCTTCCAAAACGTCCTGGCCAACATGTTAACCGGCAACAGGAAATGACCCCTGAACTTCATTTTAATGATTGGAAGAGAAAGAAAGACGCAGGAATTTTGATTTTATGAACTTGTTTGAGCATTGTTATGTGTAGTTCCAAGTGTGTTGTGTTCAACATGGAGCCTAGACCATCAGGCAGTCGGCCTCCCAAACGTTTTTGTGCCGAAAAGGCTCGAGAAATGCTAGATATATGGGCTCAGGAGGACTGAGAAGCAGTGTTGAGTGACAGTGATGTTGATGGCAGGAATGTCACAAGCGAGGAAGATTACGCATCGAGTAGCAGTATATAGTAGCGATGAAGGAAGCGAAAGTGGGCGCGGTCAGTCAGCAGTGCCACGGTGTGCAGGGAAGGGAAAGGGGCCTATGAAAAGGCCAAATCAGCAAGCTGTAACCCTCATTTGTGCAAAGGCCAATGTTTCAAACTTTGGCATACAAAGCTTCAGTATACACAGTAAAATTTGACGTGTTTTGCATGCCACTCACAGGTCTACAGCAATATTCTTGTGTTTTGATTGTGCGCAAATTGTCATCACAACTTTTTTATTTGTGGATGGATTTGTATGAAATTTTCATAGACAATTCACACATGGATTATACACATACTGCAGAAGTTTCAATTCAATTGGATTAAATGTTGCAGAGATCTGCTAGCTGTAAGTTGAAAATTTGTTGCATTCTGACGTCATAATTTTTTGCATCTAAGCATTTCTCCCACAGCAAATCAATATTTTTTGTTTCAGAATTAAATTTAAATGGCATATTTGTAAGGTTCAACATCTTAGCTTTCTGTGCATATGCAACACATACATGTATGTTATTCCTGAATATAAACTCTAAATCCATGATTTAAGTGAGGGGGGTGTGTTTCTGAAAGCAGGTCATAAAAGTAGGTCAGTCCAAAGGAGGAAAACCCCTTGGTAGACAAAGAGTTAAACTGCATAGCCACATGAGTAAGGCCATCAAATTTAAAATGTGGAATCTCCAACTTCAGTGATATGAAAAGAAAGTAATGTTACTTCTGTAATTGCTTTAATTAATATAATATAACAAAAACTATATTATATTATTGGTTCCATGATAAAGGGGCGAACAGATATCAACAGCTTTACAACAAAACGACAAATGCTCAACTTCTCTCTGTGACAAATGGGTGAACCACCAAAATTAGTGTTGTGAGAAATTCAGTTTTGAAAATTTTGTGCTACTCTCATCATACGTTTCTCACCTTTTCGTCACACTAAATAACACAAAAACTAAATGAGATGTAAATGGCTTGTGTTGGGTAAAGCTGTGCTTGCCTCCTTCCCCCCGTATACTTTGGATAACCACAAAAGAGTAAATATCTCCAATTTGACCTATTCGCATCTTCGTCATACAGATAGGCGTTTGCCTTTTCGTTGTACAGTTGTAGTTATCTACTTGCCCCTTCATCATGAAACCGACGATATATGATGTTCAGGAGTGTAGGTAAGGAAACATTTCATGTATGACTGGAAATACCTGATTCAGATGATTCAATGTCATTGAGGGCCGACTGGTTCATCACAGTGTCGCTCATCTTTTCAGATCGTGTGTAAATGTCTGGCACAGAAGCTACTAAACTGTTTGAACTGAGGAAATACAAAAGTCATCATTCACAGTGTGAATACTCATTTTGACGTACTGCACATTAACAGGGTTAAAAAGTGGTCCAAGGAAAAAAGAAAGGAAAAGAAAAAGAGTTTTTCTGCCACAGTTTATCTTTGTTCCATGCCCCTCTGCTTCAGTCCCACGGATTTTCTGGGGTTCTTTAAAATATTTGCACAATAACAAGTACCTGAAACACTACTACGGATATACATAAGCTCTCAGAATGAAAATGTAACAACACACAATACTCATGTCCAGTCACAACTGACATTTCTATTTATTATGCAGGCAAAAGTGGTTTTAAAAAATCGGAATGAACACATTTATTTGAATTATTATAAGGGGTGTGTCTATCTGCAGTCAGCTGGCTCAGTTCTGCTGTTTCTATGTGTGGAAAGAGTTTGAGAAGGGAAATATCATCATGTAGTAATGGAGAGTTGTTCTGTCTTATCCAATTACCAAACAAATCTGGTTGAAAACTGAAGGTTTAAAAATGATAAGAACAGAATCAAACCTGTTTGGATCTATGTGTGAATTCGGTGCTGTAGTCACATTTGGAAATCCCATGAAACGCTGAAGAAAATAATACACTGTAGATTAAATAACGAAAAACAATTCAATTCAGATTCAGTTTTAATACTGTTAAGTCATCATCTCTTCTGGCAAACTTATTCATGAACTTAAGCTCCTCTGATTGCATTCTTATTCAAGGTGAATGGTACTCAGTTATCCGACAGGAAACATTTAATTATCAGAACAGAAGGGAAATGCTAAAAAAAGTATACAAAAAACAAAAATACTAGTTCACTATTTAAATCTCAAATTGCCAATTTTGTTGGGTTCTTTTTGGTGCTTTTTTGTGGAAATAGATAACAGTGTCATGCTAATTCGTATGTACAAATATCTTGTAAAAGAACACAATAAAAATGGGAATATAAATAAACAATAAATATCTATATATATTGGTAAATCTGTCTATCGCAGTTCCTCTTTCCTCTTTTCACATTTAATCAGTTTCTCCTCCTCCTATAAAGTTGACTTTTCTAGACTTGGACAGTTGGTATTGTTGACCACTGATATAAAAATCTGTAAAAAATGCCATGTTCTCACACTTCACACCGAGTCAGTGAAATTCTCTTCTTTTTTCACAACATTATTATTAACCCTTTGAACCCTGACTGCCTGGTTTTCCTTATACCATATCCCTGCCCACACGAGCTCACGGTAAGAAATCTGAGGGCACTTCACACCAGTCTACTGGTGAACAGTGACATAGACAGCAAAGCAAGTCACTGGTATATCAGTGAACAAGGTTAATAACAAAGGAAATGTTCCTCCTGGGTCAAGATTTCCTGTAATTCTAAAGCCACAACTGACCTTGGGATCATCCCCAAATAAATCTTTCACTACTGCCATCATAGTGTCAGACTTGGCAAGAACATCCTGTAACTGAACAAAGTGGAACAAGTTACAAACTCAATACTAAAAACTGATCATTTATGCACCTTTTCAACATCTCTTCACAACAAAGGACATTATACACTGAAAGCAGAATATGTTTCTCAAACCCCAGAGCCATTTGAACAATATGAACTTCTCATCCTCTAAAAAAAATGAGTAAAAATTCACAACAATCCATTAATAGAATATATGCGTACATTAATATTTTTGCTAGAGAACTACTTATCGGGTCATTGTCAACATATTTGAGATACAACCACAATACCTGCTTCTGGTCATACAGTACTTCTTTCATGATAGCCAGCTGCTGATATTCAGCTCCTGTTAGTCTGCTGTTCTGTTTCTCTGTAGAAAACATAGTAACTTTGACAAGAATGCACTGGATGTGTGGGAAAATACTATAATAAACATTTCTTTCAACATTTAATACAAAAGAATGGATAAAAACCACAAGACATTGCCTCCACTTGAAACAAACTCATCACAAAATGAAATATAATTTGTACTGCAAAATAATGTTTTCAGCAAAAAAATAAATTACATCTCACTGGATAAACTTTGAAAAGTACTTAATGGTGTGCCTTATGGGTCTTCTACCATTGTACCAATTAGACATTTCTACTTTTCCTTTGCAGTGCCAGTCAATTTAAGTGCTTGCAGGTCTGCCTAAAGTTTCATGATATACAGTCAACTACGCTTGAGTTGATGTCGTCAGGGGATAAAGAAAAAGATCAACACATCCGTTGTTCAACTCATCCGTCGCCAACCCGACGTCAAGGGATGTAACCAATATTAACTTTACATTAAAGGTGGGGGGTCCACGAAAAGCATTCAAACTGAATGCAATGGTCGGTCAGTGAACTACAGTTTCTAATCTTGGCTTGCCACTCATAAAATCATAAACTAGATGGCAGGGTGCAAAACCTGAATTTGGGATACCCTCTAACGCCTGTGCTTATTAAAACCTCCAGCCAACACTACTGGTCAAGCCCACTGACCAGATCAGTGACCTCACTCATGGGGCCCTTATCTAGGTCGCACTGACCCTTGCCGACTAATACACTACCGTTGTGCACATGGGTGTTATGTATTCGCTGCTGTGCCTTATTACAGTTAATAATGAATTAACCAACGAAACATTTGTCTGTAAGTCTCTAACCAATGATCTGACTTATGATACTGTCACTGACAGCTGTAATTTTCTTCAGAAGGAAGCATGATACACCCGAGCGCTAAACATTGGTTTATCCAGATTAGCACTATTATTGAGCCAACGTGGGCATTTGGGGCAAAGGTCATTGTTTCTGATTTTTTCTTAGACACAGACAACTCTAGATGATAGTCAGCTTAAGAGAAAATGAAATAATACAGTAGTCTCCATCTAAGAACTTGCCGCCTTAGAACCCGATCCGCCTTAGAACCCGCTGTTGCCGCGAAACCGAATTTTATCACTATAATTTACATGCGTAAGAACCCGCTCTGAAACGAAAAATCCCCCTAAGAACCCGGCATTTGACTGTGAGACAAGCACACTTTTACGTAAAATTTCGATATTAAACACAAAATTCTCTTTCAAGTTGACGGAATAGAACAAAGCCACACAGTACAGTGAAAGAGAACAGGTGGAGGGAAGGTAGGGGGAGGCGAACCGCACAAAGGATGGAGCCCAGTTACGTCTTTCGTGTGCAAGCAGGCCACTCCTAGACTAAATTAGCATAGTCATTACCTAACATCTATTGTTGTCTGACTCGAGGGGCAGAATTTTATACGTAATTGACCACGTGCTCGGTTTGCATGGCACATGTACATGGACATGTACTGAGGGCTGTATGTGGTTATTACACATGGTATCACTGGGCCTCATGTTGTATCCGCCTAAGAGCCCGGTCCGCCTAAGAACCCGCTTTTTCTGTCTCCCATTGACCGGGTTCTTAGGCGGAGACTACTGTAATGCAAATGTGTTGAACAACAATTCTCATGCCGATGCTACGCCTTTTGATAGTGTGCTTAACTGAAAGTTTTGTCTTTGTGATTCCCACCAGTGGTTCACTAGCGTGGGCTGCCAGTCAAACACCCTTACGCCGCTGGCTTGACCACAGGCCTCTAGACCTGCCTTGGGACTAGCCTATCAGCGTTCCCTTACTTTTGGTATTGGGTGGTGGTATTTTTGAAGTATGCGTGGGAGAAGGGCTGAGAGGGAAAGTCATTGTCCATAACACCGTGTGCAGTCTTATGCACCCGCGTGGACTCACTACCTGCGTGACAGTGCGTGAAAACAAAAAGAGACCTTACAGCCTATCAGCGTGCTGTAGTGTACCCATTGCGTCGCCAACAGGGGGAGTGTCGGTGACGGATAGTTGAGGTGTCGACTGAATTTCATTGGGCGGATAATCGAGATCAACTCATCCGTTTGGGTTCAACAATTGGAATAAGAGATGGGATGGGGAATCAAAGTCAACACAGGCGTCGCGACGCTTGAGTTGAAGTCAACACAACCGTTTTATTTTAATATAAAATATGATGCAACGGTGCCGGTTCCACCAAAAAAGATCAACTCAAGAGAAGTTCAACTCATGCGAGTTCAACTCAATTCAAGTGAAGTCCACTGTACGTGCATGGCACCTGTCAGTTTCATACATTCAGAATATCCTTAATAGTTCCAATGTCAATGTATAGACCCAAGCACAAGCTAAATCAGTGTTGGACAAGGTATTTCCTTGTCTAAAAAAATGAAATTGTCTCTTTTCTCTTGCCTGTACATGTGGGAGTCTCAACCCTCTGAACTTTGATAGTGTATATCAAGAATAATCTTTTGTATAAGGCTGTAAATCTGTTTTAATACAGTTAGGGATTTAACATGTTTAGTTTTAAAAAATGCTCCTGTACCTTTTCGAATTATCGCAGTATCCAATCCAAAAATGACATGGACTATAAAAATTGAAGATCTTTCTGGCTCTGGCATTTAGAGAGTTAAAACAAATTAACACACCAAAAATCATTCTGCATTTGGTCTGAAGGGAGAATACTCAGAATAGATGTATGGATAAGTACAAAGGTGAATATAACATATCTCCTCTTAGCTTTCTGTCCCCTCTTATATATAATATATATAGAGACCATCCACAAAGGCGCTGTGCTGTGCGAGGCCAACAGGATTGCTGCTCAGGAACAGCGACAGCAGGCGAAGAAATACAGCGCCAGTGACCCCCATCCTATAGCCACCATTCCCTGCCCTCACTGTTAGAGGTCCTTCCATGTGCAGATAGGACTCATCAGCCACCTGCGCACTCAGTCAACCACCCCCCCCCCCCCCCCCACATGACTAGATGGTCTTAGTTGAGTGCGACTGACAAACAACAACAACAATATATAAGTAGAATGAAGGAAAATTATCACTACAATTGTAAGAAGAATAGATAGTTTACAGGTGGATGAAAGATAAACAAATAAAGAAAGAAGACTATAAGAGAAAAAACTTCTTGTATGTAAAAACACAGTTCTGACCTTTCCTCATTTTTTCCAGTTTTACTGTCACATGATTCTTCGACTTGTGAGCTTCTTTCCTCAGAAACTGTCAGTGTCAAACAACAAAACACAAAAATTAAAGGTTTTCTTTTAAAACTTGCATGCACAGAAAAGAGTTCCACTAAAACCTGCTTGAAAAGAATCAGCTTTATTCAAGATGTCAAGGAGGAAAGCAATACATCAGTTGTTTAGCACCCTGCCTTAGATGAATATGTTTTATAACATGAAACTTGAAATCTAGGTGATAGTTATCATGCAACACCATTTTAAAACATAAACTGTTCAGCAGAATGTGGAAAACAGTTACAGTGCAACAGAAATATTTCTGTATCGAGCAACAAAACTCTCTCTTGCAGGGCACAAATTTCTTCTGTAACTTTAACATCCAAGATGATTAATACATTCTGAAATGACTTTCCTATTGAAAATTGAGGCAGCATCATTACTATTGCCACTCACACTATAGAGGTATTGTGAGTGGGATCTCAAAAGTACTTGTTTCAAATAAATTTGTGACTTCAAGGAATCCTGTAAGTTTTTTTAATCTAGAAAAAATATTTCTCAGAAACTCACAATTTCTTCAGGTGTGGCCCTGTGAACTGTTAAATCTTGGACGCTGTCCTGTGAAAGCCAATTACACATTTACATTTAATCAAAATTCCCAAAACACAAAACCATAATCAGGAACGAAAATGTTTCAATATGGCAAAGATGAATCATTTTAAAGGTACATACAAACCAAGAAAAAGTACAAAATTCACATAAAATTGTTCTTCACTATTCTTACTTTAAGTTTAACTCTTTCAGGACGTCAGTGTTAGGGGCTTTGACCAAGACTGGACGTAATTAATTTTTTCCCATTGCATAGTTCAGAAAAAATAAGTTTTGATAGTAAAGTAAAATGTTATACATCAAATAAAAGAGAAATATAGGATACAATATAAATCAGCGATATGTCCAAACATGTTTTTCACTGGCATCAATAAATAGGGGATATGACACAAAAGAGTTAACCAGGATTATCTCATTTTCAGTGATGACTGTGTTATGCCATTTCCAAAGCTTGTTACATCACATTTTCAAGATTTAAAATTTTGGACAGAAAATGACAGCTGGACAACTGATATGCTGGGGAAGGATTAGTGAGACAAAAACCGGTACATTAAACAGACTGAAAATAGTGTTACAAAAATAATCTACCACTTACATCCCATACTGGTCTTTTTCGTGTTGGAGCTTTCTTCCTGCGGTTTTGACCAACTTTATAAAAGGACATCTTGCTTGCTTTCTTTCCAGTTACCTTGACAAATGGGAAAAACATAATTATTGGATTGGCTATACTTTACTAGAAAAGATGACAAGATGGAATGGTAAATGGTTTGAACATAATATTAATAGTGGATGTTAATATTCAAGAGTTTGTGGTTAATATTAATACTGACCTGCCAAAGATAGTGACAAAAACACTTGGCATTTGACAGGGATTTCTTTGCATCCTAAATAAAGACTGTGGTTTCAGATATTTTTCACAAAACCTGACTTGTCATTGTGTATCAAGTGGGCAGCCAGCATGAATATACTCAATAGTTGGACAGAACTGCACAATAACCAAGAAGAATTATGACGAATGAGTGGCAATGTTTAAGTGGAGTTTTTGAAAATCCCAATAATTATCCAGTGAATGAAATAGGCACAGTTTGGGCAAATCTAGTTCTGTGTCAGCAATAGAAAAAAAAAAAAGATGCTCCAGCTGATTTCTGAAGCAGATTTAGCACAGGCAACCTCAAGTGTCTCTACAGTCTGTACTTTGATGTGATAGAAAAAAAATCCAATACTTCCAACCAAAATAAGAAATGCACATTTTAATCTTCAAATGGCACTGCCATTTTCGACTATTTCACACAATTTGCTAATAATATTATTTTTATGTCCACTTTCGCAAAACACATGAATATGCCCTTGAAATGCAACTGCAGATACCAAGGGACATGTGGTAAACTATAATAACTCAGTTTTAACATATTTTAAATTTTTCAGGAGAAGCAAAACGGTGAATAATTTTCTTTTTATCAAACTTAACAGTTATAAATGATATTTTAAAAAACATTATTTCACCCTTAGTTTTCAGAATTCAACCCCCACACGGCGACGAAAATGCACCGATTTCATTCACTTTAGTTTTCTGCAATAAATCACCTGGCGAGTGACAGGCCGTCGACGGTGGTACCCCTGGATGAGGTTAGGGATGGGCTTACGATGAGTCAGCCGTTACCTGTCCTGTGCCACAAAATTCACAAAATCTTTAAATGAAGTGGCTTCTCAAATGCATTCTGTTTAAGACTTTTTTCCTATTGCAGCAAAAGTTTGGTTATCAGAGCATATTGTTCAGTAGTGATTCTTTCATTGTGCAGAAATTCATATGGCCTTCTGCAAAACTTTTAATACAATGGTATGCCGAAAGTGTGCATTTAGATTTCAGAAATTGTGCAGAATCCTTTTTTTATGAGTGAATATTCGCGTTGATTTAGACAAACTGCAACCATAGGTTTTATGAAAAGTTTATTCATTAGAACCAGAATTATATCTAGTTTACAATGATATTGATTTGGCCCACAGGTCAGGAATAGTTAAATATTTATGAATAATACCGTGACAGCTATTGAAAATAATATATTTTTTTATCCTTGTTGCCTTTGTCTTTGCAATAGAAAAATCTGCTTTTGTCTTACAGAAAACTGTTTTTACATTAATTTTTAAGTAACAAATTGTTAATTCTAAATGCTTTCAGTTACAAGTAAATTCTGACAATATAAAATAAAGTCAGCGAATACTTCCTTGACTGAACATCATTTTTATTTTGTCAAGTCTAATCTTACAATAAGTGTTTCCGTCCTTTCCTGTAGGCTGTTTAACAGTTTCATTGGATGTTTAGCAGTACTAAGGCATAAATGTTGCCATTTAGTCTAAAATCACAATCTGGTTCGATCAACAGCAAATACGATATTGACATGGATCATTTGTAAATTTAGTATGCAGCACGTTATAAATGTAGACGCTTTAAGTAGGACTTGTGACAGGAGCTCCCTAACTGCTAAACAAAGGAAATCAGGGCAAAATCACGGAAATGCAGTGTTTTTTTAAGGAGGACATTTTATTTATCTGTCATTTGTATGTTGAACAAGCATTGTAGGCACACATTCCACAACAATTTGCTTCCCCTGTGTGGATGCCATAAAAATGCACCCAAAAAAAAAAAAACGTACGGAGGAATATTTCTAGAAAGCTTTGACACGCGCGCAGGATAGCCAGCATAATTATCTGGATTCCCTATGATGAGACTGTGCATTAGTGATTGTACACCATGCATGCATTTTACTTCATTCTTTTGGCAAACAGATGCGAATGTGTATGTGTGCGTACATGTTAGTCATCAAAGTGCAGCTTGGAATCTTCATTGTATTTATGTCTGTTCATGTACTCTTAATAAGAAAATGGCGGCACTGCTTTTAATCGATGGCCAACAACACCGAAAAGTTGCAGCACTACAAATCATTTCTGTCAAATACCATTAGTGAGGTGATAATTGGCTATCAGTGCCCATTAACAACCCAACATGTGGATAACTAACTTGAAGATACCGCAGCCACAGCGTGAATGTGACGCTCTTTTGACATTTACAACCGCATATTTTCTGAACTGCACTTGACCCGTGAAATTGGAAAAGTGAGACTTGTTGTTTAATGTCTTGTCCATCAGTCTGCCAAAATGCATGTCATTTCATGGTTGCTGTCTTTTATTATACCCACAATTAATTACTCACTTGTGAGTGCCATTTTGTGCAAATTTTATAGAAGTTTGTCATCATTTTCTACCTTTGAATTGGTGTATTTTCTGATTTTTTTTTTTACAAAACAAAAGAACAATATTTGCTGTGTATGAAATGGTTGTTCACTAGTAGAAAAACCAATCAATAAAGATGTAATTAAGAGGTAAATGCAATGTCTGTCACGCATTCCAAACATTCCTTTGACATGCCTGATGGGGCCAGCACAGGTAAAATTTTCACCCGGAGACGGTGCGCGGCCTCCCGCTGAGTCTTGACAGAAAGGGGCGTAAGATTTATGGGTTGGGTACCAAACTGAAGTGAATACAGTTCGGCGCCGTGCCCAGCCTCTAACATAACCAGCCTGCCGTCAAGAACTGTATGCCAAATATCTCATTTTTTCAAAAATGTTGCGCTACGACAATTTACCATGCGGACCTCAATATGAAAGTTTCTGTTCAGTGGGTGAAGGCAGCACTGTGTCATCTCTGAAAGTCAGTGTGCAATGTATCTCAAGCATTAACTTTCACATTTATTTCTGATTCCGTACAGGGATGTCAGTCTTGATCTTAACCATGCAGTTTATTCAAGGAAATAAGTTCAGGCACAGGTCGACATATCAAATTCATTTCTGACCTGTTTAAAAATAGCACCATGACAAACTCGTCTACTCTGTCAGGTTAACAGTGGAGACATCTGTCTCTGTGACAGAGAAAGGGGTGAGTGGATCAAATGGTGAACATTCCACCACAAACTAGACTCTATTTTCATTTCTGCACATTTCAATTCCCTCATGCCATGCCATGGATATGTACAGACTTGTCTGAGACAATTACTAAACAAGCAATCACTCACTTTTAAGCGGCAAATGTAAACGATTTGAAGAAGTATAAGCTAAAGATAACGATTTCTCTACAAGTAATTCCTACCCAGGTTTCCACTGTAGCAAATGGTGGTTTTCTGTTTGATTTTTCCACCACTCCTAATTTCTCGTTGCGACTGTAAACTATTTTGATTTTTCGCCGCTATCAAAGGGTCGTAACTGTGAAAAAAAAAAATTGTATTTGACGTCCGGTGTCAACTTGATTTGAGCATCGCCGCGCAATACAGAATGACAAGGCGATCTCTAGTATTTGAAATATTTAAAATAGAAGAGATAAAAGCCCACCCAGGCTCAGGACCCCCACCCCCCGCCCCGCAACTGAAATGTTGTTCTTAAACAGTAAAAGGAGTGAAGCATGATACTGACTTCCCAGGCAGTATATAAATTTATATAACCAACTTCATTTGTCCCAAATAGTTTATATCAGCTGCACTTTTTCATTTATTGAAGTCTTTTAACGCAGTTTTAAATATGACAGAGTCACTGATCATACACCATTCACTCATCCTGTCACTGAATATGTTAAAGCAAATTTAAGCTAAATATATTCAGTAATTCTATTTTTACAGTGTTGTCATATCACAAGAAATAGGACATTTTCATTTTTTTATTTTTATAATGGGCCTGAAGTTGAGAAGTCGACAGAAACTTGTACATTCCTGGAAATCGAAGGCAGTGAATGAATTGTATAATGTCGGTTTATATTTAGAAATGTAAATATTGCGTAGGTCACCGACTTCAGCACTGAATTAAACTGTTGCAAAAACTGAAGGCAGAGAACTTCTTGGAAATATATTCTCTTGATACAGACTCAGCTAGAAACAATCTGAATATAAGACACAGGAGTACATTCCTGTTGTCAGACTATTTCATTAAGAATCAAATTACATGAAGAACATGCTTTCATTGTTCTGTTGTTTGTTTTCTTTAATCATAAAGGAAATACAATTACGCAAAACACAACTTAGACAAACGGACAAAATGAAATATGAGCAAAAAGAAAAATTTGTATGTAGCAAAGCCTCGCATAAGAAAAAATACACCAAGAACACAGTAAAAGGCAAAGAAAAAGGGCAGACAGAAAATACCAATAGAATTTGTACTTAGATTATGGTCTCCTAATTACAACCATTATGACAAAGAGTTACAACATCTTAGTAAATGCCACAACACATTTTTAAAAACGGTCAAAATGTGCAGTTGTTATAGCTCTTCTACACACTGAAAGCTCTCCGGGTTTTTCAGAAATTTGAGATAGAACAAACAAGAACTAAGATCGCGATATGGGATATTTTTCTAACTTGAAGGTAAGTTTAGTTTTCTGGATGATTTGGTTTTACACTGGAAAGCTGACTGTCATCAAACTTCAGTTATCGTCATCACTCTTGTTGTTGTTATCAGTCCAGACGCTTAAGGATTTTAACCATCGTGAAGCTCCGGAATGAATATCGTGGAATAAAATAAGAGCTGTCACCGTAGAACGTGCTATGAAAATCGATTTTCTGCTCGGGACACACAAGATCTAAATGAGTTGCTAAAAATAGACCACGCTGTCGGTGGCTCTTTCTTACAGCAAGAGCTCATTACCTGAATTTCCGGTAAGTGTCTTCAGTGGAGGTGCCTAAATCTCTCTATAAGTGATGGCGTCTCATCATAATCGTAAGTCACATGCCGGTATTGATGTTGAAATCTTGAAATACTTAAATATGCGCGTTGCTTGCCCACAAGTTGTACCCACTCCTTTCAGCCATCTTTGTTCTGAAAGTTAGATCTAGATCTAGATCTAGATCTTGCCTTGAAAAACCCAAGCGCTTTACTTTATGGAATGCATTTTTCTGACCACTAAAATAGTCTAAATCAAACCATTCAAATGAAAATGTGCTTTGTTTTTGAATTACGCTTACTAAAGAACGAGAGGACTAGAATCTAGATCTAGAATCTAGATCTAGATCTATACATAATTTACAACAACTGGACGATCGCACTCGCAGCTGAAAATTTGATGTCTAGATCTAGACTCTAATTCTATACACAAGAATAGGCCTACTCTATGTCTTATTTGTCCCCCATTTAAAATGGTGTGTTTCGAGGGTGGCATCTTGTAAGTTGTAACAGATCAGTTTTCTTTCTCTTGCTAAATAAAGGGATTTCTTGTCAGACTGCGTAACCATTCCCTGTCACATTAATTATAGTTATCTCCGTCTCATCTTATTAGAAAGGCGGGAGGAGTACTATGAGCTGTTACAGAATTTTTAGGCATTATATTTCATGTTTAAGTGTTAATCACCGAGCCATGCATTTATTTGAAAAACATCCATCTGGAGGATAGAACTCACCAGGAGGGATGCTGCTCTCCTTCGACTCCCCTCCCCCACCCACCCACCCCTCCATTCACAGACGCTCCTAAAGTCACATCCTTGTAGCACGAGTAGAGATGCCACCCATTCCGATTTGATCGGAATCATTCCAATTTTTCTTGAAAAATGGGCCTGATTCCGATTAGCAAGGTCGGCATTCCGATTTTTTGTTACTTCCAGCAATTTGCTAATTTTTCCGTTTTCATTCTTCCGGGTTCTATTTTTCAATTATAACTTTTACAGAATGCACCCGAATCGGAATATTGCGATCATTTTATGAATAAACCGGAAGTTAGTTTTACTTTCTTATCGCTTGTTAAGTTGTTTTGCACCAATCAGGAATTTGATCACTTGCTACGCGCGTTGTTTATATTCTTTGTCGCGTTCCGCATGGCGGAGATTCTGAAGCTAATTTAGTCACTTATTGCATAGATCTATCTATTCTCCCTCACTTAAGTCTAAGTGTTATATTTGGTTCCGACTGTAATGGAAGGAGGAATCAGTTCTAAACCTAGCTAGACGTATTCTCTTCCTTCAAATTTAAGCTTAGCCAGACATCGCCTAAGCCTAGATCTAAGTGATTTACTTGGCAGCGACAGTAACGGATGCAGGAATGAGACCTAGATCTAGCAAGGATAGACGCATTAAGATTAAAGTAATTTATTCGGCGGCGATTGTGATGGAAGGAGGAATCAATTTTAAACTTGTCTTGACCTAGATTTCTTAAATCCAAGCCATGAACATGAAGAAGGTTGATGTTGCATGGGCACAACCTACCAAATAAAAACATGAGATTGGGAGTGGGAAAACACTCCTCAGCACAGAATAGGCAAAAATTATATATATATGGCATTTGTGCATTTTGGCACTCAAATCCCAAGTGCTTTTCTG
The DNA here is from genome assembly GCA_963931925.1 of Onchidella celtica. Classification (NCBI taxonomy): domain Eukaryota; kingdom Metazoa; phylum Mollusca; class Gastropoda; order Systellommatophora; family Onchidiidae; genus Onchidella; species Onchidella celtica. Next base: position 72,349,786 of record OZ007571.1, read on the forward strand.
GAGAGGATTCTTTTTCAGTTTTGACCAAGATCAAGTCAAAGGGTGGATAATAAGATATGGTTGAAATGAACTGTAAGTGGTGTAAGTTTTCAAGATGATTTTGAACTTTATCCTTTGCGACCAAGAAAAAAAACAATATAAAAATCTAAGTTTAGAACCTGTACCATTTCATTTTTATCGTGGTTTGTACTGATTCAGATTTTTTCCCCCAGATTCAGATTTTTGTTTTTGTAGAGTGGCATCTCTGTTGTAGTATCCCTTTATAGGCTAATGGAACTCAAATGGAACTCCTCCCAAGATAAGAGATTTGAGATATCACACACATTTGAATAAATTTACACCTTCACAAATGATGATTTTGAAAATATTTCACATCAACAGATAAGTGAGGTGGCAGGAAGTTAGGGGAGGTATGAGTGAGGATCCTCGTTACTCCCAACAGCATATGATTTCACCTATGGCTAACAGAGGTAAACCAATGCAAGGACCACATGGACAAAATATGCACCCAGGGATGGTAGGTGGGAACCAGCCAGGAATGCCAATGCAAAATCAAGGTCCAGGAATGCCGGGGATGCCCCCTGGTCACCAAATGATGCAGAGTGGACCAGGACCTACCATGGGCCCGGGTGGACCAAGTCCTAATATGGCAGGAAATCAGACCATGCCAGTAGGCAGTATGGGAGGACATTCTATGGGTGGACATAACCAAGCAGGTATGGGAACTCATGGACCTCAGGGTATGGGCATGAATTCTCAAGCACCTAGTATACCGCCGTCATCTATGGGAGTTTCCAACTTGCCACCGTCATCAATGGGAGCCATGCCAAACGCCGTGGGAGGTATGCCCAACATGCAGGGAATGCCAGACAACACAATGCCCAATAACTCAATGGGAAACATGCCACCATCCAGTGGAGGAATGCCAATGCAGAGTCATAGCCAGCCACCACAGCCAAATATGGGTCCAGGTCACATGCAGACTCCAGGCATGGGTGTCCCAGCACCTGTCCAAGGGATGCCTCCAGCAATGTCTGGTGGAAGTTCAAGCCCTAACCTGTCAGGATCTCAGATGGCAGGAGGTGCTATGGGACCACCCAATCAAAGTGTTGATCCTAGCACTAGTCAAAGTAAGGGTATTTACATTTCATATCTATTGTTTTATAAATGTGTGTTACTGTTATTTGCGGATTATGAATTACAGTCATTGGTGGAGAAAGCTGTCAGAATTTTATTAGTGTTATGGAATCTTTGTTGCAACCAAAAGTGTCCTTTGGGTCACTGACGGATTTATCCAGGGGAAATATTTCTTCTTTTCTAAAATAATAAAATTTAATGTATTCCAATAGTTTTTATTGTTTTGTCACAGGGTGTTATTTATTCATCATCTGTTGAGTCCACTTCACCTTGCCTTGCAGGTACATATATATATTATATAATGATGATATGTAATGTTGGTTAAGAAGATCCAGCGGCACTCTTTGTTGTTGTTTTTTTTTCACCTCTTGCTTATGATGGTGAAGCATATTTTAAGTATTGCAGTCAATATGCCTATTTCTGAGTGTTTCATAATTCACTTAAAATGTTGGGGTTTATTTTGTCCTTGCAGATCAGCAACCAGTTATGCAAGGTGGACCTCCAGGACCTCCAAGACAAACTTTTAACCAGGCACAGCTGCACCAATTGCGAGCTCAAATCAAAGCATATAAGCTGTTGTCTTGCAATGCCCCCATACCAGAACCTTTGCGCATGGCACTGGAAGGAAAAAGACCCATGGGTCCTTTCCCCAGACCAGGTAGGACTTAAAATTGGATTGTACTAGTAATAGAACATTGCATGCTGTCTTGAATTTCATGACATAAGGTTTTAGTGATCAAATAGATTTCTCATTTCTGCACCGACTATGAGCATGTTTCTTATGTTAGTCCTGTAATAAAATGTGCAATTGACACTCCTGATTTGCCTGCGTAACAGCAAGTATTTAAGATTTTTAGGAGTGATGCAATGGTTTGTGACCATAGTGAGATGACTAATTAAGTATCATTAATATTTTATGTGATTATGGATAATATATTTTATTGCACATTTGCTATACTATGAAAATTTAACACCAAGTCGGAGCAAATGTAGAGTTGATAACATACACTTCATGTTACATTTTACAAGGAGATCCACATCAGATGCAGAAAATACGCATGATGCAGCAACAACAGGGTGGCCATCCTCAACAACCGCCAACACAGCAACATCTGATGCCACAGATGGGTTCGGTGCGAGGACACAGTGGAGGAATGGCTGGTCCTAGCCAGGGTCCTCATGATGCAGTCCAGCAGAGAATGCCAGGCCCTCAACAGCAGATGGGTGGACCAGGACAGCAACAACCATCAGGGACTCAACCACAGCAACAACAGCAGCAACAGTCCCAGGCACTGTCTGCCCTCAGCAAACAGAACAGGATTGCACCAGTGGCCAAACCTCAGGGCTTAGATCCTTTGGAAATGCTGAAGGAAAGAGAAAACAGGTAGGTCTTAAATGAAGATGAAAATATTTCAGTCGAAACATGACATGACAGCGCGCGAGTGTTTTTTCTTTTTTGACATGTTACAGAATGGATGTTTATCTTGATGTAAAATAATTAATCTCACAATATCATTTTTTTATCGTTATCTTGAGAATAATTTTCCACAGAGTGATGGGGATAATAAAAGCTTATTATATCCTGTGTGTTTAGATGAAAATATTTGTGTTGACATTAGGATAGTAAGTTTTCTTGACATTTGGATGAGGATTGCATATATTACTAACAATGTAAATATAATAATAATAATAATAATAGTTCGTCCATCAGGTATGATGATGACCTTAACAACACCAGAGGAATAAAGAACAGAAATTGTTGAGAATTTCAACACATGGACAATAAAGAGAACTAAAGGACACAGAGGACAGAATGGAAAGACTGTTCTTTCATGACTTATGGCTTCTCATGTGACTGATAAGTCCTATTTTTGCCCTGCAGACCCTTCCGCATAAATGACAAGAGTGCTCCGTTGGTTCAGTACCACTGGGCCTTTTCTTGCGCCGTTCTCTTTTTTGATAGCCTGCTGGACTCTGTCAGCTTCCCATGCTTTGCTGCCTCTGGTAAGGGCCGCCCTCCAATTTGCACGATCAAGCGAGAGCTTTTCCCACTCACTCACATCAATGGCAAAGGCCTTCAGTGATTGCTTGAGAGTGTCTTTGTAGCGTCTCTTTGGGGCCCCAACATTCCTCGTTCCATTGGAGAGCTTAGAGGAGAAGATTTGCTTAGGGAGTCTGGAGTCGGGCATTCTGACAACATGTCCTGCCCAACGTAGCTGAATTTTTTTCAGGTGGCAGAAGATGCTCAATTCCTTGGCACGATTGAGGACCTCAGTGTCTGGAATTTTATCCTGCCATTTGATCCTTAGGATCTTTCTAAGGCAGGCCAGATGAAAGTGATTTAGCTTTCTGGCATGCGATTGGTACACTGTCCAGGTTTCAGCCCCATAGAGTAGGGTGGGAAGGACCACAGCATTGTACACTTTCAGCTTAGTGTCTGTGCGAATGCCGGCAACATCCCACACTCTCTTTCGAAGCCTGCCAAATGCAGAGCTGGCTTTGCTGATTCTTGAGAGAATTTCAGTATCAACACGAGCCGCGGAAGACAGTGTACTGCCAAGATAGGTGAAGTTCTCCGACACCTTCAGAAGACTGTCATGGACTTTGATATTTGGGGTCACAGGATACTTGTCGTCTGGAGTAGGCTGATGGAGCACTTCCGTCTTCTTTGTGCTTATTGTGAGGCCAAAGTTGTCACAGGCACTAGAGAACTTATCAACACAGTTTTGCATGCTATCCTCATCGTGTGCCAGAAGTGCACAATCATCAGCAAATAGTAGGTCACAGACTTGAGTACTTTTGGTTTTGGTTTTTGCCTGAAGTCTCCTGAGGTTGAATAGACTGCCATCAGTTCGGTACTTGATGCTTACCCCTTGAGGAGGAGAGCTAAAGGCTTCTTGTAGCATTGCAGAGAACATGATGCTGAACAGAGTTGGGGCTAAGACACAACCCTGTTTTACCCCATTTGTGACAGCAAAGGGCTCTGAAACACTGCCGTTGCTTTTGACTGCAGCTTGCATGCCATCATGAAACTGGCGCACTATTGTGATGAATTCGGGTGGACACCCAAACTTCGCCAAGATTTTCCAGAGGCCTTCACGACACACTGTGTCAAATGCTTTTGTGAGGTCAACAAATGTGATATACAGCGCTTTATTTTGTTCCATGCATTTTTCCTGAATCTGTCTGGCAGCAAAAATCATATCCGCCGTTCCCCTCTCTTTACGAAAGCCACATTGGCTCTTGGGAAGCAAGTCATTTGACGAGAGGTGATCAAGAAGGCGATTCAGAAGCATTCTTGCCAATATTTTGCCAGCAATTGAAAGTAGAGAGATTCCCCGATGGTTGTCACAAACTTGGCTGTCCCCTTTGTTTTTGTACAGATGGATGATTGAAGCATCTTTGAAGTCCTGTGGCAGCTTCCCTGCTTTCAACATATGATTGAACAACTCGGTCAACCTTTCAATAAGCTTTTCTCCACCAAAGGCATACACCTCAGCAGGAATTGAATCCACGCCTGGTGATTTGTTAAAGGACATCTGATTTGTGGCAGTTCGGGTCTCATTTGCTGTGAATGGCTTGGCAAGAGCTGCATTAATAGGAGTCTGAGGGAGGCGGTCAATGGACTCAGTATTTATATTTGATGGCCGATTTAGCACACCTCCGAAATGTTCTGCCCAACGCTGAATTATGGCATTCAATTCAACAATGCGTGTTGAACCATCTGACGCAAGAAGTGGCGTAGTGCCAGAGCGGGATGGTCCAAACACAGCTCGGAGGCTCTCAAAGAACTTTCTAGTGTTGTTTGTGTCGGCATATTTCTGAGTTTCTCTTACTCGCTCTTCAAGCCAGTCATTTTTCATTTTCCTCAGCTTCTTCTGGAGTACACCCTTACATACACGCAGTGCATCAGCTTTTGCTGTGGAAGAGGGGTCACTGCAGTGAGCTTGGATGAGACTATTTTTTTCTTTGATGAGCACTTTGATATCATTATCATTGAACCAGTCCTGGTGCTTGCGGACAGGAAAACCAACTGTAAATATATGTAAATATAGGTGCAGTATAAATTTGTATATAATTTCAACCATTCGATCTTTGACGTTTGAAATTGTCTTGCCCCAGAGTGTCAGCTCGCATTGCACACAGAATTCAAGAATTGTCAAAGATGCCCACCACAATGCCAGAAGACCTGAAACTCAAAGGCATGATTGAACTCAGGGCTCTGCGTCTTCTGAATTTTCAAAGATCGGTAAGAAATATGAATTTTTTTTTTTTTTTACTAACTTGTGTATGCTTTTAATGAGCTAGCATTAGAGATGACTGTGCTGAGTAAACATATTGACAGGTGGTACTAAAAACCAGTTTGGTTTCCATAGATTTCAGGTCTACATTTCACTGTAGAAATAGATGTAAAATATTTTACTTTTTGCATCAAGACTGCATATTTTTGGCATTACAGTTGCACGGGTGTGGTTAGTGTGAAAATGAGGGATTGAATGAGATAAGTGCTTGGACAGATGTAAAATTTGTAATCTTTGCATGGTGTACATAACATATTGGGGTGTGGAGGCTTCTGAAAAAGGAACAAATGTATTATCTAACTTACAGTCACAGAATAGCTTGGATTTGAACAACAAAAACAGTGGTGCAGGCAAATGATTTACAGAATTTTGTGAGTGAAAACAAGAAAGAATTGGGGTGATTTCTAAGAAACTCTGTATGTTCAAATTATACTTATCCTACCCTATTTGATGCATTTAGAGCAAAATTTCATAATGAGCCTCTTTGCAGTTGAGAGTGGAGGTTATTTCAACTATGAGGAAAGATACCACTCTTGAGACAGCCCTGAATCCAAAGGCATACAAGCGCAGCAAGAGACAGTCGCTGAGAGAAGCACGAGTGACCGAGAAACTGGAAAAACAACAGAAGATGGAGCAGGACAGGAAGAAGCGTCAAAAGCATCAGGTAGGTTATCATGCATTTGTGACAGTGTATTTTATTAGTCAGTGTATGTGTGGATAGGCATCATTTTCCTAGCTTGTTTAAGTTTAACAAAAGTGTGGGTTCACACACATTTGGTCAAATGCCAAAAACTGGGTCAATCACACTGTCACAAATCCCAGACTGGGAGATGTAATAAGTATGACAGGACAACAATCACGAACCAACAAGTTTAACACTTAACAGAACAACCCATCAGACTCACACATTTATTATACATAAATTATACAGATAATAGCGCAATTACATACATTATATTATTGAACTTCACTGCCGTACAACGGCCTTACTCGCACATGCACTCTTCCTCGGATCCACGATCCGGTAGTTACTCCTAAAGGCACTTCGGCCTCAGCCTCTCCCCTCAGGGTCTTAATAGCACATTAATAATTTACTGGCACCGCAGTCTCTCAATATCACCTTCCTATTGTCATACACCTTAGCATTCCCCTCGCACCTCAGCAGGGCAATAACACATTATTATTTCCATAGCCATCAACATGGCAACAACATAATATCAGTTCACTAGCCTATCAACATGGCAACAATATAGTATCTCATTCACTCTCATATCTACGTCCCTGTCCGTGGCCTGACTGCCACGACTTTATGTGCCTCTACTGTCCTGCACTGACAGCCTCACTTCTGGCCTATGTGTGGCCTCCGGCCCTATGCTGGCCTATCCCCTGTGCTCATCGAGGTGGCTCTGCGGCCCGTCCCCGACACCTACAAGAATAATATTACATTGGTATAATACCCTACCATTTCTATTCACTCCACCTCTCCTTACAACCCATGAAACGTACACACACTAGTTCACCTTTCACTCACCACACATCTTACGGTAACACACTTCCATCGGAGTACACACTACTCACTCGCGCTACAAATCCATGAACTCACTTTCATCTATCGCTCGTGGCGCACATTGCTATATCCAATATCAAGGACTTCCACATTCCTCACATATACTTATTCCCATCATGGTAATAGACGAATATAATATAATACATCAATCATAATAATCAATCAACGTTCTACATACCAGTCATAACTGGAAAGACTCTCATTAGTCTTCTCGACTGCTTCCCTTTATGTCCGCCCGATGGGCTCTTATTCACAGGTCCGATCCGTAGGACCTTCTAACTTGCAGTGATAGTAATCCAGCGCTTTCGCCTCATTCAGACTTCCACACCACTCATACACGCACGCTTTTCCCACTTGTCTGCATGAGTTATTTTTACTCTTCCCCTTTCACGTCTTTTCCTATCCGTCTGTCGTGAGCTCTTCTTATTCTACACCCGCTCTGTAGCAATCCCCTTAATTGCACTCACTCCACTCGTGACATCATCCCCCACCCCAAAAAAATTAATGCAATTAATTTCAAATCGCATCAAGATGACTGTCAACGAGTGAGCGTGAGCAATACCTACACTAGAAAAATGACCTAGCAGTTCCCCTAGTATATAGAATACCGAAATCAGGGGAAAATATGGGGATCAATATGGCCTGCAATATGCATATATGTGTCACATCATGAATAGCTAACTAAACACAATATCTAATACAGAATCAAAAACCACTCAACCTATCAACCATTCTTCATATCATATTTATAATGTCAATATTTTAAAGTCGACTCATTCACACAGATCCTGTCAATGTTCCTGTCCTCCGATGTATAAGCTCCTGAAATCTTCCCCTAGGCTCGACTAAGGTAGTCGGCGATATGATTGCTGGTTCCTGGAATTGGTTGAATAACGAAGGTATACGGCTGCAAAGCCAATGCCCATCTAGACAAGCGTGGGCTGGACGAACGATTCTTCGACAAAAATGTCAGTGGCTTGTGGTCTGTCTGGATACAAAATTCTCGTCCCATGAGATAACGTCCTAATTTCTGGACGGACCACACAATGGCAAGACACTCACGCTCTATCACAGAATACTTTCTTTCTCTCTGCAATAACTTCCTACTGACATAACATACAGGATGGAGACATTCGTTCTTCTCCTGTAGAAGACAAGCGCCGACACCAGAGTCCGACGCATCCGTTCTGAGGATAAAATTAGATCGAAAATCGGGTAATATCAGAATGGGTGACGATGATAATGCTGTCACCAATTTATCAAATGCTGTCTGACATTCAGACGTCCACTGGACCTTATCGGGTTGTCCCTTCTTAGTAAGGTCAGTAAGAGAAGATGACAAGGAGGAAAAATTTGGAATGAACTTTCTGTAATAATTTAAAATTCCGACTAAGCTTCTGACTTGTTTCTTTGTTTTAGGGATTTGCAACCCTACTAACTTGTCAATTTTTGTTTCTTCAGGTCTCTGAACACCTCTACCCACAATATGTCCTAAGAATATTATCTCTGGACATGCCAAATCCATCTTTGCGGGTTTAGCAGTTAACCCAAAATGACGTAATCGTTGAAAAATTACTGTTAGTGTCTGAATATGATCAGACCATGTCGACGTATGGCATGCTATATCGTCAAAGAATGACACGACATTAGGTATGTCCTTCAACACTAATCTCATTAATCGTGCAAACGTCGCTGGCGCGTTTACCAACCCAAATGGCATGACCTTAAATTGGAATAATCCAATGGGCGTTTGGAACGCAGTGTATTGTTTAGACTCCTCAGTAAGCGGGATTTCCCAATAACCTTTCGTTAAATCAATCTTGGAAAACCACGTGGACCCGGCCAATGAAGCTATTAATTCCTCCTGGAACGGGATAGGCTCCCTATCGCCTACCGTAATAGTGTTCAATCTTCGAAAATCAATACAGAACCGCACCAATCCATCAAGTTTTTTCACGAGGACGATGGGTGATGAATACGGCGATGTTGATGGTTCTATCACATCTAACTTCAACATTGACTCAACTTCCTTTATGACTCTATCTCTCGAAGAAAACGGCAACGGATACGGTCTAAGAAATACTGGCTTATCCGAAGTCAACTTTATTTGGTGCTCGATCACTGTAGTGCGACCCGGCAAATCCGTAACAACATCCGGAAATGACGCTAACAGGGTCTCAAGTTCCCTACTCCTTGAACTCGTAAGGTCAGGGTTAATTTTTACGTCCCTGTAACCTTGTGTCGGAGTTAACTCCGGCAATTGAATTTGTAACTCCTCCTGCGCCTCGGTGTCGCTTACGTCACAGTCCAACTGGTCTACGACCCCCGTACAAGCGGTAGAGAAGACAGTCTCCTTTGGTCTTGTCTGTGCACACAGATACTGTGGTCTCTCATAAAATCTCTGTAGCATATTAACATGGAAAACCTTACTCGCTCCATCAATGTGGATAGCGTAATCTACCTTTGAAACAACTCGCTCAATAACATAAGGGCCTTTCCATGTCATCAATAACTTATTATGGTCCGTAGGTAACAACAGCAGAACCTTGTCTCCTGGCTTAAAAATTCTCAGTTTGGACCCTCTATCTTTATAGTCTTTTGCTCTTTTCGAAGCGATACCAGAAGCTTCTTGTGCTATAGTGCGCGCTGAAGATAGTCTTTCTCTTAAATCAACAAGGTACTGAAACACCGAAATCTGCTCATCGTCTCCCGATGATGGCGACGTCATCATGTCCCGAAGAACATCAGTTGGGCCCCTAGGACTACGACCGTACATCATTTCGAACGGCGAGAATCCCGTTGACTCCTGCCGTACCTCTCTGTACGCGAATAACACTGCAGGGATATATCTATCCCAATCTTTAGGGCGATCAGCAGCTACCTTACGCAGCATCGACTTTAACGTCGAGTTCAATCTCTCGCACATGCCATTAGCCTGCGGATGATAAGGGGTGGTAGTGATGGGTTGTATACTGAATAAGCGGAACAATTCCTTCATCATCTGCGACGTAAATTGCGCGCCCCTATCAGACAGAATTTGCTCTGGTATTCCTACCCTAGCGAAAATTGCAAACAACGCTTCCGCGACTGCCTCAGACGTTATGGTCCGCAGAGGAACCGCCTCTGGCCATCTCGTAGCATTACATATGACCGTTAAGAAAAATCGATTCCCCCTATCGGTCGCTGGGTGAATGGGGCCAACAAGGTCTATCGAGACCTTTTTAAACGGTTCCGAGACCGTGGGGATCTTCTGAAGAGGGGCCTGGGGTGTACGACCCTTATGCGTCGTCTTTTGGCACGCACTGCACGTCTTACAATAGACCTGCACATCTCTGTGGATCGATGGCCAGTAAAAATTTTTAAGAACCCTTTCTTTGGTTCTAGCTATCCCCATATGACCCGCTAATGGGACATCATGTGCCAAATGCAATACTGTTGCTTTAAAATGGAGGACACCGTTACATACTTACGGAACAGAATGCCCGCCTGAACAATAAAGGAGGACGACCCGTTCTTATATCTCCTCGTTTTCTCGGTTCGCGCTTCCCCAAAACATGGGTTTAATGATGGGTCCTCCCTTTGTAATCTCGCCAAGCGCTCCGGCGTGATATCTAGGTTGACCGCTGGCGTAGCCAAAGGTCTAATCTTATCTTTATCAGCTACCCGTCGACGTGTTTCGACCGCGGCGCAAAAGTCAATACCTTTTGATTGCGACCATGCTTGCACGTTCTCATCGGAAGGGGAAACTACCCGTGATACATTCCCAATGATGAGCTGGGCGCCTGGAAAACAACCAACGACTGCTTCGACTTCCCCGCTAAGGAAAGGTGTATCTATCATTATTCTTGCCATGGGTAATTTCTCAATGGCCCCCGAAAATTGGATGCACGGGACAGTCTCACCTGTAAGCTGTGAATCCCGAATGCAGTCTCTATGCACTCCCACAACGGTAGATCCCGTATCTCGTAAAACCGAGACCGGTTCGTCCCCAACAACCCCCGGATAAACCCTAAGACCACCTCCTGTATGACATGAATTTATAACGGGGATCTTTCTCCCACAAGGTAAAACACCGGAAGATAATAACTTCTCACAACTGGGACACTTAGAATACTGTCCGCCTCCGTTGTCCGATGTAACACACGCGGCCGCATGATGAAATTTATTTGGGGAACATGGACTGGAGCTACTGTCCACGTTCGCCGCTATCCTACCTGCAGGGCAGTTCACGCTGATGTGATCTGCTCTTCCGCAGTTAAAACACTTCGCGGCCCTACACTCGCGCGAAAAGTGACCCACGCGTCCGCAAGTCCAACACTCCGCTCCCTGTGCTGCTCTAGGCCTGGGTCCCCGTGACCCCTCGCGACCGGAACTAGAGTCCCTATGCCGTCGGTCCTCGGCAAAGGTCACAACTCGCCCCCGGCCATTACCGCGACCTAGCCCTCCTGCTCGGTCAAACTTACCGGATCCATATGCCGGTGATTGGTGATAGCCCCTATGCTGCCCCTGGGCTTGCCCGCTATAGGCACCACGCTGACGCGACCTGTCCCTAAGTCCTGCCGGCGACCCCTCGACAACGGCGACGTACCCAGCATCTTGGACGTATGCCCTGGCGACCGGTTTGGACGGATGCGCCGTACGGTATGCCTCCGCCAACTTAGACGCCTCCTGCACCGTCGCGGGTTCGTTCTCTTTCAGGAAAGCCACCAGATCTTTGTGGCACGACGCGTACAGCTGGTCACGGATCATTAAGTCTTTCAGTTTAGCAAAATCCGCGCCCACATGCGCCAGGTCTACCCAGTTCGCGAAATACTCCGTTAGTCTCGCGACGAAGGCAGCAAAGTCCTCCCTGGTGTCTGCACGTGCCCGCCTAAACTGCTCCCGGAAATATTCCTCGGTACGCGCAAATCGGCGAAGCAGCAAAGCCTTCAGCTTATCGTAATCTTGCACGTCTTCGCGCTGTAGCTCTTTAAAGTAGGTTAACGCTCGCCCCTGCAATAGCGATGCCAGGTACGTGGCCCATAATTCCTTATTTTCCCCCCATTGCAATTGTGCGTTCAGTTCGAACCTGTAAAGGAAGGCGTCTATGTCGTCCTTCCGGTCGTCGAACGTAGGGAGCTTAATCCTAACACCACCTTTATTGTGTACCTGCCGCTCAACTGTTTCCGTTGGCGTATTCTTTTTGATTTCCAACTCGGCGATTCTTATTCGCGCCTCTCTCTCCTGTTGCTTATCCCTAGCCTCTATCTCCCGCTCTTGGGCTTCTATCTCCTTTAACTTTATCTCCCTTTCCTGCTCCTGAGCCTTTTTTTCTCTCTCTCTATCCTTAGCACGCTCATCGCGCAAATCCGCCTGCTGTTCTTTAATCCAGCCGCGTAGCTCTTCTCCCTCAAGGCCAAGTTCCTTACCCAACTTCATTAATTGTTGGAGTTCTGCCATTTCACAGATTTATGCTTATGGTATGTATTATAAAAACGGCTAACCTGTCGGTATGATCACTAACGACACGACCAGAGGCCTGAGATCACACCAGATATAACAAAACCCAAATACAATTCAGAAACACCCCTAACTAAACATTCTACAGCCTACTCTCTCTAACTAATTGTATGTTTATAAAATGTCTAGCACTATTAAATAACAAAACGAAAGGAAAAGATAAGAATGAGAAAATTCAGTAGAAGGACCACAAGTACGTCAAGGACAACGAACCAGACTAAGACAAAGGCCTAAAAAAGAAAATATAATGGAAAAAAAATGCAACCTAAATACGCCGATTACACTACAAGGTACGAACAAGAACAGAGTCTGAAAAAAAAGAACGTATTTACAGACAGGTAAGAGAGGGACAAGAGAAACGCCTTCCTAAAACAACGAGGAAGATATCGACGCTACAACTAAACAATATTACAGGTCCCTACAGAACTGGTCACTGTGATGAACGAAGTTCCAAAGTTTACCACACCTTTTTAAAAGGATAAACTAAGTTCAACACAGCAAACCCGCGCCACCGCCCGTATAATCAATAACGACAACAAAAACAGCAAAAACAGGGAAAAAGACAGATCAAAGGGACAGCCCACAATCCAGGGCACAAAATTTCAGCTTCACTTAACTTTTGAAATTTTGAGTAAAACTTCTCCCTTTAATCGGAGCTCTGGCTGCTCGTCTCCTCAGGCTGCACGCACACACTCTGGAAAGTTTAAATACACATTAATACCTATTCCTATCAATACATGCATCAATACATATTCATCAATATACATAAATCATATCATCATGAAATTTCCATTCATTCAACGAACAAAGACAGCACAAATTCCTACCACAAGATAAGTACTACGTGGACAAAGACTAAAGTAACAAATGCCCACTAACTACTAACTAAATACTACGAAATTGGACGAGCCCCCAGTGTCACAAATCCCAGACTGGGAGATGTAATAAGTATGACAGGACAACAATCACGAACCAACAAGTTTAACACTTAACAGAACAACCCATCAGACTCACACATTTATTATACATAAATTATACAGATAATAGCGCAATTACATACATTATATTATTGAACTTCACTGCCGTACAACGGCCTTACTCGCACATGCACTCTTCCTCGGATCCACGATCCGGTAGTTACTCCTAAAGGCACTTCGGCCTCAGCCTCTCCCCTCAGGGTCTTAATAGCACATTAATAATTTACTGGCACCGCAGTCTCTCAATATCACCTTCCTATTGTCATCCACCTTAGCATTCCCCTCGCACCTCAGCAGGGCAATAACACATTATTATTTCCATAGCCATCAACATGGCAACAACATAATATCAGTTCACTAGCCTATCAACATGGCAACAATATAGTATCTCATTCACTCTCATATCTACGTCCCTGTCCGTGGCCTGACTGCCACGACTTTATGTGCCTCTACTGTCCTGCACTGACAGCCTCACTTCTGGCCTATGTGTGGCCTCCGGCCCTATGCTGGCCTATCCCCTGTGCTCATCGAGGTGGCTCTGCGGCCCGTCCCCGACACCTACAAGAATATTACATTGGTATAATACCCTACCATTTCTATTCACTCCACCTCTCCTTACAACCCATGAAACGTACACACACTAGTTCACCTTTCACTCACCACACATCTTACGGTAACACACTTCCATCGGAGTACACACTACTCACTCGCGCTACAAATCCATGAACTCACTTTCATCTATCGCTCGTGGCGCACATTGCTATATCCAATATCAAGGACTTCCACATTCCTCACATATACTTATTCCCATCATGGTAATAGACGAATATAATATAATACATCAATCATAATAATCAATCAACGTTCTACATACCAGTCATAACTGGAAAGACTCTCACTAGTCTTCTCGACTGCTTCCCTTTATGTCCGCCCGATGGGCTCTTATTCACAGGTCCGATCCGTAGGACCTTCTAACTTGCAGTGATAGTAATCCAGCGCTTTCGCCTCATTCAGACTTCCACACCACTCATACACGCACGCTTTTCCCACTTGTCTGCATGAGTTATTTTTACTCTTCCCCTTTCACGTCTTTTCCTATCCGTCTGTCGTGAGCTCTTCTTATTCTACACCCGCTCTGTAGCAATCCCCTTAATTGCACTCACTCCACTCGTGACACACACATGCCTTTGGGATTTCTTTAATTATATGACACAGATGTCACCACTTTAGTTTCTCTTTGTTTATATTTGATAAGAAATGATAGATCTAACAGGAAACACAACATTGCAGTGAAAGATCATGTAACTGTGCAGAAAAATTAATTTGAGTCCGAAAATATGGTGAAAAATCGGCTAGTGAAAACGGACACGTCAGAGGTGGTCTACTGAAAACCTGAACATCGGATGAGTGGGTGTCTTGACCTCATGTTTTTTTATGTTGTGATTACAAATGAATGGTGCATCTACAGCTGCAAACCCGAAAATTACTTCGAAAACATTAAATCTCATCGCTAAACCTAAAAGAAAATGTCCGTTATGTACGTCTTTCATCGTATCAAAAATACGGATTCCGAATCGGAGCGCCGATTTGATTGTTATCCACTACGAATACATCTTTGTCATAGAATTTTATCGTTTACTTTCTGCTGTAGCGAAATTCTAAGTTTCGTTTATAACCCCGGGTTGCAGTTTTGCAAAACGAGCTTTATAAATAGCTCATTACTCCCCGGGTCAATTCTGACGTTCGTAACATTGTGGTGGATCTCCACACAACGCGGCCCGCTTGAACAGAGCGTTTTGTCACCTGTAGCTTATGTTACCAGAAAACGAATTTACGTTTACTCACAGTGATAAGTTAATGTGTTATTATATTATTAAAACCTCTGTCTTCGTGTCAAAGTTCAAAGAGCATGTGACCTTCGTAACGTAACGGGAATGTGCTGACGTTCGTAATGTTTTTTTAAACTCACTTTTGTTCTTCAGTTGCAAGTTATGGAAACGTATTGCTCCAAACATACATCAGTGATCAAGACAAACACTGAGGCATGATTGCAGCATTAGGCCCTTGCTAAGGAATACAGAAAATACAATTTATCTTAAAATTTGACAACCAATTCTAGATTGCTTTGAAGTCAAATGATGTACGTAAAGTTCTCTGGGTCAACTTTTTGTCCGTAACGGGAGAGTGCGAGAACATGTGGAAATCTAGTGCTAGTAGTAACAGTTTCTACGCAAGTTTAAAGTATTGTTGAATGGAGATAGAGATTTTATTTTTATTGATAGATCTAGTGTCAAATTGTGACAAACTTATGAGTTATAGAGGAAGAGTACAGTTTGGTGTCAACAAGTGATGTACGTAACAAGAACGTTGAATCACATTTATTGGTCACTGAGTTCACTCCAAGTTGTCATAAACCATTACTATGTTAACATCTTTTTGTTTTTGTTTCAGACATTGCTTGCTTGCAGGTTTTTTACTGAAATTATGTTGTCAAATTCTAGTGTCAGTAAAGGTCGGTTGTTATGTACGTCATTTGACCCACAACTTAGGTTAAATTTTTAACTGTAAATTGTTGTGCAAGTCAAATTCATGCATCAAGCAATTCTTTTATCTGTAAAGCAGTGTTTGAATGTGTGTTTTGTCAGTGGTTTGCTTTACAAAGGTGGTTGTTGTCCCTTCATGGTGTCAAAAATGATGTACGTAACGGGGGGGATGACTGCAAATAAACTTTAATTTCTCATCAACTAGACTCATTCTTGTCCCAAAACCAGTTAAATATGGTCTGTCATATATCTGACCACCCTGTCAAAGCAAAATTAACACTACTGGATCTAGCTGAAAAATTGGTTCACATGGTCATTTTGGTGCCCCACAATTTGGCAATTGACCATTTATACAGATAAATTACATTTTTAATTTTTTTGCCAAATGCATTTTCAATCTCAGTATTGTTCCCACATAAATGTTGATGAACGCTGTATTTGTGGTTGCTGGTATAATTTGTTTTTTATCCCTTAGTGTGTCAAGGTTGGATTGGTTGAAATGATCTATTGTCTTGCTGAGATTTCTTCACAATAGTCAGGACTATTGAAGACATGTTAAATTGTCTAGATGTTTAATTCTATACGTTTGCTATCACAATGTCATGAATGGGCTTAACAGACACATTCTTTTTTCACATTGTTATTTTTGTTTCCTGCATATGCTCTGCTATTCTTTTGTCATTATAGGAATACCTGAATGCTGTGCTGCAGCATGCAAAGGATTTCAAAGAGTTCCACAGAAATGTGATGGCTAAGATCGGCAAACTGAACAGAGCAGTGATCACATACCATGCCAATACTGAACGAGAACAGAAGAAAGAGCAGGAGAGGATTGAGAAAGAGCGTATGCGAAGACTTATGGTAGGTGTTTCACATTGGCATTTTTTACCACTCACGCATTATTTTATGAAAATGATAGTTTTTGGCCTTAACAGGTTTGATGTACTTCATGGTTAGTTCATCGTTCAAAGTTTGTTTTCTTTTGTCAATTTTATATTACTATTCTTGAAAAATAATTTATCATTTAGATTGTCACATCCTTTTATTCTCTAACAGGCTGAAGATGAAGAGGGTTACCGTAAGCTTATTGATCAGAAAAAAGACAAGCGTCTGGCCTATCTCTTGTCTCAAACTGATGAATATGTCAACAGTTTGGCCACACTTGTCAAGGAGCATAAAGAAGAACAGAGAAAGAAGAAACAGAAGAGGAAGAGGAAGAAGAAGAAGGTAAAGAAAGCACTGTTTGAAAAAGAAAAAACCCAGGGTTTGTAAGCTTCTCTTGTACCTTTATTGAAAACTGAGCAGGTGCCTGGTGAGTGTACAGCATTTGCACAGCTTCATGAAAAAGCTGCAGTTGCATATAGCCCATAGGCTTTAAGTAAATCCATGCCTGCTTTTATCTGCAGTAATGTGATTTGTTTCTTTATTAGCAAGGAATAATATCAATTGTGAAAACAGCAAAGTTGTGCTGGTAAAATGTAATCAGTATTGGGTCCAGCTGGCACATACATCAGGATGGAAGTAGTTTGTGAGGAAGATTTTGGTTCTTGGTAATCTTGCTACAAAGATTTTTCACTGTGATTCTACTTCTAGGTTAGGAATTGAAGAAAGAAATCATTAAAGTGATTTCTTACTGGAAAGGGGAAAAAGAAAATTTGCAAATGTTGAAGTGTGATTTTGCAACTTTACTTAGATGTGGTTTTTCAGAAAGAATAGCTGTTGGAAGCAGTATGGAGAAGTATATCATATATCAAATATTCAAGCCACTAAAATTTGATGCTGTGCAAAATTTGTAAATGTTTTTGTACTGGAAAACTTTCAGTCCCAGTTTCTCAGTAATCATGCAGTATACATTTCATGGACTAGTGTAATATGCACAAGCACTTTTCTTTCTAGGCAAATGTGAAGTTCAAAACTGATGGAAGTGAAGAGATAATACATAACATGTTTCTGTGTTAAAACACACTTTTTCAGAGCTCGGCTAAAAATGATGAAAAAGCAGAGGTAATAAGTTAATTTACTGCTTTCCATTATCATCTGAATTACATTTTTTAAAATTGATTTCTTTGCTTTCATTATCCTTAACAATCCTTTGCTTCACTAATATAGTGTTATTTTTAGCTTTTAAGGGATTAGTTATAGCCAGAATATGGTAACTAAATGATATGTAGTGTCAGGCATGGGATTCTGCATTCAGTTTTGTGTCCAAAGATTTACCCCTACTGGCCAGGGTTTCAGTTCCCTTCAGACAGAGCTAATGGTTTGAAAGTTATGTTGACACAGCGAACCTCCGGGCATGATATGACCACAAATTTTGAGAAAAAGCTGTAATAACCTAGGGACTCTATCATGATTGGGCACCCGTCAATTGCAAAGGCTAGTAACTATTACTAAAACTTTGCATTACTAGACTTTCCGTAGTCAGTCAGTGTGCAGCTTACAGATTTATTGCACAAATTGGGTTGTTTTTTTTATATCTTTTCTTATTTCTTCTTGCTATGCTTTTATAATTACTTGAACAGAGCTGCCATGGCATTTCTTTACATCATGTAATTTGTTTTACTTAGAGGGAGAAAAGTACCTGGCCTCACCCTAACCCACTTATTTTCCACAGCAAATGAATTATGGAATACTGTTACTTATATTTAAGCAGAGTACTGACAAGATCTTGTTTGTAATGAATACATCAGTCAGAAGTTCAGAATCGTCATTGCTTGGGAGATACATTGTGAGGTTAACCTGCAGTCGTCCAATGTTCTAAATTTGAAATGCATCACCTGATGTCCAACTTTCTTTATTTGGAACACTGTAATTTATAACAGTTTTCTGGTCAGGAAAGGGTTAAATGTGTTACTTCGCAAACTCCCCACCGTTTTTCTGCACATTTGTTTCAACATTTTTAGTACGCCCTGTTCTGTTAGGTCTTTTTTGCTGCAGCTGATTTATGGCATTTTATGAGGGCAAGTCAATGAGGATTTTTTTGAGAAAAAACAAATTGCCAGCTTCACTGACTCTTGAGAATAGCATCTGGCATCACCACTTGAAATTGTACTGCAGTAGTGTGAGACCTGTTGGGGCTAACTTTGAACAGTTTATTGCTCAGTATTAGGCTGTCTTGTTGTTTAACTTTTCAGTTGAATTTTACAGCTTCTCGCATCCTTGACATTTTCCTCCTGAAATGTTTGGAAGGAAAGCATAATTCAGATTTTGCACGTCAAATAAAATATGATCAATTCTGGTAGCAGGGATGGAATAAACTTATTTCTCATTTGCTTTTTTAATTTTTTTTATATAACAAACAGTATACATTGTTAACCCCATTGTGCTGGATTCCCTCTCAAACACACGCGGAAAAAGAAGGCTCAGGGGGCCAGGTGAAGGGTACAGTTAGTCTCAGGGGCCCAGGTTTGAGAGGGTTAAATGCATGTAGACACGATGTGTAGGTTTCTTCCTTATCCATCTGATTTAGATTCAGTCTTCACAAAAAGTACATTTGAAATTATGAGTGTAGATATGTCAGCCCTCCTGTATCATTTGGGCGGGTCCCAGTTTAATTTCACTCACAGATATGAAATATATCCCTAACTAATCCTAAACTGTGATTAATGCTGTTATGTTATGTGTTTTGTTTTTTCCCCCATTTTTAAATAGCATAGCTTGCTTTTAGTTTTATCAGCATCTAATTTTGTTTTGCTGGTCGCTTTTCCTCTTTCCCATTCTTTATTGGCTACTCAGTACCCAAAATAAGGGAATATATGTGTGATCAGCAGACTGACATGATGTGAATCTTTGTGACACTACAGTGCAACTGGTTTGATCACAAGTTTGCTGGCAAAATAGTAGAATTTTGGAGGAGATTGATGAGCTTGAATCTTTCATACTTTTTTGTTGTTGTTGTTTTCGTTGTTTGTAGTTATCTGTAAATGTAATTGCTATTTGCAGATTAGATTTGAAAACCGTGTCCATCTTCACTAGTCCGCTATTGGCACATTTTACAATAGACTGGGATCATTTTCTGTTCAGAGAATGAAGTATGATTATTTCCGTCATAAAGGGCATGAGTTATCTTCCATTTCACATAATATACAGTATTTAGAAAGCTGTTTTCGTTTAAAACTCTTGTGAATTCATTTTACTGCAAAACTGTTTGGTTCTTTGTGCATTGATGGTTTTGCACCCCACCTGAGGAACATGGCATGTCTTAGGTGGAAGAGTTAGTGTCAAAATATTCATAGTATTGGATCAGGATTTGAAGTTATGAAGAAAGGGACAGAGGTCGTACTTGGGACTGGTATGCCAGAAATTTATTGTTGCCCCCAAATTGTGATAAGAAACTTATTTATGTTCCTAGTGTTTTAGTTTTCTGTTTCTTGGCACTGTTGTGTCTCACATATTTCAGCTTCGTTAATCATCAGTAACTGACCATTTTGAATTGTATTGCATTTTTTTTCCCGCAGGGTACATAACTATACCATCATAAAAATCCTTTTTTTTTTTTTGATCAGTCTTTTATATTTCTTTTGCCAGCTTTCATCATTACCATATTTCTTTTGCATTATGCAGCATGTTGCATTCTTGTTTATTTTCAAATTTCAACGTCTGTGTTGTATGTTAAATTTACAATGTTAGTGCATTGCACTTGATTCAGCACTTTAGGGGAGAGGCCATATTCCATGGATACATGTGTCATATACAAATACGAATAGCACCTTGTCTAGCTTACTTTTGTACATTTCACTCACAGACGTTTTATGTCGACAGTCTCATGTGGCTTTTTTTTTTTCAAAGGATAACCGTGAGACAAAAGTCATATTGACCCAGTCATGTGATTTTCTCATCCCATATCTATCCAGAAGGCATTCCAATGATTTCAGAAATTGATAGGGGCACTTCTTAATATCATTTGAGTCCTAAGTCATGCACATGCCATTTGATTTCTTTTTCTTTTTCCCATAGGATGAAGATGACTCCAGTTCAGGTGACAAGAGGGTCAAGGTCATGGATCCAGAGACTGGGACAGTTCTGTCTGGAGATCAAGCTCCTCTTGCTAGTCAACTTGATGCCTGGCTAGAGATGAATCCTAAGTAAGTGTGTTGTTTGTAAGTTGCTAGTCAGCTTGATGCCTGGCTAGAGATGAATCATAAGTAAGTGTGTTGTTTGTAAGTTGCTAGTTAGCTTGATGCCTGGCTAGAGATGAATCCTAAGTAAGTGTGTTGTTTGTAAGTTGCTAGTTAGCTTGATGCCTGGCTCGAGATGAATCCTAAGTAAGTGTGTTGTTTGTAAGTTGCTAGTTAGCTTGATGCCTGGCTAGAGATGAATCCTAAGTAAGTGTGTTGTTTGTAAGTTGCTAGTTAGCTTGATGCCTGGCTCGAGATGAATCCTAAGTACGTGTGTTGGTTGTAAGTTGCTAGTTAGCTTGATGCCTGGCTAGAGATGAATCCTAAGTAAGTGTGTTGTTTGTAAGTTGCTAGTTAGCTTGATGCCTGGCTCGAGATGAATCCTAAGTAAGTATGTTGTTTGTAAGTTGCTAGTTAGCTTGATGCCTGGCTAGAGATGAATCCTACATAAGTGTATAATGTGTAAGTTGCTAGTCAGTTTGATGCCTGGCTCGAGACGAATCCTAAGTAAGTGTCTTTAGCTAGCAGTAAATGGCAGCTCAACAGTTTCAGATTGAAATATCCTTCAGTTGCGATTTCAGTTTTTTTTTATCTGTAGACAATGAAATGAACATGTATTGATGTTGATATGGCGGTGGAAAGATTTTGTGACATCCTCTCCTTTTATTTTTTCTTTGGTTCTATTTTGTGGCATGTCAGTGCAGCATACTTAAGTATTGGGGAGAGGAGGGTGTGAATACATGTACATAATCTTTTAGACCAACAGTTCCATCAGTGTGATGTAGCAAGGTAAAATTGTGGTCTTTGCGTGTTATGACATTTGTTTGACTGG
The DNA here is from genome assembly GCA_963931925.1 of Onchidella celtica. Classification (NCBI taxonomy): domain Eukaryota; kingdom Metazoa; phylum Mollusca; class Gastropoda; order Systellommatophora; family Onchidiidae; genus Onchidella; species Onchidella celtica. Next base: position 72,371,759 of record OZ007571.1, read on the forward strand.
CGCTAGATTACATAGAGCTACTTCAGATGTGGTAGATCTTGTAGTTTCGTGGCTTTTTATATGGGTACTACTTCTTGTACTAACAAATTATCTGGTATGCATCTGTGTCAGTCTACTTTGAGAAATTTCACTGATTTTATTTTCTCACAGAGTGTCACTGACATACAGTTTTGTCATCAGGAATTTATTTGCACTGTAATTTTCTTCCTTTGCAGCTTCCAAGTTGCTCCAAAAGAAGATGAGGATGAGGAGGATGAAGATGATGATGAAAGTGGGGAGGAAGTAAGTTTAATCTGTTGAAAGATTCAAAATAAGATTGATTTGTGGAGAACTCCATTATCTTTATGGTCAGTCTCATCCTTAACCTTTTCAGTATCAAATCCTTGGGGCAGAGTGGCAAATTATATTACCCAAAAAATCACTCCTGAAACTCACAGAAAAGAAATTACGAAGGCCTCGTTGGTACTTGCATAATGCTTTAGTATTGAACATCCAACCTACCCCAAATCAACTGCTACTGCGGTCTTGGCACACATATTTTGGAAAATGGTGACGACCACTACAGGGCCTGTGGCACTGAAAGGGTTAAGAAGAGGTATTATATAAGAAGTAATGATACTCCAAGTATGATCCTGCTTCATGTTAGGTAGGCCCACCCACTATCACCATGGAATTTTTTGGGTGAGACCTCCCTCAAGTTTGCTAAACTCCTAGTCTTATGGCAAGAAGTAGCAGCTCACTAGGTGCATGCAAGCACATTCTCTTTTTATTGCAAATGCAAGACGTGTTTCTGAGGACACCTGGTTTGAGACTGATAGGTGTGAACCTAATACCACTGTTTGACATAATCACATGTACATTGCCCAACTAAAACTGCTTTAAAAGGTTTATATTTGTCAAGAAGGTGTCTCTCAAAAATGTTTAGATCTTCATTGTGAGTGCTTTATTTGGGAGTTTGGTTTTTTGGGGGGTTGCAATTTATAACATTGTTTGATGTGGGTTTTTTTTTTTACTTTCTGCAGGAAGAGGAACCAGAACCTGAGCTGCCAGAACAAGCCGACAAGTGAGATACCACAGCATTTCTAGCATGTCTCATTTTCTTTGTAAAATAAATCATTTAATATAACAGTTCTATAAGATTGCCAATTTTTGTCAGTTTTCATTTTTAGGCTGAGTATTCTAAGTATAAAGTGACTTTGTGCCAATGTATGCTGATCAGGTTCATTTCAGCAACAATGCTCCACAGAACAATTCTGTGCTGAAAGCCAAAATAATATTGTAAATTTTGGAGGAACACATGTTCTGTGACATCAAATGAAACAAAGCATTTATGTGACCTAGTAGTATTTGACATATAACCTGACATAAATATGTAAGTTTTACACTGTTTGACTAGAATTTAATTTTTAGTTTTTGTGAATTAACCCACAACTTGTAAGACATAACCTGCAAGCTGTCAGGGATTACAAGCATGTCAAATGTCTCCATTTTCTGTAAAAAGTCTCAGGTTACAATAGGTTACCACAAGGCCCTAGACATATCAGATCGTTTAAGGCTTCATGTACATTGAAACTGTAGTTACATGAGAATTTACATGTCCAACATTTTGTCCAGTGCCAGCCATGCAGATGATGATGGAGAGCAGAATTACTACACACTTGCTCACACTATCAAGGAAAAGATAACTGAACAGGCATCCATTTTGGTCAATGGGAAACTCAAGGAATATCAGGTTTGTGGGACTCATCTGAGAACTAAAGGGGGGTTATTAAACCTGATGCTGGGGCCGCACCGTCTTTTTTTGTTGTGATTCCTAAGATTTAAATAGACAAAAATACATATATATCATTGCTGCCAAATTGTGAAACTAAGTCAATGTAGTAAACAAGAATTGTGAAAGGGCTGGCTGCACTATAAATGGTTCCTGCATGAACTTTTCAGTAGGTTGGTCATATTTTGGGGTTGATTGAAACAAAATCCACCAGTAAGCTCTTTCTCTCAATTGAAATGTACAAATAGGCCATTGTTTACTGAGCTGACCCACATTTTTTTTCTTCTTCTGTTTTTTCAGTTGAAAGGCTTGGAGTGGCTCGTATCACTGTACAATAATAACCTGAATGGTATTCTTGCTGACGAGATGGGTCTGGGCAAAACTATTCAGACTATTGCTTTGATCACCTACCTGATGGAGAAGAAACATGTCAATGGACCTTATCTCATCATCGTCCCATTATCGTAAGTAAATCTCTCTGGCCTGCATAAAACTTCAAGGGCTTAGTCCAATATCCTACTTGTCAGAACAATAAAAAGCCTTGGTAATGAGCAAAAGGTGTTCTCCTCGCACCCTGTGACCAGAAAAACTTCACCTGTTTCAAAGTTGCCTTACTCTTATAACAGTAGTTCTGGGTTAATGTACTTTACACAGAAAACATTATACTGGCAGATCTTTATGCCCAGTTGTACAGTTTGTTGGAGAGTCTAGGAGGACTTAAGGACAGTTTAGAACTAACCCCTTTCAATTATTGTCATGTCAACTCAGTTTAGCTCTGGTTGGGGAGGATCGTATTCATTACATTTCTGAAAAGACTTAATAGCAAAGTTAGTATTTAGTTAGTGTTCTGCAATGAAGTATTTATTTAACAGACCTGTACAACATTCGAATAGTCTTGTATTGAAAAGCTGATGTTTTAGTGCAGCTATGGGGTATGTCACTTTATCAAGTTTGTCCTTGGTCATATCTCTAGGAGATGATATACATTAATATGCTTTGTGAGGAAAAGTGTCTCATAATGCATTTTATTTTTATTAATATTTCGTTCAGAACCCTGTCAAATTGGATGATGGAATTTGACAAGTGGGGTCCTTCTGTGGTGAAAATCCCCTACAAGGGATCACCCAATGTCAGGCGTGGATTGGCTCCCCAGCTGAAGTCTTCAAAATTTAATGTGCTTCTGACAACATATGAATACATCATTAAAGACAAAGCCACACTGTCAAAGGTTAGTATCATGTGACCCGAGGAGTTCACTGGAGGATTTTTTTATTGTCTAGTGTAAAGAAAAGATATTTTTTCAGTGACAAAAATGATTATATAGCCCATGGGGTTATTTAACATTCCCACTGGCCTACTGGTTATTTAAAGTCCTATGGTTGTAAACTATTTGGCTGTGTCTACATGTTTTTGCATCCAACTATTCAAAGCTTTCACATTATGGGCCAGTGAAATTTCAGATTTGAATAATTCTTTGAAATGAGCAGAGAACTATGAAGCAGGAAATAGAATCATTTGATGAAAATGTTGAAAAACAACTCTAGTATAAATTATTGGAAGTATAAAATGGACATGATATATGTAAAAGAAATTTGTGTTCATTTTCGCCCTCCCACAGATCCGCTGGAAGTACATGATCATTGATGAGGGCCATCGTATGAAGAATCATCATTGCAAACTGACGGTCATTCTGAATACTTTCTACTCAGCTCCCAACAGATTGTTGCTCACCGGAACACCCCTGCAGGTTTGGAATCTGTGTGAACCATTTGTAGTTTTGCATTGACATGATCAGCAGACTTATTCTGTGTGGAATTTTGAGAAAAATCATCCAGTTTGTCATGTTGTACTGCCATCTTGCCTCCATATGACTATCTTGCTCTGCCAGCACTATTAATGTTTTGAAAATTTTAATTCCTTTGGAATTTTGATGCACGTCACAGATGTTCTTGTTATTAATACAAATTTCGTTGAAAGTAACACTCTCTGAGACAACAGAATTTCAGCAAGGATGAAGAGAAAATACGGTCCACATCAGAAAAAAGAGAGAAAACATTCCCCCAAAAAGTTAGAATGTAAGAAAGAAAGTTGAAGAAGTGATGCAGCTCAGACAGGGACTGAAAAGTTTTCTGCATTAAATGAGGAACCAATATCTCCAACTGTTTGTGAGCACATTGAACATTCTGTTAAATTTCTGCGTGCTATTTTCTGTTCAGAACAAACTTCCAGAATTGTGGGCTCTGCTCAATTTCTTGCTGCCATCAATCTTCAAAGCATGTGCAACCTTTGAGCAGTGGTTCAACGCTCCATTTGCAATGACAGGTGAAAAGGTATGTGACCTAATTGTCGGCCTGGTGTAAATAAACTAATTTCTTTAGCAATTTCTGGATTTCGGGGTTGTTTTATGTAGTTTTCTGTTGCAAATTCTCTAAGTTCATCATATTTGTAAAATCTGCATCTTCAAAACCAGGCTTACACAGAAAAAGCTATAGGGTGCAAAAAACTTCATTCACATGAAAACTCACTTGAAAAATTTTTAGTCACATTTGTTTACCAGATCAAACCATGAATTACAGTGCAGTGCATTGGTTGGTGCTGCCAGTTAGTTTGCTGTATCATACATTTGTGGAACAGCAGCTGTTTGACCTTGATCAGTTATTTATTTCCAGTTTACTGTAGTTCCAGGCAGAGATGAAGATGTGATCAAACTTTTTTTGTTTTTTGTTTGAGGAGGCAGCATAAATTCTAGCCAGATCACGCAGTCATAAATCTCTTCCCTCACTTTCATGTGATGTATTTTCAATGATCAGTGAGTGGAGAACTGTTCATCAAATTTGATTGATGTCATTGTGCTTATATAGGTGGAGCTAAATCAAGAGGAAACGCTACTGATCATTCGTCGTCTTCACAAAGTGTTGAGACCTTTCCTGTTGAGACGTCTTAAGAAGGAGGTGGAATCTCAGCTACCAGAAAAGGTAAAAAAAAAAAAAAAAAAGTAACTTATTCATAGTTCTGTAATTCCTTTTTCTTGAGAAGCATTTACTGAAGTAACTGTTTATTTATTTCATAACAAGATCTTATGATATAATCATTCCATATTGAATTTCATGGATTGCTGGATCCAGCATAGAAGGGCTGTATTTTATTCCCCTCAAAGCTTGTGCTCTCAGAATAATTCATAAGAATTAGCTTTTTTTTGTATAGTATGTCTTATTTTATTCAAGAACGACTTAATTTTGGGGAAAATTTAACTTTAACTAATCAAAACTTACCTTCTGTACTGTGGCAAACATGAGCAGAGCTAGTTGATTGTAATTTTCTAATGTTCTCCAAAAGTCACAATTGGTTTGTTTGAGTTTCTCTTTGTATGTACCAGTCAATATGATTTGCAAGAAATTACTTACTTTATCTTACAATTTTTCTATTTATCAATCGCTTATGTCTTTTACTCCTCTTGTTTTTCTCCAGGTTGAGTACGTGATTAAGTGTGACATGTCTGCACTTCAGCGACTGATCTATAATCACATGCAAACTAGAGGTGTACTGCTCACTGATGGCTCAGAGAAGGATAAGAAGGTTGGTTCTGTGGGCTTATATCAGTTACCTGTAAACTCTTCTTTTATTATGTTTTCAAGTAGGTTTGGTGACACTCAGATAACATGACTGATCTGCCAGTGCTCCTGTATTTCACAGAATTGTCCTATATTGAAATGTTGTTGTGTTTTATATTTGTATTCTCCTTTCAAAAGCAGTCATGACTTACTGATAGTTGCAGTTTGCTTTTACACGAGGTAATGATGATTTAATTGGTGGGTTTTGCCATTATCATCCACCTTTTCCTTTGCCAATTACATTAGAAAATGCTCAGCGATATGTCTCAGATATGAAGCTTGGGTGGACATTTGTATGATCGACTTTTTCCTGTTGTGTCTTTTGCATTGTTTTTCAACCTGTTGACTCAAGAGTTATTTCACATGGGCCTGAGGTTCTTAGCAATCTTATTAGCTGAAGATGAGGTTCTTAGCAATCTTGCTAGCTGAAGATGAGGTTCTTAGCAATCTTGTTAGCTGAAGATGAGGTTCTTAGCAATCTTGTTAGTTGAAGATGAGGTTCTTAGCAATCTTTTTAGCTGAAGTTAGCAACCTTTGGATGCATTGTTTGTTGACTTTCTAGTATCTTGCATTCTACTTTCAAAGTTTGTCAACTTGCGTCTTCTGTTCTATAGTATTATGTGGAATATTTTGTAACTTTTCAGCCAGTAATTTTATGTGATGGAAATCTATTATATTTGAATTCATTTGGCCATTTTGATTCAGTTTTGCCAGATTCGGAATATCCCTTTATGGGAGTCTACATGCAAAGTTATACACAGTTAATTACTTGGTGTGAAGGAGCCTCGTATGTTTTGGGATGTCAGGAAATGGAGAAAACAATGTGAATTTGCTGCTGTTTCAGGGCAAGGCAGGAACAAAGACATTGATGAACACCATCATGCAGTTGAGAAAGATTTGCAATCACCCATTCATGTTCCAGCATATAGAGGAAGCAATTTCTGACCACATTGGTTGCCATGGCACCATCAGTGGGTAAGATTTTCTTTTATTTCTCTCTTATTTACTCTTCTGGAATAATTACTGTTTTGTATTTCACCATCAGATTTTATCAACTTTGCATGAACACTAACTTTTTTTTTTGGGTTAAATAACCAGTATAAAATTCAGTAAAAAAAAATGGCAAAGATTCAGGCAATCACAATGGATAAAATCACTCTTGCAGTAATTCGAAGATAAATATAGGTCATTCCGCTTTGTTACGGTACAACCATAAATGACTGCCAGCCAAGACAGGATTATGCTCTGTACCGGTTTGGCCAAACAGTGCTATTTTGGCAAACATCGGCTGAATGACAGCGCTTTTCTACAGTATGGCCAGACAAAGGTTTTAGGGCATGAGTAATCATGCCCCATATTGAAATTATCATGTAGTTGATAGGTGCATTAGTAGTTTTTTTTAAAAAAATATCCTTTGGACTCTGAACATTTTTCCTTTTTTTTTCCCCTTCAGACCAGAACTGTTTCGTTCGTCAGGCAAGTTTGAGTTGCTGGACAGGATCCTACCCAAGCTGAAATCTACAGGACACAAAGTGCTACTTTTCTGTCAGATGACATCACTCATGAGCATCATGGAGGATTACTTTGTCTTTAGAGGTAACATTTGCTAGGAAATATTCATGTAGAAGTCGAGTATTTTTAAATCATAAATTAAGCTCATAGATGAAACTTGTCACTTTCTTAGAGGATTTCAGCTGAAGTGACCTTTTTGTTCTTCCGTGGAGAGGAAATTTGTGCTGAGATCATCATGCAGTTATTGTGTTCAAGAAATGTGACACAGAATAATAAAAAGCAGAATGAAGTACATGTAAGGGTGGGGCCATGTTTAGGCAGATTCCAAACATGTTCTTGTTTTTTGGTTTTTTTGTTCATGTAGTGAAAAGAGTATTTCAATCAAATTAGCACAGATTGCCTCCTACCAGACACCAGTGTGTCACATCTGATTTTCCTCCTGAATCACATCTTTGAATTTTCATGTGTTGTACCAATGTATTTGTAATTTTTTGTTATCCAGTGATTTATCATGGTTAAAATTCAGAGATTCGGATTGCCTTGGCACAAGCTTGCTCACCCAGTCTTTACAAAATACTGCAAAGCCCTTTGTACTCTGAATGTTTTGAATATGGTTGTCTTTACTGCGTCTTATGTTACTTGCTTTCATTAAAAAAATATTCAGGTATGGCGATACAAGTGTAAACTATTCTCATTCATTGGTTGGGTCAGGCTAGGATAAGTCATGTGGAACAAATTTAGAGGCCGAGTCAAGAACCTAGCGGTGTCAACATAACATATGCACACAAGCGATTGACTCAATACTATCTGACGGGTGACAGCACAGAATATCCCCTATAATTTTTTATGAATAGAATGGTAATCCCAACCATCAGTTTGCTCTATCATCTCAACTTGGTAAGTTCTAACATATTAATATTACTGATTTTGTGCCATTGCCTTATATTTGCATAAGCATACACACAAAAAATTATATTTACAATAAGCATTGCTGTATTAAATTTTTACACCAGGATTCCGGTACTTGCGTCTTGATGGCACCACGAAATCTGAAGATAGAGGAAATCTACTGTGTATGTTTAATGCCAAGGACTCTCCATACTTCATTTTCTTGCTGAGCACCAGGGCTGGAGGATTGGGTCTCAATCTACAAACAGCAGATACAGTCGTCATCTTTGACTCAGACTGGAATCCTCATCAGGTAGAAAGGCCTTTTTAACTATTCCATCATTTTTTGCCCGTACGTTAATCCTTTAAATTGGGAAGGCCATGTTCAGTAATGGACTCTCATAGCACTAAACATAAATTATGATTTTCATGAAAACTGAATGAAGAAAACAAGAAAAATCATTTCTCTAAATCATCATAAGATAGAGCATTCAAATTTCCAAGACTGATAGACAGTATGGCTTCATGATAAGTTATTTCCACTGTCAGCCATGGGTGAAAGTTGTCCGGAAAACTTCAGCACGGCTGGAATTTTAATTGCATTACTCATGCCTCACTGATAACTTGTTTCATCTGTTTCAAAGAAGACTAGTATGTTTATATTCGGTGTAGCGTTTGTGAGGACAAGTGCTTTCAGGAAAAGTGGTGTGATTTTACTTTCACCCAAAGGTTAAAAATTCCCTGGAATTCGCCTAAAATAATTTTGTGCATGTTAAATCAGTCATTGTTTTACTGTGGCATTTACAGGATCTACAAGCCCAGGACAGAGCACATCGTATAGGTCAGAAGAATGAAGTGAGGGTACTGCGGTTGATGACAGTGAATTCTGTGGAGGAGCGCATTCAAGCAGCAGCCCGTTACAAGTTAAATGTAGACTCTAAGGTCATCCAAGCTGGTATGTTTGACAATAAATCTACAAACATTGAGAGGAAACAGTTCTTGCAGGCTTTACTGACACAGGAGGATGTAGAAGATGAGGTGAGAACATGAATTTTCCATTTGAAACTGTTCAGTGCATTTCATTCATTGGCATCATTGAAAGTGGACTAACATCATTTTTCAAAAATTATCATTTGTATTGTAACAAAATTTCTTTACAGCAATGTGGTGAGGGTGAAGAAAGAGATCGTAAGTGTGTCCAAGTTGAGAAAATCCAGCAAAATGATGGCTAGGACAAAAATTTTATGAAAAAATAGAAATTCGCCAGAAAACATTATTTAATTAAAAACAATAGTAGATATAATCTAAAGTGACAAAAATTAAAAATTCTCTCTCCTCTTCTCTCCCCCCCCCCTGATAATTTTACTCAAGTTTATCAGTTTGGATGGCTACGACATATTACCAATTCTGTATCATTGCTTCACAGTTGTGCTTTGATTTATTTTATATGTAATGGTAACAGGGATTCTTGGAGTGGCAAGGTGGTATGATTCAGAGAGAATGTGAAGGATGGTCATGAATCTGTACAGCATATGTGACAGTATTACTCATATACCTGTCTTTAAGTTACACCTGTCTTCAAATATGTACACAAAATCCCCTTTTCTAGCTTACTGTGAGCAAAGTTGTTTTTTTACCAAAGCTCTCCACTGTTGACTTTTTAACTTTTTTTTTGCGTGTGTTTTCCTGCTGAATTAGGAAGAAGATGAATTCCCGGATGATGAAACCATCAATCAGATGTTGGCTAGAACAGAGGATGAGTTTGAGGCTTATCAGGTGAATGGAGTTAGATGTTAGAAACTGCTTCTTTATATGTTACTTATCTCGCAATTGTCAATTCTGATTTCTTAAAGTTTATCTACGAATATTTTAATGTGATTCATGGTTAAAATTCATTTCCACAAGTTTCCAACAAAAGCATACTTAATATGGTTGCAATAAATGATGCAATTGAATATTTTTACTGCAACAAGTTTTAAAAAATACCAATCATTTGGATTTGATATGGTCGTGCAGTTTGCTACTTTTGGTCCCTGCTGTTGAAAGGCTATTTAATAATGGGCATTTCCTTTATGTTTAGGGTGTGCCTGAATTGTGAATAATTTTTAAGTAGCCTGACACTAAATTGTTGGTGATCTTCTAGCGCATGGACATGGATCGTCGACGTGCAGAGGCCAGAGAAGGAAACAGAAAGCCCCGATTGATGGAGGAGGGTGAACTGCCTCTGTGGATTGTCAAAGACGATAAGGAGGTGGAGAGACTGACCATGGAAGATGAAGAAGACAAACTGTTTGGTAGAGGAAATCGTGCACGCAAAGAGGTTGATTATTCAGATTCCCTGACTGAGAAACAATGGCTGCGGGTAAGGTTTTCATGTTACTATCAATTTGTACTGATCCTGACAAATTAAAAGTGAAGTGTTTCTCATTGTCTTATAAATATTTTTTTCAATTTATCCCTGAAATCAATATTAATTTTATTACTCTGAAATTCCATGGTTGGCTGTAAATTCATATCAGCCGCCTGGTTCAAAGTTTTGAATTTTAAGTTTTTGTTGCAAGGAAATTGACTTTGGCAATGGGCCATACTTGAGTGGTTGGTTGATAAGTCAAAAGTGGATGTCATCAGGTAAAAATCTTGTGTGTTTGTTGAATGTGAAGAGAAATCACTGGATAAACTTGTCTCAACTCTACAAGTGTCAGAAGGTTGATTAGATTGGCTGGAAGCCGTTTTGTCATTTTTCAAGCTGACCTAATCTGCCCTGGTTTCAATTGCCATTGATAGATTTGCAACCCAACCATACCGAAAAATCCATGGTTTTTAATTGACTATAACTTCCAGACTTTCGTTTCAAAAGGAATCTTCTTTCTTTTTGGGTGTTATCAAGTTCAGAAACATTTGAAAAATCACTGTGCATTGTCATCAAAATGAAAACCCCTGACAGTATGGTGTTTTACACTGATGTTTACATGCTGGTTTGGAAGTCAAATCACTCTATCATTATGTGTTTTTCAGTTAACAAAACTTCCAAACCCTATGACAGAATAGATCAACTTGAGATTGAAATTTCATGCACACATTAATTATTTCCGTAGGCTATTGAAGATGGGAATCTGGACGAGGTTGTGGAGGAAGTAACCAAGAAGCCCAAAAAACCCAAGAAACGCAAGTCCGAGGCAGCCACGCCCAGCACCAGCAGGAAGAAACCACCACCCATCATGGATGATGAGCCCAAGGAAAAGAAAAGGAGAGGCAGGCCACCCCTGGAAAAACAGCAACCTAATCCACCCAAACTAACCAAAGTGATGAAGAAACTGTATAATATTGTGGTCAATTATAAGGACAGGTAACATTTCTTTCCCGCTCCCCTCTTCCCTCAGTTCAAACAAGCAACAAAAATAATTCATGTGCATAATATTGAGTTGGTAAAACCACAGTGTGGATTTCATTGTCATGTGAGACGGTGACAGAAGGTCAGGGTAGCAAAATTTTTGTCCAGAATCACACTTAACTTCATTTAAAGGATGCGATTCAAAATGGAAATTCCTTAAGATAATGTGACCATGGTATCTTCCCATCATATTTTCTATATGTACATTGATTCATTGAATCACTGATTTCCTGTATTATTTCACATGTGAGAGTGGGAAACAATGTGTCCAAAATCACGTTGGCCCCCAAGACCTGTCACAGTTGCACATCCCCATAATGCGATAAACTGCTGACTGAAAGATATCTCTGGTGAAACTTACCAATCCACACAAATGATCCTCTAGTGGTACAAACTGCAGAACATCCGCAAACTTGTGATTTGAATTTAAAGTTCTGAGTTTTTGTTTTTTTTTTCCTTGTATGTTTATTTAATATGATAAGGCATTTACAAGCAAGTTTCTTCTTGCTTGGAGATGCGGTTTCATTTTCTTCTGAGCCTCACACCGTCACAGGTAATATACTTTATTTTGTATTCCAATTTCTTCCTGTGATTTCACCCAGGTTAAATTTTCCCGTTAAACCATCATGTTGTGCATTCCCTCATTAAACGGGATAGGATTTTTTTTTTTGGTTTTATATATATTTTTAGCGATGGAAGGGTGCTGAGCACCATGTTCATGCGACTGCCATCGCGCAAGGCTGCACCAGAATACTATGAAATCATTCCCAACCCCCTGGACTTCAAGAAGATTAATGTAAGTGCCCAGACTGAGCTTTCTGCCACAGTCATATAACCAACCTGTTGTCAGACATCATTTCCTCATTTATTTTCTTCAAAACAGGATTTCTAGTTGATATGTCATTTGAGTGTTTGACACCGAGGGTTTGCAGGCTGGACAAGTAATCAGTGCTACCAGTCAACCAAATTTCTGTGGAAATCTGCACTTTTAGAAATCTCCTGACTTGAACACACTAAACTAAAAAAAAACATGTTCATGTAAAATTTGTGTGCACGCATTAAAGGGGCGGGTTGAGAATGTTGATGTCCCAAAACCAAGGAAAATTTCTCTTCACTTTTTAACATATCTTGTTGGAAACACTCACCATGACCGTATAAATCAATGCCTTAACATTCTGATTGCACTGCACCTTTGATGTGTTGTGCCACAAGGAATTGACTCAAGAATCCCCACCGTTCAGTCTTGTGTAATGTGAGGCAGACTTAATTCCCGGGATTTTTATTACCCACATACCAGTTTTAACTAGGTCACTACAAATTGCCATCGGAAGCCACATCAGCGTAGGTAGAAGCAGCTATCAGAGTCATCATAGTAGCAGCTCCACAGTTGCACAAAGTTTTGTGGTTAACATGTAGGCGGCGGTGCACTCAAGTTGGTGACAAAACTGACCTCAAAAGACATGTCAAGCAGGAACTCTGTTGTCTCTCTTTGGTTGTACCTGTGCTTAGATGCAGACCATATTTTGTGTTTTCCAGTGATGGTCGAGTCTTGGGTAGTTTGTTTATGCAGCTACCATCGCGGAAGCTCATGCCGGAATACTACGAAATCATTCAGAAACCAATAGATTTCAAGAAAATTTCTGTAAGTGTGATCCTCTTTCATGCAAACTGCCATTTTCTTTGGATTACTCATCCACTCCATCTCTCAGAAGCAAGCTTCACAATTATCATTAACAGATTTCAGCAAATAATCCAAACTGTGGACCCAGTGACATTTCATGTAACTGATTGATTATGCAATTGGATTAATGGTTAAACACTTTTGAATTCTGCGGTTTTAACTCATTTACTGGAAAAATATGCAAAATATTTCATGTTTAACATAGCATGCTTTTGTTTTTTTTTATATATAGATGTACTTATGTATCTCTTGCCTAACCATTATTGATCATCATAAACATTCATCATAGGCATTGTAATGTATCACCTGATCAAAATCTTCAAACTAGATTTTGTTTTTCTATTATGATGATATGAAGTGAACACTTGTGGTTTAAGGGAACTGGTTCTTGATACAAGCAAATTTCTGCTGACAGAATTATTTTTGTGTGAATTGAAGTTTATTTCAATTTATAACAAGTTTAAATATAAATTTCATTGAGATGTAGCCTGCAATATGTTATTATTTTGTGTCAGGGAGTATTATCTGTTACTGGTAAATGCAAAGACAACAGTGGGTCAGAAGTATTGGTCAACTTAACAAAAATTCAAATACAGCAGTCTCCGTCTAAGAACCCAATCAATGGGAGACAGAAAAAGCGGGTTCCTAGGCGGACCGGGCACTTAGGCGGATGCCGAAGGATGCCACCCATGACCACCCATGTCCATGGTTTATCCCCCTTGATTGCTCGGACCTGGGTCGTGACCTCATAATGAAAATTATGCGTTGGACATTTTTTTTTAATGGTCAAAGTTACGACGTATGGCTAGCAGAATACTCTTTTCTTACAGTGATGTGTAGGCTAACGAATGGAATGATTCAGATTGAACAATCAAGTTGTGAATCACAGATGCCGATTTTAGACAACACGAGGTCCAGTGATACCCTGTGTAAAAACCACAATCAGCCCTAAGTACATGTGCCGTGCAAACCAAGCACGTGGTCAGTTACGTATAAAATTCTGCCCCTCGAATCAGACAACAATAGATGTTTGGTAATGACTATGAGAGTGGCCTGCTTGCACACGAAAGACGTAACTGGGCTCCATCCTTTGTACGGTTCGCTTCCACATACCTTTCCCCCATCCATTCTCTTTCACTGTACCGTGTGGCTTTGTTCTATCCCGTCCACTTGAAAGAGAATTTTGCATTTAATATGGACATTTTACATAAAAGTGTGCTCGTCCCTCGGTCAAATGCCGGGTTCTTAAGCATGTAAATTACAGTGAAAAAATTTGGTTTCGCGGCAACAGCGGGTTTTAAGGCGGCGAGTTCTTAGACGGAGACTACTGTATCTGTTAAAATGCACCAGAAGGATGAAGGCATGATGAATCATATTCAGAGAGAGAGAGATGGTCATGCAAATACAGATTTTTATTCAGTAGATATATTGCAGAATAAATAGAGGTATAATTCTTAGCAAAAAAAAAGAAATAAGAGGACAGGACAATGTTTTAGATAACATCAGAGTTGATGTGAATGTTGCAGGGGACATAAAATTATATAGACATTAGGCATAAAGAGTTTCAGTCTCGAAGTATTTTTATCTGTATGAAAACTCAGAATAGCTGCTCAGTCATATTATCACTTATTATCAGTATTTCCCTCTGAACGTTGTCATGTTTCTTCCAAAAATGTTTTTTTTTTTTTTTTTTGGAAATTTGATCTCTCTTCATTTAACAGCATGCATACAGTAATATCAGAAATTTTTTACTCTTTTCAACCAGTGCCTTTCAATTTGTTTAAAATGTTCTTTTTACTCGGTCTCTGTACTGACTAGAATAGAAGAAATCCTAATCTTAAGCTATTTTGTTTAACTCACTGAGCCCTGATGCAGTATAAGCTACCGCCTCCTCCAACTTTTAAAGAATGCGGATACTACCACACCGATTTTGGATTTTTTTTTTCGGGATAATTCTCCCGTCAGCGTTACCGCATTCGGACTCAGCATTCGTTGTCCATTTATGTCGTTTCACACGGAATTTGGTGGAAGTGGGGTGATAACTTTTTGAGTTACGGGACGCAAAGGGAAGTCACTCCACCTTGCCAAATTCAGTGGTCAGTCAGCAATCAGCAAGTAAACATGGCATGTAAGAAAGGACAGTGAGTGACTCTGATTTTGTTGTTATCCCCATAACACTCCCACAGGCATACAAAACTAAACAGAACAGAAACAGTGTCTTTTTTTGTGTTTTTTTGTTATCAAATTTTATTTCATGGCAACCGCATTTCAAAAAAGGTTTCCAGAAATTCAAAAACCATGTATATTTGAAAAAATTACGGAAAAAAGTATTTGACATACACTATTCATGTTTGTTTTATGTTATAGAGCTTTTAATTAACTTGTTTTTATCACAAAACCATTGCAATTGGGTGATTTTGAGACTTGCGGTGATTTTTAAAAAAAAAAAACAAAAGGCCAGGATCCAGCATATGTAAATCTGAAAAAGGCTCAGGACTCAGTGAGTTAAGCCTGAAATATTAACCTAATGGGGGGAAATATTAACCTAATGGGGGGATGTTTTGGTGTTCACACTTGAAAAATCACCACAACAACAAACATGTACATGATGGTGGACTAGATTTGTGAAACAGATCCGTAACTGTGCAACATTTGACATTTATATACATCTATAATATATCTTTTCCTGCCGATTTCAACCCAGTTGTGCTCGGGCAGAATACTTCAAAAATAGAAATCTGGATTAGACTAATAATTTTTTTTTTGTTATTGCAAACAAAGATGGCTGTAAATTTCAAATTCATATTTTAAAAAAAAAACATGGGCGCTGATAAAGTTTTCTTAGCTGCACTATACTGTTTCTTATTTCAAAATACCAAGAGAAATTATATGAAGTTTTTTAGTGTTGATGGTTAAAAATGTTAAGAAATCATCAGAAGAATTTGAAATGCTGTTGTTATAAAGGGGAAGGACATAGCAAAGTGTTATATCTATAGTTCATTACATGTTTTAAGATTTTAATATATCTTGGTTTTGTTTCTACTTTTCAGACAAGAATATCCACACATCGCTACAGGACGTTAGATGAGCTTGAGGCTGATGTAATGGAGCTATGTCAGAATGCCCAAAGTTTTAACATGGAAGGCTCAGTGGTAAGTTAAAGCTAAACTCTTAGCCTGTGTAATGTTAGTGAAATTCTACAGGGAGAGTGTTAGTGACAGCAAGGGTAGGAATCCTGCAAGAATGGCCTGATCTCCTGATTTAAAAAAAAATTTTTTTTTACTTCCTGGTGTGGAATTTGCTATCAGAAGAAACAAAACAAAAAACTAGTATGTGAAAAAAGTTTCCCGCGGACTGCTTCATGATACAGGCAAAATATCATAAACTATTTTCTCAGTGTCTTTTAAATGAATGGACGTATTAATCATTCTTGTGCTTGACGGCAATGCTGTACGTCAAAATTTCAAGAATTTTTCTGTCAGTAGTTCCCCTCCTAGCTAATTTTACAGTGATCATCTGTTTCTTGATGTCTTTTACTACCGGGATTGTTTCTTTGTTTGTTGTTTTGAGATTCGGCAAAGCTGGAGACTAAGTCTCTGATGCTGATGGGAAGAAGCAATTGGTGGTGTGGATGTCCACATGTACTATGTGGTAAATGAATGCCATTTTGTATTTACTTCCAGCACCTCGTTTTGATCGCAAAGTCTCTTAAACATTTCAGAATCTTTAAAGTGGTGAGGTAGATTTCAGGTTCAAAGGAATATTACTACTAGTATTAGGTCAGAGGCCAACAATAAGTACAGTCTGTTCTTGTTTTGCATTTTCCAGATTTACGAAGACTCCATTGTCTTACAATCTGTATGCACAAATGCACGTGAAAAGCTTGAGAAGGAAATGGCAAAGGCTAAACCAGAGGAATCATCAACGGAAAGTGAGAACAGTGAAGAGGAAGACAAAGAAGAAGACAGTGAAGAAGATGGTGATGATGAAGATAGTAAGTAGCAAAAGTTTATAAATATTCTTTGAGAACTTTTACTCTGTGGATAAGGAGAAAGTCGGTGAGAAAAGACCAGCATGTATTGAAAAGACCCAAGAGAGAATACATATTATTGTGATAATCATGCAGTACGATATAGTCTGTTTTATCTATTTTGTAAGCAACATAGTAGTATACACACAAATAATCATAGGAGTAGATCTGAAAAAATTTGGAAGCAGGTTAATTACACAGCACTAAACTGCAGCATTCCAAGGGTGATTCCGTGGCTATGTGCATCCAGCGTCTGACACATTGAAATATGAAGAAATGGTAAGCATGGTCACCACCATCAGGATGAGATTGAATCCAATGGCTCATTTTGCTCAAATACAAAGGGCCGTAATAATGTAGGTGGCGCTCCACAAGTGGAGGAATACTTTCAAGCACTTTCGCTTTATCCGACTCGATGTTATCAATATGGCGAACGTTGCAAGAAGGATTTATTTAAATCTGTTTGGATTCTTGAGCATGATTTGATCAACATTAGGTGCAGCTATGGTCTTTTCTTGCCTTATGGTGCAAACTGCTGTATACACAGTGCATAGCTTTATTTAAAAAAATGTGTTTATTATGTGATTTCAGGTATCAGCCATTATCTCATTAAATGAGCTTATGGATCATATTCCCATGCAAAGTGATTTCTTGATTGTAAAGTCGGAGTTGTAGCCCTGTGTACTGAAACTGAAATACTTTTTCAAAAAAAATTCTTTTTTATGCTTGTAACCCTAACCCTAACCCTTTCTATACTCTAATCCTGATTGGCAGTGAAATAAATTATACTCCAGTGAACAGTGGGTGTGTTTTCTTAGGTTTACTATATGAAAACTTGTTTTATGTTGTGATTTGTATGACTGATCCGACTTAAACGTTAACCAATTACTTAAAGTTAGTGATATCGATATTAACGAAACATATTTACTGACAGAAGCAATACAAACAAATGTGGGAAATCTGAAACCAGGCAGGGATTGAGATTAAAAGTAGGTACTCAAAACTGATTTTGGAAAGTCGCTAGATGGACACTTAAATTAAGTTTTCCAATTGAAAGAACTCACTTTCCTAAGAATTTTGATACCAAATTTGTCTCTGTATCTCAATATTTGGCAAAGTTAGGATCATCTGAATTTTCATGAAACACCACCGGTGCGTTATCACTGCAAACATGCCAAACTGTAAACACATTCTATTTAATACACACAACAAGCCCAAATTTTTTCAAGGGTTTAAATTATTAATAAGTGGTCTTTTATTTGAATCAAAAATGCCTCCACATCAAATTTCACTTTTTGACAAGGAAGACAAAAATGTCAAAATTTATCAGTTTTCACTGTCATCTTAAAAAAATCAACAGATTGACTTGCAGAAGTAAGAAACACATCATTGTGTTGGTTATTCGAAGGCCTATCCACAGAAGGATAAACGAAATGGTTATTTTCAAAATCAACAGCCATATTGAAGCTTAATTTAGGAGCAAAAAATGCATACTTTCGCAAATTTTAAAACTCCATACAAACATAAAATCGACATACACATACAACAAATGATTTTCCGTAGCCCAGGCAAAAATATACCAAAATAAAGGTTAGGTATTCAATGTAATCCAAATATCAGTAAATTGTAATTTTGAGTCTGTGTGATCAGATCCATCTTGAAACGATATATCGGTGTTACTCAGCTCCCGCAGATTAGCGATATTGGCCGTTAAAATGTCCGACAGTGACTACTTTGGGCTCATAATATTAAAGTTATAACAGTAATTTCACGGAATTGAAAAATAACATTTGGAAGAGGTGTTATTTTCAATGGTATTTTTGGTATGTGGCATTTTAAGTTATTTTACTTTGGTGCTGAGCTACAGAGGAATAAGAACGGATCGCGGCAGTGCCGATAACCATCGTGATTTTTGCAAAAGGGAACAATGCAATAATCTGGCATTTTGGAGAGAAAACTTCAGTTTATTATGCGCAGCCGTCACTTCATGGAGCATCAGTATAGGGAAAATCAAGCGGTCACTTCCGGGATCGGCTGCTGTTTGTTTACCTCCAGTTATTGCGCGCCCCCTATCGGATTAAGGGGAAATAATTTCAGCAAAATGAGCCATTAGAACCAAAAAATGGAAATGCACAGAACCCCCAGTTTTATGGCCTGAGCGTGGCTGGGCCACCATAATGGGTAAGGAAATCAAGGGCCGAAAACACCTGTTTGACAAATGGGTCTCTTTCTCTGAAGGTATTTCCTCTACCTTTGCTTTCCCATGGGTTTCAATTTTCAGGACTGAACATGATAAATAGATATTTGTCTGTCTTTTGTTAGTCAAATTGTGAACAGTATACTCGTGTGTGCACGGCATTTCTTGTTTCACGTTATTCCAAAGTGCAGAAAAGTTCTGGGACTCGTGACCATGTGTAATTATTGTCATTTTTTTTGTGTATAGGTCAAGCAACAAGGACAAGGAAGAGGAGAGATAATGGCAAGAAAACCCCTAAGGAGGTGAGTCACTGTATTGGTATTCTCCCCGCTGAAATCATTCATGGTCTTTACTGAAATATTTGTTGGAGAAAAAGGAAAACTCTTGCCGGTCCTTTCAGTTTAAAGAACTTGAATAATCTTGGACTCAATCCTGCAACACAAGATTCAGTATGAAGATCCCTGATTGCTGATGGTTATTCCCTATAAATTCACAGGTTGCAGTTTTACAGGTGTCAGGCCAGTAAGAAAACATTATGGTGTAATGCCCTAGAAATTGCAATAAGGATGCATTTTTTTACTATCAGGTGATTTCATTTGGGTGGATAATTAGTGCAGGCTGATGGGCTTTGGAAGACTGCAAGAGTGATACTTTTGCATGAAGGCACTTGGTAAATAGTATGCTCTCCACTGTGTTTGAGGATGGGGGTCTGTAACAGTTTACTTTTTTTTAACTCATTCCACCCTCTTGTGACAGGATGCGACATCCCGAGATCCTTTCTAATCTTATGAAAGGCATGAAAAACAAAATAGAAAATGGCCGATTAGATAGTGTTTGACCTTCTTCATGAGAAAAAATCTGACAGTGCCTGTGGCTTCCTGTGTGAAGTCATGTAATGGACTGCTGGGACTGAACACTTTTCTTGAAGAAAATGATAAACCAGAAGAGATTATCTAGTTTTGTTTTCATTCTATGATCATGTGAAGGAAGTTTTCACTGCATTGAAGGAGACCATCCATGATAATTATATTTTATACAACCTTTTTCTTTTAAAAAATCATATCAAAAGTGGGGTTAGTGTTTATTTGCTGGTCTCCTCAGGTGTAAAGAGTCAAAACTTGTGAACAAATGTGAGTAAACCTCAAAAACTTTTAATGCAGCTATATAGTTAGCTCTGCATATATTTGTAACTTCTGCACAACATGCATTTAGCCATGTCTACCTATAGGTTTCGAAGAGCTTTGATGTGAAAGGAATGGTTTGATTGCATCTGTCTATATTTCAGCCTGAGAAAACACGTAAAAATGCCAAACGTCGAGCTGCCACCAAAGTGAGACACCCTGTCATCAGTGATGATGAAAGTGAAGAAGAGAAGGTCTGAGTGTTGGTACCCCCCACCCCAAACTTTGGCGTTGTAAATGTGGTATGTGCATGCTTCCCTTCTACACTTTAACCTATTGTTGTGAGGTGATGGGACGGGGAATAGAAAGACTGTCGGGAAATTTCTTTCTGAAGAACCTTTGTAATCTGGAAAAACCTTTGGGACAGGAAGAAATTATTTTATCACTGTCATAGTAAATTTGCCTGAGTGGTTCATCAAAATTTTTAAAGTAATAGTCCAGATAAACTAAGATTTGTGTTTCTTTTCCTGAACATCATGAAAGTTTGTTTCGTGCCTTGAAAATCTGAATTTTGAGATGAAATCACTTTTCACAAATCATAAGAATAGCAAAGTAAAGACTTTCATCATTATTTTCTGACTGTGTTATAAGAATGACCAAAGTGAGTGTATTTGTTTATGTCTGGGATGATATAGAAGAAAAATGGTGCAAAGTTGTAATGTACAATTTTAACTTATTCAAGAGTGACATTGTAAAGAATCGGTAAGATTATTTTGTAGAAAGTCTATTATTTTTCAATGAAAACTGGTTTCTGTTTTAGATGGGCACTGAATTTGTTGTATGCGCTGCATAAATGACTTTTTGTGCTTGAGCTTCAGTGTAATTTCAGGTTTATTATGAGTATCAAAAAAAAGCTGCTATCCTGATGACATTTAAATATTAGACTACTGGTATAATGAGCTTGCCTTTGTCGTCCAGCATCACGTCAGTAGTTTATTTGCTTTGATGTTTATATTTGCATGGTCTGTGCTCATGGTATTGGCATGTATTTGGTCAATAGCAGTGGCATCAACTATTTTGATATGCTTTTCTCTCATATTTTCATGCTAGGCCATGATACAGCTATTTCTGCATCAAAAACAGCTTGCCAGCATGATAACAGCCATTTTGCGCTTTTCACTTTTTTTTTTGGTAGGGTATCCTATTGTAGCATGATTCTCAGACCTTTATCAATTGAAAGGCATTTGAAGACTGAATAAGATGTATCAAAGTACATGTAAAAGAATTGTCAGTTTAAATTGATTGACTGCTACAAAAATGCTAT
Source organism: Onchidella celtica (assembly GCA_963931925.1). NCBI lineage: Eukaryota > Metazoa > Mollusca > Gastropoda > Systellommatophora > Onchidiidae > Onchidella > Onchidella celtica. The sequence continues at coordinate 72,393,285 of OZ007571.1, forward strand.
TCAATTATAAGTAAGCTCTACACTGAGGAACTAATGTGCAGAAGAAAAAAAAAAAAGAGACAGACAGAAAGCAGCGTGGTCTCCTAACTTGGATTTAAATGGCCAGATCTACTACAAGTAAATACATGTAAAGTTGATGAAAATTTGTACAATATTTTTTTTTACTAAGGCATGTCAATGTCATTGTTGCAGAAAGATTTGCAAATGCAATATGGTACACGTGTTGTCACTTGTTTGAATTAGTTCTGGGCATGATGTATTAGTGCGTATTTAATTGCATGAAGAAGTCTAGTGATCTGTGGCAAAAAAACTCCCGACTCAGAATTTTCACATTTGTGTGGGCTGGCTTTTTTTGTTTTTTTTCTTCTGGTTTTTCGTTTGGTGGAAACAGAAGAGGGCTTCATTTTTGCATCATGTATCAAAATAGCTCACCCATGGACCACAATACACAGACATTATGTTCCAACAGTCTGTCTCAGTTCTATTTTTGCATAGTGAATACAATCAGTTTCTCCTACTGTCAAAGTTGACCTATCTCAGTTGGTTATTCTTGAGATCATTACAGCTGTAATAATATTTTATATTCCATTTATGCAGAACCTGGAAAAACCCTTCCAAAAGTACAATTCTAAAAGCATCTTAAAATTGAGTTGAAAGTGCAAGGGCCAGACATTGTTTACTTATTTTGTGTATTTATTGACCACATTCTCTCCACTGTAGAGATCCATGCACAGATTCATTCTGTTCTCATAAGACATTTTGATACATGTACAATGGTAAACAAAAAACAAAAAAAAAAGAGAGAAAGAGCGAGGGTAAAAACTTAGGAAACAGCATGTTTTTTGGAGGCGGGCCAGACTTAATGTCTAGCCTGAATATTCTTTATAATGATTGTTAGTGTATGTTACTAACAAAACTGTCAGTAGGTGTTTGCTCTGCTGTGAAAGATGCTTTGTGTGCTTGGTCAGTTTTGTCCATAAATCAGCTTTTGTGACATCAACTATGCTTTATACTTAGTGTCAGTGTAAATGTGTGCATGCAAATTTTAACTGGTCTTAAGTTTAAAATATTTTTAAAAATCTTTTTGATAGGAAAATTATGGCTAAGGGCATTGAGGTCCACAGTGTAAGAGATGGGGATGGTCAAGGCATTGAATGTGAAACTAAACTTAACTGGAAGTAACTAAAATATGTGGAAAACCAGTTCTGCATGGATTACACGTATTTCTTACAACTGCTGTGTAAATAAAATATGCATATTAATTGTAATTAGATTGCAAAAACTTCCATTGTGTGGCCCACTTGATGAATAACATGTCCGGAGGATGATTAGTGTCAGCCAGATAGTTTGTCAAAACTATGTTCTTGTATTTAATGTAATAAAACATCACAAATCTATGGGATCGTGGCAGCACTACTAGTCAAAACGTGGCTTAAAAAAAAAACGAACAAAATGTAGAAGATAGAAAGCTTCATATGGCAGAGCCCTAGGTTAGAAACTACAGTAGAGAAACTATACAATAAACTGCCAAAAATTAGATGTGGAAATGTACAATTATTCACAATCACATGATCCACTCACAGTAGATCTCCAACTCATAAGCTGTGTGAGAATATGCTGTTTGTGATTACTGCATGCATGTTTGGTAGAGAGACTATTCACTCTTTATGGGCAGCCTGGATCTAAATCTTATAAATATATCATGTATAATATGAAGAAAAGATGTTTTACCAGGGATTCGGCATACCAATATCAGAGATTGTTGCTTTGCTTCAGCTTTTTGGGTGTTTCTTTCATCTTTCTTAGTTGTGCCTTTTATCTAAACTGATTTTTGAAATTGTCATTTCATAAACTTCTGCAGTTGCATTTTGAGAGAGATTAACAAACATGGATTTGTTGAGTTCTCAGCTTATAATGCAGAGCTTTTCATGACATGTACTTCATTGAGCATGTCAGTTAGATGAAATATTGGGCTTTCATTTCAAGGTTATCGAGAAAGAAAAAAACTTGCATCTTTCTGTAGCATGTAAATGAAATGGGCTGAGTGTGCCATGGCTTCACTATTTGCTTTTTCAGCTTAGTGGTATGTGTTTCATGAATTACACAATAAATGCACAGCCATGTCCGTGAAGTTTTTAGTTAACAATTAAACTTGTTTGATTATACTGCAGGATGAAGATGAAAGACGGCCATCATCTCGGTGTTCTTCACGTTTGTCTTCAACAGGGAGCAACAAGAAGCGTTGATGTGACACGTTGATTCTCAGTGTACATATTACTGTATCAAATTGTGTTGTTATATTGGAAGGACTTCCAAATGTGGCTCATACTCAAAGTAGCCTAATAGTTTCATGTTCTGAATATAAATCAGAGTTATAAAAACAACTACCTAGGGGACTAACTCACCAGGAGGACCCTGCCCCTTGGGACCACCTGCACACACGTCACATTCCCGTGTTGGGTTTAAAAATATTGGTCGGGTACTGCCACAAAATTGCAGGTTTAAAGATTTTTATTTTTTTTTTGCCCCATTATTCATCCGACAGATTGTAGTAGAAAAAGATTATACCATTTGATAGTAAATAAGTGATTGTTAGATATGGAAAATATTTTAGAATATTTGTCCGAGTCATGTTTGGAAGTTCTCTCAGGTTATACATGTATTTGTGAATCCCGTGACCAATGCATGTTCATGTGAGGGATATCGAAGCTTGAAAATGTAAATGACTTTGAACATCCTAAAAGAGAAATATGACTGAATGTAGCCTTTGGTAAGATGTAGAATTAATTTCATCTAGCAAATATTCATTTGAGTTTTGTCTTTGAAGTTAATTGCTTCCTTTGTTATGTGTGTATTGTTTCTGTTACAGTGTATTCTGAGTTCACATTACACTTTCATGCATGCTTGAAAGAATTATTGCCATTGATTGCAGCCACTAGAAATCAAAACAGTAGCATAACTGCCCAGAGCATCATAATATTGTAATCATATTTTACAGTGGAGTAGAGGTTATTATTTCATGAGAATGCTTTTTATGGGATGTGGGGTGGTGGAAAATGGACACAAAAACAAAACAAACAAAAAATCCAAGAAAACATCAATTTTGTTTAACAGTTACCCATATTTTTGTCTCCTTTCTGTTTTTTGCTATGGATGTTGTGAGATTATTAACTGGAAGTAAATTTAAGAAAAACCCATTGCACAGTGTTCTTCAGTGTAAGTTTGCTGATGAAATGGTTGTGTTGTTTCTTCCACAAATGAGTAATCTCTCAATAATCAGACTTTTCCAGCCAATTTCCAGGCTGTCATTTTATTGTGTTAAAAAAAAAAAAAACAGCTTCAGTGCTTGATGGGTTTTCTTACGGGCATGTCTGCTTAATAAAATCAAAATTTTTTATTTTTGGTAAAATTTGAAAAACTTCGATATTGGCTGTCTAATCCATTTTTGTGTCTGGCACAATGTGCAAAAATCACAAAACTTAGCGCTTTTAGAGTTCAAATTGGTGTCAATATATAATTTTTTTGTATTGTTGTAATAGGAACTCTTTCCAGCGATTTTCTCAAAATTGATACTTTCAGCAGAAAAATCCCTTTAACTTTTTTATTTTCTGTCTAAATAAGCTGAAATTTGCAAATGTATATCACACATTTGTATAGAGCCAAATTGCAATATCTCTATTCATTTTTGTTTTAGTATTAGTATGAAAAAAATCGATTAAAAATGAATCATAAAGTATCAGCAGTGGATTATGAGAGAGACAAGTTAAATGGATTTCAAAACCCTTCTGCACAAAGATTTATGGATATCCCAAGTTACCACATGCCAACTTTTCAGAACAATAGATAAAAAAAAAATGAAGTTATACTATAGGAAAAATAGAAATTTTATGTATGATAAAAATCAAAGATGGCCACTGCTATTGTTACATAATAAATGAAACAAAAAATTCTGTCCATCTATCATGTCCTAGCAACCCAATGAACAGATCTATGAGTTAAATTATGTTACATATGAAGAAATGGTGAAATTGGTTTATTTGCGCACACATGCCCTTAAAATGAGAGGGTTTCCTTTCATTACATTTTATACCCAGTACTGCCAACATCTAATGGAAAAAAGCAGCTCCTTTTTTCAAATCTTCCTTTAGGTAATGGTGGTGGACAATTTATGTTAATTGTTTAGTCTCCCCATACATCTTGTGTGATAAAAAAGATCAGTAAATTTTCATACAAGATAAATATTCTCAAAAAGACAGAAGTCACAAACGGTGGATACTGAAACACATTTATTTAACATCATCTGGGGTTATTGTATGAAAAACTTCATCTGTCGGGTCCATCTGGTATGAAACTTCTGGCTTGCGCATTTTATGTGAAAGTCTGGCCTCTACTCTGTGGTTGTACTTGGCGGCTTTCGACTGCCTGATGGCACGGCGAAACTGAAAAATACATTCATGGAAGACAATGAACAAATCAAATTTTCACCAAATGATCTCACAAACTGATAATGACAATTGAAACCCAAAAGTGACACACAAAACATATTGTGTCATTCTTTATAACATTAACAGAATGCTCTTTCAATTTTCAAAAAAGTTCTGAAAATATGACATAAAACTTTGATGAAGGTGCAAATGTATACATTATTAAGTTATGGTTTCAATCGTTTCATGTACTATTGCTTTGACAAACTGGCACAGTTGCTTTTTATTCACATGACAAGGTTGGGTGAAGCAAAAGAACAACACGAATGATCAATGCAAGGTGTCTGGGAAGCCAATTTACAAGCTTTTCATTTACAGTAACAAATGAAAAGTTTGTTTTTTTTTCTGCAGATTAAAATTGTTGGATTATACAAAAATCATGTTTTTTAATAAAACAATCAAATACTCCATACAAAATGCCACTTACGAGTTTTAAAATACAGGCATGAATGTTCACTACTGTAACGGCCACATGCTCACACAAGGGAAATTGAATTGAGGCCAACCTTATGAAGAGCCCACAGGAGGTGCATGTCAAAATTGGCAAAATCCAAGTCCATACTTGAAGTAAGGATGGCCCAACAAAGAAATATGTCAAACATGACACTAAAAAGGGCCGACAACCAAGGAAGGACTTACATCATTGGGTGAGATATAATGCGGATTCTGGTATAAAGTGGCTCCTCCAAAGCTGCCAGCAAATATGCGGATTGGGTTCAGGACAAATCTTGGACCTAGTGAAGATTGTGCCAATATGAAGAATTTAAGTCATTAACAGACAAGACAACATTAAACTCATCTTTGCTGTACCAGACGTATTTGTTGTTTACTCATTCAAATTAATACCTGTTTTCATTTACAGAACTGGTGGTAACTTACAAGCAAATTAAAAGAAAGTACTTCAGTAGGTTCAGTTGCTTTTATCATTTAAATCTTTCGCTAAAAAAATTTGAAGGGATGAGCTGGCATTCAAATTGCGATTCAAAATTATTTCAAAGATTAGACTACAAAAAACCACAAAGTACAGACACTCCAAAAGTCATATTCGTGACTCCCATTCATATTTTTCATGGAAAGATAAAATATTCATAGAAGTATTAAAAGGCTCAGTCCCGACCAAAGTACACGTACTTCCAAAATAAAACCTGTTTAAAAATTATTATAAAGTGTCGTGAAATCTTTCAACCTTTGACTTCTACCAAACCGACAGTTTTCTAGTGTTACATAGCTCTATGACTCAACACAAACATGTATGGGGTTCACATAGAAAAATCTGCTTTACTACTGAGAATACTGGGATCTACTTTTCAGTGAAGTTTTTTTTGGGTACATGGCAGGTTTTTTTCTAATAGTTGTTTCTGGCACGGGCAATTTCTAAAATCACTGGCCCCGTTAGGAAACCACACAAGTACAAGTCATCAAATGTGACATGAGAGAACGAAAAACCGTGTTCTACTTGAAATTGAAATCTATCCTCATCTTGAATGCATTTTCAGTTGAACATGTATAAAGATTGAAATACATGTTATTTTTCAGTGCAATCCTGTTATTTTTCAGTGCAATCCTAATACATGTATCTCGACACCAGTGGGACTGTCTGAATTGCATCGAGTAATGAGAAAGTAAAAATAACAGATTAGTGGTGGAAGAGAACGAAAAATATCCTGGGGAGATACAGGGCTGCCAACCCCTCTCCACAGTTTTTAGTAATGACCATGAAGAAAATTAGTAATATGTAAAAAAAATTAGTAAAAGTACTCATCTTACCGGATGGCGATAATTTAGTATTAAAATCTACAGAGACATTAAAAATGGACAATGTTTTTAAAGGAGGAGAAGTTGCTTACTTTAACACCACTGAAAACTACTATTACTTTAATTCAGATTGCCCTTCATTTTGTCATAGTGGGGCCAAAGTAAGGAACTCCTTCCTGTATGAATTGGTTTTTTTTTAATAAACTCACCAGTGATCCTCAAATGTTGGTTTTAACTTTTTATCTCCATCTGATCATCTTCAACATGGCATATAACTTGAATCCACTGTATTTACATTCTATTTACACTGTACATGCACAACATCAAGTGACCAGCTAGGCCTATACTATTTACAATATGTACACTGTTACTTCACAACTTGAAGTTAACTTATGCTTTGGAGAGCCTGCAAGCACTCTTTGCTTGCCTCAGCTGCTCCTTTGTGAACTTGGACTTGTAGCACACCTCCTCTCTTGACAGCATTCTGACTCTTTGGATCATCAGGGATGAGAGGACTTCAGTTGACATAGATGCTCGGAACTCAGTCTTGGCCTTCCGTACTAAATTGAAAACTCTCTCACATCCAGCATTGCTGTGGGGGATCACACACAGCCCCAACATGGCTTTGCAAAGAGACTTGAACTTGGGCTGGCCTTTATCATCTTTCAGCTGTGAGATCAAATGCCAGGCAACATCCACTCTTTCAGCATTGCAGATAGATGGGTTGAGCTTGTCCGCCTGGTATCTTGAGAACTCCACCTCCAGAACGTCCCTCTCCTCTGTAGAAACCAAGCATGGGAACTTCTTCACAAAATGTTCAAGTGAGTTATAGGACTGGTCCAGTCTGCTCTTCACATCAAGCACTTGGGCATTGGCTAGAGTTTTGTCTTGCAGGGGCAGTTTGTCAGAAATGTAAGTGCAGGCTTCCGAGGAAAAAAAGTCTCACTTCACCATAGAAAGCTTTCTCATCATCACTTGAAATCTTGCCGCCTTCTTTCATCTTGTTGATGTAATTCCTGACTTCTTTGCCGACTATGATGTCTTGTCTGTGTTTCTGGTTACTCCTCTCTGCATGTCTTACTTCAAACACATTGGTGCAGTCCTGTACAACCTTGGGCCTCACAAATCTGATCAGGAGTTCCAGGAAGACGTCTTGAAGGGACTCCTGCATTTGGTGGAACACTGTATCTTCTTTCTGCAGAAAGGTGTTGGCTTTGATGAATACAGGAATGGCGTTGTTCAGAAAGAGGCAGTAAGCTTTGGACATTGGATCTGCAAAGAAGGCCACAATTCGTTCAAGTCTGGGTGTTGGGTTTGTCTCTGCACTGAAAAAGGCTTCCAGAGCAGGCCACTGTTGTAACAGACGAGAAACGCACATCGATAATGACAGCCATCGTGTTGCTCCATGTTTCAGAATCTTGGACAGCTCCACCCCAGTCTCCACCTGGAACTTTTCGAACTCATTCCTCCTCTTGGCACTTTTGTCGAAATAGTAATAGATGTCAACCAGGATGTCCTCCACACTAACTTTCAATTGTGAGTTTCCTTGCTTTGCTGCTATGTGAAGGAGGTGGCATGGGCAGCCTTGAAGCATGACGCCAGGGTTCTTCTTTTTAATGAATGCAGCCACCCCTTTATGTTTCCCAGTCATCACAGATGCATTGTCACATCCAAACGATACACAGTTGGACCACGGAATGGAATGTTTCTTTAAGCCATCGTCAAGGATGTTGAATATGTGCTCTCCAGTTGAAGACTCCTTGCATTCTGCAATGTGAAGTACATCCGTTAACACTTTCCCATCGTCAGGGCTGTAGGTTCTGACAACCAGAGGATAGAGTTGATTGCACCCACTGTCATTACTCCCATCTGTTGCCAATGAAAATGGTTGTGCCCGCATCCTCCCCGCTAACTCCTTGCTGAGTTGTAGGCTGTCAGCTTTTAGAATTGCAGTCGTCTTTGTGCGTGCACTGCCATATTTTGCTGCAATCTTGGAGTCTGGAAACATGGCTCTAAAAAGCTCCCCAGCGTGGTCAGAGGCAGAAATGGGGATGTTGTGCTCCACAAGAAACTTCATGAACAGCATTTCGGCATTTGTAACTTTGTTCTCAAAATCCACAGTCGAGGAGTCAACGAAAACAGAATCCACGGGTCTGGTTTGACTCTGCGCATTGGTTCTCAGCTGGTGTTTGTTAGACTTAACATGCTTTCTTATGTCGTCGCGGCCTCCGTGAGAGATGAGAATGCCAGTGCCACGTCTTGCAAAATGCGTGACAGTCGCTCAGCTTCGATGTAGTAATGAAAGGCCATGACGTAGAGTAGTCCGTTTTGAACTTCTGCTCAACGCGAGGTTTCTTTGCAGCTGTCTTAGTAGGAGGCATTTTTACTGGCCACTTGTCTAATATCCACAGAAATAAACTGGTGCCTGTAGAATTAAAAGCTAGATCTAAATACACGCCTATCTAGCCTAGAACTCCAAGTAAAAACACTTAAATTTGAAACTCCCAAGTCAAAATCCGCACGGTTCATCAACAACAAAGAAGTTTAAAACAGAGGTGTGCAGTCATATCGGCGACTATCGGCTTTTAAAATAAATTTGTCGACATATAATACTCGCCCGGTCGTACTAGTTACAAAGAAATAAGAGTTAAAATCTCGATTATTTAAACAAACTTTGATGTCGAATCATATATCGAGTAGTTGACTTTTAGTACTCGCGCTGGCGATGCTGGCAGTGCCAGCGACGCTTGGAAAAAGTAGCCAAAAAATATTTATTTTAGGCCAAATTACCGGTTGACCGAAAAATAGTAATAAATCACCTTACGATCGCAATTTCGTAATGGAGGTTAGAAATAGTAATGATTACGAAAAAATCGTTCTGGTTGGTAGCCCTGGGAGATAAAATATCACCATTACAGTAAAAGTGTCCAATAAATATCGCAATTTTGTCCTTTCTTTCTTCTAACTGTCAGCATGCTGTTACCCGTTCCTCCAATATCATGGTTATGTGGGCAGTTGCCTGGCAAACATTTGCCAATGTCGGTGAGATGCTGTAGCTATTCATCAATAAGGTGCAGTGTTTTTCTTTTCAATCACAACTTGACTGTTTCTTCAGAAAAAATAACGATACCAATACACATGTATGCAGTACGACAGTTAACCAAGAGATCTAGGTCAAGGCCTGGCGTCAATGGCGCACGAATGTTTTGTTAAAAAATATAAATATAAAGAGGTCTTTTATTAGGAAGTTGCGTGGGTTTTTCGGCACAGTAGTAGAACTAGTGCACATGCTGTGCTCGGGTCGGGGAGAAATGTGCCGATATAAAAGGAAAGAATGGGGAATATTTAATAGCATTAAAGAAGGAACAGCTTGGGACTTAAAAATTGAGTCGAGTTACCCAGAATGTCAACCAAAGCCATGTCGAGATAAGTGGATTGGACTGCTTCCTTTTAATCCAAAGACAAAATAAAATTCATTCACAAAATATACAGCAAAAAAGGGTTGTCATCTGTAGTATGTATACTATTTCACGATAGAGATAGCAACATAGTTTTTCTATGAACAAAATCTAGCACAGTATTTGTAATTAAAATCCTGGACAGATGTCGAATTTGAAAAACTGTCCCCCCCATTAATCCAAAGAACTTCATCACTGACCTATCTCTGCTAGAGAACCATCCTCTGCCAAAATCTGGTAGTTTCTGAACCAAATGCGATTTTCTTGTATGGAGAATGTGAACACGTGGTCTGTGAAGGGCTGACTTTTGGGATGATGGTTGGGGGTTCCAAACAACTGAAAAGTTCAACAATTATACACTGTAAAAGTTTGTCCATCTATTTCCATTTCTGAAGAGCAAGTATAATTGCACTAATATGCGACTGGTCCACATCTATCTTGTATAAATTCTGGACAAGAAAAGTTCATCAATTTACAAAACATATACAGTGGAGCCCGCATAATTCAAAGTCGTTGGGAATTAGACTACAGTTCGATTTACCTCTGAGCCCGAGCAGAGAAAGAACCACTATCATGCTGTTTGCCCCATACCACACATGTAATTGCATCCTCTTGTAGTTGTAGAACCCCCACTCCCCCTCCCCAACATACACACACACACACGCAAACTGCATAGGAGCCTGTATGAGCCATGAGATCTTTTGGTTATTTTTTTCTTTGGAAGTGATGGTACCGTAGCAGTAAAACAAAAAAGCAGCACTGAATGGCTTAGGCCTCTTCTTAGAACTGTTCTGCTCAGCGAACTGTTCCCTGTCTTTATCTTGACCGCCTGCATTGTGTGAGACGTCATCAATCGATAAAGACATTCTCCTGTATATGATGTTCAAATGCAAGACAGTAGGCCCACTTTGTTGTCCCACCTTGCTATCAATGGTGTGGAATTACTATTACGCAGTGTAACAATGCCGTATCGTCCCCACTCCCCATCGATTGTAATGTGGTGAATGTGTAAACATTGCAGCGACATATTTGCTGTACTGACGTGCTAAGAACCTTGTGTAAGTGAGGTCTTTATTCCTCCAGAGCCTTGCCATAATTTTTACGCTTAATACAGTCGTGTGATGCTATATAGCTTAGCAAACATTACCTAGTGTGTAGCAAAATGGCTCTAGGTGAGCATGCTGGACACATTGTGAGGCTCGTGGTTTTACTGTGTGTAATTTATGTTCTACGGTATACTAGGTCTTGGCTGTACCTGTTGTGGTTACATCAGCTACCGATAAATCTATTGATCATAATGCGAGCACCACCACACACTGATGTTGTTGGCTGATATTGGTCATTGGGGCAGGGGTCCCACCTGTACCACTGCCACCCTCCAAGGCATGTTTCTCGCTTGGTCGGATAGACATATAAGAGGAAGGCTCTTTAACCTACCCATTGCATCATTGTTGGCACCTCTACCTTCCTCCTCAATTGCTGCTAAGAGTAAAGAAGTGTTGAACAGTCCCGTGTCAGCGTGTTTGCGGAAATTGCTTTTTACGGCCACGGGACTGGAAGTCAGAAGTTACATTGAGGATGAGCGCGCGCGATCAATTCGATTTACCAGAATTGGGGCGGTTCGAACTCGAATTAGCAGTAAATGTTTAATAGAGATAAAGAAGGGAAAAAAAAAACTCATTTCAAAATCACCTCCATTTAGCAGAAATTCGAACAACCAAAGTTCAGTTTACACGGACTCCACTGTAATTCTATTAAAAATTTATTAATTTCATTTGCTTCAGTTTTGGCCTGTCTCTAAGTACTCTAAGACAATGTTTCAAGATAATTGAAGAGACAGATTTTGTCAGGAAAGAATGACTGAAGACAAAAAAATCTTACAATCTTCCTAAAACCAATACTACTGACATTTACCTGTGTAAAAAGTTCTTTCAGCAAAATCCAGTGAGGCTCTGAATCAAAGGCCTGAAATTAAAAAGTAACATAACATATAACCTTAAAAAAAAAAATAATAATAAAAATTGTACATTAGTATTCAGTATGTAATCAAAAACTACCGGCATTCACTGTTCCCAACACTGTGACATTTGTTTCTCTATTGGAATAGATTTATGACCATTCACAATTATTTCTTTCCATATATTAGATCTATATATGAATTTGTAGTCGGTGGACAGCTAAAAAAAAAAAAAAAAAAAATCTATTAACAAGATTTCCATCAAAAGCTCACTGTCATGATTCGGATGTTGTTAAAACTCACGCAGAGAGTGAGTTGTTGTTGTTTTACCAGGGCCATGAGAAATTGGCTGGTGGCCTTGAACGGCCCTCGCGAATTATAGTTGGTGAGTAAATAAATGTAAAGTTAAACTGTTAGATTCACGCTTGTCGGTTTTAATGTTCATGATTAATAAGTAATGGAGTAGGGGTGAAACAAGGTGGGGATAGTTGACATTGTTAAGTATGACTAGACAAGTTTTTGCACGTTAACTGGCTGGTAGAATAGTGCAGACGTATTACTACAATTAAAATGGTGGGAGGTTTCGGCCAATGAGATAGCTGAACTAATTGGGCCAGCGGACTAGCACTGCTGGGTAGTTAGATAGTATAAAACATCGTGTAACGTTCAGATTTATTGAATACAGACGAGCAGAAGCATCGTGTCGTGAAGTATCTCCGGTTGGCCAGTACCTGAACTGTGTGGTTTGAAGACTAGAAGTCCTTGCTAACGGACTGACTGAGCTCTAGAAAGAAAGGTCTGAGTGGGCTGACCTTTGAAAGCCCACGCTGCGCTATTTTGATGTTCGCGCCTACCAGTAGGCGTGACCAATGGTAATATATCTTAGTTGTTCAAGCATAATAGAAGATCAGAGATAGAGAGAGAACCACAGCCTCATAGGAAGTCTAAGGAAACCCCAGCTGGCACTCGACGACGAGTGGCCTGTGTTATAGAATTATTTCCATAGTATGATTGAAGTAATATGGCACATTGTTGATGAATTGAATAATGATTGTGCATATATATAAATAGTTTTTTGCAACTGCGTAATTACCTACAAGCCGAAGTGTGCTTCTGTAGGCTTGGAACGTACTGGGCTCTCCTAACATTCAAGCCCATATGATTTAGGGAGAGTTTGCCTGGCGACTGGCCAGTGGCGACTCAACTGTCACTTTAAATTGATATCTTGTTTCGTATAATATACCTATTTGCTATTGATTGCAGTACATCCAATAAGGAACCATAATTACATGAATATCATAGATTAAGTTAATAATTAGAATTTATTGCCTTGAATATACCTCTATTGTCTTTTGTTTTGTTTATTAATATTTATGTAAAACATGGCCTGACCGGCCTGACATATATAGATACTCTAGTTGTTTAATACTTTTCTTGTGTGGTTGTGTCCGAGTGTGAGTTAGCTGCCTCTCGTGCAGTCGAATGCTCCCCAAGACCCTAACTCTGCTCGTGACACTCACACCAATTTTTAGATAAAAATATGAACTTACTTTGTCAAAAGACAGTAGTGGCCGAGATCCCTTTAAACAGTTGCCCGTTAATTTCAGCTCACTCATTGTATGAACTGTTGACAGAAAGATAAAACAATATACTGTACGAGAATAACACTAATGATAACAATCTATCACAGGCAATGTGAAAAGATTAACAATTACAAGGCATGCAATGAATAACTTAAAGGCCAAAACTAGTTTATACATTGTGTGAGTTTACAACAGCACAACATAACACAGATAGGCCTGTAGGCACGAGACAAAGGCCTATTGTGTTATTTTCACACACAATTTCAAATGGCATGCTGATGACTAAAGATGATAGCATATTTCTCTAAAAAAATTTTTTGTTTTATCAAACACTTTTGTCAAAGGAAATGCCCCTGCAAGGACAGTGCCTTTTAACCCTAGTCCTGCAACACGCGAGGCCATTATTTTGTCCAACACGCTTAACCGCGGGTCCTGCGGGAGGCCACATTTTTGTATAGCAACGGTGCACCTCGCGCTTTGTTTATTCGGTTGCCAAGGCTGTCGTCGTTTTTTCACGTTTTTTTTTCCACACAATTTTCGCCTGTTTATCCATCCTGTCACCCCTACTATATCTAACAAAATGGTATCGTCTGGTTACATTTATTACGATGCAACTATTCGCAACTATTCGTCATACTCGTGTAATAGTACTGACGGTCTGAAGTTCGAACTGGGGAAAATCTTGGGGAAACTTTTACTTTGATGCTGGTTGTCGTCTACATGTGAAATGAGAAGAAAGGGGCCATGTGCGTATTTGAGACACCGTTCTACGTCTGTAATTATGAATTCCGATGTAATATTAGGGCATGCTGCATAAGGGCGTCTGTCAGTAGGTTTTTCATCAGGGAAAACTGGGAGAAAATGACCGAATTTGTTGTTGGTCGCTGTCTTTATTTGATGTGGTAATTAGAGAGATATTGTGTTACTTTGATTAAACCGCTTTTCAGTACATGTATGTGCTCTACGACCTGGAACTGGAAATCAAATCTCTCACTAAAACTAACATTATAGTAAGTGGACGCTTTACATAGTAGAGGAGGGAGAAGGCAATGTCACGATACATGTGGTTAGTACATTAAGCGAATGGCTTAAATAATAATGTGTTCACCTGAATGGCCTGACATAGGGACAGAAAAAGCGCAGAGGTCTTGGGGAAAATGATAAAAAATGTGTTAAACGGCATGTAAATGCAGAAAATTCTTGATTTGGGGCCTTCCATTTCACAATAAAACCTACTGCATATCATCACAAGTACTTTATCCAAATATCATAGGGTTCCCTTACGATTTATCCACCACTATTGTTGTTATTGCGTCCTGAAGTATACGCGATACAGGTGTTCACAAGGACTCGATTGACCCGACCGCCGAGGTTATCGGCAACACGCGAACGATCAGCTGACTGGCCGCTGGCTATCCCCACACGGGGCGTTACATGGACGAGTTCGCTCAACGCGGGACGAGGGTTAATATAAAATTTATTATCTTTTCATGAACACAACTCTAGGACATGACTTGGCAGCATCAGTATGCAGTGGGTCACAAGAGCTTCCCTGATAAGTTAGTCCTCTAAAGGGATAGTTTTACTGTACAGTCTTCGAAATAATGTTTAACTGCTGCTTGATTGCCACATCATTTCTTCATACCTTTTTTATGGAAAGACATAGAAGTACAAGGAACTGACTGTCCCTTCTAAGCACTTCCTTTGCCAATATATGTAGTTATTTGGGGCTGCAGCTTTCGTTCCCAGCTAAAGTACACAGCTTTTGAACACCACAGGACAATAAATCAATACATGTATACACAGAGACAAAAGTTGTTTTTGTTTAACTGATGATGAGATTTCAAGACAACTCACTGTTCTCCACAAGAAATTTTGCTGAAGGTCCCTTGGGTACATTGGAGGCCCTGTGGTGAATTAAGTGTTAAAAAAGTAAATCGTACAAATTCCAGTCAATACCTGGACCTAAAATATGTGAAAACTGAAAGTTTCAAAATGCAGTTGGAGTTCAAATACATGTATATGTTTTTGTGAAGCTAAGAAACTTCAAAAAAAAATTATAATAAAATAAAATACAATTTTTGCTGAAGAACTGAAATTCGCTGATACAAACACTGCTTAAGCCACACTCCATCAGCTTAAGGACAAGGTGGTCTAGAGGCAAGGTGCTCGCCTCTCATGCCAAGGGTGCCGGGTTCAAAACCCGGGCAGATCAGGCATGTTGGAAATTGGGATTTTTCTCATAGTTTCAAGTCCCTGATCCTATTGTGGGGTAGGATCGAGTACCTAGTCTTCTCGAAAAGGACGACAAAATTCGGAGGGCCCATGTGCACATTGCGCACGTTAAAGATACCTTGGCAGTTGGAAATCGTAAAGAGCAGGCAGAAAGGCCGCTGCCCGGGCAAAATTGAAATCAATAGATTAAAATTTATCCATATCATCCCCCCACCAACAACAATAAAATTTATTATTCATTATTAAATATATATTATTATTAATAAATATTCAAATATTATTTGTATTGTGAGTTGTGAGTTGCCTAACAGGCTGCGTCACAATTTGCTCTGAGATAGAGAGAGATAGAGAGAGTGAGTGAGCGAGACAGGGAGAGAGAAAGGAGCAGTGTAGTGTGTTGAGCGCTTCGCTGGCGCTCCATTCTGCTCTGTGGTTGACAGGTTTCTTCTGTAAAGCGCATAGAGCATTTTAAAAATGGATATGCCCTATATAAAATAATAATAATTATCAGTTACAACATAAATTTATAAAGAAGGTCCTGTTTAATCACTATCTGTGAAGACTGTGTATGTCAAGACCAGATTTAATTCATAAGAGTAAATTTTTGCGAGAGCAGTAAGTAATTTTTAGAAACGTAATTATTGTACGAGCCAGCATAACTTGGCCTTGAGCTGGTCTCGTAAACAATGTGTTTTGAACAGTTTTTCCCTGATAGATAGACAGAAGGTGGGGAAGGATAGAGGGACAGCGTAGGTGTGCATGACTGAGCACTTGTTGTATCTCGTGTTTTGAACTAGGGGTAGTAAAGAGGGAAGGGGTGAGTAGGAATTAAATGTTATTGAGACGTCTGTTGACGTACAGAAAAACCGTGATCCAGAGTAAAAGCTCGGGGTTTTGAACATGTTAAGAATTTATTGCTATAAAATTTATATTATATTGTATTGAAGTAATTCGACCTTTGATGTCGACCCAAGGTCGTTGCGTAGGGCTGTTACTTAAAATAACTCAGTTCGGCAGCTGAGCTAGAAGTGGTTGCACCAATCACAATCCAGGAATTAGACGGTAAGCTGCAGATGCAGTCCAGTATTTAAGGCCATACAGAACTTAGTTCTGGGCCACATGTAGAAAATCCATTTACGAGGTGGACGGCGATAGTCCTCAGCCAGATGAGGGACATGGAGACGCAGTTGAGCAGTCCATTGTGAGGGGCCTGATTTAAAGCTCCAGAGCCTAAGCTACTTGGTTTGATATAAACCCACAGCGTTTACATCCAGCGCTCTCACACCCAGTGAGGGCCGCATGGTGAGAGTCTATACTAATTTGTAATGATGAAAGTGAACCGTTCTACTTACTTTTGAAGACAGTTTCAGAGCTACCGCCAGACAACGCATGGTTGTACAAGCATTCTCCATGGCGTGTCTAGAGGAAATGTCCACATCATAACATGTCTCATTGAATTAATAGAATTTAAACTGTTAAATCTGTCGCCACGTGCGCGGATTCTATTTGCCATATAACTCATATGACCTGCAAGTAGTTAGATTGAATTCGTTAGTCTTTATAAAAGCTGTAGTTCCATTAGTTAGATTCAGTTGCCTTTGAATTGATATATATATTTATAATTATATTTGTTACATTAATTCCTGTAATTAAACTGCTCTACAGTTCTGCTAAAATTGAAAGCAATTGATTTATTTAGTTTCTAGAGTGCAAGTATTTATTTTTGTGTGTTCGTCGATTGTGGGAGCGGACCTCGAAAGAGTGTCAGTCGAAATATCCCCATGTAACCCACATCGCGACACTGGAGGGGACACTACACACCATTGTTTAGTTTATAGTTTATTTAGATTAGAGTATATCGTTTTTCTCTTTGATTAACTTTTGTTTTTTTTCAGTTTCAGTGCTCACGTGGTCTTCACGTTGAGCTACTTTAATTACTTCATTGTATTTAGTTTTGTATACTGCTTTCTTTCATTATTTGTTCCACATATTTCCGGCTCTCCCATTGACCCGAGGATCGAGGCCAAGGAGACTTCAACATAACTAAACGAAGAAAGACAAACGTACTGACTGTGGTGTACGCAAGGGCTAAAGGAATCTCCACCAGTTCCTTGAGTTAAGTGATTCCATCCTTAATATCGTCTGCGTTAAGGAGTTGAGTGTTCCTCCTTCTGTTTTACAGGCTCATTTTACTTTTTCTCTGTGTTTAGGAACCCACGGGCGGTGGCGAGGGCGTTCTTACGTTTGCGGGTCCCCCCTGCCAAAGTGGTGGCTTGGTCGCAGACTCTGCCGTCTCGACGACAGATTGTGCGGTCTCGCAACACCAGTGGTTATTGAAACTGTGGGAAGTCGCATTCGCGAGAACGGACTTTGATAGGGATCTGTACACTTTGTTTAGATTGTAGCGTTTCCATCTTCCTCGTTGTTTTAGGAAGACGTCTCTCTTGTCCTCTTCTTAATCCTATCTGTAAATATGTTCAGACTGTAGAGTTTGTTATTGTCCGTCTTTTCTTGTTGGTCTGGCGTCTAGTTTCGTGTTTTTGTTTTTATTACACCTTACGTACATTATAATTATACATTCCTTTGTTTCTTATTTTACCTAAGTAACTCATGTGTCTACATTGACACATTGATTGAGTAATTTGATCTGGTTATTGAGAGTAACGATTTTATTGAATTGTTGGAACCCGTGCAGTTAGCACACTGCCAGTTCTATGGAGCTTATTAAGCGTCATGTATAACCGATCTCGTCTTTATATTGACGAGCTCCCGAGAGGGCAGTATTAGGCTGTTTAGGGAGGTGACTTTTTTTTTTTGAGTAGGGATATGTAGTGAGTATTGATTTTATTGTCGGCTGGTGCCGCCGCCCGAAAAGCAATGAATTTGTCTCATGGGAAGAGTCTGTATCAGTATCGAGGTGATGTCGATATAAGAGCTATGTGAATTATATATATTGAGTATACTTTTTTTTAGTCGTCTCCGTGTGACGTCGACCCGAGGAGAGCAATAATGAGATTGCCTCATGGGATGGATGATATTGGTATTTTTCGATTATTTGAGAGATGTTTGGCAGTGCTAACGTAGTACACTGCGTATCCGCGTATTATTGTTGAACCTTCTTACAGGCATTGTAAGCCCCACAGGGCAGTGTAAGGCCTCAGGGCAGTGTAAGGCCACAGGCAGTGTAAGACGCCGAGATGCAGTGTAAGACGCCGAGATGCAGTGTAAGACCTCTGGGCAGTGTAAGGCCGCAGGCAGTGTAAGACCGACGGGCAGTGTAAGACCGACTAGTTATGTAAGGAAGGGAGTATTCGCGTTTTGAGATATTTTGCAGTGGTAACAGAGGACACTGCGTGTTCGCGTTTTTGAGAGTTTTTTGCAGTGGTAACAGAGGACACTGCGTGGTCGCGTTTTAAGAAGTTGTGAAGTAGAGTGGAGTTGTTTTTTTTATACAACCGATTATGTCTATGGTTTTTCCGCGTTTCGTGGACCATCTAACGTATTACTAGATATGACAAGTAAGAATACTGATTATGATTGTAACTCTCCATGCGGTCAGTGGATGAGTTATCTAAGAACATACCCGATATGGATATTGAATTGAACCGATTATGACTATATACCGAGATGACTGTGACACTTGACGTGTGCATGGCTTGCGTACGGAAATGTCGCATTAAATTAACTGCTATCGCCTGGTGGCATCTCATCTATCCCGGATTGGATATAATTAGAAATAGGTTAAAGTATAATGTTATTTAATTGAGATCTAGATTATTATTGAATGCGAGAAGCGCTATATAATTCTTAAATCAAGACGAGCGCTACGCAGATTTTGAAAGAGTACGTCAGACTAATTATCTTGTCGACGTTTATTTCAGCTTAACTATGGCGAAATTTGTAATTGATAGGCCAGAATATGTTGCTATTTTATAGTCTGTTAAGCATTGAGGTTGAGCATTTTTCACCTTTTTCGGAGACCGTGGATGGTTTCACATTATATTGTCCTACCAATTATGGACATTCTTTCTCAAAATTTCCATGTGATTCCTTTTTCCACTAGCGTCCATCCTGACCATGACCTGAGTTTCAGACAACCTTGACGCCTTTGTCTGCGGGTCAATGAGATGAGAAAATGGCAAACCGAGCGACCAGACCTACTGCTGCCAGGATACCATTACTTTAATTAACTATTGTTCGTTCATGTGCTATGAATGTTTTAATTACGCTCAATGAAGCGATGAGCTAGTTGCTCAATATTTTAAGTCTTTACAGTATGTCTTTGTGAAATAGGTTATCACTTTAATTGTAACGATATTGTTACATTACATATATTACACTATACACAATTACCACATATATTATAGAACGTCGCATATGTCCTTCAGAATGCACGTTCTCAACAATTTTTTTCATGACTTTCAGTTAACGCTATAGTTTTTCCATATGGCTTCCAAATGTATTCTGACTTAATGACTTTAGTACACATTGTGTCGTTCAAACCCTAAGTTTTCACTGGGGTGGGGGATGTGTCAAGACCAGATTTAATTCATAAGAGTAAATTTTTGCGAGAGCAGTAAGTAATTTTTAGAAACGTAATTATTGTACGAGCCAGCATAACTTGGCCTTGAGCTGGTCTCGTAAACAATGTGTTTTGAACAGTTTTTCCCTGATAGATAGACAGAAGGTGGGGAAGGATAGAGGGACAGCGTAGGTGTGCATGACTGAGCACTTGTTGTATCTCGTGTTTTGAACTAGGGGTAGTAAAGAGGGAAGGGGTGAGTAGGAATTAAATGTTATTGAGACGTCTGTTGACGTACAGAAAAACCGTGATCCAGAGTAAAAGCTCGGGGTTTTGAACATGTTAAGAATTTATTGCTATAAAATTTATATTATATTGTATTGAAGTAATTCGACCTTTGATGTCGACCCAAGGTCGTTGCGTAGGGCTGTTACTTAAAATAACTCAGTTCGGCAGCTGAGCTAGAAGTGGTTGCACCAATCACAATCCAGGAATTAGACGGTAAGCTGCAGATGCAGTCCAGTATTTAAGGCCATACAGAACTTAGTTCTGGGCCACATGTAGAAAATCCATTTACGAGGTGGACGGCGATAGTCCTCAGCCAGATGAGGGACATGGAGACGCAGTTGAGCAGTCCATTGTGAGGGGCCTGATTTAAAGCTCCAGAGCCTAAGCTACTTGGTTTGATATAAACCCACAGCGTTTACATCCAGCGCTCTCACACCCAGTGAGGGCCGCATGGTGAGAGTCTATACTAATTTGTAATGATGAAAGTGAACCGTTCTACTTACTTTTGAAGACAAGTTTCAGAGCTACCGCCAGACAACGCATGGTTGTACAAGCATTCTCCATGGCGTGTCTAGAGGAAATGTCCACATCATAACATGTCTCATTGAATTAATAGAATTTAAACTGTTAAATCTGTCGCCACGTGCGCGGATTCTATTTGCCATATAACTCATATGACCTGCAAGTAGTTAGATTGAATTCGTTAGTCTTTATAAAAGCTGTAGTTCCATTAGTTAGATTCAGTTGCCTTTGAATTGATATATATATTTATAATTATATTTGTTACATTAATTCCTGTAATTAAACTGCTCTACAGTTCTGCTAAAATTGAAAGCAATTGATTTATTTAGTTTCTAGAGTGCAAGTATTTATTTTTGTGTGTTCGTCGATTGTGGGAGCGGACCTCGAAAGAGTGTCAGTCGAAATATCCCCATGTAACCCACATCGCGACAGTGTAGGCACCTGTGATTGTGTGCCAAAACAAGCACATTATGACATGAAATACTAGCACAGTTGGGGTTAAAGGTCTATGATAATCTTTTTTTTTTTCAAGCAACAACTCAATAAAAAAAGATTTTCAATTCTGCAAGATTATGAAATACGATTTTTAGAATTGAATATCACAGAATTCAGTGGCTAATAAATTATGTGCAATAATAGAGTAAAATATCTGTCAAATGCGAACTCTTGCAAGCACTGAACTTGTTCAAACCAGATGAACTGGAAATGGGTACAAGGGGGGGATAATTTACCAAGAGAAAATGCAAAATTTACATGCCTGAGATCTGAGTCTGAATATATACCATGGCCTTTAGTGTTTTAGCGATAAAAGTGTTGTCATTACAGAACGGAAATATTAGGCACACAAATCTACCATTGAAAACATTCTGACACATCTGTTCCCACGTATAGATTGCTCTGCTTTTCCTGTCAGCAATACAAATAATTTATACTCAGTTAAAACATGGGCTTGTCTTATTATTAGTGCTAAGTTTCTTCTGCAGCACCCCTGCGCCTTGTAGAATCCATTTCCTAAGTTGTCCACTACAGTTAATGTGCCGGGCTGAGTGAAACGACGAAGACAGTATCACATCCAATGATGTTTAAAAAAAAAGAGAAACAATTCATGTCTATTACCTACCACAAATACACATCCTGTTTCTTCTTTCCCTCAAAATACAAACATTTGTTGCAATTCTTCATTTCACAGATCTGCGAAGGATGAAAGAAAAGAAACAAAGAATACTTGTGTGTATAAGAAAGCAAGACATTTTGCAGATAATGTGATGAACTTAAAGTTTTAAATGGTTTTGTACAGTTCTTTTACTAAAGAATACCATCCAATTTACATCCAATCAAAGAACAAAAAAATTGCACATCATTTTTTATTGGAATATTTGTAAATGTTCTTTGAACTTTGTATACCAGGCTCAAATAATTCATATCACCTAATACATGATAATGAGCCTGCTTGTGCCGCAGAGATTATCAGCACTGTCATTGGCCAATTGAAATTTTGTCAAATTTGACATTCCCTATGCAACCCCTTAACCTGATTTCTAACTTTCTACCCCTAACTTGATTTTTAATTGAGATAAAACATATTACCTGCATTAAAAACAAATATCAATAGTATTACAATTGTGCTACTTGTGAAAAAAAGTTTATGAATTAAAGGATGGTTAAAGTAAAGATTACCTTTCTAATCAGCTCGATGTGAGTCCTACTTACCTCATTGATAATGAAGAGTTTATCCTTTCTGTCCATCTTGGGTTCTGGAAGTCAGGAAAATTGTTAAATTTAAGTCACAAACTGAAGGGATCTGACAATAATGATTGTCATGCATTATACATGTTCAAATGACTAAG
Organism: Onchidella celtica; assembly: GCA_963931925.1. NCBI lineage: Eukaryota > Metazoa > Mollusca > Gastropoda > Systellommatophora > Onchidiidae > Onchidella > Onchidella celtica. The sequence continues at coordinate 72,415,936 of OZ007571.1, forward strand.
AACAAGAACACTGCAATCTTTTGTCACTCTAAGAGTAAAAGTCAAGAACAGAAGGAAAAGGCTCCAACTAGCCCCTTAAACCTAAAATGCTGTTAAAAAATGAAATATAATACATGCAGCAGCAAAATAGCTTGACACAATTTGTAAAAAAAATGCAGCTCTGAATTCTTCAGTTCTTATTTGTAGACTGATGTACGTTGAAGATTATGACTGTAAAACTGCAATTCCACAAAACAATATCTCGTGAAATTTCTAAAATTCTAGTCAATTCCTGGGGATAGTTCAACTGACAGAACTTGTTTAAATACTTTTGGTAGTGACATGGTACATTTTCATTCAGAAGAAAGGCAACAGAATTCTTATGATGACTCAATACGAAGTGTTTATCCGCCGATACTGTCTGATAAAATTTCCTCCAGGATTTTTTTTATCCGCCAACATAAATTCTGCAACAAGTGATGTCCCCTGATTCGAACCCTTCTCCATCTTCCTCCCTTGTTCCGTTCATCACGATCAACGTTCGCATTGCGCACGTGTTGAAAACGATGGCATAATTAAAATTGGAGAGGCTTTTCTGAATAAAAATGGAATTTTGATTAAATGGATACATATGAAGGTTCAGGTCTTATCCGTAGAAATGGGTTTCTTGGTTCAATCATGCTGATGTAGTAAGAATTCCCTGCCTCACAATTGCTCAGGGTTCTCAGTAGCGTAGTGGTTAGCATCTTTGTCTGTCAGTCAGGGGACCTTCGTTCGATTCTCAGCAAGGCGTTTTCTTTTTTTTTGAAAAACTGTTTATTATATTAGGAATCATTTTTTCTTTTTTAATCCAAGAACAATGATAGGGAGCAAATCCAGTTGTTGTTTTTTTGTATCTTCACCTGTCAATCAGGGGATTTTTTTTTGTATCTTCACCTGTCAATCAGGAGACAGTGGTTCGATTCTCAGTGGGGTAGGTTTTTTTCCCTTCTTTTCTTATCAAAGTCTTTTTATCAGCAATCAATCTGTTTGGTTTTTTTTTATCCAACTACAATAATAGGGAATAAATCCAATTTGTTTGTTTTTTCCAAATTAGTCAACACCAATACCTGCAGATAAACCCGAACTTTATCCGCCGATAATGTTGGCGACCCAAAATCTGCCGATCATGTTGGTGGATAAACCCAAGATTGTATCCGCTGATAATGTTGGCGGATAAACCTGAGCAGTATCCGCCGATAATATTGCCAACCAAGGCTGTATCTGCCGATAGTGTTGGCAGCCCAGGCCCTATCTGCTAATAATACTAGCGGATAGACCTGGGCAGTATCCACCAACATTATCAGCAGAAACCTGGGCAGCATCCGCCAACATTATCGGCAGATAAACCTAGGCAGTATCCGCCGATAATGTTGGAGGAAAATGGCAGCCGACTCAATATATGTTACTATGTTTAACTTTTAATTTAACCGCCAACCTGCTTTTGAGTGGGGCATCAAAGTCCGCAGATCAACCATTAAGTGTCGAGTTCTGTATGATATCCCTCGTGATGAGAAGATGAGAGTCCTCTGCTTGTTTGTCCATTTGGTCTATTGAAGAAAAAGAATATTTACAAGAAGCTTATCAAGATGAAATGTTTCTACTTTCAAATTAACTATCTATAGATAATCTTGAAGCATCATTTAAATAATTCCACTATCCCCCCCCCCCCTTTCTAAGTAAAACTGGGCCTTTGACAACATGTAGGGGGCCCCCTATAGATCTAGATTAGATCTAGATCTAAGTCTAGTCAGCAGATCTATAAAAGTCTAGATCTAGATCTAGATTTCTAGATAAGATCTAGATCTAGCTCTAGACTCTAGATATCTCGACATCTCTGACTAAAGAAACATCATGTGTTTCCATGATGTCGGAAGGCAGGACGAAGAAGTGACTGACGAGCATTAGAAAATTAATGACAACACTCATATATACCTGTCTTTGAACTGGGGCATCTGACCTCAACACAGATTCCAACTGTACGTCCTTTTTTCTCTTCTTCACATTCGTTTCCATCTTGCTCTCCTGTATTCTCTTTCGCTTCCCCATGCTGTTTTCTGTATTTTTGTCGCACCATCAACTGCGGAAAATAACTTTCTTTAACGGAGAGCTCTAAATATCCGGTGCAAAATCTCTCGTTTTCGCTTTTGTTTTTTAACAGATAATAATAGAATTTTCGTCCTGATTAATTAAAATACGTGTATATCTTTTGTTTTCTTGTAAAATTATGAGCACAATGATGTTATTACATGTAAAAATATTATTCTTGTTGAAATGAGTAATTTTTGGTCTAGAGACAAGATGCTCGCCTCTCATGCTGATGGTAGGCCTACCGGATTCAAAGGTCGGTCGGTGCGGGAATGTTAAGATTTTTCTCATATTTTCCTGTCCCTGATCCTATGGGAGGTAGGACCAAGCACCTAGTCTTCTCGGATAAGTACGAAAAATCTCGGAGTGCCCGTGTGCACGTTGCGCATGTTAAAGATACCTTGGCAGTTGGAAATCGAAAAGAGCAGGCCGAACAGGCCGCTGCCCAGGCAAATTAAATAAAATTCATCGGTACCACTCCCTCTCCCTCCTCCCTCATCCCTCCTCTCACCTCCCCCCCCCCCCCAAAAACCCCGCCGACCGGCGTTGCCCTGCTGCGACGATGTGTCTGCTCCAGTTGTAACTGGGCTGCAATGACACAACGGCAAATTTCCCAAATGGGATTAAGAAGTATACAAAACACACAACATAAAAAAATACAAAAATTATTTTGGCTTTCATAACTACATTGCATACCTTTATTGGTAATTAAAGCTCCCGCCTATAAGATGTTGGCTAGGCTTGTGTCCCCATTCTGATTTAGCTTTACATGAAGGCTCCATCGACGTATCATCCATCCATCCATCCATCCATTTAACCATCCATCCATCCATCCATCCATCCATCCATCCATCCATCCATCCACCCATCCATCCATCCACCCACTCATCCATGAATCCATCCATCCATTCATCCGTCCGTCCACCCATCTATCCATCGACCCATCCGACTATCAATCCATCCATTTAACCATCCATATATACATCCATCCATCCACCCACCCATCCATCCATCCATCCATCCATCCATCTGTCTGTCTGTCCCTCCGTCCGCTCATCCATCCATCCATCCATCCATATATTCATCCGTCCTTCCACCCATCCTTCCATCCATTCATCCATCCATCCATTGACTCACCCACCCACTCATCTATCCATCCATTGACCCATCCATCCATCCACCCATCCACCATCCATCTACCCATCCATCCATCCATCCATCCATCCATCCATCCATTCATCCATCTATCCATCCATCAAAGCACCCATTTAGTCGAATTTGTGACAGAGATTGTGTTCGCAAGTGTGTTGAGACATCAATCCATCCATTTAACCATCCATCTATCCATACATCCATCCATCCACCCACCCACCCATCCATCCATCCATCCATCCATCCATCCATCCATCCATCCATCCATCCATCCATCCATCTGTCTGCCTGTCCGTCCGTCCGCCCATCCATCCATCAATCCATCCATATATTCATCCGTCCATCCACCCACCCATCCATCCATTCATCCATCCATTGACTCACCCATCCATCTACCCACCCACTCATCTATCCATCCATATCCACCCATCCATCCATCCATTCATCTACCCATCCATCCATTTAGTCGAATTTGTGACAGAGATTGTGTTCGCAAGTGTGTTGAGACAGCATCGCTATAGGAAAATGAGACGTTTAATTTTACAGCAACTGTGTTTTCTTTGCCCTGCGTGTGTTCCTGTAATGATAGGTCTTTCTCATGGTGGGCGTACTTTTGAGTTGATACAATATAGGTCAAAGTCTGTAGGTCTACTTGTGTGTTTTCAAGTGTGGTGAAAAGCCACTAGTGTTGAAGTGTACAGGCGTAAGAAATTGGGTGTGAGTGATAAGATCAGGGCACACTCGTATTCAGTAAATCTGTGGACTTTTATACAAAGTGACAGGGGTGAGAGAGAGAGAGAGAGAGAGAGAGAGAGAGAGAGAGAGAGAGAGAGAGAGAGAGAGAGAGAGAGAGAGAGAGAGAGACAGACAGACAGACAGACAGACAGACAGAAGACAGAGACAGACAGACAAACAGAAAGGGGGTGATGATGAGGAGGGAAAGAGAAGAGAAGAGGATGAGAAAGAAAGAGAAAAGGAGAACTTTTAGTGTGTGTATTGGGAGGGGCTGGGGGGTGGGGGGGGGGGTAATAACAGAAAACAAAACAAGCAAAAGATGTAGGTTTTGGGAATATGGAACAGAAATGACGAGTACACAGTTTTTATGCTTATAAAATTAGATATCAATCCATCTATCTCTCAACTGTGCGCTAAACTTTTCCAAGCAAACCATGAGAAACACAGTTTACAAATTAGACGTAATGCCGATTTTGTAAAACATTCAAACAGCTTGATCCAATTCAAAAGAAAAGTTAAAACAGCGTGGTTTACAAAAGCGTATACGCAGGATATGTAACATTCTTGAGACAGTGATTATGTATAGGTTGATGAAAATGTGTGTTGTGTGACTGAGAGAACTGTTAGGCGCTTTAGAGCACTCTTCTGTGGAATGAGGCGCTATAAACATGACTTATTCTTTCTTCTTCTTTTTCTTCTTCTTCTTATTATTATTATAACAGAATTCTGTCCTTGTGATCTTTATGGGCGTAAAATGTCTAGCAGGTTGACATAATTATTGGTTGACGAATGGGTAGACTGACTGACAGAAAGATGGGGCGCATAAAAGTGTGCATGGGTGGAGTGCGATATGGTCCTTTTCTTGGCTTTCCTAGCCCTCAAAAAAGCCCAAGAAAAGGACCACGACGAAAACACCAAAGAAATCAAGAAAAACCAACAAGAAAGAGGAGGCATAAATGCCAATGGCAGCAGCGACACCTCCCAAAATAATTCCCTAATTCTCTGGTGCGATATGGTCAGTGGTGTAGCGTGGGCAGGCTCACAGGAATGGTTGTCCCCCGCGAAACATTTTTAGGGGCACAGAATTTCAGAACTAACGTTGACTGAACCGCCAGGTGTCAAAAGAAGTTTCTCAAAATTTAATCAAAACATGCCAGATATCTACACTGAGCCAAGAAAGACTGAGTAACCTAGCAATACTGTCAACTGAGAGGGGTTCATTTCAATATTGTTACTGAAAATTTTGCACAATGGCCATTTTAATAAATTTGAGTACACCAGCATTAACTGAGTTTTGCATGACTTACTAATGGTTCGGGGAGGGGGGGGGGGCTAAGGAGCTCAATACTGGGTTGGTGGAAGGGACTCAGGGAGTGCTGAGGGTCCAATAGGTTACTTAAATTGCGTCGCCGCTGGAAATCCACGCTACGCCACTGGCTTGGGTAGGCTAACGGATGTTTGAAATAATGTGGAGACTGCTTAGATGACTGATGGATAGTTGGGTGGGATTGTGAATGAATGATGGACAGATGGATGGGATTGTGAATGAATGATGGACATGATTGTGAATGAATGGTGGACAGATGGATGGGATTGTGAATGAATAATGGATAGTTGGATGGTGTCACGAGTGGAGTGAGTGCAATTAAGGGGATTGCTACAGAGCGGGTGTAGAGTAAGAAGGACTCACGGTAGACAAGTAAGATAAGCGTGCTGTCGTGAGTAGTGGGGGGGTCTGAATGAGGCGAAAGCGCTGTGTTACTATCACTGCAAGTTAGAAGGTCCTACGGAACGGACCTGTGAATAAGAGCCCATCGGGCGGACATAAAGGGAGCAGTCGAGAAGACTAGTGAGAGAGTCTTTCCAGTAATGACTGGTACGTAGAACGTTGATTGATTATTATGATTGATGTATTATATTATATTCGTCTATTACCATGATGTAAATAAGTATATGTGAGGAATGTGGAAGTCCGTGATATTGGATATAGCAATGTGCGCCATGAGCGATAGATGAAAGTGAGTTCATGGATTTGTAGCGCGAGTGAGTAGTGTGTACTCCGATGGAGGTGTGTTACCGTAAGATGTGTGGTGAGTGAAAGGTGAACTAGTGTGTGTACGCTTCATGGGTTGTAAGGAGAGGTGGAGTGAATAGAAATGGTAGGGTATTATACCAATGTAATGTTATTCTTGTAGGTGTCGAGGACGGGCCGCAGAGCCACCTCGATGAGCACAGGGGATAGGCCAGCATAGGGCCGGAGGCCACACATAGGCCAGAAGTGAGGCTGTCAGTGCAGGACAGTAGAGGCACATAAAGTCGTGGCAGTCAGGCCACGGACAGGGACGTAGATATGAGCGTGAATGTGATAATGCACTATTGCCATGTTGAGGGGAGAATGTACTATTGAAATGATAATGTGTTATTGCCCTGCTGAGGTGCTAGGGGAATGCTAAGGTGTATGACAATAGGAAGGTGATATTGAGAGACTGCGGTGCCAGTGAATTATTAATGTGCTATTAAGACCCTGAGGGGAGAGGCTGAGGCCGAAGTGCCTTCAGGAGTAACTACCGGATTGTGGATCCGAGGGAGAGTGTGTGTGAGAATAAGGCCGTTGTACGGCAGTTGATTTCAATAATATAATGTATGTAATTGCGCTATTATCTGTATAATTATGTCTAATAAATGTGTGAGTCTGATGGATTGTTCTGTTAAGTGTTAACTTGTTTGTTCGTGATTGTTGTCCTGTCATAACTTATTACATCTCCCAGTCTGGGATTTGTGACACTGCGGGCTCGTCCGTTGTGACACTGGGGGCTCGTCCTGTTTACCTGTGGTCATTTTGACATTGTGTATTCGTTATATCTAGTTGTTTTTCTGTAGTGCTAGGAATTCATGCTGTTGTCTTTGTTCGTGGGATGAATGGAATTTTCATGATATGATTTATGTATATTTATGAATATGTAGTGATGCATGTATTTTGATGAATATGTATTAATGTGTACTTAAATTTCAGAGAGACAGTGTGTGTGCGTGCAGCCTGAGGAGACAAGCAGCCAGAGCTCCGATTAGGTCGAGGACTTAAACTCATAAGGCTGAAAGTTAAGTAAAAGTCAAAATTTTTGTGCCCTGGATTGTGGGCTGTTCCTTTAATCTGTCTTTTTCCCTGTTTTTGCTGTTTTTGTTGTCGTTATAGATTATACGGGCGGTGGCGCGGGTTTGCTGTGATGAGCGTAGTTTGTCCTCTTCGGGAGGTGGGCTAATCTAGGAACCGCGTTCATCACAGTGAACAGTTCTGTAGGGACCTGTATTTTTGTTTAGATTGTAGCGTTCTATCTTCCTCGTTGTTTTAGGAAGACGTTTCTCTTGTCCTTCTCCTCCCTATCTGTAGATACGTTCTTTTTTTTCAGACTCTGTTCTTGTTGTACCGTGTAGTGTAATCGGCGTAGTTAGGTTGCATTTTTTTTTTTCCATTATATTTTCTTTTTTACGTCTTTGTCCTAGTCGGGTTCGTTGTCCTTGACGTACTTGTGGTCCTTCTACTATATTTCTTCATTCTTGTCGTTTCTATTTTCTTTTATAATTAGTAGTGCATACATTTTATAGATATAGAATTAGTTGTGCTGTAAAGGTAAATTTCTGAATTGTATTTGAGACAACTGGGTATTGTTATATCTGGTGTGATCTCAGGTCTCTGGTCGTATCGTTAGTGATCATACCGACAGGTTGGTCGTCTTATAATAGATACCATAACCATAAATCTGTGAAATGGCGGAACTCCAACAACTAATGAAGTTGGGTAAGGAACTTGGCCTGGAGGGAGAGGAGCTACGCGGCTGGATTAAAGAACAGCAGGCGGATTTGCGCGATGAGCGTGCTAAGGATAGAGAGCGAGAAAAAGAGGCTAAGGCTCAGGAGGAGGAAAGAGAGGCTAAGGTTAAGCAACAGGAAAGAGAGGCTAAGGATAAGGAACAGGAAAGGGAGTTTAAGCAACAGGAAAGAGAGGCTAAGGATAAGGAAGAGGAAAGAGAGTTTAAGTTAAAGGAGTTGCAACAGGAGAGGGAGATAAAGTTAAAGGAGATAGAGGCGCAAGTAAAGATTGCGGAGTTAGAACTCAAGAAGAATACGCCAACAGAAACAGTTGAGCGGCAGGTACACAATAAAGGTGGCGTTAGGATTAAGCTCCCTACGTTCGACGACCGGAAGGACGACATAGACGCCTTCCTTTACAGGTTCGAACTGAACGCACAATTGCAATGGGGGGAAAATAAGGAATTATGGGCCACGTACCTGGCATCGCTATTGCAGGGGCGAGCGTTAACCTACTTTAAAGAGCTACAGCGCGAAGACGTGCAAGATTACGATAAGCTGAAGGCTTTGCTGCTTCGCCGATTTGCGCGTACCGAGGAATATTTCCGGGAGCAGTTTAGGCGGGCACGTGCAGATACCAGGGAGGACTTTGCTGCCTTCGTCGCGAGACTAACGGAGTATTTCGCGAACTGGGTAGACTTGGCGCATGTGGGCACGGATTTCGCTAAACTGAAAGACCTAATGATCCGTGACCAGCTGTACGCGTCGTGCCACAAAGATCTGGTGGCTTTCCTGAAAGAGAACGAACCCGCGACGGTGCAGGAGGCGTCTAAGTTGGCGGAGGCATACCGTACGGCGCATCCGTCCAAACCAGTCGCCAGGGCGTACGTCCAAGATGCTGGCTACGTCGCCGTTGTCGAGGGGTCGCCGGCAGGACTTAGGGACAGGTCGCGCCAGCGTGGTGCCTATAGCGGGCAACCCCAGGGGCAGCGTAGGGGCTATCACCAATCACCGGCATATCGATCCGGTAAGTTTGACCGAGCAGGAGGGCTAGGTCGCGGTAATGGCCGAGGGCGAGTTGTGACCTTTGCCGATGACCGACGGCATAGGGACTCTAGTTCCGGTCGCGATGGGTCACGGGGACCCAGGCCTAGTGCAGCACAGGGAGCGGAGTGTTGGACTTGCGGACGCGTGGGTCACTTTTCACGCGAGTGTAGGGCCGCGAAGTGTTGGAACTGCGGTAGAGCAGATCACATCAGCGTGAATTGCCCTGCAGGTAGGATAGCGGCGAACGTGGACAGTAGCTCCAGTCCATGTTCCCCAAATAAATTTCATCATGCGGCTGCGTGTGTTACATCGGACAACGGAGGCGGACAGTATTCTAAGTGTCCCAGTTGTGAGAAGTTATTATCTTCCGGTGTTTTACCTTGTGGGAGAAAGATCCCCGTTATAAATTCATGCCATACAGGAGGTGGTCTTAGGGTTTATCCGGGGTTTGTTGGGGACGAACCGGTCTCGGTTTTACGAGATACAGGATCTACCGTTGTGGGAGTGCATAGGGATTGCATTCGGGATTCACAGCTTACAGGTGAGACTGTCCCGTGCATCCAATTTTCGGGGGCCATTGAGAAATTACCCATGGCAAGAATAATGATAGATACACCTTTCCTTAGCGAGGAAGTCGAAGCAGTCGTTGGTTGTTTTCCAGGCGCCCAGCTCATCATTGGGAATGTATCACGGGTAGTTTCCCCTTCCGATGAGAACGTGCAAGCATGGTCGCAATCAAAAGGTATTGACTTTTGCGCCGCGGTCGAAACACGTCGACGGGTAGCTGATAAAGATAAGATTAGACCTTTGGCTACGCCAGCGGTCAACCTAGATATCACGCCAGAGCGCTTGGCGAGATTACAAAGGGAGGACCCATCATTAAACCCATGCTTTGGGGAAGCGCGAACCGAGAAAACGAGGAGATATAAAAACGGGTCATCTTTTTTTTTTGTCCAGGGGGGCATTCTGTTCCGTATGTACGTCACAGTGGCTTCCGTTCAAAAGCAGGTCGTCATGCCACGGCCGTTAATTGCTACAGTATTGCGTCGGGCCCATGATGTTCCATTAGCGGGTCATATGGGAAGTGCTAGAACCAAGCAGAGAGTTCTGAAAGATTTTTATTGGCCATCAGTATACAGAGATGTACGTTTATATTGTAAGACGTGCAGTGCGTGCCAAAAGACGACGCATAAGAGTCGTACACCCCAGACTCCTCTTCAAAAGATCCCCACGGTTTCGGAACCGTTTAAAAAGGTTTCGATAGACCTTGTTGATTTAAGAGAAAGATTATCTTCAGCGCGCACTATAGCAGAGGAAGCTTCTAGTATCGCTTCGAAAAGAGCAAAAGACTATAAAGATAGAGGTTCCAAATTGAGAATTTTTAAGCCAGGAGACAGGGTCCTAGTGTTATTACCTACGGACCATAATAAGTTATTGATGACATGGAAAGGTCCTTATGTTATTGAGCAAGTTGTTTCGAAGGTAGATTACGCTATCCACATTGATGGATCAGTAAAGGTTTTCCACGTTGATATGCTGCAGAGGTTTCATGAGAGACCAGAGTATCGGTATTCTCATACTGGTGTTGAAGGACATACCTAATGTCGTGTCATTCTTTGACGATATAGCATGTCATACGTCGACATGGTCTGATCATATTCAGACACTAACAGTAATTTTTCAACGATTACGTCATTTTGGGTTAACTGCTAAACCCGCAAAGATGGATTTGGCATGTCCAGAGATAATATTCTTAGGACATATTGTGGGTAGAGGTGTTCAGAGACCTGAAGAAACAAAAATTGACAAGTTAGTAGTGTTGCAAATCCCTAAAACAAAGAAACAAGTCAGAAGCTTAGTGGGAATTTTAAATTATTACAGAAAGTTCATTCCAAATTTTTCCTCCTTGTCATCTTCTCTTACTGACCTTACTAAGAAGGGACAACCCGATAAGGTCCAGTGGACGTCTGAATGTCAGACATCATTTGATAATTTGGTGACAGCATTATCATCGTCACCCATTCTGATATTACCCGATTTTCGATCTAATTTTATCCTCAGAACGGATGCGTCGGACTCTGGTGTCGGCGCTTGTCTTCTACAGGAGAAGAACGAATGTCTCCATCCTGTATGTTATGTCAGTAGGAAGTTATTGCAGAGAGAAAGGAAGTATTCTGTGATAGAGCGTGAGTGTCTTGCCATTGTGTGGTCCGTCCAGAAATTGGGACGTTATCTCATGGGACGAGAATTTTGTATCCAGACAGACCACAAGCCACTAACGTTTTTGTCGAAGAATCGTTCGTCCAGCCCACGCTTGTCTAGATGGGCATTGGCTTTGCAGCCGTATACCTTCGTTATTCAACCAATTCCAGGAACCAGCAATCATATCGCCGACAACCTTAGTCGAGCCTAGGGGAAGATTTCAGGAGCTTATACATCGGAGGACAGGAACATTGACAGGATCTGTGTGAATGAATCGACTTTAAAATATTGACATTATAAATATGATATGAAGAATGGTTGATAGGTTGATTGGTTTTTGATTCTGTATTAGATATTGTGTTTAGTTAGCTATTCATGATGTGACACATATATGCATATTGCAGGCCATATTGATCCCCATATTTTCCCCTGATCTCGGTATTTTATATACTAGGGGAACTGCTAGGTCATTTTTTTTAGTGTACGTATTGCTCACGCTCACTCGTTGACAGTCATCTTGATGCGATTTGAAATTAATTGCATTAATTTTTTTGGGGTGGGGGATGATGTCACGAGTGGAGTGAGTGCAATTAAGGGGATTGCTACAGAGCGGGTGTAGAGTAAGAAGGACTCACGGTAGACAAGTAAGATAAGCGTGCTGTCGTGAGTAGTGGGGGGGTCTGAATGAGGCGAAAGCGCTGTGTTACTATCACTGCAAGTTAGAAGGTCCTACGGAACGGACCTGTGAATAAGAGCCCATCGGGCGGACATAAAGGGAGCAGTCGAGAAGACTAGTGAGAGAGTCTTTCCAGTAATGACTGGTACGTAGAACGTTGATTGATTATTATGATTGATGTATTATATTATATTCGTCTATTACCATGATGTAAATAAGTATATGTGAGGAATGTGGAAGTCCGTGATATTGGATATAGCAATGTGCGCCATGAGCGATAGATGAAAGTGAGTTCATGGATTTGTAGCGCGAGTGAGTAGTGTGTACTCCGATGGAGGTGTGTTACCGTAAGATGTGTGGTGAGTGAAAGGTGAACTAGTGTGTGTACGCTTCATGGGTTGTAAGGAGAGGTGGAGTGAATAGAAATGGTAGGGTATTATACCAATGTAATGTTATTCTTGTAGGTGCCGAGGACGGGCCGCAGAGCCACCTCGATGAGCACAGGGGATAGGCCAGCATAGGGCCGGAGGCCACACATAGGCCAGAAGTGAGGCTGTCAGTGCAGGACAGTAGAGGCACATAAAGTCGTGGCAGTCAGGCCACGGACAGGGACGTAGATATGAGCGTGAATGTGATAATGCACTATTGCCATGTTGAGGGGAGAATGTACTATTGAAATGATAATGTGTTATTGCCCTGCTGAGGTGCTAGGGGAATGCTAAGGTGTATGACAATAGGAAGGTGATATTGAGAGACTGCGGTGCCAGTGAATTATTAATGTGCTATTAAGACCCTGAGGGGAGAGGCTGAGGCCGAAGTGCCTTTAGGAGTAACTACCGGATTGTGGATCCGAGGGAGAGTGTGTGTGAGAATAAGGCCGTTGTACGGCAGTTGATTTCAATAATATAATGTATGTAATTGCGCTATTATCTGTATAATTATGTCTAATAAATGTGTGAGTCTGATGGATTGTTCTGTTAAGTGTTAACTTGTTTGTTCGTGATTGTTGTCCTGTCATAACTTATTACATCTCCCAGTCTGGGATTTGTGACAGATGGGATCGTGAATTATTAAATGGCTGAATGAATGAATGAATGAATTGTCTGATAGGTTGATTGATTCATTGCCAAGCTGCTTATTTCTCTGGTTAATTGATCTACAAAAATCTGATATTGTCGTTCTAACATATTCTGTTGTGGATTATCATGTAGGTAAAATCTGGACCAGCTGCAGTGCATCAACCCTTATCACTCAAAAAGATATAATATTGTGGCTTTCGGTGTTCAGTTGAAGAGGTTAATTCTATGCAACCTGAGCTCCTAAATAACGGATACATTTGTGCACAGAGTCCACCCTGTACACTGACTTCTGTACAAAGAATTAACCCAGCTCTGTTATTTTGAGAGTGAGGCACACTGAAAGAGCTGAAGTTCACAGAGTCATACAATACATGAAATACACTTTCATTTTCGCTCAGTATCTCAAATTCAGCTTTTTTTATGCCCCAAAACACGACATACACATGTAAACTATGGCCTTCAGTTGCTATAATTACCATATTCCTCTTACGACATGACTACGGTCACCCCACGTAAATGCAGGCGATTATGTCTCACAAACAACTGATGATAAAGAATTTAAAAGCCATACATGCATTTTTTTCTGGGATGGGAAGAGATTTCTTTCTGCTTACCGCTACCCCTTACCCAGCCCATTACCTCCATTCAAAGACATGTTTGTCTTTGACAGTTGCCAGTCATTTGGGTTATCTATCTTAGGTTTTAAAAAAAGAATGAGTTATCTCCCTTAAGCAAAACAATGCATCACGGGAAAGATAACGACCGTAATTCATGTAGGTCTTAGGTCAACTTATGACAATGGACAAACACTTATCTACAATCACTGCTCATTGTAGTAATATTTATGGAAGCGCATATCCGTACAACATGTACGCACACAATTCGATGACGTAGAACACAATATATACTATATTACTGACCTTGTTAATCTGCATATAGTTTTTAAAAATATGAATCGGCTTAGTAGCAAAGCAATCCGACATCTGCTCGGAGATTGCGTGATCTGCGCTAATAATATACTTGAGTGTACGTCGATCACCAATGGCTACCCGAACCCCTTTTCGCCTGATTAGTCAATCTGACTACCGACCATTGATACAAACTGACTAGACCCTCACGCCCCCAGGTCCATCTGACTATTCCATGTGTTGTCACTTTAAATTCGTGAACACCATACCGTTTTGTTTCAGCAAACTTCACCAGTCGCGCTTTTTGGTAAACATGTTGTACGGATATACACTTCCAATATTTATATCCTGTCCCTGTGGATTTAAGCTTCGCCTGTTCCGTGGTGGCGTGAAGTACTTTTCTCGCTAGTTTATCTTGAGTTCCGCCTAGAACTGTATTTTATTAACCCCTTAGCCCCATACAGTATCACCAATGATACACAGAAATGTAGTAATATCGGCTGCGGTTCTTATTCGAGCTCGAGACGAAATGATCACAGATCCCCCTTGATTATGCCCTTGAGAACATAATTATTCTCACAAAAACAGAATTCGCCCACAGGCACAAATAGGGATGGGGCCTATAGGGTTAAGTAAGATTACGTGGAATGAGCTGTGTCCCAAGTGACAGTATAGGTACTATGTCTTGGCTGTGTCCTCGTTAATTTTATTACATAAGATTACGATATGTGGAATGAGTTGTGCCTTGTAACAATCGCTCAGGCATGATAATTAAGCAGGAACAAAAGGCTGAAGTTTACCAACAACGTAATAATAATAATAATATATTGCATTTATATAGCGCCCAACCCCGTCGATGACAAGCTCTGGGCGCTTTAACAAACTCTTACACACACACACACACACGCATACACAAAAGAAATTCAAAAATATTTACTATTGTTGCTGCCGAAAAACACCTAGCCTAGTTTGTCTGAAAGAAATGGGTCTTCAGATGGCGTTTGAAAGAACCAATGTCATTAATTTCCCTGGTTGTCTTTGGAAGAGTGTTCCAGATGGTAGGGCCAAGAAATGAAAAGTAAATATTACTACAATGAGCAGTGATTGCACGTACACCCAGTGCAAAGTGATTATGCGACCTCTGACAAACAAACACCTTAAAAAGCTGCAAAGCTGCACAATACAACAAAATGGGTTTGCTTAACTGCACATGTCCCATCTTTTGTTTATCTTTTGATATCTAATTTTAATACAAAATATGTGATGGTAATTTGATGTCATCGTAAGATAATACGCAGTACGCAGTACGCATCCTAATGGACGGCGCAGTTCAAATTAATGTTGTATGTGTTCATGAAATAAGACTTTTGGGGAGGGGGTGGGGGGGGGGGGCTGAGACGAAAAAGAGAAAGAACACACATAAAGATCAAGAATGTGAGTGCTGTTTTGTCGGGGATCAAAGGACGAGATGGACACTTCAGTTCTGATTTAAATCTCGCTGTAAAAGAAAGGTTGGAATAACAACAAATGTAAAGCTATAGTTCTATTTGTTTGTTTCACTGACGTCACCAAAAATGGTGATGTAACCCCCTTTCCCCCACCCCCACCCCCACAATGCACGGTGGTTGAGCAGGCGCATTGGCAAATATTTTTTTTTATCAGTTTATTCACACGGCGGCTGAGAATGCGTACTCGTAAAGACGAGCTGTAATCCAGTAGATCTAGGAAGAATTGAAACTTGCCAGAAGGAAACACGTACGGCACTGGAACTTTCCACCACAGAAGAAATAATTTTCAAAATTTCGTAGGAGCACAAACTTCTGTGACGTCACGTGGAACAAACCAGTTACATTGAACAGAAACTATTCTTCATTAAACTGAGATAAGTTCACATTCCACAACAACGAAGCTCTTGAAAACAACATTTACAAAAGACAATAACGATAATGATCCACACTCATCATAGCGATAACATTAATTGTTCACTCAAGTTTAGTTGACTGGAGAAATAAGCGGCTTCAATACGTCACAGCAGTTTCCCTCATGTCGCACAGAATGGCTCTGTGGTATAACTAGCCACATTTGGCTTTATAAAAAATAAATAAAGAACAAAAAGACAAATTAATCCATAAAGTGAATACACTCGATTTGGGCTAGTTTCACCCCCCCCCCCCTTTCAACACATTTTTCTTTATGCTAGGCCTCAAAAACCCTTTCCCCCTTTGTTCGCTCGTACCACCATTAGAATGTTTCATGTCGACAATGCGACACTGATGTTTGAAAACCTTAAATGGAATTTGGCATGGTTTATTTGACTGTTTCATTAGAAATCTGATGTTTGTATAATCTTACAACTCAATTTGAGGACAAATAAATAAATGAATAAATAAATAAATAAATAAATAAATAAATAAAACCCAGGTTATTAGTATTTTACGAGAATTGAAAAGGGTATATACACTCCCCGTGCATCATCTGTAACCCTTTGATCGACGTCAGTATGGGTTATAGAGATATTGTCACTGGCTCCCAAAATTGTCCGCAAAAACAAGTATTGCTTCATCCCGCTCAGGGATTTCCACACCTCTACATTTCATGGAGTCGGCGAAGATTTGAAGATCAACAACAACAGGAAAATATGCAGATCACGAGTTGCAAAGGTTCAGAAGTTGCGAAAGCTCTGGCCCAAATTAAACGAAGGCGAGGCTGAGAAAAGAGCGGCGCGCGTTAAACATCCGTGTATATAAATCCGTTGTCTTCATAACTGTGCGCGTCTTTCCTCTCTAGTGCTCGGCCCCGCGCTCTGGTCCAACACTTTCTAACGCTCCGTCCCATCTCCTGTGTCAACCTACATATCTCTAGGTTTATCTACTTTCAAGTGATCTGCTTTTCGCGAGGACTGTAAAACTTCTCGGAGTCAGGAACGAGACGCCCATTTCTGAGGTTAGTTACATTGCATTGCTTGATATTATTTTCAACATTGCAAGTGTTGCAAACATTGAATAATTATTATCTCTGTTTTCCTGTAATTTCCCTGTGTAATATTTATTCAGACCGGCCTTTCTTTCATTCTTTTATCTTTCAACTTTTTTCAGACTCCTGGGATAATATTCCTCATATGAAATTCCTCCCTTTGGAGAGGTATCTAAGAATATATTATACCGTTTTCCTTGGTCTTTTCGGATCAGTGTGTTACTTTACCATGCAGATGGTCAACTGAACTTTTCTTTGGATTCGTAATTTGACCATCCTCATTATTTTGGGCGCAAAGTTAATTGTTTTCTTCAATCTCCTTCCTCTCCTTCCTCTCCCCTTTCTTCTCCTTTTTTCTTCCTCATCATTGTAGTCTGAGGAAATGTTGAAATTTCACAGTTCTGATAATAAATCACTTTTTTGTCCTGCAAAATTCAATTCCTTCCAGCTTTCCTCCTCCTCCTTGAACTGAGTCATTTTCTCTTCCTGTTTTTTTTTTTTTTTCTCCATTTAGTCTGGGAACCGTTTCTCCCTTCTCTTCTCTCCCCCCCCCCCCCCACTGCCCGTCCTCTCTTCTTCCCCTCCTCCCTTCCTACTCCACATTGTTCTACAACTTCAACTGAATGTCACTGCGACCTGTCGGTGATTTGGTTTGGGTTTGATTCTGGATGTTCCTGGGACACGAGCACCACTGCGGCTGCACTGCTTCCTGTCGGGCTCTCTGGCAAACTGTCATGTCCTTAAAACATAAAAGATGCGAAATAGCATGCGATAGGAGCAATGTATTATGAAAATGAAGATTGTTAGACCATAGATCTGCACAGAAGGAGCTTCCAACACAAGATGTTTAAATTTCGACAACTCAGCCATGACAAAACTAGTTTTAAACAAATATCGACAACAATATAAATTATGCAGGTGCTTCAGTTGCACTAACAGTGACTGAGCCAGTTGATAACATTGTGACAATAATATAGCTGTATAGCACGTGAATGTCAGTCATATGACCAATAAAGACGTAAATGACAACGACAGCTTTAACAACCAGCAGCACAAATGTCATAGAGCTGTTGAACTTCAAGAGCCAACATTTTTCTTTCTTCGTTTGTTCCTGTTTTCGCATAGCTGGATTGTGACATAAAATGTCACTGTAAATTCAGGATAATAATCATGAGCAAGACACGCCCCTGACCTCCGACCTTTCTCGTGCTTTGCCCATGCGCAGACTCTGAAACCGGTTAGTGGCATGAACAGCATGTCATGGGTGTGCGCACTGTCAATGAAAACTGGCCATAGAATAGAACTTCTCATACGCAAACACTGTGCACAATTTCACACACGGTTGTTCTGTTCATTGGCATTTTCTATCAAGAAAGTAGATGAGGTTCCTGGAATCATGCGGGATAAGCCTGTGAACCCACCGTTCTATCTCTCTGTCTTTTTTTTTTGTTTTGGTCTAGAAAGCTCCTCATATTTAATTACTCCCGCCACTATTTTTAATTTTTTTTATAATATGATTATTAATGAAATTTTGTTCCGTTTTCTTCATAGCTTCAATAATTATTTCGCGTCTTTATGTGTGTGTTTAGGTTTTGTAACAAAAGCTGTTTTATCTCATTCCGCTCTGTTTGCCATTTTTTCGTCTAATTGGTGGGGAATTTACAAAAATTCGTCGCAAAGTCCCGGTCAGTGGGGATCTATCATGAAACTAATAAAATAGTCAAGCCGGAGGGGCCCTAAAGAATTGTCTTTCAATGAGCGAATTTTGCACGCTGCCCTATTGTTGATGGTTGCGAGGGCTCCATAACAGTTCAAGCTTCAGGGTCCCGATAATGTAGCTCTGTCACTGGTCGCCGTTTAGTGACATTGGTCGTAAGTTGATACAGCCCCAACGAAAGTAGGTCACAGTAAACTAGGTGATCAGAAAGCTGTCCATTATGAGAGTTCGGAGAACAGTACACATGCACAAAGCATTTTAAATTACCACTCCTCTGTTACGTCACTCCTTTGAGCTGCCATTCTTTTGTAATATTTTTGTTCATGTTTCCAGGCATCATTTTAATGTCACCCCTTTCTTATGTTGCTCTTTTGGGCGGTCGGTTCTTTGCAGGGCTGGATTAACCATTAAGCAAAATAAGCATGTGCGTCCGGCATCAAGGGAAGGAGGGGGGGGGGGGCACCACAGACATTTTTCATTGCCGGATTGGCCATGGACCAAATGGTGCAGCTGAATCAGGGTCCACAAAAAGCCTCCCCCCCCCCCCGCCCCTTTCAACAAATTAAAAATTAAAATCTATATAAAATTTTATTTATTTTATGGTTTATTTTTGTTTATAATAATACAGAATATGGGGGCACCAAAATCTTCAGTGCTTGGAGTCTCTAAAAGTCTTAATCCGGCCCTGATCCTTTGGTGAACATGAGCTGGTGTACATTATACAATACAAACCCTCTGAATCAACCTAAGGCAAGAACAGGCTAAATCCACAACACACACTGTAGTTTGTTCTTATTCTATAAACTGCCCTCGGAGGGGGGGGGGCGGGGAGGGACGGAGGTGACCCTAGGTATGAAAGTGTGCTCGGGGATGGTTGTTTGGGGTGCGTATGTGTAAGGGGGGGGGGGCTCTGATTAGCGTGAGTACATTTATCAGTTATAGTATAAGACATGAGATAAGATCAGAATCACTTTAGTATCCCGTGAAGGAAATTCACATAGGAACCATAATAATAATATTAATAATATATACGTTTATATAGCCTTTAATCCCGTTAACAACCAGGCTCTAAGCACTTTACAACATTTTTATCATATAAATCACATACGCAGTACACAAGCATACTGAAAAGAAAACAACAACAAAAAAAAACTAGATGGTCATTCACAGTGTAAAAAGATGACTATTCAGCTGATGTTTAAAAGTCATAAAATGTTCAGTCTCTCTCAAAGACAGAGGCAGAGAATTCCAAATCTGAGGCCCTTGGAAAGAAAAAGATCTTTCACCCATGGTCTTAAGGGACATCTTAGGAATTTTAAACTTGTTAGTGTCTGCAGATGATCTAAGATCTCGTGATGGTACATAGATAGACAAAAGACCAATTAAATAAGTTGGTGCGTTTTTGTACATACATTTATGTCACAGGAAAAAAAAAAAGGAGACATTTCATATTGCCACCTAGATTTGAAATTGTATCACTAACACTTTGGGTTTCCCAGATGTTTAGTGAATAGGGAGGTGATGAATGTAAAATTAAAAACAGCAAACCGGTATTTAAGGGTATTGCAAAATGAACTTTCATGGTAGGCTTCACAAACTGTTTGGGGAAATGGGTTGGGGGTTGAAAGTGGGACGTGAACACCGGATGTCATGCATGGAATGTCAGTTGTCAGTAGATCTCCCCTGCGTCAGTCTCAATCCAGGGTAGAAAATATCTTTAAAAAAAAAAAAGTAAACAGGAAAATAGGGAGTGGGGTGGGAGAGAAGAAAAGCTTATGACGAGGCTAGGCAGGAAAGACCATAGACTACTAGTACTGACGTCTGTGACTAAAGTGAGAATGACACTTTCAGAACGGTTAGAAGGAGACTAAAACGTAATAAATAATATAATGATAACTCCTTCGTACTTTTTATTCATTGCGACCTTGGTAGTGAGCAAAAGAAAACAAAAAAATTTAAAATGTTAATATTAAATATGAACAGCTAGGGCAAGCTGTAACATTACAATGATTACTCCCTGGTACAAATTCATTGTGATGTGGCGGTCAGTAAAAAGAAATGCCATTTTAAAATATGGACAGGCTGTAATATTATAATGATTACTCCCTTATACTAATCATTGTGATTGACAGTCAGTAAAATGTACGTTACTTTAAAAAATGACCATACAATATTGAACTATGAAGACAAAAGGCAATGCTTTGAATCTATAATGACATCAAAATTTGAGAAACTGTTAAAGAAAATAACATTTCCTGCGTTTTTGACAACTGTTTATCATAGGCGCCATTTTCAGGACAGCAAATACTGAGTAGAAACTAGAAGTAAATACAAGAGGAGGTCGCGGTGGTAACCGCTATCGATACCCAAAAAGATTATATCAGTATCTTGATACGTGTTCTAAAGATGATACTTTACCGATACCCCTTTGTTGTCCAAAAACAGTAAAACAATGAACAGAACAGAACAGAAAGATACGACGGACCGTGAGTATCTCTGTTCTAATTAAGCGCACACAATGAAGTGATTGCAGTGCGTGTCTTCCTGATGTAATATATCCTCACGGTCATTCCACAATTGTCTAAGTCATTTTTCGGTCTTTTTTTCAAAATCAAAGAAACTTTCACTTCGAACATGAGGTGGTAGCTGTTGTTAGAAAAGAGTAGTATTTTACATAGAAATCTGTAGCTGAACAGTGAACACAACTCTGTGTTTTCTCAATATGGCCTTGTCATTAGACTGTGCTCCCATACCAACAGTCTAAAATGATTGTGTGACGACGGGAGCATTTCATATTAAAACACCAAAAAAAAAAATTGACAAAAGTTTGCACACTATAAGTTATGTCATCTTATGTAAAGCTCTCATTTCCCCTGCACAGAAAGGATTGGAGCAGACATGCGCAACCTGCCCCCCCTCCCCCCCCCCCCCAATTTTGGCCGGGCCCGAGGCTGACTGAAAATTACCCCTCCCCCGCCCCACCCACCCACCCTTAACACACACACAAGCACACACAAAAATCCAACAAGAAAATTTTCTGTAAAAATCAACAATCAAAGAAAGGTCTTACTAGGGAAACGAGAGTATCCGACCCTCCATGTGGATGACTGGTGAGCACTTCAGTGTCTCTTCCTGCGCTATCGCTCTGTTGTATTCTGTCTTTCCTCTTGCTTTTTCCTAGCATGATGTTACCGTTAACCTGTTGACGTGTTTTCCCCAAACTCAAACTCAAACTCATCTAGTCCCCCGTATCCTGACTTTTTTTGTTAAAGTTCTGGCCCTTGTCATAACATGAATGGTTGCCCTTGCCTGTCTGAGGTAACTACATGGTGTTGAGAAAGTATTCCCCACCACTCACTCACCCCCACCTTCCTCTCTACGCAGTTAATCCAACATGGCTTACCGTACCGTAGAGACTATCACGCCCCTCCCCCCCCCCCCCACAGTCTCATCTTTTTCCACTTTTCGACTAATCTACCGGAAAGAGCTTGCAGCACGTAAGCAATTTGTGCAGGACCTGAGACAGCGTGACAGTGTGAGTTACCAACGTACGCTGAACAAGACTTAGTATCATACAAGGGACGCCCATGGAGAAGCAACCTCAATTTTGGCGATTACTCACGGCCGCTGTCCTCCCATGTACATGTAAGCTTTTCTTACGCTTTGCCTTCACAAGTACTGAAGTAGGTCTTCCATACGAGCATACGGCCACGCGAATGGACGAAAGCCTTGATATTTTTAAATTTTAACTGGCATTTTGCACCGACTACTGGGTTATTTCATGAGAAACAAAACTTTATATTCACTTTTTACATAGTCCCTCAGCTTTCTAGGTTCTATATTAAATCACAAATTCATAAAATCAAATTTTTTTTTCAAACTCATCACCAACATTGAAAAGTGTATGTATTCTCTCCAGGAACCCCCTCCCGCCAGCTTCCCCTTTGCGTTCGCTGGGGACACACCTTCCCCCTTCTCCTCCCCCCCCCACCTCCACCCCTTCCCCCACAACCCTCTGAAGGTCCATACTTTAATGGGGCGCTGGGTGCACTATGAAATTCCACTCCTATAAAAAATCACCGCTGCTATACGCTAGCGTTTGTTGACACCGTTGCCGGGGCTGCTAGCGTTTGTTGACACCGTTGCCAGCGTTGCCAGCGTTTGTTGACACCGTTGCCGGCGCTGCTAGCGTTTGTTGACACCGTTACCACGTCGTTTAATCCTGTCTTGCAACCACACAAGTGTTAAAGACCAAAGTTTACAAAAAAACAATACAAAACTTTTTTTTACATATTACGACAACGTGTCCCTTATCTTAAAAGCATTCTTAGGTCTTAAATAAATAGACCTGTCATTCTTATTTATGTCTTATCTTATTATTTAAAAAAAAAAAAAATAGTGGCGGAAGTAATTCATTGTGGTGCAATTTTGACCTTTTTTTTTTTACTCGACGCTACAGCCTAAATGACACTTTCAAATATTATAAAATTAATTTTCTTAAGTGTCAACTAATTCAGTCCAATCGCTTTTGTGTCGACTGATTGTGTTGATTCGAGTTTCAAATATTTTTAAATTAAAAGTTGTGAAAATGTACAATACAGTGATCTTTGTTTTGGCTCCCTGAAGTAAGCCCACCGCACGGAGACGTTGTTAATACGCGGTCAATTCCGTGCGCACAGTTTCCTTATCAGAAATAAGTGGGAAGTGCTCTGGAGCGCATGAAATCGGTAATAAATTAATGTAGATTATGGGAAGTTTCGTAGACCAAAAAGAGAGAGAAGAATGGGTTTATCACGGATAATGTGGAGAACTTCATCTGGTCTTCTTATAAAATTTTATATATATACAGTTTTGGCCCTTTTGTGCCTTTCACAAACGTTCAGTTGGTGGGTAGTGCCCTGACATGCACTAGATATGAAGGAAGACTGTGGATTATGTTGAGACGAGAAACTTTTTGAATTGGGGGAGGGGGGGGGGGATATTACAAGTTTATCCCTGATAATACCGGGTTCTTCATCTAGTATTATTACATATCAGTACGCAGATTATTGCCATTTCATGACATGTTGACAGGATGCGTAGGGCATTAACACGCAAGGAGGGTGCAATAAGACGTATCAGAGAAAACGTACGACAGAGAGAAATTACTTCTGCCAAATCGCGGAACTAGGTCATTGGAAGGGATCATCTTCACCAACGACAGTGTGCATAATTATGTATTTACTGTGGTTTTTTCATATGTTGGGATTGATTGAAACACATATAATACACAATACCCCCCCCCCCCCAAACCAACCATAACGTCAACTGACAGCCTACATTCCTACTGTCTTTTTGTGTAAACCAGCAGTTTCCATGATGGCAAGGAAAACGAACAGAACACTCAAACACACACACATCTAGATCTACACCGAGTAAACACACCATCATGATCATCTTCCAATGACGTACACGCTATGAACACTTTGCGCAATTCGTACGTTTGTTGATGCGGAGTGGCGGACAGACTTGGTCCAGCCCGATCTTGGTATATTTCATCACGCGTGGATGACGCGCTACCTCATCCTTGCAAATCAGAAGATACGGACAATACTTAGAACAGTGGTTTTATGTAAGAGCTAGACGGTGCGGTTTTCGACCCCGTGATTTGATAAACTTTAACAGGGGTGAGAAAAGGGAGTGAGTAAATTCGTACATAAAACGTAACAGCAATCCCGTAACAGCAATCACCCTCTTGGGTTCCAAATTTTCTTTCATTGCCCCTTTCTCTCTCTCTCTCTCTCTCTACCCCCCCCCCCCAACCCCCCAACCAAAAAAAAAAGAAAAGAAAAATCCAAACTGAAAGCCAGTGGACACATTTCACAAAAATGCAGACCACAGTCCACAGACCACAGACCACATACAACTTATGATGTTCAGTTTCTCAAAACTTTATTTATTATGACAATAGGCATGTTGGTGATTCACTATAAAACAGAAAGTATTCTTTATCAAATGCACTGGGGAAAAAAAGGGGGGAGGGGGGAATTTCCTGCTCATAAAATTCATCTACACGTGTTGCTGAATAAGTCAGTGACTGCCATGTATCTGCCCCCCAAATCGTCCTCCAATCATGTTTTCCACTCCCATCCTCCACCTCCATATCGCTCCCCCCCCTTTCATATTTTTCGCCCTTTGATGCCCTTTTCATTGTTTCGACTTTCCTGCAAATCAAAATCACCCCACCCCTGGAGCGGTATCACCCACATTGAGAACCACTGACTTAAAATTATTTTCATATCCCGGTAAAATGGTGCAAACTTTTGGTACATTGAATGAAGTTTTTTTTGTGTCCTCCTTGAAATCTTGACTGTAATTCACATATCCCTCCGTATGTCACATTCTCAGCTTGCCACATACACATATAAAATGGGGGTACCGGAAAACTGAGCTGGATTTTTAATCCTATTGTTCAAAACTTCAAAGGTAGCTAGTAAAAGCTGTTGGAAGACTGAGCCGGTTTTTGGCATATCGATACTTAATTTTTCTAACGCAATTAGCTGTCAATCTCTTCCGTTCACCACTTATTGAGACTGTTTCTTTGCTTTTGTTTTCTGGTGAATTTTGTAAGAATTAAAAATTTAATGCATGTAATTATAACAGCTGATTGAAACGGTCTTGATACGTGTTGCCCCCTGCTCACCACGGGAGGTGGAAGTCGGATTTTGAGCAGGATAATGTTTATGTTGAGAACTGTTAAAACCATGATAAAACTTGTTTAAAAATATTAAAAGGGGCCCCACAACTTGACGGGTAGCATCTTGAGAGCCATTTTGTGCACAAGCCCTGCCTGGGACAGCCTTTGCTCATTGTACTCAGTAATGAGGGTCTCCCTAATTCTCTCACGCTCACCTAAGCGTCTCACAGGAACGTTGTGGTACTGATAGGATGATCTGACCTTTATGTCAGTTCGTAGCTGTTCTTCTGCGAGTTTTTCAATGAACAGAAATATGTTTGGATGCGGCGATGTAAAGTGGCAATCAGTTTGTGACTGTTCCTGTTGTGTGTTAGCATACTGAGTCTATCAAAAGATCTATCATGTTTATACAGTCCAGTGACATTAGGGTTGGTACATCAGGCTAATCGATCTAAAGTTCGAAAACAACATAGTCGATATCTACAACAAAAAACCGGCTCAGTTTTCCAACAGGGGTCGGCGGCTTATTGCACAATGCGTTGCATAACAGGTGAAAAACCGGCTCAGTCTTCCGTACCCCATAAAATGGGACTGGAGACAGGTTGTAGTGAACGATTACAATATGAGAATTTCGCCTATTCAAATTCAGTGGCATGAAAAACGCTTTCAGTTCTGTTACAATATTGACATTCAGGGCTGCTGTAGATAAACATAATTGTGTATAAACGTAAAAACCATGCAGCATGTCGCAATGCATTACAACAAGTAATCTAGGACTTATCTTTTCACAAGGTAAGGGAGGGGCATTGAGCAATATAATCTAGGTTCGCTTCAGATTATAATGTATGTAAACAAGATATTTCGGGAAATCAGGTAGACAACCTCTCGGCCAATAGCGGGTCCTCTCTGAAACCAGTGGATTTTAATGAAGCTTCAGGGCCCTTAATCCCGGGGGGGGGGGGGGGGCTTGTCGAACCTTTTTTTAATGAACGAATTTTGGGTGTTGCCCTATTGTCGCTGGTTGCGAAGGAGCCTCATAACAGTTCAGGCCCCAAGGCCCTTAATCCCAGAAGAGCCCTGGAGAATTTTTTTGTAATTAATGAATTTTGGATGTTGCCCTGCCGTTGCGACGGGGCCTCATAGACATAACAGTCCAAGCTCCATGGTTCCAAAAGTGTGGATCCGCCACTGGCCACGGCAACATATTTTGACTTGATTTGGTTTGCATAATTATTATCTATATTATTTATTTATTTTTGGGCTGTACACAAACCTACATGTATATGAATGTCTTTTCATTCTTGGTTGACTGCTTTTTTCGCTTACGTCTTTGCTCTCTTTGAGGGAACTGTCCGCTTCGATGATTACCGTAAACCTTCAATAAAATTGTGTTAGTGTATGGTCTGTGTTTGCTTCTAAATGAGCGGCAGTCGACCAAACTTCCCGGGCAGATCATTAGAGAGTATCGTCACCCATCCCTAACACTGTAGTAATCCGTTCAAGCTATCTTTCAGACGAAGAAGAAAAAAAAATGTTTTATCTTAGGACAACTGGTCTAGTTACAATGACATTTTGAAGGTTTGCTGTTTGATTATATTTGGGCTTAAGAGTCTAGAACCAAGATCATTCGGTGCGGCTTTGAATGTAGTTGAATATAATATAATTGTAAAAACAAAATAAAATAAAAAATCCCCTTTTCGAATTTTTGAGTTACAACAGTCTTGGACTGTATTAACTGCGGGAAAAACACTGCCCAGGAAAACAACAACAAAACAACAACACACAAAACGACTCAATTGCACAAGTTTAGATATATGAAAAATGAACAGCAAAAGTTACATTTTGAGTTATATCCTATTAACTCAGTGTTACGTCTCTAGGACGGACGGATGTGGTATGGTGGAGACAGACAGAGAACTCAAGTCTGAGTCATTCTGGCCTGGGACAACACACAAAATTAACATTGGTCTCTGCCAGTTTGGCTGTTGACACCAGTCCTGTGGGTTGCTGGAACTCTGCCAGAATGAATGCAAAAGTTTAAGGGTCAAGGAAACAGGAAGTTCATCGATGACCTGAATAAGCCGAACGTTGGGGATGAAAATATTCCTTCCTGGTCCTCTGAGAACAAAGATGTTTTTGTGATTATTTTTGTATTGTTTAAGTGTTATTAAATTGTCATATGATGATCGTGTGAAAGCTCCAGCATTATGTTGATGTTAGAGGAGCCAAATTTGATCTTTATCGCTTGATCAATTAGCTGTTTTCAAAGTGTATCTCATTCAGACAATAGAATCTTCTTTAAAGCGGGTCTGATCTTATCTAATTTTCTTTATCCATCTTCTTGTCTTGCCGTATTATCTTTTTCAATCATTGTTCCGTTTATTGGTATTTAATCATGTCTTTATCTTATCTAGCCTTTTTATCTTTTCTACCTTGTCTTATTTTTCACCAACTTCTCCAAGCAGTTTGAGAATACTTTTTGTTTTTCCGTCGTTCTGGATGATTGACTAGATCTCTGGGATATTTAGTCCTGAGCTAAAGAGTTGTAACCAGTCATAATTAACGATAACGACACTTGTAGACAGAATTGTTGCATCTGTTTACCATACAATATAGCCAATCGTGTTCGGACAACAGGTCGCTTTGGCTAGACCAAGCGTCGTCCAGTGACATTCGGAGGGTTGATAATGACAGCACGTTAGAAACTAAACGTTGATGCTATCATGCAACCAGATAAGTGCGAAGGACCAAACGAAAGACGTGGAAAAGACGGGATTCAAGTTTGAAATTTGTCCTAGCTGAGCATAATACAAATTATATACCCACAATGCCGTTCATCCAACACAAACTACATGCCGCCACGGCCATAACAGTAACACATTAAATTTGTCAAAGACATTTTTACATTTTCAGAAAGCGTGAAAAAACATCATTCATATTGCAAATCTTGTGACTCGCGCAAAAGTGGTTTCATGTCAAAATCGAGACTTTGAAGGCTGGATACAAAACTTCATGTTTTTCAGGAAATAAAACAAACTAACCTTATTTTATCTGGGACATTAGGTCCTATCTTAAACATATTAAAAAATGACATTGCCAATTGTGTTATGACTGTGACGTTGTGCATTGTTTGAAATGAGTTCAGGTGAAACCACAGAATAACGTTTCCATGTTACTGTGATTCAAGTGGAGATCTCGGCGTAAGGTTTGTCTCTCTCTCTCTTCTTGTGATGGGAAAGATACAGAAGATCATTCTTGCCTTCAGCAATTCGCCTCAGCAAGTCATCTTACAGATAGATGTGTGCCACATTTCATTAAGGTTCTTTCCATGTCACGCCATGTATGTCTGTTATTGACTTATTGAGTTTGTTTATTTATAATGATACGTGAGATATATGTACCACGTGTGTGCTGTTAAACACTCAGTGAAAACGAATTTCCCATATGGGATAATAAAATGATTCTTATCTTATCTTATCTTATCTTATCTTATTTATAGAGTTAGTACAGTACTAGTAGTCACCAGCACTACTACTACAAGTACCACTCTACTGTTTCTACTACGATTAACACTACTACTATGGCTACCACTATTACTGCTGCCACGACTACTACTACCAATATTACCAACTACTACAAGAGGTCTAGCTATGCAAGTTTTGTCATCCTACCCTAATTCTCGAAGTATAACAATCAAACAGCTAAAATTAAATGTGGCCCTCATTAGACCTAAAATTTGCATCTGTGACTGGACTCTGACCTCGACCCTCGTTCAAAAAACGAACGTTGCAAGTTATACCACATTAATTTTATCGGTCCACATTTCCCATCACTTACATCGCCATCGTCTCTCCCTGGCGTTTTTGTTGGCCAAGTGATTTTATCTCGGTGTGTTTTGTTTGAGCTAGATAGTCGCGCTGTAAGTGGGCGGATATTTAGTGTGGAAATAGCAACATGTTTAAGCCTGTCGCACGAAGGACGGGATTCCGGCTGAAGTGGTGGAAGAAATAATTTGTAGAGTCCGCAGTGCTCATCTTAGCGATACTTTTTGCCCACACGAAGCGAAAGTACTAGATGCGATAAGATAGAACAGCCGGAATGTTTCGCGTTAATGAGGTTAGTGCACGACACCTAGCGGCGGCTGCATAAGAGACATAAACAATGGTGTACTTTATAAAGCCGAATACCCGCCCCTTTCGAGATTTTGGGTTCGAGTTTAAGTTTGAGTTTGGTGAACTACTGAAAGTTTGGTCATATTGTGCCATGAAAAAGCAAGATGATAGACAGAATATAACCGATTGATAGGGCAGGAGAAAACTTCAGACAGCCCTTTTGAGGGCTTAGAAGAAGAAGAAGATAGGCGAGCAACAACAAGAGGAAACAAGGCGACAAACAAGACGTGAGAACATAAAACTAATGTGGAAATAGCAATAGGTTATGTAGGCCTGCAGCACAGATCGGAGGCGGGCTGAAGTGGTGGTACATAATTATGTAGAAAGAATACATTGCAATATGCCGTGTCAGCACTGCTCATCTTAGCCAGGCAGCAGCCCGACGGGAATCCGACGCATAGGACTGATGTCAAGTTTGCACACAGGGATGGTGTATTTCCTACGTATATCCGCTAGTTAAGACATTGCGCCGACGTCGGTTTGATGTAGGGTACCGGCAACCCCATCTTACGGTAATCCCACCGACCCTACAGGAACCTTATACAAATCCTTACACAGTTCTGACATAAACAAAACCAATAATACAATGCAGATTTGGTCAAGCTGCTAGTACTTCAGAAAGTACTTGTGTCACAGTCATGATGAGATTTCCGCCCAAGAATGGACTAAGTACCACTCGGAGCATAGACACCAAGGCCAAATCAGGAATGACACATTAGTCAACGGTTCTAAACTTTGACTGATATATCCGCCATCCTAATAATGTGTTTGAATAAAGACGCTAAGACCCTTTGACGAAGGACTTCAAACCGAACAGAATTTTTGTTTTCTTTTTGGTTTTGAGAAAAATACTGCCTCCTTTGTGAAATAATTTACTTAGAAAAGGAAAAATTATTTCACCCACAACAAATGTTGGTCAGGTTTTTCTCCTCTTCCCTCAAATTCTGTGGCACTGCGCAATTTTTAATGTTTTTACTATTAGCTAACTCAACAAAAAAAAAAAAAGGACAGTTCATAGAAACATTTCTTTTTTAAAAAGAGACGAGGCCAACAAAAGAAAAATACTTAACTCGAACTTTGAGTATACTTCGTTTTCGTGAAAGTTTCAATTTTAGCAGGGTTCAGGTCAATTGATAACTATAGACTTTTAACAATCAGCACATTTAACAATACGAGCCAATGGGTCGCTGTTTTATTTATCCAAGCAACTGTTCCGACCCGTCTCACCCTTTGCTAATCTTTTGCGCTCATTTCATAGCTGTTCGACATCATTTTTGTTTCACCGTACCCAAATATTTTTCCTGTGTACTGACGCTTCGTAGAGACTTTCTCGTCAACAGGTGTTGATATCACTTTAACTGAAGTTGAGAACCACTGAAATGTTAGACGTCAGATGCTTGTGATGACACTAGTAGGAGGGGGCGTTTTTGTTTGTTTGTTTGTTTAAACCTTCACTAGAGATGTATTATAACTGTGTACATACATACTATGTAAGTTACAACAAAATTCCTATATTGCCCCTCCCTCCCCCGCTTTTCAAGTGCAAAGTTAAAACAAAATTTTGTTCACGACACCGCCCGCTCAAGCCAACGGTGTCGTAACTATTCGCCCCTCGCAGAATGAAACTGTAAGGGATCTACTTTCTGAAAGCTCCGCGGAGGGTTGTCCCAGGTGCTGCGTGGCAATGGCATTCCAGTCCTTGTTTCTCTTAATAGGTGACACTGTCAATTGATACTGTTGACGTGTTGACGCCTTCTTCCACCCTTATGTGTCACCTCTCCTTTCCACGGCGAATCTGGCATGACCAAAGTGTATTATGTCAGACTTGAAAGTCTTTGCCTATGACGAAGCCAGGTTGTCATGCCAGTTACAAAAACAAACAAACGCATTGGCTGTACAAACATGGTGTTATCGTGAGACAAAAAAAACAGCCCACAAAACAAAACAAACAAATAAAAAAACAAAAAAAAACCAACGGGTCTTGTCATTATGGGAGTGAAACGGATATGGGAAAATCATACTAGACATTTTGTGAAGAACATGAATTCTCTCTGCATTAAGTAGACCACCAGTCCGAGTCCAGCTTTACAGACTAAGAGGCCTTACAATTTAATTACTAGTTATTTGCATAGATTTGATGTTCGTTGTCAACGGGATCATCGATTTTGTACAAAGTAACCGCAACAGAAATGGTTTGGTCAATTTACTTGTTGAAATGCCGTGCGTTTTTATGATTATCTTTATGTACTAATGTTACAAATTAAGGGTACCATGACCTGGGCATGGAAATCCTCGGAGATCACAATGAAATTTTGAGTAAAAATCCAAATAATAAAGAAATTACAAGGAAACAAAATCACTGCTGGGGTCATTTATACCGGAACGCACGATTCGGGTGAACTTCGACTGCCCAGCAGAATCCAGCTGCATCCAGTAAGCTTGTTTTGTATATCAACCGTGAAATAGTGAAGGAAACTCCTAATGGCTTGAGATCAAATCCATTTATCTTGGCAGGGCCGGATTAAGACTTTGAAAGGCCCTAAACACTGAAGATTTTGGTATGCCCATTTACTGTATATGTAAATTATAAACAAAAATAAACCGAATTATATTTATTATATAGATTTTAATTTTTAAATTTATTTTGTGTGTGTATGGGGGGGGGGGGTGGACCCTGATTCAGCTGTACCATTTGGTCCATGGCCAATCCAGGAATGAAAAGTTTCTGTGTAGTGCCCCCCCCCCTCTTTCCCTTGATGCCCGAAGCGCGTGCTGATTTTGCTTAATGGTTAATCCAGCCCTCCATCTTGGAAGTGCTTAATCTTACGGCCAATTTACACGTTCAAATTTGTCTTCAAACATGTTGTCAAACAACGCTTGCGCATGTCAGTTGGAGCGTCTACGGGCGTGCTTGCGTTAATTGCAACTGCTTGTGCGACTGGTTGCGCATACATCGGCTTCGACAGGCATCAGTCCTCTTTCACCACCTTTTGCCGATACTGAAAATGTTGTGTATATTCACGTATTCATTGTTGAAAGCGGTGCGAAGTGGTGGGTGGGTAAAATCCCACTGGATAGCAAAGTCCATGCAAACGCATTGAAATGTACACAAACTTACAACAAGTTTGTATATATTTGTTTAACAGAGTAAAATGAAATTGCTTCGCAAAAGTCAAAACTGGGGTATGTATTGTGTATTTGTGTTTATGTACCCATAGTTACATATCATCTCATTATATTGGGATGTTATTATTTTCTTTTGAGACCGAAAGAGTATGAATATGTGAAAGGAGCAAAGGATGGACACGGAAATGCAAAGACAAGTTAGTAAAAGATATAAGAAAACAAAAGTGCACGAAACGAAGAACAGTGCCTGCGTTTACCGGTACCCAACATTTTATTTGGTGTCCGACACAAGCGCCACCTCCTTCACCCCTTTTGCTTGCGTTAATTTCAACTGCTTTTGCGACCTCTTGTAGAAAGTCGGGGAATGTACAGAGCACGTTATGTTTGCCAAACTGGCATATTTATATTTATTGTTGGTTTCCGGGCCCACAGCACTGTCACAGGTTATGCTGGAGAGATATGGATTCGGATTGGGAAGGCCAAAAAGTGGACCATACTTCGTTGTTTTTATATGAACTTGAACAACTTCGAGACAACTGACAGCATAAATGCCCCAGTAATATAGACCGTTTGAACGAGAATAGACTGTATACAGGCATATAGCCGTTAAATTTCACACAGAACTCTATTTGCATGAAACTAAGCAGAAGCACTCAAGGATAGCCATAGCAAAGATAAAATTGGGCTCTCACAGCTTTACGGTCGAGAGGGGAAGGTGGCAGAGGCCTAAACTGGAGTATAATATGAAATGATCTGAGAATTGTCAGATCTTCACACTCCGAAACATCATAGAACAGTGTTCAGAATGGCAAAGGCAGCTCTATGTGAACTTCGTTGACTTCGAAAAGGCCTTCGACAGCATCCACAGAGAGAGTATATGGCGCATTCTTCGGCACTATGGGATTCCCAGCAAGCTTGTTGAACTCATCAAAAGCTTTTACAAGAACTTCAGTTGCAGTGTCGGAAACAGTGATGCATCCTTTGAAGTGAAAACTGGTGTACGGCAAGGATGTGTGATGTCAACAATTTTGTTTAACCTCGTAATCGACTGGATTATGCGGAAAACTACAGAGGATGCACCAAGAGGCATCAGATGGACACTCTTCGACAACCTAGAGGATTTGGACTTTGCGGATGACCTTGCGCTATTGTCACATAGTCACCAACACATGCAAGATAAGACGCAGAGACTACATAATTTTGGATGCAAAGTAGGCCTTCGGATTAGCCAGAAGAAGACAGAGATTATGACCCTAAATGTAGACACTCCAGCACCAGTGCAAGTAGATGACAAGAACCTCACCACGACGGACAAATTTAAATACCTTGGTAGCATTATCAGACCAAAGGGTGGCACAAAGGAGGACATCCAAAGTAGGCTGGGAAATGCAAGGGCTGTCTTTCAAAGTATGAGCAACATCTGGAAATCGACACAATACGGCATCAACACCAAGATCAGACTGTACCAAAGCTGTGTCCTATCTACACTCCTGTATGGATCAGAGTGTTGGCGAATGACAGAAGGTGACCTCGCCAAGTTGTCTTCCTTCCACACCACATGTCTTCGTAGGATTCTCCGCATCTTTTGGCCAAACAAGATTTCTAATCAGGAACTACTAAGGCGATGCAAGCAAGAAGAAATAGCCAACATCATCACGAAGAGACGATGGAGATGGCTTGGACACGTGCTGCGAAAGGAAGCAAATTCTATAACCAAAACAGCACTTCAGTGGACACCGGAGGGACGGCGCAAGCGAGGCAGACCCAAGGCAACCTGGCGGAGAACAATCGAGGCAGAGATGAAATCCTTCAATCACTCATGGGGAACTCTCGCAAAGATGGCCCAGGACAGACAGGCCTGGAGATCCTTTGTTGCTGCCCTAAGCACCAGTGGGTGCAACAGGAAATAGTAGTCTGAGAATTGTAATGAACTGGGAGATGGATTTCACATGACACACTATTGTAAAAATTCAAGAATATAAGGAAACAGTTTTTACGGTCCTGGATAGTTGTTAGACCAAGCATGTTGAAATTCACAGATTTCATATCATCGATACACGACAGAGAATTACAATGGTCTGGAATATTTTGCCATAAAGTATTTAATGAATTCAATGATGTCGCTCCATGATTTCTCCTGGTGAGGTGTGAAAACTGAATTCTTCTTTGTGGGAATATGATAGGGGTGTGGTTGGGGGGGCGGGGGCTGTGTAACGTATTTCTGGAGACGTTTTTGCATTTAACATTATCTGTATTTCGCTTAAACTAGTCAATTCCAGATAGCACGGTCTAACTCATCAGCTGGCTAAATGATCCATGTGTTCTGCCTGAATGAAACCCAAAAGTACAGTACAACTCGCTGGTGAAATGCAGTATGCCTCCACTTTTCAAAAGTGTTAACAAGTTCTTTGAAACATTTCTCTATCCACATCTATTCGAGATAAAAAGGACTGAAATGGCTACCCGGATATGAAAGTCTTTTGACCCCCCCCCCCCAACACACACACACACACACTGGGATTATTCGTGACCAGAATCACGGAAAATCTTTATTATAGTTTTTCAGACACCACCCCCCTCCCCCTTTATATACATGATTTATACATTATATTCCACCAAGAATATAGGCCCCCTATATATACATGATTTATACATTATATTCCACCAAGAATATAGGCCCCCTATATATACATGATTTATACATTATATTCCACCAAGAATATAGGCCCCCTATATATACATGATTTATACATTATATTCCACCAAGAATATAGGCCCCCTATATATACATGATTTATACATTATATTCCACCAAGAATATAGGCCCCCTATATATACATGATTTATACATTATATTCCACCAAGAATATAGGCCCCCTATATATACATGATTTATACATTATATTCCACCAAGAATATAGGCCCCCTATATATACATGATTTATACATTATATTCCACCAAGAATATAGGCCCCCTATATATACATGATTTATACATTATATTCCACCAAGAATATAGGCCCCCTATATATACATGATTTATACATTATATTCCACCAAGAATATAGGCGGCCCCCTATATATACATGATTTATACATTATATTCCACCAAGAATATAGGCCCCCTATATATACATGATTTATACATTATATTCCACCAAGAATATAGGCCCCCTATATATACATGATTTATACATTATATTCCACCAAGAATATAGGCCCCCTATATATACATGATTTATACATTATATTCCACCAAGAATATAGGCCCCCTATATATACATGATTTATACATTATATTCCACCAAGAATATAGGCCCCCTATATATACATGATTTATACATTATATTCCACCAAGAATATAGGCCCCCTATATATACATGATTTATACATTATATTCCACCAAGAATATAGGCCCCCTATATATACATGATTTATACATTATATTCCACCAAGAATATAGGCCCCCTATATATACATGATTTATACATTATATTCCACCAAGAATATAGGCCCCCTATATATACATGATTTATACATTATATTCCACCAAGAATATAGGCGGCCCCCTATATATACATGATTTATACATTATATTCCACCAAGAATATAGGCCCCCTATATATACATGATTTATACATTATATTCCACCAAGAATATAGGCCCCCTATATATACATGATTTATACATTATATTCCACCAAGAATATAGGCCCCCTATATATACATGATTTATACATTATATTCCACCAAGAATATAGGCCCCCTATATATACATGATTTATACATTATATTCCACCAAGAATATAGGCGGCCCCCTATATATACATGATTTATACATTATATTCCACCAAGAATATAGGCCCCCTATATATACATGATTTATACATTATATTCCACCAAGAATATAGGCCCCCTATATATACATGATTTATACATTATATTCCACCAAGAATATAGGCCCCCTATATATACATGATTTATACATTATATTCCACCAAGAATATAGGCGGCCCCCTATATATACATGATTTATACATTATATTCCACCAAGAATATAGACCCCCTATATATACATGATTTATACATTATATTCCACCAAGAATATAGGCCCCCTATATATACATGATTATACATTATATTCCACCAAGAATATAGGCCCCCTATATATACATGATTTATACATTATATTCCACCAAGAATATAGGCCCCCTATATATACATGATTTATACATTATATTCCACCAAGAATATAGGCGGCCCCCTATATATACATGATTTATACATTATATTCCACCAAGAATATAGGCCCCCTATATATACATGATTTATACATTATATTCCACCAAGAATATAGGCCCCCTATATATACATGATTTATACATTATATTCCACCAAGAATATAGGCCCCCTATATATACATGATTTATACATTATATTCCACCAAGAATATAGGCGGCCCCCTATATATACATGATTTATACATTATATTCCACCAAGAATATAGGCCCCCTATATATACATGATTTATACATTATATTCCACCAAGAATATAGGCCCCCTATATATACATGATTATACATTATATTCCACCAAGAATATAGGCCCCCTATATATACATGATTTATACATTATATTCCACCAAGAATATAGGCCCCCTATATATACATGATTTATACATTATATTCCACCAGGCCCCCTATATATACATGATTTATACATTATATTCCACCTATATATAAAAAAAAAAAGAGGAAGAGCCCCTCACTGCGGTTAAAAAGCGCGTTATTTTCACGTTATGCGTGTCCCAAAACGAGTCGACACAAGTACTCGCATGACATTTCCTACGCTTGATATAGATCTAGGGTGTAGAAATGAGGTATGATGAACGTTTCACCCAGTTCTTAACCAACTGCAGGTCTCGCTGATTGACATTCTGCAACTGTTGTCTCCTAGGTTACTTGGCACGCCGGTGTAACATTAGATTTGATACCTCCCAATAAAATTCATGCGGGGTGACTATTTATGCCGTGTGACCAAATTGTTTGGGGTTTTGTTAGCATTCTTTTAAAGAAAATTTTAGGATGAGGGTCAAAGTTATGGTTAAGATTAGTTAACTGGCCACAATACTTTTCCCCTAAACTGGCCACACATTGGAATAAAAAATCCTCCTGTGAGTATTTTTTGCATACATAGCTCAGATAGCATCACTCCCCCCCCCCCCTTCCACCCCCAAATGAACTTTGTAAGAATATTTGATATAGCTCATGGCCCTCATACAAATACCTTCACTGATTATCTTGATTTACTCTCTGCTTGTAAGCGAATGACCACATTTTCTTCTGGATTGCGCGGACAATAAGATTAATTAAGGATACTAGAAGTACTACTTCGTGGACCGTTATCTTTCCACATCCGCCAGTCAACTGGAGAAGGCATGAGCGATTCACTTTCGCCACAAACTAAGTGTCAAGTACGAGATAAAGTCAGGGATAGCCAGATACACCTATAGCAATTGGCTGGTTAATTTGCAGCGTGTCTTCTCGGACGATGAACTAGCGCACTCAGAAAATCTGATTTGCTTGGTAAGACAATATTCATTTTGTCTTATGATTATTTTGATATTCTTAATTTTCTCTGACCTTTTATATATATATATATATAGTTATGATCATTATCATCATTATTATTATTACTAGTGTTGTTATTCTTATCGTTATCATCAGCAGGATCGTCGTTGTATTCGATATTAGTAACATTTTATTGTACAACTGCAAACACTGAGCCTACTCTGTTGATTAGCTTTTTTTTTTTTTTTCTTCTCTTTTTATTATGTTTCGTTTTGTCGCAGCTTTCTTGAGTGTCATTGTGTCTTCTTTGATTTTCTCCCTCCCATGCTTTACTCAGTCAAAGTCAAAATTGGGCAAAAAGAAAAGGTTGTATGTTGCGAAACCCAATTTTGAATTTCCTTATAGCCCTGCTGCGAAACGACAGTTTTTCTGTGGTTTTTATGATATTTCGTGAATTTACTCAATTAAATCTTCCTGTCACTGACATCTGTTTTACATGACAAACTTGTTGACTACGGGAGCACAAAAACAAATAGTGAAACTCTGTGAAGCCTACGGCCTCAATTTTTTGACGATACATAACGTGGACACATCTATTTTGGACAAAAGTCAGTCATTAATATTATTTATTTACGATTTGTTTGAACCACCACAAAAAAAAAAAAAAAAAGACGCATTACCGTAGAGTAAAACTGGACTGTCTGATTTGAAAGGAGGTGGGAGTGGGGTGGGGGTGGGGGAGGAGGGGGATTGAGGCAGAATGTGCAAAAGACGCACTTGGGAGTGAGGGGTGGGGGGTTAAATCTTAGTGC
The DNA here is from genome assembly GCA_963931925.1 of Onchidella celtica. Lineage (NCBI taxonomy): Eukaryota > Metazoa > Mollusca > Gastropoda > Systellommatophora > Onchidiidae > Onchidella > Onchidella celtica. The sequence continues at coordinate 72,454,693 of OZ007571.1, forward strand.
TGGGAGAATCCAGATTTAAATTTGGATATACAGTATCCATTTAAATGGATCAATCCAGTTATGTGGAAACAAACGGTTTCAGAAATTTAGTTCAGAGGCTCGTTTTGTAGTGAAGTAGTTTGTCTCTCCACTCCGTCTCCGCCTTAACAACAACAACAACAACAACGTCAAAACGTCATATGTCAACCCCTCCCCTTTTCCCCCTCATTATTGCATCCCCCCCCCCCCCCCAAGTGCATGACCGCTCGCAACGTTGTGTGTGCTTCAAAAGGCACTCCCTAAAAAAAGGGGAAAGATAAATAAGGGTAGAATTCTTTTACCGATCCCATCTGAAGTTATCGAACCTGGACGCCACAACCTTCTTCTCTCCACGAACCGGATCGTGCGCCGAGATCTGATTTATTAACTAATCTAACTTTGGATCATTATATGGATATCCAGCTATTTTGAAATGGATGGTCCGATAATCCGAATCACTCAAAAACAAATCTCTGCCCAGCACTTGTAGATCGGCAAACTGGGATACGTAGTTCATACTTTATGAAAGACCTCTGTGGCTTCCATGTGGAATTCTGTACCTCAAGGACGAAGCTGTGGTTGACACGAAAGGAACACCATCTGTGCCAGGCAGGCCAGTGAACTGCAGGGTTGACCTAGTTTAAGCACAAGAGTAGTAAATAATATTGTGTGTACCGTATCCCTGCTCCTAATCCTATCATGAAACCGTGCAAGTGCAAAAGACTAAACTTTACACGAGATGCGGACAACTGTTTAGTTTGAAATGTTTCTCTTAACATAAATATATTTTCAGTCATGTTTATATGAACAACTGAAATATTCTAGAAAAAAACGAAATTCCTCATGGAGTTTATGGCATATTTCCGATGGGTATTTGCCATATTATTGTTGTATGCGACATGTTGCCGATTTTGAGGTTTTGTCATGAAGGCGATTCTCCTACTCCTAATGTTATTATGTTTAAGTGTCATTTTGGATGTATTTTTCATGGGCATTTTTATGCATGTTTCGATTTTGAAAGGCACTGAACAAAACCCTGATTCACACAACTCTTCAAACGTTCAACTCTCATTTTCTCGAAAAGGCAAAAAACGCACATACAATATGGAAAATCCCCGACGATTTGGCAAAAAGAAAGAGTTGTCATCATTCTGCAGTTGTGTGTCTACACACGCGCTTTCATGATGGGCCAGATATGTATTTCGCAATGGACGAGAACTGCACTGTGTAGTTCAGGAGAATGATCCTACCAACACATTAGTTACTTTACATTTCGTAATGAAAAGGGTAAAAAAAAAAAAAAGAACTTAAGGCTCATGAACTAGATTGTAAAAACGGATATCCGGCTGTCACTCAACCACTTAGTAACGAACCTCGGTGAAGCGTACGGTATTTCACAGAATCAGCCATTCCTCGGGACAATTAGTCAATTTTTCTTACGCCCTGAAGTGTTCGCATCCTTTACTTGTTATCCACAGTGAAATTTTCCCGACCTTTAGGCCCCCTATGTGAAGATAGAATGCTACTCAATACACAGAGCCGCTATCCCCCCTCCCCCGACCTTTAGATACAAACTGTGTGGAACTAGATCGTCATTCGAGACCGGTCTCTACGTCGCCAGTACATACGTCCACGATCCAGCTTTCACTTTCGGCAGTGACACCAAGTCATTCATTAATTTGCGTAACTGCGTCTTCTGTTACATTTGTGACCCAAGTTTTGTCTCATACCAAGCTCTGAAGACAGGAAACTTGCATCAAATTTTACACTGGGTGCTTCAAATATTTCTCCCATCAATGAAATACATTGTTACTTTATTCCATGTTGTTTGCCATTTGGTTCATAACATTGCATCTGAAGTAGAGAGTATAATTCATACTGTGACTTCACACGACATGCAAACCAACGAATCCAAACTAACGTTTCCATGTCAATATTCTTTTTACTTCTGACTCGAGTACAGTGTTTGAATGTTGTAATCACTGGTCACAAATTAAGAAAATAATGAAATTATTATCTGACTGCCTCCAACATTGGTTATGATCACAACAAATTATTAAATTTATTATTGAACGTGCAGAAATACTGAAAATGTCCATCCTGCAGTGGTTAATTTTAATACTGCTGTAAATTAGAATTGACTCTTTTACTAAACAACGACGACTGACTGCTACTACTCGGTTGTCATTATATCTCCGCTGAAACTACCTACGTTTTAACAATTCATCCCATCTCTGTTTTCTTAATATGTTTACACCAAACCTTATTCATATACCCATGAATGGTACGTTTGCTACACAACCGAAATGGTGCCTAGTAGGCCTACCAGCCACTTTTTGCACCTTAACATACACCTGGCACTATCATGAAGCAACGTGTGTATTTACACATGGCATTTTTTGTTTTGTTTTGTCTTGGTTTTTTTTGTTGTTGTTTTTGTCGCGAAATATTCTATGAACAGCTTGAAGGCTTTTTTTTTTTTTTCATTGTCTACGGTTGAGTGCAGAATGTCAGATATTTATTTATATAACCGATAATATATTTAAGAAAAAGAAATTCATTTTTAGTAAGACATATTTCCTACTCCTGTAAAATTAGAACTTCGGTGGTTTTACAATATTCCAGCAATTTGTTTAATCTACTCCTTTATACATCTTAATCATGCATCTGCTCATTTAATCTCTAACCTCGTGATTTCATCACCTTCCAGCCGTCACGATAGCCAAACTATTGTTCATACTTCACTACCAATCCTGCCTCAACTCCTACCTCCCCTCATTATCATTTCTTTCATACCTAAAGTACTTTTCCGGCCTCTCTCCATCCACCCCCTCCCCAAGTATCACGAGTTACTGGGCCCTCCTAACACAAAACGCTGAAACGTCTTTTAATTGCCCTGATACCTAACTTGTGCAAACGATGGTAAACCTTACAAGCCAAACGAGCTACGTGATATGACCAGCCGGTGACTGCACTGTTATCTTGTCCTTCAGGGGTCATCGATTCAGACATGGTCGTTATCGGTGACTTGCAAATGATTTCAAGCATTTGATCCTTCAATTCACGATAAGATGATAAATGCAATCGAAGCTAAACTCCATCTACAGTACTAGTGTTGGAATGAATGAGAAGTATGATTTGTACGAAAAACATTGTTTCGGATGCTCCGCCCTGGATCTGAGATGTCACTATCTTGACCCATTCGAAGGTCAGAAATAATTAAAATTTGGTTTATCAACTTGAGAGGATAGTGTTTTCCATTGTTATCTCCCTTAAACTCGTCATTGTGAAGTGAAGACTTGATTGTGTTCAGGACAAAGCAACTGATGTTAGTAGGCCAAAATAGTCGAAGGGATATCAGAAAATGAACCTCTCGATCTATACTGTTATTCATTAGTTTACGTTTCAAACACATCCATTCGTTAGGCAAAGTATCCACTGTCACAAATCCCAGACTGGGAGATGCGATGGTTATAACAAGACAACAATCACGAACGAACAAGTATAACACTTAACAGAACAACCCATCAGACTCACACATTTATTAAACATAAATATAAAGATAAGGATAACAGTGCAATTACATACATACATTATATTCTTCAAGTTAACTGCCGTCCACGGCCCTCTTCCGTAAGCACACTTCCTCGGGTCCACAACCCGGTAATTACTCTAAAGACACCTCGGCCTCAGCCTCTCCACTCAGGGTCTTAATGACACACTAATATTCTTTCACACCACAGTCTCTCAATAGCGCCTCCCTATGGCAATACACCTTAGCCTCCTATACACCTCACGTGGCCATAGCACGTTAATACTTCCATTCACATGAATATCTCATTCGCACAGTAATACATCCATGTCACAGTAGCACATCTTAATAGCACATTCACAATCATATATACATCCCTGTCTGGGCCAGACTGCCACGACTCATGTGCTGCGACTGTCCTACACCGACAGCTTCACTCCTGGCCTATGTGTGGCCTTCGGCCCTATGCTGGCCTATCCCCTGTGCTCACCGTAGGCGGCGCTTCGGCCCGACCCCGGCACCTACAAAAATAACATTACATTGGTATAATACCATACCATTTCTATCACTTCACCCCTCATTACAACTCATGAAGCGTACACACAATAGTTCACATTTCACTCACCAAACATCTTACGGTAACACCTCCACCGTATTACACCCTACTCACTCTCGCTACAAATCCATGAAGCTAACTTCCATCTATCGCTCATGGCGCACATTGCTATATACAGTATCAAGGACTTCCACATTCCTCACTTATACTTATTTACATCATGGTCGTAGACGAATATAATACATCAATCATAATTATCAATCATCGTTCCACCTACCAGTCATCACTGGAAAACACTGTCACAATCTCCCGACTGTTCTCACTCACGTCCGTCCCCTAGGACCTTCTAACTTGCAGTGATAGTAGTACAGCGCTCTCGCCTCATGCAGACCCCCCCCCCCCACTCACAACATGCACGCTTTTCATTACCCGTGGGCCGTGGGTTAACTTTACTCTACCCCCTTCCCCCGTAACTACTGATCCCAGCTCACCTGCTCGTGACATCCACCCCCTGTTGTCTATGATATCATGCGTTGCCCAAGTCCACCCGTGCATTAAGTAGAACACTTAGGTAAAGTGTAATATAATGTCATAATGGAATAAGATTACTTCATACTTACATGAAGAAAAAGAAAATGCTAGACATTTTATACAGTCCCGTGGTTTCTCTCTCTCTCTCTCTCTCTCTCTCACACACACATACACACACACACACACATCAATGTGCACTGTAACTTTACAAAGTGTTTTTGTTGCATTGTCCTAGAGGGATGTGCTAAGTGTTCGCCATAATGAATGCAGTGTTCATTTTGTTGGTTCTTTTTCAGTTCTTTTTTTTTCTGTAGGCCTAAAAGAGAGAGAGAGAGAGAGAGAGAGAGAGAAAGAGAGAGAGAGAGAGGGGGGGGGAGGGGAGAGGGAAAGAGACAGACAGATAAGGTGAAAAAGTCTCAGACAGAGATAGGGAAGGGGGGGGGGGAGGAATGAGGGGCAGAATGAACGAGACAGACAGGCAGACAGGTAGGCAGACAAACAAAAAGAAGAGAGATGAAAGACATGGGAGAGGGGGGATGGGAGATGGAGACTTTGTGATCTGACACACCTTCTTCTTATCCCATTCGTTCGTTCACAGTTATGCATGCATGCACTGCTTTAACTGCATGTCCGTGGACATGTGACCATAACGGACAAGTGCAGTAATACACATAGAACTGTATAAATTAAAAATTGTAAATAAACGGTTAGATGCTGGTTTTCGTGTTGTGCACCCCCCCACCCCCCCACACACACACACACTTCGTGTTTTCATGTGTCCGAGTTTCCTTCTAATATAAACTTTACATTAGTTATTCAAACTGAGGGTATGGACATGGTATAGTCCACAAGAAAACAAAACTGTGTGACACTGACCTACATAATGAAACCTACTGGAGTCGCTGCCCCGAAAATCTTTCATCCAAACATCCTTTTCAAACTTGTGTTTTGTTCTTCCATCTGCAGACGGAGCCCAAAGAACATCTTGGCAACACAGCGCAGCCTTGACGCACACACACATAGAACCGGTGTCTCTGTGCCAGCTTCTCACCCCTGAAATTTGTACCTACCTGAGCTGACAAGAAACGAGCAGAGATGGGCAGTTTCCAGCACGGTCTCTTTGGCTGCTTTGACAACATCGGGCTTTGTTTGATCACATACTTTGTGCCTTGCTACACCTTCGGGAAAAATGCCGAAGCCGTGGGCGATTCCTGCCTCCTGTGTGGTCTGGCCTATTTCGTGCCGATCCTGAACATCGTAGGGCTGGTTACCGTTCGAGGCAAGATTCGAGAATCTCGGAACATCGAGGGGGACGTGATCAACGACCTGCTGGCCATCTGCTGCTGCCATCTGTGTGCACTGGTGCAGGAAGCGCAGGAAGTGCAGGCACCAGGAGGCATGGCCATGGCCAGATCATAAGACGGAGAGAGCAGAAATAAAACCAGAGATCGCGAAACTAGTTTTTATAATTATCGCACCCATTTTAACGTTAGAACTTAAGCCGGGAAGGGGGGGGGGGGAGGAATCAACGCCAGTAATGTAAAACTAAAGGTAGATTGTTAAGAAAACAAAAAAATATCGGATGACATAATCTGCCCCGTCAAAATGTGGCAAAAAAACAACAAACTTGTATGGGGCCAGTTAAACAGAAGTGATGCAATAAAACGCAAAGGAAAAGGAAAGACAAATCAAGCTTGCGTCTACTGACCTTCTTCAGGAAAAAAAATGTAACTGGATAGAAAATTAACCCCACCGATTTTCTGAATGTTTTTTTTTTTAAATTATTATTCTTATTGTTACATTTTGCCATGCTCTGTCCAATTGAGCATTATAATGAAGAAGAAACCCTAAACGGTGAACAAAAAGCAATTTTACCATAATATTCATGCTCAAAATGCAACGAGCTTCATAGACTGTGGTGAATATTTTATGACAAAAGTGAGCACTGTCTTCCAGTCAATTTTTAGCCATGTTTTCTAACTGTGAGTGTCGGATCAATTCTTGATGACACTAGAAGAAGTTAAGATAAGCATATCACGACAGTTACGTGTATTTCTTGTATCTTTATGCCAAAACCTCATGAAATTTTTGTCCTATACGAGCGCAGTATCTCAGGCAGGACATGGTTTACGCTGAACATTCATGTAAACTCTTAAACTCGCCGACAGCTTGTGCTCCATATTTGAAACACGCCAAAAGTACTGTTCTTTATTTGGAGCAATTTCTAATTTATCAGCAAATTTCTTGATAAATATGTATAAGCACGGATTTATCTGACTATTTTAAATCAATTTTGTCATCTGTTTCTGGGCAGAAGAGGAATAAATACACCATATTTATATTTTAATTCGTCTTCCAAGAGTTAATAGAGTGCTTTCCTAGGTTTCCTCCTCTCTTGTCTTCGTGACGCCATGAAGAAGACAGAAAGATCAGTGAAGAAAACACTGAAATATTCATCATTTAATCCTGACGTTTTTCATATTATTTTTTGTTTAGTTTTTCAACACTTATATATATAATATTTTTTATAGAAATGGCTTGATAGAATGTGAATGAAGTGCCTTAATTTCACTTAAATACTTTTTTGTATATTTCCGTAGTGAACAAATTTGTGTATGTACTGCACAATTGTCAAGTATTATTGTGAATGTTATTCTAGTATTGCTTGGCTTGGGCTAATTCTATTCATTAATTTCAGTTTTATCAACTCAATTTTCACTCAGATGTTTTATTTTTTGACGTCATTTGTGTGTAGCTCTTTAGTGTAGGAGGTTTCGCTGCCCTTGGCATTTACATCTCACTTTTCTTCTTTGTATTTTGCTTGTTGTGGTTGGGGATTAGATTTTTTTTTAGAATTTTGCCCGGCAGCGGCCTGTTTGGCTTGCTCTTTTCGATTTCCAACTGCCAAGGTATCTTTAACATGCGCAACATGCACACGGGCCCTCTGAATTTTTTTCGTCCTCATCCGAGAAGACTAGGTGCTCGATCCTACCTACCATAGGATCAGGGACAGGAAAATATAAGAAAAATCCCCAAAATTCCAACATGCCTGCACTGACGGGGATTCGAACCCGGTACCTTCAGCATGCGAGGCGAGCACCTTGCCTCTAAGCCACCGTGACCCCTTGACGTCATTTGAATGTCTGTCCGTGCTTATTAACCCTGACACTAGGGGCAGAGCCGTCCTGGCAGTTGCACAGGGGGCCCATGTAACTGTAAGCAAATTTACATTGGTTTTTGAAGGGGTTGGGGGGGGGGGTGGAATGCAGCCTATTGCTTTGCCAGGGCCCGTAATGATCTTAATACGGAGGTTCAGTTTCACTATGGGGGCAGGGAGGAGTCCATCTCCGGTAAAATGTGAGCTGTCGAAGTTGTACACGTCTACTATTCTGATCAAATAATTTGTCATGAAAAGCCTAGCAAATACAGCCTCTCTCTTCTACCTACAGCTAATCTGCTAATCAAAGAAAAGGAAGCCCTCTATCTGTATTATGCATATAATGTATGTTTATGTGAATGTCGGTTCCACGTAATCCTTTCTGTGCAGTTCCCACATCTATTAAAGTTTTACTTGATAATATTATACATAACATGTAACATTATTTGTTAGTGCTTTTTAAAAAAAAAATATTCCAAGAAATCGTATAAAGTTCTTACAATTTGTTTTACGTTCTTGTCTGATTTGAGGTTTTCTGTATATGTGAGAATGTGTGACGTGTGTACAATGAAGACAGAAAGCAACCATAGAACACTGTGACAGATCTCTGGACTTGAACCGACAAAGTCAAACAAAAACATTCTCTAAGCTTTGAAGATTTTATTTGAAAGGTACAAATGTACTGTACAAGTGGATACAATGAAAATCACATTTTTCATTCATGTCAGTGAACAAAATACAGTAAGGACAACCAGCATACATTTTCTTGAGCTTCCTCATTTTTACATCTTCATATTGGCACTGTCATAAAACATTTGCCTAAATCATTAATTTTCATCACTTTTTGAAAAAAAAAAACATAAAAAATGTAAAAAAAATTGTGGTTTGCTAAAATTGTAGCTTGCGCAAGTGATTTCATATCAAAATTCAGATTCTGAAGGCACGAAACAAATCTTTCATGATACCTTAGGAAATAAAGTAACACTTATTTTAATTAGGGCGTCATTTTCAAAATGTTTAAAAATGATTCAGGCAATTGTGTTATGACCATGACAATATTGTCCAAGGGTTCATCCGTTAAGTCAAATGCTCTCAGCTATAATTTATAACACAGAAATGAGCCCACTATTGTACTGCAAACAAAGATACATGTCGGAAAACAAGTTTGGTCATCATTATCAAAAGTAAACGAAAAAAAAAAAAAACAACAGTTCACAAAAATAATTGGAAGTTCTTCAGGAGGACAGTTTCCAAGTGAGGCTAAATAATGAAAATACTAAATAATGAAAATACTAAATAATGAAAATACTAAATAATGAACTGTGTGAACTCTTCACATATATTTTCTCTCTCTGACTGCTTGGAAACTGTCCCCACCGAAACACTTCCAAAATAATTATCAATATAAACAATGAAAAACTGCTGTTATGGATTTAAAAGATGTTATGAACACTTGCACCAAACAGTTTTGTCATCAGAATGAGACAATAAATTCTCGTGACTTTTTCATCTGACTTACAAAATTGAATAAATATGAAACTAGAAAAGAATTTGCATCAATGCTCAACAAAAACACATGAGTACACAATGCCAGCATTTCAGGGAAGTTGTTTTCAACATTTGAAGACATACTATCTTTATTTACCACCAACGAAACTGTCTTGTCCTAAACCCCAAATAAAAACTATTTTGTCAAAGTCCGAATACCAAAATGAACCAAAAAATAACAACAACAACAACAAAAAAACCCAAATAAAATAAAATAAATTTACAAAAACAAACAAACAATGACTGAGCATGACTTTGCTCAGTTTCATTGTTGTATTATACTTCCTGCTCACATCCAAATTTTCTCAGAAAACAGTGGTGAATCAGAATTACTAAACAACCTTGTGCTGTTTTGATGAAAGACACTTGTTCAGCTCTGGTTTTCTCTCAGAACATCATCTATATTTCATTGCTATTTTAATTTGAAGTGGACAACAAAAAAAAGTCTAACTAGTAAACATAAAATCACTCAATGCACAATAAATATATATTTTTCATGACTTCCTGATGAAAATCTATTCCATCTGTAACAGGGTGATAGTTTGGCAAGGTATAACTAGTAGTTATAATAATATTGTGCCTATAACTAGCGTGGGAAGATAGTTAACGGCGGGGAGACAGAGTCATTGTAGGCCAGAGGGGGAAAGTAGCCGAGGCAACTGAAGCGCTTTGACACCCGAAAAGGGTAGTGTTTACTTGACCGCCGTACTTGTCGATCAGATCACCTGGGAATTGCTTGGGGGGTAGAGCTGTTTCAATAGTATTTGACGTGGAGTCGACGGGGGTGGCTATTAGGATAACTAATGTACACTCGGTGAGCGTCTTGGGACGCTACCTGACTGGGTATAAATCCCCGAACGCTCCTTCCAACTTCAGACCGCTGAGAGCACTCACCAGCTTCGTGCCGAAGAGGAGACCACAACTGCAACTGTAACTTTGTACTAGTCTTGTGAGTGGGGAAGGTCAGGGAACCCGCAAACATACTTTGTCAGAGCGTGGTATCTTTGGTATCTTGTCGGCATTTGGGCTGTTGCTGAGTGGTAAGTTAATTGTACGATGTATGTGTATTTTACTTAATGTTCATGATTGTAGAACCTAAATCTAGTGGGTTTACTTTGGTATAACTACTGCCTCTGAGAGAGTCACGGAAACGCCGTTATATATATGTTACGAAACCTTATGGGATGGGGTCTGTTAGAGAGAGCGTTATTCTTCGTGGGGAACGTGTAAATATCATTAAAACTGTGTTGATCGTTTATTCTATTGCCTATATGGGAGTCTATGGAGTATAGGAGCTGCAGCCTGTCTTATAACAGTGTCAGCGGTTAAAACTATTAATGTTGAATATCCGTCATGGAGTAAGTATGGAAGTCATGCCTTCCAACAGTAGATTAGGAAGTTACGATTGTTTTTCTACAGAGGAGGAAGAACAACACCTTCTTGGCTTCTCAACTTCTTGTACTTTGATTAACGACATCGTGGCTTCTTGGCTTCCCGACCTATTGGTACCTGCCGATACCTGTTGATCTAACTGCGCAGTCAAGCCAGGGTAGAGAGGAAGAACCAGTGCCCAGATAGCGCCATACACCCCTAAAGGAGAGGTTTCCTTATGCTGAATGTTCCCATGTGTTTTATAAAATGTGCTAGAGATTGAATATTACGAAGCCATTTAATTAGCATGTACTGATTTGCATCAACTTCATTCCATCGAAATTCACATGAAATTGTATGACCTATGTTCCTATTATTATTGAATGAATTAATGATTATTGTATATATGTAAGCAATACAGATATCGTTTGTTATAACTTATAGAAGAGAGATAGTCGATTATTTAGTGTGTTTGTGCCGTGCCCATCACGGCTGGTGTCAGAAGAAAGTTAGTGAGAGAAAGTGGAAACATCACACCATCACTGATCAGAAAGCTGTTTGGCAGGGACAAAACTGCATTCAATGTTGTCAACACCTCTTTTTCTTTGTGTAAATTTGGACTATCCCCTGCTGCAGTGAACAATTTTTAGTTAAATGCTCCGGTCGGAACTTGGTGGTCACTCTATAACTAACCAGTGAGAGTCATAGATTTTCTGTAGGTCTATAATAAAATCAATTTTACAGGAAAGTTACAAAAGTTTCAAGTCCAAGAAGTAATTTTTATCAGAGTACATACAACCATTTGATGTTGCTATCAGGCTGTATAAGACTCATATAGATCACCGCACAGGTTAAGAACCATTTTACAACAAGTGGTAGGGCTGTAGTTTCAAAAGCAATATTTCACAGCTTCAAACATGTTTTCATTCAGCAGAATTTAAGAATGCATAAATAATATTACTGCATACATATACATACACGGACGTACTCCGTTGGTATATCATGAGACGGAAAATGATTTTGGTGTAGACTGGCCACTGCAATACTCTTGACAAGACTTTACATTTATGTACATTCTTATCAGTTTTGACAGACACATATCTTCGTTGCAATTCTCTAACCGTCTAACTTCACTTTTTGTGGACCAATCTTTCTTGTTCCAAAATGAATCTACAACATGTATTACGTGTCCTAACAAAAATATCTGTCATTGTTTTGAAGATATGATTTTGTGATTGATATGTTAAAAAATGACCCAATTCCGTCCTGTGAATGAAATAAATAAAGTTTTCTTGCTGACCTGTAAAATTTTGTTGAAAGCACTTAGACGATTAGAGAATTACACCGACAAATTATATTTATCTCATTATTTAACACTGGTTCAAACCTGTATGTAAATGAAATGACAATGTGCCCTTGCTTTTAAGAATGAACATTTTCACTCATCCATATAATTAAAGTTCATTTCAAGAACAAGAAAAACGCAGTGTTTTTGGGGGAATAACTTTTTTACCAATGGACTGATTATATTGAAAATTTGTATGTGGCCTTAAAACAATTTGTCTTAATCATACAAGTTTTTTTCCAACATAATCTGTTCACTTTTGGGCCTTATTTTTTTCTCTCTTTGTATCTATAATGTATATTAAACTCGCTGCACATATTTGAAAGTTTTACAGAAAGGTGGCGGCTCAAAAATTAGCGTTGAATAGCCTCGAAACAAAATACTGCATGTACCATTCAACATTTGTGAACTTTTGCTCACATAACAGAAAATGTAAGTAAATTCCCCAACTTGCATGGTTTAAAATGAAAAAAATCATCTCCATCCACATTCGGTGAGCATTGCTGGTACTCCAAATAAACATCAGCAATGTGTGCTGTAAATCTTCTAAACTTTCACATAGAGAGATACAATTTTAGATACCCAAATCTGTATTGAGTAAATGACCTATTTAGACCTGTCAGAAAATTCTTGAATTCAATATTCTACAAAGACAACCCAGTGTCATGTCACATACCAAATTTCAGAAAGATATGTCAACAAATAGATAAATTACTCCTGAAAAATGCTTTTCTTTTTGTGTTTTTTTTCATGAACGCAAACTGAACACGAGACACAAGGTGAAAAACAAGGAAACCATCAGTCTTGATTGCTGAACAGTTTCATTTGACACACGATAAGTCATAGACATCAGTGGACACGCAATGGAAGGAATCACAATACTTTACAAGTCAATAAGTTACTCAACCATTATGACATTGAATCAAAGCCTACATATTTTCAATGGTGTGTGTGTGTGTCCAATGTCTAATATAAATTATGTACAGAATTACTATGACATCTGAGAACTGCCAATAGCACAATTTCGTTGACATGTTAGCACACAACTTTGCTCATAGAGAATACACAAACTTCTAAGGTACCTTGTCAGAAAAGCATCTTTTTGGGTTTTTTCATGCCTTCCCTTGGCTGAAAATGATTCTTTAGAAATCAATTTATAGAGAAAAAAAAAACAAAAAAATATTATCACTATTTTTTGTTAAATATTCTGTGAACTCCATGAGGAGATTTTGTTTTTATTCTTTACTGGTAAATGGGGAGTACAATAGGCATAGTTAAATGTTTATAACTAAAATGTATTTAGATAAGGAATACATTTCAAGTAAAACCAGTTTGTACTTCTTCTATTGTAAAATTAGATGCTTCACAGTTGTGTAGTTTCATGATAGGGTCTGTGATATTTAACTTAATTTTTCTACGAAAGGAGCTACTGCATACAGCAGGTCTAAACATGTTTTAGATCTCTAGCTGGCAAAACGTGATCACTTTGCAGTGGTAAAACACACTGATTAAATTGAAATGCTGTAACGATTTCTGATGATATCTCTTGGTGGCTGTCATTCTGCTTCTAATTCATCATCTGGAACACTGAATTTTATATTGTAATGAAATCGCACTGGTTAACAACAATACCTGTCATGTTGTTCATGTAAGAAAAATGACATTGACTGCACTGTGTATCAGCTTAAATGCCAAACGATGTCAGTAAAGTCTTGGCTTCCTAGCTCAAGTCAGAAATATTATTCGGCTTTGTTGGTTGCCGGACACTGAGGTACTTTAACCTAAGACTGTAAACTTTTTCAATTTCATTCTTTTTTAATTACATTACAGGCAAAACAGAAGGCTTTGGGAAAGTCAGACATACAGAAAGATCTTCAAAGGAAGAGAACCCTTGTCAAACAAATGTTTCAACCCTTAACTCCCTTTCACTGTACAGTTTTTCTCCTGCATGCTTTAACCACATTAGATTAGTACTGCAAAATGATAGATATGATATAGCACCATAAATAAACTAAGCTGTTTCAACAATAATGTAAATCTTCTAGGTTTTACATTCACATCATTGGCAGACAAAAGAATGGACAAATCCATCTGTTGTTGCTACTGCTGCTCAAACTCTCCTGACCTCCCGCTTGGCATCCTCTTTCACCTTGTACAACACCAACTGCATACAAGCTACAGCATCCTCCTTGCTGTCATGGCCACCATCTACAGACAAAACAAATATGTCTTGAAGTGTGACAAGTCAAAGAAGGACATGAAAACAAAAATTTACCAAACTGATTTGACCTACATAGCAATATGTGATCCTCCAGAAAGACAGTATCATTACTACCTCCTGCTTCAAAATGTTGAAAACTAAGTATCAAATAAAAAAACCAAAAACATGCAGACAAAAATCACACTGAAAAGCAAATGATACCGAGTAATGCTTTAAAAGAACACATTCAATTAAAGTATGAATTCTGTATGACACATGTTTTGATTTTCAACTACTCAAATTATTAAACTGACAAACTGTGATGCTCTAACAACTTCCACCATTATGAACAATTCCAAAACCTTACTGTACAGACATTCATTCTCAAGGGAACATGAAAAACCTGTTTATATTTGAAGACACTTTGTAGCAATGTATAAAAGTGATAAAAATGTCTACAACACAATATCTTTGTCAGCTGCTCAAGTTCTTTATCTACTCCAAATACAATTTTGGTATGATCCACAATTCTGTTTTTGCCAATATGTACATATTTCATCACCTCCAGATTTCTATTCTCCATTGTTCTCTTCTTCATATAAATCTACAGAAATGATGGAAGATATATTACTGAACATTTTTAAAAAAAAATGACACATTGTGAACTTCAAATTACAGAAGTATTTAACAACCATGTATTGTGCAAACTGGCGTAAAGTGTATCCCTGCATAAGACAGGAAGACTCCGAAAGATGTCTGCTTCAGAATGTATAAGAGTCTAGTTCATTTGGTCAGTCAGCTATTGGAACCTGGACAAACTAAATTCATAGGTTCCTGTTAGGAGACCGCAGTATATTGCTTAGAAAGCTCTAGCTGAGCAGTGAACAAAACTCAATATTTTCTCTATTTAGCTTTGTAATTAGACTGCGGATCTTTCGATTTTAATTTTAACGAAGTTCCAACAGCCGACCGACAATTTGACCTGGCCAGGAAACTACATGACAAGCAAACAGTGCAAAAATCTTTCCCTGCAAAACTCGAACATCTTACCGTCAGTCTGTATTATCTTCTGCAAGTAATCAACCATCAGATTACGTAGGGCTCGTTTAAATGGTGGACCACGGTTATGAGGAAACATGATGGATGTGTCCACCACAGTGTTGTGAATCATCTGAAATCACATAAAGAAATAAAAAAACATATAAAATAAAAGTGTCATTGACAAGGACAGACTTTGACACATGACCTCAATGTCACTGATAAAATTCTGTACTTTTTTAGTTAAAAAATGTCTTTTTCCCCTCCGTGGTCACCCCTGAAACAGTAAAGTATTTTATAACATGGAGACTAGTTTCATCCTGCATGATATAATCACTTATACATCATAATAATGGTGTACAGATGACTGCATCATGAGCTAGAACATTTGGCTTGATTTTTTCAACAGGGGTGGATGAGACAAATGACCAATTCCGTACTTCATGTTTTTCTTTGACTCCGTGAGAACACTATTAATGTGCCAATCTCACTGATCTAAAGGCAAACAGATGTACTGGTATACCTTAAGAGACTGCAGATCACTTTCCAAGCTGTGGCCAATCAGGATGGTTTTGTCAGAGAACATACTCAGCATGACGGCCTGGACACCTCTCAGTGTTGTGGTGACACCTTTCATGTCACTCTCTGTGATGCCACTGAACCTGGGAACGTGATGACAGAAATGTAAAACAGGGCCCCCACAAACAATTAAGGACTTTCCAGGAATCTTTTCTTTCTGAACTAGTTTACAAATATTCTAGCATCCTCTGTTTTATCCTACTTTACACTTGGACGTCTGACAGACCCATAACTCACTCTCTTCATCATAACACCCCCCCCCAATCGAATGTCAAATAGAGTAAAGTATCTGCAATAAAACATTTACACTGTAACTTACATACTTGGTTTACAGGCTACCAAGTTGCTCAGTCAGATTAAAAGTGAACAAAGGTGAGCCTTTAAATTTGGGAAAAATATTGAAACTTGATATACCAGAAAAAATGGAGTTATGACTATCTGATATCTTAAGGACTTTTTCAGGACCTTCAGACAAACTTTTGAAACTGAAGGAGTCTTTAAGATCTTAAATCAGTTTTGACAAAATTCCAGGACCTGTGAGAATCCCAGTTATAGAAATGCTGTCTCATTCGTTGTTGTCTTTGCTGTTGTTGTTGCTGCTTTATTATAATCAGCTGCCCAACCAACAGCCAAAACTGGTTTTCCTCTATGGAAATGTTTCAAAACCTTGACCCTTTGGACATAGCTCAACATCACAAGAGTCATCAGCAGATTTAAGCATGCCAACCACATGCTACAAATTAGCATCTCATTATTAATCTTTCTTACCCAAAATTAACTCTTTCCCTATGGGCCAGCATTCCACTTCTGGATGGAGCACACCGTGGGTTTACACACCATGCAGTACTGTGCATATTTTAATAAAGACCACCTTACTACACAACAACTGTCCAAACTATACACTTATTGAACACGTGGTTTTGCTCGACACGCTAGGACAAAAGACATTTTACCAAGGATTCTATTTTCAAGGTTCAACGCCACGAGATGTTAATTTCCAAGACAGTGGTCAGGGAATACCTTTACAATGTCACAACGCAGGCTGTGTTGTACCGGCTGCTGCTAGTGTGCGTTGAACAGTAGGGAAAGAGTTAACTCTTGAAAACATTAAAGTTATAAACTGTTTAAACTAGCAGAGGCTCATCTTATCTGTTTATATAGAGAATAAAAGTTTTCATACACATGGAACTGACCCAGTGTAGGATTTGTTACCTTGTATTGTAATCAATAATCTCTGTGTCAGGTTTGACCAGCGTCTCATACTTGACAGAGTTATCTTCGCCTGTCACTGTCACTCTGGCTAACTCTAGACCAGCTCTGGTGTACACCTGATCACAGAAACGTTTCAAAATAAAAGAACAATTTACAACCGACCAGGTTTTCTCATGTAGGTAAGGTCCACTTTAAAGATAGATATACTTTCTATTTACTTTCTCTGAGAATTAAAACCAAATTAACAAGACCTGGCTCCATGTTGTTTAAGCAATGCTAGAAATAGAACATAAGATCAGCTACTTATTGAATATTCAGAATATTATCAATATATCAAAGTTTTTTCTTGCACATAAGGAACTTGACATAATATCACATAAAAATTAATACTGCCATGCAAAGACAGAACGATGTAACTGATAAAGTATAGAATGAGCATATGCGTCACTCTGCCTTTGCACGGCAGAACAGTTCACTGATATAAAACTTAAACCAAAAGCCTGTGTGTGGTGTTTTGATATAAGATATAAGGTTACAGATAATTTGCATGCGTTGCAGAGTGTACAGACAACAACAAGGCAAGATCCTGACTGAGTAACCCCTGAGCTACTGTGTAATGCTGATGAGAATACCCTTTTGTGTCTATGAGTCAGTGAGGGTGCAAAAATGATGACAACACTGTTTGGTTTACCATTTCACAGTCCAGAGCGTAGACACCGTAATTCTTCTCTGACGTAGGAGAGGCCGGCATTGTCTTCATAAAGCCAGTCAAGTTATCTGTCTTGTTCCTCTCATGGACATGGCACTGGGCACAAAATGTAAAACACTGTATGTAAACACATTGTGCTGCAATAAAGTCTAAATCTGATCATTTACACTCAATTTTAGTCATAATGTGGCAAAAAGAAAAGGTTGTAAATATAACAAGTGATGCCACAAATTGTCTGTGATTTTTTACAATATTTCGTCAATTTACTAACTTATTTATAGTTAGATCTAGCCTCTGAATATCAAAATCATGTTATGAATGGAAAATAAACAGGTGAACTAAGCTGACAGCTGTATTACAATGCAAACAGGTTCCTGTTCCTAATGGGTCTGTATTGTCTGTACATATAAATAACAAAGTAAAATATTCCAGAAATACTGGTTGTGGATGTATGTATATACTTATAAGTAGCCAGTTATCCAATCTAAAATAAGAACGTTTGAGAATACATGTAGTGGATGTACTTAAACTCACCTTTGCTACCTGACAGCCATTGCTTCCTGAACGCTCACCGCAACAAGCATATCTGGAGTCAAAAGAGCCTGCCACTGAGGATTACATACAGACATTGCAAAAGTCAGAAATTTTAAGCCTTGATGTACGAAATATTATGTAGTTTGCTCATTTCAGGGTTCGTGCACCTCTCTGAGAATGTTTTTCCTGGGCTGAAAAATTAACATTTGCCATACATCACTACAAATTATGTATGGCGTTTGTCATGGTGTCTGACCAGCACCACACTCAAAAAGGATACCCTCTCTAAAAATATGGTTGTCTGTCAGACCCCAGAATGTACTTGTAAGGATATAGCAATAAAATTCTTTTTAGGAGTGTGGTGTATCTGAGACCCCAAGATGGTCGAATTTAGGTATGAAAATAAAATCCTCTTTAATGGAACGATATCTATGGGTGTCACGAGCGAGTGAGCGGGGATCAATAGTTACGGGGGAAGGGGGGAGAGTAAAGTTAACCCACGGCCCACGGGTAATGAAAAGCGTGCATGTTGTGAGTGGGAGGGTCTGCATGAGGCGAGAGCGCTGTACTACTATCACTGCAAGTTAGAAGGTCCCAGGGGACAGACATGACTGAGAGTGATATGTTGGGATGTGTTTTCCAGTGATGACTGGTAGGTGGAACGATGATTGATAATTATTATGATTGATGTATTATATTCGTCTATGACCATGATGTAAGTTAAGTTCATGGATTTGTAGCGAGAGTGAGTATTGTGTACTACGGTGGAGGTGTGTTACCGTAGGATGTGTGGCGAGTGGAAGGTGGACTATTGTGTGTACGCTTCATGAGTTGTAATGAGGGGTGAAGTGAATAGAAATGGTATGGTAGTATACCAATGTAATGTTATTCTTGTAGGTGCCGGGGTCGGGCCGAAGCGCCGCCTACGGTGAGCACAGGGGAGAGGCCAGCATAGGGCCGAATGCTACACATAGGCCAGGAGGGACGCTGTCGTGTAGGACAGTCGCAGCACATGAGTCGTGGCCGTCTGGCCACAGACAGGGATGTATATATGATTGTAATGTGCTATTAAGATGTACTACTGTGACATGGATGTATTACTGTGCGAGTGAGATACTCATGTGAATTGAATTATTAACGTACTATGGCCCCGTGAGGTACTATAGGAGGCTAAGGTGTTATTGCCATAGGGAGGCGCTATTGAGAGACTGTGGTGCGAAAGAATACTAGTGTGTCATTAAGACCCTGAGCGGAGAGGCTGAGGCCGAAGTGTCTTTAGAAGTAATTACCGGGTTGTGGACCCGAGGAAGTATGCTTACGGGAAGAAGGCCGTGGACGGCAGTTTAATTAAGTAATATAATGTATGTCATTGCATTTCTATCTTTATCTTATGTTTAATAAATGTGTGAGTCTGATGGGTTGTTCTGTTAAGTGTTATACGTGTTCGTTCGTGATTGTTGTCCTGTTATAATTATTACATCTCCCAGTCTGGGATTTGTGACAATGGGACCTTGGGACGTACGGCATACGGGTAGGAACAGTAAAAATGCCTGTGTGTTGGCGAACCCGGAACATGCATGAGCATATTTTAGAATTTTAAAAGCATGGGAAGATGAGCAATGATGTCAATGTGGAATACCTGGAATCTTTTTTAAAAAATTCCTAGAATAAAATGATTACAAACGTTTTTGATTGCTTCTGGGTCCATTAGACCCATGACGCTCAGGGAAGGTTAAATACCAGGGCTATTTAAATGTATGAAATTGAGAGAAATGGTTGTGTTTTTTGGTAAGTGTACATGTGGTCAACATCACAATCTTGGGTGACCAAAGTGAAACAAACACCTGAAGACTTGGAAGTTCAGATAAGTAATGAAAGTAAACAAACCTCTCCTTTTGAATGCATTGCCATAGTGGTAAATACACTGTTCCATTGTGACAGCACTGCCTTCTTCATCCACATAGAACCTCTTCCCACAGCGTTTACAAGTTCTTTCATTGTCTGCAAGCACAGAGAGACAATTATACTGGGGCATTGGAATTAATATTCAGTATGAAACATGAGCCATCTTCCATGGCATTCGCTGTTTCTCACATCAGTCTGCCACAAGAAAATTAATTACTTTGCATCCAGACTATGACATTACATCAAACTTCTTGTACATTATAAAGTTGTTTTATACTATATCAAAATATGAAGTGTACAGACCTAAACCATAACATTACAGATAATGATTTATACCATAAATTTGTTGTCTCAGTATAAATAATAAAAAAATTCCCTGCTGCTAATTTATTCACTTAGCTATATACATCCTATTGAAAAGTGCATCTCATTACTAGTTACAGAAACTTTCAATGATGTCTAGCCCTGCAGAATACATCATATTTAGCTTGGTTCCATTGTAATTAAATTTTTTCAATGATAAAATGAACTGTATGTGTTTTATCACTTCAGATAACATAAGTTGACCATCAATAAAGATAAGGAAAGATTAACATTGCCCATTGAAAAGTCTAATCTTGTCACAGTCTATAAATCTGAACTTATTTGAAAATTACATTCAGAATTCAATGCAAGTTTCTCCAGTTTCCATTTTGAACAAAAAAGTTACACAGTACAAAATATTCAAGGAGCAAATAAGTCCTTTGAGTGGCTGAAATGCTAAAGCTGATTACTCAAAGTTTTACAGTAAAGTTTTGACTTCATTACAGTATTTGCCCTTGCCTTTCAGCATTTTGTCTCTCTCTTCCTCTTTGTAAATCTTGGCTTTGCTACTGCCATCCTCAGATGGTCGGGGAAACCCATTGACTCTCAACTCTTCCTCTGTCAGGATGTATTTCTTCAGTCTGTCATATAATTCTCGACCTAAGAAAACAAGACCATTCTTGTTTCACAATCAAAGGGAAAACTTCAACACCATGTCAAAGTCCACCTGGACTCCAAAACAGGCAGTATAGTTGTGTATAAAGATCAGTGATCAGTCTTCTGCGGAAAGCACATTAACCAAGGACTGTTCTATTTCGAGTGTTACATCTTGAAAAAATTGAAGTTTTCAGATTATTCATGCACGAATAGACAGTTTTTGCTGAATGTCTCAAATTTAGCTTCTTGTGAGTGAGGTATAGTATAGAACTAAGCCTCTCAATTGCAATGAAACAGACTGTATCTTGTCACTGTTCCCTAACACTGTAGTAACTCAAAAATTCCAAAAATCGTTTTTTATATATATTCAACTACATTCAAAGCCGCATCCAATAATCTTGGTTACAAATTCGGAAGCTGAAAAATAACGAAAAATATAAAACATTCTAAAATTCATGATCACTAGACCAGTTGTGCTAAAATGAAACACTTTTTGTGCTTCTCCTAAAAAGTAGCCAAAACTGATTACTGTAGTGTTAGGGAACAATGACAATCTGTTCTACAGTGGGAACAGTTTCTGAAAGTGTATACATTATTTTGAGACAGCTTGTACTGACCAACTGGGCTAAACCAACAATCATTGTTGTGCGGCATGTTTTACCTTTGAAGCTCTGGGGCGTGATCTTGGGTGGAGCACCTGACCGGTTCAAAGTGAAGCTTGTCTTGGCTGCCCAGGAGCCACCCAACGTGGCAGCATGAGACTGCAGGGCATGGGATGTGGATGTTGACTGAGCTAATGCTGACAGTGAGTTCAGGCCTGTACACACTTTCTTGGATGAGCTGGGCTGTGATTCCATGGCTTCTGTTCGAATCCTCTTGATGGCGTTCACTGCCAACCTTAAATAGATGTTCTTGTTGGATGCCCTTGTGTAGACTGCTTTTTCTTCTTCTAAGCCCTGAAAATGAGAGGGAAGTTTTGACATATTGGCTTCCAAATATTCCCTCAAACGTGGAAGTAGCCTACAATATGTATCTGCCTATGGAAAATAATGTTGTTAGAGGCATGTAATCCAATGACAAAGCCAAACAGAGAAAATACTGAGTTGCATTCGTTGTTCAGCAATGTAAAATATAATGTACAATACTCCATACCCTGCACAATAGCCTAGGACAAATTTATTTTTCCTTAGATTTTCTGAACATCCAGAAATTTTATATGTGATGAATTATGCTTGACTAACTTGGAAAGAAGAAAGTTCATGGATTAACTATTTCAAATAAAATTTACCAATTTCTGGTATATTTGTGTAGCCACTCGACAAAATGAGGCACTTTGTGCATTTTGGTGGTATGGAGATATTTGTATCACCAAATAGTTATTCAAAGCTCTTTCATTTGGTAAAAAAAATTTTGCTGTAATTTAATTAGCAAGAAGATATGACCTCTCAAAGACAGGGCGTGGCACAAGCACTGGTTTGAGAAAAGCACTTTTAAAGTTTCAGCTTTTATTCAAAATTATTGAGGATTACTCGATTCAAAGTCAGTTTTGAGGCATTTACCCTTCTCAAACAGGATCATCACTTGGAAAAGGAATAATAAAGAGGTTAAACTTATTAAAAATACTGAAAACGCAAAATGGATAAAATTGATTTATGATGCCTTTTAATGATTTTCTAGAATCAGGTAGTGCCGAAATGTGTTTCATTTTGTCGGGCGGCTACACATTTACTCCAGGTGCCTGCATTTGTTATTTCTTTCTTTGGACTCACATAAATGAGCACTCAACTGTAAAGATCTGAACTCCTTTGCACTAGCCAGTCATAAATCTGGCAACGGACAGTTGTATTCACACAACCATCCTCATTTCATCTTATTGTTTGTGTGAGTGTAATGACAGTTCTGATTTTAAAGTGGAAAATGAATGACTCTTGGAATAACAGAATGTTTTGTACCTTGCTACAATTCAGAGCATCTGAGAAGACAAAAATGAAAATTAAAACAGGACCCCTACCTTTGAAAATGCTGACTCCTCTGGTTTGAACTTGAGGTACTCATCAATGATAAGGTTGAGATAACGTTGTCTTATATTGGTGGGTACCTTATCGCCAAACTCAAGTGGAATAGGTCTTTTTAGAGTGGACTGAAAAATTAAAAGACATAAGAAAAGTCTGTTCATGAACAAAAACAAACTGCCGCTGTCTGGTGTATGCCAGTAGTGATCCAACACACTAGGCAAGTTACTAACCACGTGTAAGAAAGCCCCATCAGAAATTGTTGTGAATCAGATTCTGATTGAGCTGCATTTTTCTGCACAGACAAACCTCCCATGTGGGCTTGCACAAGTACTAAGTATATACTTTTTACCAAGCAAGCAAAAGTTGGATTTAAGTTACAGTCACCTATCCTATCAACTTATGCTAGAATTTTCTGTTAAATCACTTTAATCTCTTACTTTTTCAGTTATCCGTCCTTCGGCTCTAAAACCACTTCCACACATCTCACCACCTTGAGCTCAAGTCTTGTGTCTTTGATTCATTAAATTTCCAAATATCCCTTTGTTTTCTGTCTGATATCAATTTAAGCACATGTATGTGTAACTGTTCTTGAATAACACTAGAATCCTGCAATAAAATTATATTATTTTCCAGACTCTGTTACTGGACTAGCCCTATGACATGCTGATTCAGCACATCATCTATTTTGACTATATAAATATAAATGAATGCAAACCACTTGGTCTGATAGTAAATATCACAATTGTATCTCTGTCAAGTCAAGACTACCACTGAGCGTAAAGACAACTGCTACAAAACTGTTGTTGATGCTTAGCAACTGACAACATGCTACTGGGATAATATCACTTGTTTACCACCACATCTTAGTTCTTTACTACCTAAACTATTTTTCACATCTGTCTCACCATGATGTAAACAACTGTGGTGTGGGAACTTTAAACTGTTCAGAAAGAGTACCACACAAACAGAGAAGCTTGAAGCACTGAATAAATGCTGAGATATCGAAAAACCCAGGACCCAAGCGCAAAGCCTACACTGCAATTGACCTAGTTATCACTGTGACACTGAGGTGTGTTACAAGTAGAGTGTCACTGTGTGGGAAATCCCTATTCTGAGCTCAGCACAATTCCAGGAATGACCACAGAGGAAAAAAATGTGAATCTAATTAACCTATTATAATTTGACTGTACAGTATTGATTATTCCATGCTAGGCTAGTGTAACACTTTCAGGTAGCCTCAACCAGCACAGGACTAGGTGAAATCAGTTTCACTGAGTATTAAGTAAGTAAGTGTTGAGCTGCTCAATTTCATTCTTCTGCAGTAAATATACAGGAAGTTTGTCCATGAATTACTCTCGGTATGATGTAGTGGGGGCAGAGTGCATGTTGCTACTCAAGTGATACATGTATTCTCAACAATGTTGTTCTTCTCAGAGCAAACACTTTGGTGAGTGAGTTCTGAACATGGCAGAAAAGTGACACAGTTTAAGTTGATAAATGCAAAAAGAACACAATTTCATCAGTCAAAGTGCTCATCTCAGGTCCCTTTCACTGCACTGTGCCAATGTAGGTAAGGGAGACCAGCAAACTGAGTTGACTATATCTTCATCGTCCCTTTTGACTGTAGTAACTAAAAAATTTGAAAAATTGATTTTTATATATATCAACGGTGTCGGGCGCAAACCAGCCAAGACAAGATAAGCAAATTTTACAGGAGGCACAAAAAATTGCGGATAACACAAAAGGGAAATGTACTTTGCTGGTTTGATCACGTCTATCTTGAATGTTTCTATTGAATTATGGTAAAAGCTATTTTTACAGATGATGCGGGGTTCCAATCTTCGTAAATTGGTACTAGAAAAAGTAAAATGAAATTTTCGGACTTACCTGGTTTGCGCCCAACACCACTGATATTCAACTACATTCGAAGCCACATCGAATAATCTTGTTTATAAACTCCTCTAAGATGAAAAATAATTGAGTAGCAAACTTTAAAGAAATTCATCCTACTAAAAATAAAATTGTTTTTTGCTTCTCCTGAAAAGGAGTCAAAGGCAATTACTACAGTTTTAGGGAACAGTGACAATGTGATAGTACCTCATTAGGAGAAATTCAGTTTTACTTAGTTGATGAAGCATAGGGAAATGTTGACTTACCAGAGCAGGCTCGTGTGCCTTACGCTTTTCTGTTTTAGAAGCTGTGCCAGCGACAGTGACCAACTTTGAAGACTGTGATGGGGTTGTTTCCTTGGTCTTACTTTTGCCGTAGAAGGAATTCGGAGATCTGGTACTGTTACTCGATGATGTAACTGGTGTTTTGGTAGGAGTCTTCAAGACAGGGGTATGGGCTTCACGTTTCTTCTGCGTTGACAAGAGGGTTGCAGCAGCTGCTGACAAGGATGAGGATGACAGTGATGACTTTTCTGAGGTATGGCTTGCAGAAGAGTTTTGCACTGTTGATCCAGAAGTCTTCTCTGTCAATTCTAGAGGCTGTAAAAATTGAATGATACTCATATGTGAGTGTGCATGTGAAAACCCGGCATAAGTCGGCAACATGACATTTTGAGTTCTGTACATATAATAAAAGACAAGACATTTCTGATAAATTGAAGTCAGTGACCCCCCTAAAACAAGATTTTGAGAAAACGGCATTTAACCCTATAAGTGGCAATAGCTAATTGACCAAGTAATATTGGAGTGAATTAGGAGACCGTAGTCTAATTACAAAGCCGTTATATAGATCATAGTGAGTAGTGTTCACTGCCCATCTACAGTTTACCCTGTAACATGCCACAGTCCCCTAGAAACAGCCAAGTCGGAAGTTTTTGGATCTTGTTAGGAGACCGTAGTCTAATTACAAAGCCGTTATAGAGATCATAATGAGTAGTGTTCACTGCTGGTCTACAGTTTAAACTGTAACATGCCACGGTCCCCTAAACAACAGCTAAGCTGGAAGTTTGTGTCGGACCCATATTTTCAATTCAAAGCTGTTCTTCTCAAAATCAGCTTTGCCGACTTATGCCGGGTTTTCTCATGCACACTCACATATGTATTTAGATATATATCTTTGCTCCACAGACATAGTGACAGAGACGGCTGTATAAAAACTGTTGTACTTCTTCACTATGTCGGTGAGGCAATGACATGAAATTCAATTACTGGTACTGGGTAGTGACAAGAGTTTTTCCTGAGGAGCTGAAGAGAGCAGATTCCTCTAAAATAATCTACCCAAACTGTTTATTCTATTTATTTTAACTCAATTCCCTTGAGTAACTTTCTTGCATTTCATTTATTTGTTGTTGCTTTTTAACATATTTAAAATCTCTAATAAACTCTTCGACATTTGTGAATCAGTTTAAAACAAGTAGTTAATAAGAAAATCACAAATATATGTCATGTACATGAGAAGAAAAAACAAATTGTAAAATTACATAAAAACTGAACACAAACCTATCCAGTAAAAATTTCTGAAGTGGCTGACAGTAAAACTAGTCTGCAGTTATCTAACTAACAACCAGGAAGTGGCAGAGACAAGAACAAAGCATGAGGGATTTAGAACCATGCCTAAAGCAGTACACAAAGCTTACAGTACAGTTTACACTGCAGTGGTGAACGCTGAATGTGAGCTGATTGGCTGACACAAGTCTATAAATAATATTCACAACTGAAAGCAGAAGGTGCCAGCCCTGTTCTGTCAGAAATTCCTAGAAAAATTCTGGTTAGATATCCACAGAGGTATTTATATTGGTGATGGCAGAATTAAAAAAAAAAATTAATTAAGTAGCCACTTTGAAGATTGTGAAACCAGCAGTGAAATGAAACTTTTCTGTTTATATTGGTGACAGCAGACTTAAAACTGTAAACTAAAATGAAACTGGCTTTCTGGATACTGAAACCAATAGCACTACTCAATTTCTCTGTGATCACCTGACTCACATAAATGACAGCGGTGACCAGAGACAAGCAAGGTTCTAGATGACATATTTTAAATGGCTGATTTTCATTCTCAAATCACGGAAATATGTGAGACTGTAGCAAAGGGTTGTATCACGGTTGCGATTTTGGGCACTGCTACCCACTCATACTTATGAAATATCATGGGAAATCAGTGGTTCAAAGTATGTCTAGAAATGATGACGGGAAAATAGTTTGGTGATGTAATCTTAGGATAATTTCCATTTTGAACCACACCCTTTAAATTTAGCAAATGTTATGTTGGACAACATTTTGCAGCAATGATCTTCTGTCCCAATTTTACATCTGTTCATCATTTGAGAGTGTACTGAAGACAGGCCATTTACTCTTGTTTTTATACACACAATATACAAATATTAAAGGTGGGAGTAAACCATAATTATTATAAGATAAATATGAAGTTGCAGACATATTTACTGACAGTTCACTGATTTTAATCACACAACTTTCTGAAGTTTTGAGTCTGAATTTTATAATGGCCATGGTGCCATTTTGCGCCTTTCACGGATTTTTCATTATCTCACTTTGGGCTAGCTTTCAGCCCTCAGATGCCTATAGGGAAGATCAAGTAAACGTGAAGTTAAAAATCTATCAGGGAAAAGGCCCACACTGTAAAGTTTGTTTTTATGAATCTTGTAAATGTGATTAAAATGTAGATTTTGGCCTCCTAAAGAAATGACATGATAGCTTTCTAGAGAAAATTGCAGGTTTCATCTGAATTCATGGTTTATTTACCCTCTTTTCTCTTCCAGTTTCCTGAAAGCTTTAGTACAAACAAGATGCTGTCTATCTCTTACTCATACTGTCACTGCTCTTGGTGGACCCGCCTAGAAATTTGTGAGTCATTCGCACCGTTATAACCAACGGCTGGGTTAAACACTTCACATTAAGATGATATAATTTAAAATGAAGAAGAGCTGGCTATAAGTTGATGAAGTTTGACTCATTTAGTACATGTTTCTGTCCATTTGCCTACCTTCCAGTGAATATCAATTTCAAGCTGAATGCATGTTGCACTGTGCAAATACATTGGCAATAGCATTATGCTAAGGTCCTTGAAAAACATAGAGCTTAAGGCTGTTGTCAAAGAAAACTAAAACTGAGCGCTACTTTAAATCGTTTATTCCATCATCAACTAGGATGTTACAATAAATGTCGTCATCTTGATCGTAATCTGTGTACAGTTGAATTGTGTCCTGCGGGTCAGGTCAATTGATGTGTTTTAGTTAGGGAAGCATATTGTGTGCACTGTTAATTTTGTCTATTTATTAGTGTGTATGTATATATGTGTGTGTGCGCGCTATATATCAGACTTTCTGTTTCTGTAACTGTATTGTTATGTATTCAATGATCAAAACAAATTTCCTTGTACAAGGACGAATAAAATTTATCTTATCTTATCTTATCTTTGTGCACGTGGCAAAAACTGCCCTGTTCCCTCTCTCTGTTTAGGTCTTTATTTCAGGAGGAGGTTCTCTGACCTTGGCATTTACACCCCACTTTTGTTTTTATTTTCTTGTTGTGGTAGGGATTCATTTTTTAGAATTTTGCCTGTGCGGCGGCCTGTTCAGCCTGCTCTTTTCAATTTCCAACTGCCAAGGTATCTTTACCGTGCGCAACATGCTCACGGGCCTTCCAAGTTCTTATCCGAAGACTAGGTGCTCAATCCTACCTACCATAAGATCAGGGACAGGAAAATATCGGACAAATCCCCAACTTCCAAGATGCCTGTACTGACCCGGATTTGAACCCAGTACCTTCAACATGAGAGGAGAGCACCTTGCCTCTAGGCCATCGTGTCCCCTTATCTTTTTTCATTCTGACACTCTCCCTTTTTAAACTCTCCTTTCAATCTATTGCAAGCAGTCAGTTTCAATATTTCACTATCCAACAAGGAAGTCAAAACAAATGGCACACACAAAGGAAGGCACAAGGAAGGTAAATAAACCCTTGTTGTATGTACCAGATACTTCATGGCAACCACATATTTGTGGCAACGAGACAAACACTGCTTGAAACCAACACCCATTCTGATGTCATACATAAAAACAAAAAAAGTTTAATCTGCTTTTCTTCTTTAACAGATTTTTCGCTTGAATTAACCTTTATTTCATTAAATATTGAAAAAAAAAAACAAAAAAAGAAAATTTGTGAGGGCGCAGCAGCATCCACCATTTCTCAGTTTGTACCAGTTTCTAAATAATGTTATTTTTCCATAAATACGAAGAGTGATATTCTGAATAAAATAAACTTTTTCTGAACAAAACGTACACAGAAGATGACCTCCGAACACTACATACCATACAGGGAGACAAAATATTCAAATTTCATTCTGTTTTGCATCTTTGGTATATTACTGATTCATTTATTAGAATTACCAGTTCTGATTCCCTCCCTTCTCTTCTCGCTGCCCTCAGTAGAGCCCGTCTCTGCATCTCCACAATGCGATTGTGCATGACTTCAGCAGGGCTGAGGCGTGGCCGGGATAAAGCTGGGGCCTTCGCCCGTCTGGTCACCTGATCACAAGTTAGTGCATGGTTTATAGTTATGGTACAGGTGGGTCACACACAACATACATAAACATTGTAGACACTGGTGGTCAGGTTGAACTTCACCTGTGACTGTAAGTTAAAATTTATATATACAAAAATCATATTTGTCAGGAACAGATTAGTATTATAAATGCCGTGCTAGGTCACGACTTCAGTGAGTTAATATTTTACGATCTTGTTGATTATAACCAGCCTATTTTGTCCTTGAGCTGTTCTCGTGAACAGTTTGTTTTGAAACATTTTTTTCTTATAGATGGAGAGAAGGTGGGGCGAGACAAGACTAAATGTATAACTAGGAATGACAGAGCAGTTCTCGACCCCGTGATTTTGATTAACACAGAGAAGGGGCGAGTAAGGGTAGTTTTATTTTGACGCTTAGTTGGCGTTCATAAATTCGTGCATAAGAGTAGAAGCACGAAGTTTAAAGATTTTAGTAATTATTTTTCACATTTTAAATTTTATGGTCTAGGTAAATTGACCTTGATTTTGGCGCAAGGCCGTGACT
The DNA here is from genome assembly GCA_963931925.1 of Onchidella celtica. Taxonomy (NCBI): domain Eukaryota; kingdom Metazoa; phylum Mollusca; class Gastropoda; order Systellommatophora; family Onchidiidae; genus Onchidella; species Onchidella celtica. The sequence continues at coordinate 72,484,934 of OZ007571.1, forward strand.
AGAATAAATTAATACTGCAGGCTGAGCCCTCGTGGCTGCACCAATCAAATGTATGAATCTAGACGGAAGGTTGCAGATGTGACTTTAGTATTTAAACACGTACAGAACTTAGATAGTTGCCACATGTAGACCATCCATCTGCGAAGTGGACGGCCATAGTCCTCAGCCAGATGAGAGACATAGAGACGCAGTTAAGCAGTCCAAATTATGAGGAGCGTTGATTCATTGAAGCTCCAGAGCCTAAGCCCACTTGGTTTGATATATGAACCCACAGCGATAATATCCAGCGCTCTCACTCCCAGTGAGGGCCGCATGGTGAGAGTCAATTACTAAGTTGTCATAATGCAATTGAAACGTTCCAGCTACTTTGAAGACAGTTGAAGAGCTACCGCCAGACAACGCACTATTGTACAAGCACGTGTGATTGGGATTCTCCATGGCGTGTACTGAGGAACTTTAATAATATAACATGTCTCATTGGAAATAAGAAATAATAGAATTTAAATTGTATTTTCCGTCGCCACGTGCGCGGATCCTCTTTTGGTATTTAAGCTTCATATGAGCTGCAAATAATGAGATTAAGTTACCAGTATTATAGAAAGTTTTTAGTTCCACAGCTTAGTTAGAAATTCAGTTGCCTTTGAATTAATATTTATATTTATATCCATCATTGTTACATACTGTAATTAAATTACCCTACAGTTCTGCCGAAATTCAAATCAATCGATTTATTTAGTTTTTAGGATGAAAGTACTTTCTTTGTGTGTTCGTCGATTGTGGGAGCGGACCTCGTAAGAGTGAAGTCGAATTTTCCCCTTAACCCACATCGCGACAATATTGACAAGGTGCTGTTTGGCCTAAGTCATCCTTTGGTCAAACTTGCATTGACCTTTGACCTCCTCCTGTAGATGGCGCCTAAAACTGTCATGTGAACAAAAACCAGATGCCTCCACATGTTCATTCCCATAATACTGCAGCAACAACTGACACCATGTACCAATAAATCAATATTTCCCCTTAAACAAAACAGTTTCATTCCTTTTTCTCAAAACCAGACTAAATGAGATAGGCTTTTATGTCAGCACAGTGATGATATGACAGGTGGACAAAGAGCAGCTTACCAGTACACATACAACATGTGCCAGCACTTCAGCTTACCAGTGCACACATACATGTATCAGCAATTCAACAGACACAACTCAATAAACAATTAAGACATTGCATCAGACAGATGACACAAACATAATGAGACTGGCCGCAACAGAAAACAAAACATGAAAAATAATCTTCATTGAAAATGAATTGCATCAAGTGTAATTCTTAACCAATTCTCTAAAATATTTTTGTGAACCATCAAAACCACAAGAAAACATTATCGCCCCAGTGCACAACTGTTCTATCTCCCTGGACTCCACTTTTAAGAAATCTGACTTAAAACAAAGCTTGAGCTTCTCTCTAAACGAGAAGTAAGTTATGCAAATATAGAAATGTTGAATATTATCACCCATTCAAGGACAAAAAACAGTCTTGAGATTAATAGACGATACAGATGTCAACTGAAGATGTGAACTCAATTTTCAAGAAAAAATGGACACAGAACACTTGTGATCTGGGGCATCTTTGAGAAGCAAAACTGCTTGTGGATGTATTGCTGTACTAAAGCAAAAACTACAGTGTTTTACATGGACAGAAAACACTTCAATATCAATACCCGTACCTGTGCTGCAGCTTGGTGAGCCATCCTTTTTTTGCCCAGAGATACCAGCAAGTTCTCCGATGTCTCAGAACTTTTAGATACCTACAAAAGACAAAGATCAAACCAGATGACCACTGTTGAAAACATCATAATGAACTAAGTGCAACACAAACAGACTAGAACTGGTATGTCAGGCACTCTGTCTCAATCTCTCTTCTGAATACCTTATTCAATAATGGACACAGTATAGTAGGTGCCAGGCAATCATGATGAGAATTTGGATAAAAAATGCAGTATAAATGTTGTGAAAGTACTCTCTTGAAATTCCCAGTAAGTCTGTAGTTTACATAAATAATATGTCCATATTCTGACACTCAGTATTAATTCAAAATTTCTGATAGTCTTCTATCAGAACAATGCAAGAAATAGGATAGAAGTAGAAAGACAGAAGCAAAATATTGGGAGAAAGTGAGAGAGAGAGTGAATGAGTGAGAAAGAGAGAGAGAGAGAGAGAGAGAGAGAGAGAGAGAGAGAGAGAGAGAGAGAGAGAGACAGAGAGAGAGCCAGAGAGAGAGCAAGAGAGAGACAGAGACAGAGAGAGAGAGAGAATCATGGAAAAAGAAAACAAGAATGACAAAAATGTGATACTGAGTGAAGCAAAACAACAACAAAAAAAAAACACACACACAAATTTTTTTTGCATACTTTGCAGGCCTATTTGTCTCATTTGAATTAATTCTTATGACAATGTCTCTCTTTGCTGTTATCAACACTGATGGACTAATACCGTTTTCCATCTGATAAGATGTCGAATTTTATGTATCTATTAAAATTTTTCTTTAGAATTCTCAAATTTCTTTGGGAAATTTTGAACTCTAATTGTCTTCTCTGCTCCCACGATTTGGCCAATAGTGTAAGAAGTGGGAATATCCGGTTATCTGTTACAACAGAGAACAGTAAAACATTAAATCAGAAACTGTGCAGACAGAAGGCAGGTCAACCCAACCTTCCTATTCAGTTCCCCACAGTGAAACTAAAAGTGTGATGTCAGGGAGAACACACTATGTAGGTTAGAGTGCTGCGTCAGCGGTTATGGGTTTACCTAAGTTACTAAATACAGAACACTATTTACAAAGCAACGCTATGGATAGCAGATCAACAATTGGAGGAACGAATTATTATTTTTGCCTGTCAGCTGTAAGCACTATTCATGTGATTTAACACAGAATGATAAAATAAATGTATGTAAGAGGGGGAAAGTGAGAGAAAGAGAAAGAAAAGTGAGAATAGGAGAGGAAGAAAGAGGAAGAGATAGAGAGAGCGGGGAGAGATAAAGGAGGAAACAAAGAGACAGAGAGAAACAGACTGAGAGAAAGAGCGAGAAAGGGGAGAGAGAAAGGGAGACAGAGAGAGAGGGAGAAAGAGAGAGACAAGGAAGAGAGAGAAAGAGAGTGAAAGAAAGAGAGAGAGAAGAAACAATGTGCAGGCGCATATTACATATTGCACCGAACGTTGTAGATAATGTTGTGCTGCAAGGAACTAATCAAGGCAGCACATGAAGAGTGGTCAAAGTCATCAACAACTGCTCAAATTTGCCTTTCATTCTTTCATTTACTTCAATGTTTTATGGCCATCTTTAATTAGCCGACTGTCATCATAAAGTCTGCATAGCCCAGTCTACTTTAGAGTAGCGCTGGGCAGGTACATGTACATGGTATTTGCTTAATGAGTGATCCGGATTTTTGGATGATCTGCTTCAAAAGATCTGGATATCAAGATGATAATTGAGATTCTGGATCACTTTAGTAAATCAGGTCTCGACCCTCGATCTGGTTCCTACAAGTTCGCCGACTTCAAAGTGGGTCAGTAGATTAAATCTACACTCTTTTTTTTGTTTTTGTTTCCGGACTTCCCTTTGAGGCACACACAGTTTTACGAGGGTCCGTGTGCCCCCCCCCCCCCTTTTTTTTTTGTTTGCGCGCAGGGACGGGGCGGAAAGATAAACTGCATCATTAGCCTTCTGAACAAGCCTCTGGTCTAGATTTCTGAAAGCAAGCCAGAAGCAGGTCGCACAGGGGTCGCAAGCGGGTCATCCGATTGTATCCGGATACGTGGATTAATCCGTCGTTGAACTGGCTATCCAAATCTAATCTACATCTCTCGCCCAGCATTTATGTGCTCTACACAATCATACGCTGGACCCGAAGCCCCGCCACCCCCCCCTCCACGGGAGTGGATGGAGAATCTGATTTTATACGGGAAAATCAAATACGCGCACAGAGTGCTGGATTATTGCTTGGATGGCTAAATTAGCAATAAACTTTAAAAAAAAAACTCTTCTGTAACACCTCCAGCTCTATCTGGGAGGACAAAAAAAAAAAAAAAAAAGACTATAAATTTCATGTATGTCGGATATCACTGAAAACACCAAAAAGGGAAAAAGGGGGGGGGGGGGGGGTAAAGAAATCCATAAACTATCGCAGACCCCCCCCCCCCCCAGACATGACAACTGTGTGGTTCGTGGATAATCAAGCAGTAAATCATACAGAATTGGCAGTTTAAAGATACATTGAAGAAATCTTTCTTGACAGCTCAGTTCATAATGTGAGAGAGGGAGTGAGAAAGAGAGAGATGGAGAGAGAGAGACAGAGAACGCATAATGCGTCAGTGAGTGAGACAGACAGAGAGGGAGAGTGCATGTGCCTATGTAAGAAAGAGAGAAAGAGTGTATGAGTGAGTGGGTGTGTATGTGCGTGCAAGAGAGAGAGACAAAGAATGTATATTATATTGAATGCATCTGTGTGTACAAAAGGGGAGGGGGCAATGTACATGTATGTATTTTGCAATATACCGCACTAATAGCCATAGGTCAAAGTTCATGAGAACTGAACTCCATAAAAAGCACTATTAAAGTGCCATGGCGATCCTTCATCTGGTCCAGTTTTTTTTTTTTTTTTTTACTTTACCATTAATTTATTGCATTACATTGACAATTTTGACCAAAACCAAAATACAAAAATGGGACCCAGTGTAATCAACAGAATCTTCAGTTGAATCCAGACTTTAAACCATTTATGATTCACACTGTTTCACTGCATACACAAACTTAGGCAATACAAATGAAATTACCTTCTGGAACAAAAGATTGAGCTTCAGTGAAATAAACAAATGAAGTGAACAACACTTGAGGGCCTCAAGAGAAGACCAAGCTCTACAGTCACAAAAATGTGAAACTGATTATTGAAAAAAATCACTTTGTGAAGTTTGAATTTCCACAATTTGCAACGGAAAGTGTCATTTCTAATAGTTTGGATTGCAGCTCTTTTGTTAAAGTTGGGTTTTGCAGTGAAAGCTGATACACCAGGCTTGTATATGGGGGTGATAAAGGGAAAAATCATTTTTTGTGAGTATGATTGTTTTCGGCTGTGGGTCTTATAATTATGTATGTTTCTAATAACAGCCAAATGGTCATCGCAAAATGACACTTAAAGTTTTAGAACATCAAGGCCTACCATGAAATTTCACCATTCTAATAGCTGTGCCATCTTTCGTAGGGTGGGGGTTGAAGTCATATGTACGAAAAGCACACATGTGGAGAATGTGAATATGCTCAAAATCAAGCAAATGTACTCCACGGATGGCCCCTTTTCAGTGGAAACAAAGATGACCTCAGTCCACACCAAATATGTGTTACTAAAGAAAATGATATATGTACAATGTTTAAGAAAATATGCCGTGATTAAACAGTCTGTCTCAGAAGGTTACGCTGTCTGCATCTAACCAGTTTGTTTTTTTTTCCCGCTGAAAAGTTGACATTTCTGGACTTCGGTACCTGTGACCATTCAATTCCTGCGTGTAAAAACTATCAAGGGAAATTCCCAACCAATCAATGCTCAAGGCACTCACCTCTTGTTTCTTTCCTTGGTTAGGATCCAAGCCTTTTTTCCCTTTTTTGGCAGCCATCTGACGTTCACTCTCTTGAAATATTCTGAGACATTCATCAAAAGTATCAGAATCAGACAATAAATCCACATCGTCAGTCGGACACAAAAATGACAGATCTTCCTCATTATCAGTGTCATCCTCTTTTGGATCAGAGTCACTGAGCTCAACAACCGGTGGTGGGGGTTCTTCTGGAGGTTCCACTATCTGGACATCTGAGTCTGCTCCCGAACCGTCACTCTCTTCCCCAAATAAATTGGATGTTAGATCATTGATGTGGCGCTGTGTTACTGAATTTCTTTTCTCCCTAGGACTTGAATGGACTGAACTCCTGTCTTTTTTCCTTCCTTCACTGGCACTGCTTCTTCGTTCTTGTTTGATCTTAAGTTCTTTAGAATTACTTGAAGATGTGCCTTTTTCTGTCTTAATGCTTGAGTTAGAATGACGAGTGGGGTCTTTGTGCTTACTAGAAGAAATATCATCTGTTTGTTCCACTTTCACTTTTGATGTAGATATTGAACTATGACTAGATTTAGATGACGAATGTCTTCTTGAACTTTTCACGTCTTTGTCTTGTTTATGAAGCTTGGCTGAGGTTGAGTCTTTTGTTTCACGATGAGAGTGTGGTTTCTTGTCTGATGACTGTGATTTGTGAGACAATTCACTACTTTCCCGCTTATGAGACGAATGATGTGTTTTTGACGATGATGAAGATGTGGCAGATTGTTTATTAGATTTCTCCTTAGATGAATTCCTATTCTCTTTCTCAGATGTTGAACTACCTCCTCTTACTATGTGATGAGTGGATGATGGTTTTGTTGTGCTGTCCTCTGTAGATGATTTTCTCTCTTTATGCGATGATTTCCCATGTGAAGATGTTGAAGATTTTGGTTTACTATGGGAGTTTATTACTGTTGATGATGAAGATTTCTTATCTAAAGAAGTGGATGATGATGGTTTCACATCAAGTGATAATGATTGAGACTTTTTGCCTTGCTCAGAGCTACTATGTGAGGCAGATATGGACAATGAACGATGTGATTTTTTCCCTGAGTTATGTGACGTCTCTGAGTTCCGTCTTGATTTGGACTCAGATTTTGAAGAAAGAGATTTGTGAGTTGACTTTCTGTCAGATTTCTTGTGGCTGCCAGATCCATGACCTCTCTCAGTGGAAGATCTGGAATCAGTTGACAACTTCCTGGTGCCATTCACCACACTAGTAGTGCTACTGTCACTGACGGCTGTATCCAGTTTTTTTGTGAAATAGGAAGAAGGGGTAAGCAACTCAGCATAGCTAGGCAAGTTTTCTATAGAACTGGAAGCGGTGACACAATTATTGCCTACATCCTCGTCCGAGTCTGTTAGATCATTGTTAGTTTCTATTTGTCCACCTTTGACTTCACCCCCTCCTTCATCACTACTTGATTGTCCTTCACTTTTCTGACTCTCTTTATATCCGGCACCATTTGATCTCAAACTTTGTTTACCAGTACGATCGTCTTCATTCACATTTTCCTGTTCATCTTCATCATCTGTGGAGATCTTTTCACGGAAAGCAAAGTTCTTCACTGGGTCATATTCAATAGTGTTGGCACTTTTCCTAGAACTACCACTGCTGTATTTTGGTGTTGGTTCATAGGAAGGCACTGATGATCTCGCTTTCTGCGGAACTTTGGATTTTGGTGTGGGTATATAAGAAGGCGTACCAGAAGAACTCTTCCTTGGTTTGGGAAGTCCAGAAATTTTTGGCAAGGAATTATACTTGACAGGTTCTTCATTTGACTCCGGAAACGACAAGGCTGTTTGTGTAAAGGATGGAATTGGCCAGTTAACTGATTCATCTCCAGAACCATTCTCACTCGTTTTGTATGCTTCCACGGGGCCAGATGGCACATTTGCTGATGAGGTTGAGTAACTGGCAATTTCTGTTTGCCCATAGCTGCTTGGTTGAGTCTGGGAGACAGAACTGTATGACGATGCGCGCTGAACACTTGATTGGTATGTCCTTGAACCTGATGTAGAGTGGCCAGCATTGTCTGCAGAAATGTCAAACAAATTAATTATTGAGTCCTAGTTTTTGAACACATATTGACAAATAAAATGAACTCTACTGCTCTCATTAATTCTGAGGGAACTCTGATAGTATAGACAATTTATGCAAAACATTATTTAAGGACAATTTTCTAAAAACAGAAAAACAACAAAACAAGTAAAGGCAACACATGTGTCAGTCCGTACTAAATATAATCATACAATAATAACCCACAAGAAAAGCAGGAATAATGCAAATGAATGAGTGCCGTGTACCATAAAAAATATGAATTACATGTATTACTACACAGAGCTATGTAAGTGTAACACAGACACTGAGGAATTATCTTTCTTGCTGAACACGAATGAAGCAAAACTATTCAGAATTTTTTTTAAAAAATGTGCAAGGGACTATGTTTCCAACAATCTGAAAAAATGCAGATATATTCTATATAATATATGTAATGACCTCATAATTTTAATTTCAAAATTTAGGCCTACTGTGAATTTATGCAAAGTTATTGAATTTATTGTAAAACAAATACCACTTTTGTTGTTGTTGCAGGTGACTGATAGTGATAAGCTGGAATATAAATCGTATCGTATTTTTTCAGTCCTTCCCGAAGATTGGACTTTTGCATCCCAAGAAGTTTATTATAGGAACCACAAAATGAATTTTCCTTTAAATGTAAACAGAATGAGTTTGTTGCTCAAACTAATGACCTCTTCAAACCCTGAATTTTTCTTTTCTCTAAAATTTTAAAATCTGGTGTCAAATAACCAAGTAACAGCCTTTTATTCTTTTGAAGTTTCAGCATCTCAGAACTTTTTCACACTGCTGAATCATTCAACTTCAAAAAAATCATAAAAATAACAACTCTCATAGTCAATGAGTAAGGCTGCCCGCATGCAAACCCCTCCTTCAGGGACGCTCCTGGAGTCCCATCCCAGCAATATCCTTAGAGTGTAGTGATTCGTATGTAACTCTTCCTCCCCTGCACTGTATTACTTAATGGTAGTGTCAGAGGTTTCCATTCTCTTACAAGCTTTGGTTTCATGTTAATTTGTGCAGCACTGCAACAATTGATCTAGAAATTTAGATTTAGATCTACTCTAGGTGCATGAATTTGTCCCCATGACATGATACAGAATGAAGTTACAGATCTTGACCTAGAATCTAGATCAGACCTAGACCTCTAGTAATAAAATATTAATTAGGCTTAGATTGCAAATTTATATATAGATCTAGATCTAGATCTATATACCAATGTAAACACTATTTGACATTCTACTTCTAAATCACTAAATTAAATGTGCGTTGTTGTTGTTGTTTCAAAATGATGTTGATTTACATTTTATACAAAATACGTTTGAGACAAAATGATATGGTATCTCGCTGACTGTATGATGGTCTCTATAGGTAGATCTATGTTTGCTCTCAATCTTCTGTCAGAAGTTTCTGTAGACCGGTGGCGGTACCTGTTTTACTCGGCTTGCTTCCCTCCACTCGTGAATGACGGAAATGACAGTAGGGCCGTTCACAAAGACCACTAGCATAAAATGGGCAGTTTACACCCCGGAAATAACCGGATGATGTAAACATTTTATCTGGAATAAAATTCCCAAGCAAAAAAAGATCATTTTATTGGATTCGAACAAGATCACTTTCTTATCGACTTTGTTTACACCAGACGTCTGCCATCTTAGACATTATGACATCTCGTTCTCACGGGAATGAAGATCTGCAGCAATGGGTATTTGTACGGATAATGAGACGTTGCAAACAGTGAAAATCCCAATCCTATTCCACACCGCAGAATATAATAGGGATACTATTCCCTGTTCTGTGTTCCACACAACCCAGGCTATTGATATATTTCTTTTTATTGGTGGACAGTAATGTCTAATGAAACTGCACATAACATATTGCGGCCTAGGAAACCAATTTCCATTACAGCCCTACTATCGCACCGCTTAATTCACTTATTTATGCGATAGTTTTGCAATGTTGTGGTTTCGGCAGCTCCGGTACTTCAATATTATGCCTAAAAGTTTATGTTTTTAATTAAGTGAGGGGGCGGGTCAAATGGGTTGGGGGCAGTGTATAATGAAGAGAGATTTGCTTAAAGATTTTATATATATGTAGGTGCATATTTGGAAATGGGAAGGAGAACTAAAATTAAATGTATGTGACATGTTCACCAGTAACACAGCATAAAGACCAATGACCCTTTAATTGTTCTCTCTGATAAGAAGATAACTCTCGCCATCTCCCTATCGTGACACACATTTATGTATTCTCCTAGCGCTTGGGCAAATAGGAATGTCACAGCTTTTTTCTCCAACTTTATATAGTGGCGACAGATGACACGATTTACTGTGCCATGGCAGATAAGCTTTGAGTTGTGAAAAGTGGGGACCAGTTTGCGCAGACTGTACCCCATGTAAAAACTCCTTCACGTATACATGATTTGAGGAATATGGCTACGTCTGATGAGTGCCTGCATTCACTGCAGAAATATTATGCTTTTCCAACACAGGAATAGCCAGCCACCCTCTTGACGACAGCATTATGAAGAATTGCCAGATCTAGCCATCATAATGTCTGCACACATGACACAGTTATGTTGTTCATTAGCAATTGTCCAGAATTGTTAAAATTTTGTGTGTGTCTGCTTCCAGTGGAGAGCAGAATTATTATTATTATTATTTTTTAATTGACACCAAGATTTCTGGGTCTAATTATTTTGAAAGGCAGTGCAGCTTACCAGCCCTAGCACGGAACGAACGACGGTTGATGGTGTGTCTGCATTGTGTACGAAAAGTAATGAGATGATAAGAGTAACTGAACAATCTGCAGTCACGGTGTAGTATAGAGCATTATCTACATGTATATTGCGTCAGTGGCTCTCTACCTTTTTCAGGCAATCACCCCCCTCAAGCCCCGAATTTTCATCCATTACGCCTTCTCCCTCCCCTCTCCCCAACCCTAAATTCCCACCCCACCCCAACATACCAGCATAAGTACACAGAACGTGCAGATTAAGACCGTAAGTTTTTCAGATCTTTATCAATGAGAATATGGGCATTGAGTACCCACCCAACAACCTTATGGAAGTCCTGCAAGGCCTAGAACATTACTGACGTGGACTTTGCACATAGTAATGCATCGCTGCTACGTAAATCCACTGATAACATTATGCTCCCGTGACGGCGTCAATTTTGGTAGAGGAAATTCTCCCCTACGATCATCCTACCAACTCTACGGAAATCCTACGCAAATCGTCAGGGGATGCCGGCTGGGAGGCTACAGTGTCATTTATTGAATGAAATGGATTCGCCAACAGAGCTGCTTCTCCCTCCCTTCTCACCCCGTGCCCTCTTTGGGTAACTTCATCACCGAGTAGTGTCTAGCGATTGAATAGGACATCAAATTGGCCTTGGTGCTGAAATCATTCAACGTCCATGATTTTACTGAGGCTACAAATGTCTAGCACACAACTACACAACTGGACAACGCTGCGCGCGCGCACACACACACAATCCGTCTGCGATATAGGGAATGCTAAATGTTACCAAAGACTTGACCACCTATGCAATTGATATGTCGAAAGAAATAAAAAAACAACAAAAACCTAGGTGCTGTGCCAAAGTTGAATTTTTCTCAGCAACACTAAATTCTGCTGCATTAGCAAAGCTGGTTAACCCCTCATAATCTGACTCTTTTGGTTAAATTTAGAATCTTACGGAAAGGTGGTTAACCATGATCTGCTGATTTCGTTCTTTATGCGGGCCTAAGAACCTCGGGTGGGCGTGTCAGTAATCAGCTATATAAACAGCAGGCACTGGTGATTTCTTCAGTTCAAGTTTTGCAGCGGTCCAGGAAAGATCGATTCCTGTGCCCAGCTTGTGCTCAGCATGCCCGCTTCCTTCGTTCTGCAACCTAATGTGAACCGTTTCATCGTAGACTGGGCTCGGTCACGTTCGTAGTGGTCGAGCCCGCAGATCTACGGCCTCTGTTCGGCAGGTCATGGCCAATGTCCAGATGGCATTTTAGGAGAAAAAGAGCAGAGGTTGTAATAGGAAATTCTAAATTCGGAGGGAGTTTGTGATCCCCGACTGCCTGTGTCCATCTTAGGCTCTGGTCAGGGTTTCCGGACTCCCGGGACCTGACGAGGTGGCCCTTCCTCCACTCTGAAGCGGCCGCGCAATCACACATTCCAGTGTGCTATGGCGGTGGAGGGAGGTCGCTTTCTGATGGTCCCCCCTAATAGAACTGGCCCGGGGGTAAGCAAAGCTTTAATAAGACTCTTACCCCGGGCTCGGTTGTTTTAGGGGAATCTTGTATATCGTCGGCATTGAATCTAATCTGTGGACAACACTGAACTACACAAGTCCGAGATGAGCACAACTGTAATCGGATCACCGGTCAAGCATAATTAATTATTTACATGTTTTACGGTTTTTTTAGATTCGAATTGTAGGAAACTTATGATTTACCGTATGTCCATATTTCTGACTTATTCACCTATTTTTCCTACCGATGCATGTGTCTACTGTATTCTATCCTCTGTCTTGTTCATCATTCACTTTATTATAGGTTGTAATGTTTCCTTCGAATCTTACCTGTCAAATCGCCACCAATTTGTTGTAACCAACAAAATAAGATCTTTTTCTTATGCGCTTCAGTATGGCGTACCACAAGGCTCAGTGCTTGGTCCTATTTTGTTTACTATCTATACTATTCCACTTGTACATGAAATAAAGAAATTTAATTTACAATATCATTTCTATGCTGATGATACCCAGCTCTACAGTTCTGCCTTGCCATGCGATGTTGACAGCCTTCTGCAGCAGGCTGGAAACTGTATAACAGAAATTAAAAGCTGGATGAACCAAAACAAACTGGCACTAAATGAGGATAAAACTGAGGTTATTTTATTAGGCCGTGAGCGGGTTCTGCTAGAAGTGGACAGAACTGAGATGATAATTGGCACTAATTCAATAGAAATTTCAAAAAAAGTAAAAAACCTAGGGGTTTACATTGATTCAAATCTTTCTATGTCATCTCAGGTTAGTCACCTCATTCGTATTCTATACATGGAAATCTGGAAAATTGGTAATATCAGACATCTTATTTCAACTGAAACTGCGGCTGTTTTAGTAAATTCTTTTGTACTTTCAAAGCTTGACTATTGCAACTCCCTTTTGGCTGGAATTTCACAAAAAAATATTAGAAAACTCCAAATCGCTCAAAACAATGCAGCGAGACTTGTTTTGAAGAAAAAGAAAAGAGATTCAGCACTGCCACTTCTGCAGAGTTTGCACTGGCTGCCAGTCGAGAAAAGAATAATGTACAAATTGTCATCCATTTGTCACAAATGTGTCAATAATACTGCTCCATCGTACCTAGTTGATTTAACTGATTACTATGTTCCATCTCGTCAACTAAGATCATCATCTGACACTACAAAATTGAAAGTACCTAAAATGAATCTGTCCACTGTAGGAGAAAAGTCCTTTTCATTTCTTGGCCCTACCATCTGGAACACTCTTCCAAAGACAACCAGGGAAATTAATGACATTGGTTCTTTCAAACGCCATCTGAAGACCCATTTCTTTCAGACAAACTAGGCTAGGTGTTTTTCGGCAGCAACAATAGTAAATATTTTTGAAAATCTTTTGTGTATGCGTGTGTGTGTGTGTGTGTAAGAGTTTGTTAAAGCGCCCAGAGCTTGTCATCGACGGGGTTGGGCGCTATATAAATGCAATATATTATTATTATTATTATTTTTTTTTTCTGCCTTTGAAAGGCACCTTTGTTTTCCAATACTTTGGTTTAATTGTAGCTATTGAAAATATTTAAATGCCCATTCATCAGTGTGACTAAATCTTGCAAAGAAAGTCAGAGGATTTCGAAAAAAAAATGTTTGTGCAGGCACAACACTAACAGACTTCCACTGTTCACGGTATCTGCAGATCACGTCCCAGAGTTTTGAGCTTTACACAGACCAAGATCATCCTTGACATCGAGGGAAAACTAACACGTCAGTTTAAATCTGATACTGGTTCTCTTACTCACACTTTCATTATGACCATTAAATCTGCGAGTTTTTATGAGCACTAACCTTGTATTTCATTACACCACCATCTTCAAGTTGTTTTACACATACACTGAGACCACAATTATCCATTGCTATAGCACACCGTGTTACGAAGAGGTACAGAACTTGAAAAACGCAAACTCCTGTTATAGCCATAGGCACACCGTTATTCTCTGTGAACATTTTTATTTGCTAGGGGCTGTAAGGGTCCGGTAAACAAACTGCTCAAGCAAGCTCGTGAACATGCTATTGTGGCTACGTCACCAACGAAAAGTCTGGTACCGGGGTATGCTTCATTAACTAAACAATCCTATACAGCTGTAAAGGCGTACGTAGACAAGTTGACTTCGATCAGCCAAGAAGTGGACGCGTGGCGCTACGACATTTAGCTTCACTGACACCTCGCCCACCGGCCAACTAATTGAAACTCAATGTTGTGACGTCACCAGTCAACTAATCGACCAATCAAAGTCGGTTGTTTCGTGCCTTGGCTAAAAGTGATTGTTTTTTGTTGTCGTTTTCTTTTAATTGACTATGCAAACAAAACCCAATTTGGTCACATGACCCGACAGGTACTATGTCTATAATTTGCTCATGCAGAAATGATGTGAACACATTTACAAGAAAACAGAAGAATACAAATTTTAATATCCTCGAGTTCATTTCTCACAGACAGTTTGATTCAGCACCACCCATTGTCCAGCAGTTCGTCTTTTCTTGAACATGCGAATCCCAGAATATTAAAATTTTGAGCTTCTAATTTTGCAGCCGGAAGTTTCACAAATTATTAACTTGTAAATGGTAAAATGGTTTATTGCATGGAGTGACGGAGATAGGTTTTTTTTTCTTTCTTTTTAAACGGTTGATGGATTGTTTTCTGGAGAATGAAAGTTGACAGTCCTTGCATCGTCAGGTTAACCAGCCCGTGGATGGCCTGAAAGGCTAGATGATAACGATTAAAGCGAATTGACAGCCAGAATTAACAAATTAATACGAAGCATCTAATATTAGATGCGTGCACCCTCGGGAAACTACGAAGCGACTAATATTAGACGCTCAAATTTGGCCGCTAACAGGAACGAAAAAAAAGGCTGACAATGGGGTTAACGACGGCTATTTTTGTTTTCCTTCTAGTTTCCCGTTTTCAGGCAAAAAAAACAACAACGTAAAAACTAGGAAAAAAATTCCGTAGTTAAAGAGTTAATGATAATAATAAAGATTTTTACATTGCATGATTTTCCTGGCGGCTGAAGGCGCTTTATAGGGAGGGCGAACAAAATACATCCAGACTCAAATGCATACATGCCTACAAACACAACTACATCCGTGCACGGTCGGATGCATACACATACATACACACACATACACACGCACACACATACAGACAACATTCACACCCCATTTACTAGACATGGCACAAACATTCCACCAACGGTCAAAATCTGCCAGTCCTGATTAATAATGAGAAAACTGTGTGTGTGCATGTGTGTGTGTGTGTGTGTGAGAGAGAGAGAGAGAGAGAGAGAGAGAAGGAGGGAGAGAGAGAGAGAGGACAAACAAACAGGCAAGAGGGGAGACAGGGGACAAGGGAAAAAATGAGATAAAGAGTGTGATAAACAAAAGAAAACGCACCCCGACAACTAATTTTCCCAGTCAGTCATTTCTTAATACCGGTGTCTAACATTGCACTCTATGTCACACACTGGAACCTCCTTCCTCACCCTCCCTCCCTCGCCCCCAGTTTTGTTCTATGTTGTGTGTATGATAACAAAGATGCTGTAACTAATTATTAAAGTCACTTCAGTACCATTGGTGATACGAGGGTTAGCTGAATCTGTCTACGTGACCTAGTTAATGTAGTAAAAAAAAACAACAACAACCACAACAGAGAGTACGTGTGCAACTACAGTATCAAGGGAAGAGAACCCCTGTCACTGGAGAAATATTTGCTGATGATTGTGCACTTCTGGCACACGATGAGGATAGCATGCAAAACTGTGTTGATAAGTTCTCTAGTGCCTGTGACAACTTTGGCCTCACAATAAGCACAAAGAAGACGGAAGTGCTCCATCAGCCTACTCCAGACGACAAGTATCCTGTGACCCCAAATATCAAAGTCCATGACAGTCTTCTGAAGGTGTCGGAGAACTTCACCTATCTTGGCAGTACACTGTCTTCCGCGGCTCGTGTTGATACTGAAATTCTCTCAAGAATCAGCAAAGCCAGCTCTGCATTTGGCAGGCTTCGAAAGAGAGTGTGGGATGTTGCCGGCATTCGCACAGACACTAAGCTGAAAGTGTACAATGCTGTGGTCCTTCCCACCCTACTCTATGGGGCTGAAACCTGGACAGTGTACCAATCGCATGCCAGAAAGCTAAATCACTTTCATCTGGCCTGCCTTAGAAAGATCCTAAGGATCAAATGGCAGGATAAAATTCCAGACACTGAGGTCCTCAATCGTGCCAAGGAATTGAGCATCTTCTGCCACCTGAAAAAAATTCAGCTACGTTGGGCAGGACATGTTGTCAGAATGCCCGACTCCAGACTCCCTAAGCAAATCTTCTTCTCTGAGCTCTCCAATGGAACGAGGAATGTTGGGGCCCCAAAGAGACGTTACAAAGACACTCTCAAGCAATCACTGAAGGCCTTTGCCATTGATGTGAGTGAGTGGGAAAAGCTCTCGCTTGATCGTGCAAATTGGAGGGCAGCCCTTACCAGAGGCAGCAAAGCATGGGAAGCTGACAGAGTCCAGCAGGCTATCAAAAAAAGAGAACGGCGCAAGAAAAGGCCCAGTGGTACTGAACCAACGGAGCACTCTTGTCATTTATGCGGAAGGGTCTGCAGGGCAAAAATAGGACTTATCAGTCACATGAGAAGCCATAAGTCATGAAAGAACAGTCTTTCCATTCTGTCCTCTGTGTCCGTTAGTTCTCTTTATTGTCCATGTGTTGAAATTCTCAACAATTTCTGTTCTTTATTCCTCTGGTGTTGTTAAGGTCATCATCATACCTGATGGACGAACTATTATTACTATGGTGCCCGTTGACAGTGATAAAAAAAAAATGAATTAAACTATGATTGAAATAAACTGTGATGTTTAGGCCAAACTATATTCCACCAGTCCAGATTATACTCCCATATTCAGGCAAAATATTCAAGGATACAACATTAAGTTTTAAAAATTTTATTTCACCCGCAAGTGACATGCCTTTATTCACTATAACACATGATTGCAATCCTTCAAATGCCCTGCAAACTAATCCATTGCCTTTTAAACCATCAGCTACATGAAATGTATAATTTTCTACAAATAAGCTATCAAAGAATTTACTAACAAGAAATATTAACGCAACATGATCCATCGAATTTTTGCCGTAATATACTGTAATTACTTTCTACAAGGCACTGTTGTCTCAGAGGATCTAATCTGTCAGTTTTCACGACTATCAAAGCTACTTTACTAAAGCTTTCTCTGTCCAGTTCTACTTGAATAGTTGAAAAGATTGAACACATTTTTTACATACATGTAATTGGTACACACACTTTGCTGCTTATAGATTCTAGAATGATGTGTAGGTCATTTTTACATTCCCTCTTATCTTTATAATATTCCAAGATTATGATGATGATGATTCTGATATTGATTATAATCTCTTTATTTTCAAGAGTAAATAAGATGATTTCGTGTTCTTATTTTTGTTACTGTATGTTACTGGTTAGCATCATTGTAACGTCTCAAGTGGATTAGGACAGGTTAAGTTCATCATGTGAAAATATGTTAGTATGTATTTAATTTTGTGTAAAGTATTTAATGTCTGCTGGATGATGGAATTGCACCATCTGTCAGTTGGGTTATTAAAATGTTGTTGTTGTTGTTTTCTCTGTGTGTTCTTTCTCGGCCTTTTCTCTCTGCATTATTGTAACTTTATATGCAGATCTAATTGTTCTAACATATTCAAGGATACAACAATTCTGATTTTTAAAAATTAGAAATAAAATTCAGATGACTTTACACTTATGAGTACTATAATTATTTCACACCTTGCCACTAAGTGTATGTCAGTGGTGCCAAACAAAAATATACAATATAATGTATGTATAAAATGTATAATGTATAACTCATGGACAACTAATTATTAAAAAAAACCCCAAAAAACAATAATAATACCAACGGACACAAGTAGAATTAGTGTTAAAGTCTAATCATATCAATTTGAATGAGCTTTCAAACCTTTTGTATATCAATGCTTTTTACTGCATGTTTAATTTCTCTTAAATGTATCATAATTTACAAGAGTCAAGAATGTATGCTTGAATATGATACCTGATGACAGTGATACTGAACAATTTAAACTAAAGTTGAAACAAACTGTGGTCTTGACTTGTTTTCAAAAAAAGAGTAGGGGGTATAATCTGGACTGGGGTCGGGGGGTATAGTCTGGCCTAGCCCAAAGTATACCCCGGGGTATAAACTGGCCTAGCCCAGAATATACCCCGGGGCATATTCTGGGCTAGGCCATTTTAACCCCGGGTATAGTCTGGCGGGGGTATAGTCTGGCCTGCTACACCGGCACTTCAAAATTCCATAACGAGGCAGGTTTGGTTACTGAGAATATTTCCAGTTTTCATTCTCTTGTTGAGGATTCCGTGTATTGAAGATAGAAACAATTCCATTGTTCTAACCTTTGTTTTTCTCTGGTGACTTATTATAATATAAGAAAAGATAAGATAGGATAGGATAAATACAATATCTAAGACCTACAGGTCTCTAACACATATTAGCACACATGCACATTCTTGTATTACACGCATTGGTTGATCCCGGTACTGCTTTTAGCCAATTATATCCCCGAATTGTTCAATGCTCTGCTGACAATGAAACTGTGGCTGTCCAGAAAATGTATCTAAATTTTAGTGAAGTTTCAGGTCAATGCAAACTCCAAATACCAAATCTGTAAGGTCGGGAGGCATCTGTAAGTACGTGCGTTTGGAGTGGGTAGAAAGGAGGGGTGGGGTGTCCAGCCTATGAAAAACGTACTTTGTGGAAGTGGAGGTTCTGCCGGAGCGTAGTACGCTTTTCAGTTACGGTAATAAATTGTTTGGTTTAATTTATATTTTTGTTCACTAACAATTAAGTAAATATCAACTTCATGTAACTGTTCTATGCCATGAAACAATCAAATAATCAAACGTCTTGCCCATGAAGATTCACCATTTTAATGGCCAAACTTTTGTACAAGGTGAGGAGTTGGGGGTGGGAGGGGGGGGGGTGGAAGTCATTCATATGGAAAGGGTACATGGGGGGGGGGGGGGAAGAAACATTTTCCAAATGGAGCATACATTTTTAAGGGTTGCAGATTCGCACTTGGAGAAAAGTCCTTGCAGGTCACAGTCAAACATAGCCTTGCGTGAAATACTAATTCCCCCTGGCAAATAAAATGGTTAAGACTGACTGAAAATAATGATTTTCTACGGGACAACTATGGGACACGGTGGTCTAGAGGCAAGGTGCTAGCCTCTCATGCCGAAGATACCGGGTTCGATCCCCGGTCGGTGCCGGCATGTTGGAATTTTTTATTATTTTTGGGGGGGGGGGCGGCTGCCCCTGATCCTACAGTGGGCAGGATCGAGCACCTAGTCTTCTGGGATAAGGACGAAAAACTCTGAAGACCCGTGTACACGTTGCTCACGTTAAAGGTACATTGGAAGTTCTGTTGAAAGTCGAGAGGAGCATACCGAACAGCGAACCTCCTAAAATAAAGACCAATTAAATGTGTAGTATTATACACCATTTGACCTTTCACACCCTCAGATTTGGTGAGTTTCGCATCTGCCTGCCGAAGGAGACAAGATCAGCCAAAGAAAGAGTTAGTATACGTCTCTCTCCCCCCCCCCCCCCCCACCTCTCTCTCTTTAAAATAATCTTTTATTTATCATTACTTTACGAGTGACTTTTCTCTATATTTTGTCTTTGTCATTATTATCCAGCGCCCCAGGTTACAGTTGTATGCGCGCGCGCGCGCGCGTGTGTGTGTGTGTGTGTGTGTAATAAATATATATTTGAGTATTTTGGTGGACTTGTCGGACTTGTCTTGCAGGTGTGTGCATGTGTCGTTAGGAGTTCGATCGCTTGCTGAATTTTTTTTCTTCTGGAGCGTCAACAGGCTAGTTTATGTCGGTTTTTTTTTGTTTTGTTATGATAATTGTCTTGCTAACGCGGTATGTGTCGTATGTGTATATGTGAAAATATGGCAGTTGTCGCGTTTCGAGGGTCAGGCTTCAAGATAGAAACGGTATCAAAGTGACACCGTGTCAAAACTATGTAGTTTCGTGAAGTATTCCCCTCAAACCCTTTCGACGCTAGAAAACGCTCATACTATAAAGCCTGCTGTGTAGAGCGCCGCTTGTGAAATCAAGCGTGTTTTGAAGTACTGAAAAGTGAATTCTTTTTCAGGTGTTGACCTGACTTGCTCTATGGTGTGTAGTTACTTAAGTACTTTTCGAACTTCTGGTAGGATATGATTGTATGCGCCAGTTACGCCATGTCTTGGTCAGCCTGGGTTTCACTTTACTTAGTATATAACTGAATGATTGTATAAAGACTCATCCCAATGTAAGAATGAAATCTGTCAGGATGATGTTTCAATCGACTAAAAAAGTGATGATATTCACAACATCTCTTGTTTCTTTATTTATGTCGTAGAAACCGACTCTTCTCCTTGTTTCAAGCATTAAACTTTTGGTAAAACAATGTCCAACAAAAAATATTCTTCATCTGAAGAAGACGCCATGTTAAAGCACGAGAGAGTGATGTGACTGGCGAAGCGTTCGCTTGCTCGATCTTTACATATGTGCATCCTCGGCTGTAACAGGCTTTCCCTTAAAAAGCACTCGTCTGGAGGTGCTGACTTTTTCGCCCTTTCTCTGCCTTTCCCTGGGCGCTGGTAACCCATACTACTCCACTGTACGTAAGGGAGAGAACACAGAGAACGCTTCAAGCGCAAGGAAGTTAGCGCCTCCAGGCAAGCGCTTTTTAAAGAAGCGTCTGTTGCTGCTGAGGATGCACATGGATGAAGCCGGAAAAGCAAGCTCTTCACCAGTCACAACACCCGCTTGTGTTTTAAGACAAGTTGTGCAGTGGACTTGTTAGACTCAAAATTTTTTGGCCAACTTGCCGGACTTGTACATCAGACTTGTCTGATTTTTTTTTACCAAATTGTCGGACTTGTGCCTCAGTCTTGTCAGATTTTTTTTTACCATCTTGTCGGACTTGTGTGTCAGACTTGTCGTAATTTTTCGGCCAACTTGTTGGACTTGCACGTCAGACTTGTTGGATTTTCAGCCAATTTGTTGGATTTGTGCAACAGACATGACACAATTTTTCAGCCAACTTGTCGGACTCGTCAAAACTTTTGGGCCAACTTCTCGGACTTGTGCATCAGACTTGTCAAAATTTTTAGACCAACTTGTTGGACTACTGCTGTCACGAGTGGAGTGAGTGCAATTAAGGGGATTGCTACAGAGCGGGTGTAGAGTAAGAAAGGCTCACAGTAGACAGCAAGTTAAGCGTGCTGTTGTGAGTAGTGGGGCGGGGTCTGAAGGAGGCGAAAGCGCTGTATAACTATCACTGCAAGTTAGAAGGTCCTAGGGAGCGGATCTGTGAATAATAGCCCATCGGGCGGACATAAAGGGGAAGCAGTCGAGAAGACTAGTGAGAGTCTTTCCAGTAATGACTGGTGTCGGGGACGGGCCGCAGAGCCACCTCGATGAGCACAGGGGATAGGCCAGCATAGGGCCGGAGGCCACACATAGGCCAGAAGTGAGGCTGTCAGTGCAGGACAGTAGAGGCACATAAAGTCGTAGCAGTCAGGCCACGGGCAGGGACGTAGATATGAGAGTGAATGAGATACTATGTTGTTGCCATGTTGATAGGCTAGTGAACTGATACTATGTTGTTGCCATGTTGATAGGCTAGTGAACTGATATTATGTTGTTGCCATGTTGATGGCTATGGAAATAATAATGTGTTATTGCCCTGCTGAGGTGCTAGGGGAGTGCTAAGGTGTATGACAATAGGAAGGTGATATTGAGAGACTGCGGTGCCAGTAACTTATTAATGGGCTATTAAGACCCTGAGGGGAGAGGCTGAGGCCGAAGTGCCTTTAGGAGTAACTACCGGATTGTGGATCCGAGGGAGGGTGTGTGTGAGAATAAGGCCGTTGTACGGCAGTCATTTCAATAATATAATGTATGTAATTGCGCTATTATATGTATAATTATGTTTAATAAATGTGTGAGTCTGATGGATTGTTCTGTTAAGTGTTAACTTGTTTGTTCGTGATTGTTGTCCTGTCATAACTTATTACATCTCCCAGTCTGGGATTTGTGACACTGGGGGCTCGTCCGTTGTGACATTGGGGGCTCGTCCGTTGTGACATTGGGGGCTCGTCCGTTGTGACATTGGGGGCTCGTCCATTGTGACTCGTCCATTTTCGTAATATTTAGTTGTAGTTAGTTAGTAGGTAATTGTGCTGTCTTGTTCGTTGGATGAATGGACATTTCATGATATGATTTATGTATAATAATGAATGTATATTGATGCATGTATTGCTATGAATAGGTATTAATTTGTATTTAAACTTTCCAGAGTGTGTGCGTGCAGCCTGAGGAGACGAGCAGCCAGAGCTCCGATTAAAGGGAGGAGTTTACTCAAAATTTCAAAAATTGAAAGTTAAGTAAAAGTCTAAAATTTTGTACCCTGGATTAAGGGCTGTCTTTTCATCTGTCTGTTTCCCTGTTTTTGCTGTTTTCGTTGTAATTGATTATACGGGCGGTGGCGCGGGTTTGCTGTGTTGAACTTAGTTTATCCTTTTAAAAAGGTGTGGTAAACTTTGGAACTTCGTTCATCACAGTGAACAGTTCTGTAGGGACCTGTAATATTGCTTAGTTGTAGCGTCGATATCTTCTCTGTTCCGCAGGAAGACGTATTCTCTTGTCCCTCTTTCTACCTATCTATAGATACGTTCTTTTTTTTCAGACTCTGTTCTTGTTCGTACCTTGTTGTGTAATCGGCGTAGTTAGGTTGCATTCTTTTTTTCCATTATATTTTCTTTTTTAGGTCTTTGTCCTAGTCTGGTTCGTTGTCCTTGACGTACTTGTGGTCCTTCTACTGTATTTCTTCATTCTTGTCGTTTCTATTTTCTTTTATAATTAATAGTGCGTACATTTTATGAATATAGAATTAGTTGTGCTGTAAAGGTAAACTTCTGAATTGTATTTGATACAAGTGGGTATTGTTATATCTGGTGTGATCTCAGGTCTCTGGTCGTATCGTTGGTGATCATACCGACAGGTTGGTCGTCTTATAAAAGATACCATAACCATAAATCTGTGAAATGGCGGAACTCCAACAACTAATGAAGTTGGGTAAGGAACTTGGCCTGGAGGGAGAAGAGCTACGCGGCTGGATTAAAGAACAGCAGGCGGATTTGCGCGATGAGCGTGCTAAGGATAGAGAGCGAGAAAAAGAGGCTAAGGCTCAGGAGCAGGAGAGAGAGGCTAAGGATAAGGCTCAGGAGAGGGAGTTAAAGTTAAAGGAGATAGAAGCTCAAGAGCGGGAGACAGACGCGCGAGTAAGAATCGCGGAATTAGAACTCAAAAAGAATGCGCCAACAGAAACAGTTGAGCGGCAGGTACACAATAAAGGTGGCGTTAGGATTAAGCTCCCTACGTTCGACGACCGGAAGGACGACATAGACGCCTTCCTTTACAGGTTCGAACTGAACGCACAATTGCAATGGGGGGAAAATAAGGAATTATGGGCCACGTACCTGGCATCGCTATTGCAGGGGCGAGCGTTAACCTACTTTAAAGAGCTACAGCGCGAAGACGTGCAAGACTACGATAAGCTGAAGGCTTTGCTGCTTCGCCGATTTGCGCGTACCGAGGAATATTTCCGGGAGCAGTTTAGGCGAGCACGTGCAGATACCAGGGAGGACTTTGCTGCCTTCGTCGCGAGACTAACGGAGTATTTCGCGAACTGGGTAGACTTGGCACATGTGGGCACGGATTTCGCTAAACTGAAAGACCTAATGATCCGTGACCAGCTGTACGCGTCGTGCCACAAAGATCTGGTGGCTTTCCTGAAAGAGAACGAACCCGCGACGGTGCAGGAGGCGTCTAAGTTGGCGGAGGCATACCGTACGGCGCATCCGTCCAAACCAGTCGCCAGGGCATACGTCCAAGATGCTGGGTACGTCGCCGTTGTCGAGGGGTCGCCGGCAGGACTTAGGGACAGGTCGCGTCAGCGTGGTGCCTATAGCGGGCAAGCCCAGGGGCAGCGTAGGGGCTATCACCAATCACCGGCATATGGATCCGGTAAGTTTGACCGAGCAGGAGGGCTAGGTCGCGGTAATGGCCGGGGGCGAGTTGTAACCTTTGCCGATAACCGACGGCATAGGGACTCTAGTTCCGGTCGCGATGGGTCACGGGGACCCAGGCCTAGAGCAGCACAGGGAGCGGAGTGTTGGACTTGCGGACGCGTGGGTCACTTTTCGCGCGAGTGTAGGGCCGCGAAGTGTTGGAACTGCGGAAGAGCAGATCACATCAGCGTGAACTGCCCGGCAGGTAGGATAGCGGCGAACGTGGACAGTAGCTCCAGTCCATGCTCCCCAAATAAATTTCATCATGCGGCTGCGTGTGTTACATCGGACAACGGAGGCGGACAGTATTCTAAGTGTCCCAGTTGTGAGAAGTTATTATCTTCCGGTGTTTTACCTTGTGGGAGAAAGATCCCCGTCATAAATTCATGTCATACAGGAGGTGGTCTTAGGGTTTATCCGGGGTTTGTTGGGGACGAACCGGTCTCGGTTTTACGAGATACAGGATCTACCGTTGTGGGAGTGCATAGGGACTGCATTCGGGATTCACAGCTTACAGGTGAGACTGTCCCGTGCATCCAATTTTCGGGGGCCATTGAGAAATTACCCATGGCAAAAATAATGATAGATACACCTTTCCTTAGCGGGGAAGTCGAAGCAGTCGTTGGTTGTTTTCCAGGCGCCCAGCTCATCATTGGGAATGTATCACGGGTAGTTTCCCCTTCCGATGAGAACGTGCAAGCATGGTCGCAATCAAAAGGTATTGACTTTTGCGCCGCGGTCGAAACACGCCGACGGTTAGCCGATAAAGACAAGATTAGACCTTTGGCTACGCCAGTGGTCAACCTAGACATCACGCCGGAGCGCTTGGCGAGATTACAAAGGGAGGACCCATCATTAAACCCATGTTTTGGGGAAGCGCGAACCGAGAAAACGAGGAGATATAAGAACGGGTCATCTTCTTTTTTTGTCCAGGGGGGCATTCTGTTCCGTATGTACGTCACAGTGGCTTCCGTTCAAAAGCAGGTCGTCGTGCCACGGTCGTTAATTGCTACAGTATTGCGTCTGGCCCATGATGTTCCATTAGCGGGTCATATGGGAAGTGCTAGAACCAAGGAGAGAGTTCTGAAAGATTTTTATTGGCCATCGATACATAGAGATGTGCGGTTATATTGTAAGACGTGCAGTGCGTGCCAAAAGACGACGCATAAGGGTCGTACACCCCAGGCCCCTCTTCAAAAGATCCCCACGGTTTCGGAACCGTTTAAAAAGGTTTCAGTACCTTGTTGATTTAAGAGAAAGACTATCTTCAGCGCGCACTATAGCGGAAGAAGCTTCGGGTATCGCTTCGAAAAGAGCAAAAGACTATAAAGATAGAGGGTCCAAACTGAGAATTTTTAAGCCAGGAGACAAGGTTCTGTTGTTGTTACCTACGGACCATAATAAGTTATTGATGACATGGAAAGGTCCTTATGTTATTGAGCGAGTTGTTTCAAAGGTAGATTACGCTATCCACATTGATGGAGCGAGTAAGGTTTTCCATGTTAATATGCTACAGAGATTTTATGAGAGACCACAGTATCTGTGTGCACAGACAAGACCAGAGGAGACTGTCTTCTCTACTGCTTGTACGGGGGTCGTAGACCAGTTGGACTGTGACGTAAGCGACACCGAGGCGCAGGAGGAGTTACAAATTCAATTGCCGGAGTTAACTCCGACACAAGGTTACAGGGACGTAAAAATTAACCCTGACCTTACGAGTTCAAGGAGTAGGGAACTTGAGACCCTGTTAGCGTCATTTCCGGATGTTGTTACGGATTTGCCGGGTCGCACTACGGTGATCCAGCACCAAATAAAGTTGACTTCCGATAAGCCAGTATTTCTTAGACCGTATCCGTTGCCTTTTTCTTCGAGAGATAGAGTCATAAAGGAAGTTGAGTCAATGTTGAAGTTAGATGTGATAGAACCATCAACATCGCCGTATTCATCACCCATCGTCCTCGTGAAAAAACTTGATGGATCGGTGCGGTTCTGTATTGATTTTCGAAGATTGAACACTATTACGGTAGGCGATAGGGAGCCTATTCCGTTTCAGGAGGAATTAATAGCTTCATTGGCCGGGTCCACGTGGTTTTCCAAGATAGATTTGACGAAAGGGTATTGGGAAATCCCGCTTACTGAGGAGTCTAAACAATACACGGCGTTCCAAACGCCCATTGGATTATTCCAATTTAAGGTCATGCCATTTGGGTTGGTAAACGCGCCAGCGACGTTTGCACGATTAATGAGATTAGTGTTGAAGGACATACCTAATGTCGTGTCATTCTTTGATGATATAGCATGCCATACGTCGACATGGTCTGATCATATTCAGACACTAACAGTAATTTTTCAACGATTACGTCATTTTGGGTTAACTGCTAAACCCGCAAAGATGGATTTGGCATGTCCAGAGATAGTATTCTTAGGACATATTGTGGGTAGAGGTGTTCAGAGGCCTGAAGAAACAAAAATTGACAAGTTAGTAGGGTTGCAAATCCCTAAAACAAAGAAACAAGTCAGAAGCTTAGTGGGAATTTTAAATTATTACAGAAAGTTCATTCCAAATTTTTCCTCCTTGTCATCCTCTCTTACTGACCTTACTAAGAAGGGACAACCCGATAAGGTCCAGTGGACGTCTGAATGTCAGACAGCATTTGATAATTTGGTGACAGCATTATCATCGTCACCCATTCTGATATTACCCGATTTTCGATCTAATTTTATCCTCAGAACGGATGCGTCGGACTCTGGTGTCGGCGCTTGTCTTCTACAGGAGAAGAACGAATGTCTCCATCCTGTATGTTATGTCAGTAGGAAGTTATTGCAGAGAGAAAGAAAGTATTCTGTGATAGAGCGTGAGTGTCTTGCCATTGTCTGGTCCGTCCAGAAACTAGGACGTTATCTCATGGGACGAGAATTTTGTATCCAGACAGACCACAAGCCACTGACATTTTTGTCGAAGAATCGTTCGTCCAGCCCACGCTTGTCTAGATGGGCATTGGCTTTGCAGCCGTATACCTTCGTTGTTCAACCAATTCCAGGAACCAGCAATCATATCGCCGACTACCTTAGTCGAGCCTAGGGGAAGATTTCAGGAGCTTATACATCGGAGGACAGGAACATTGACAGGATCTGTGTGAATGAGTCGACTTTAAAATATTGACATTATAAATATGATATGAAGAATGGTTGATAGGTTGAATGGTTTTTGATTCTGTATTAAGTATTGTGATTAGTTAGCTATTCATGAGGTGACACATATATGCATATTTCAGACCATATTGATCCCCATATTTTCCCCTGATTTCGGTATTTTATATACTAGGGGAACTGCTAGGTCAGTTTTTTTTAGTGTAGGTATTGCTCACGCTCACTCGTTGACAGTCATCTTGATGCGATTTGAAATTAATTGCATTAATTTTTTTGGGGTGGGGGATGATGTCACGAGTGGAGTGAGTGCAATTAAGGGGATTGCTACAGAGCGGGTGTAGAGTAAGAAAGGCTCACAGTAGACAGCAAGTTAAGCGTGCTGTTGTGAGTAGTGGGGCGGGGTCTGAAGGAGGCGAAAGCGCTGTATAACTATCACTGCAAGTTAGAAGGTCCTAGGGAGCGGATCTGTGAATAATAGCCCATCGGGCGGACATAAAGGGGAAGCAGTCGAGAAGACTAGTGAGAGTCTTTTCAGTAATGACTGGTGTCGGGGACGGGCCGCAGAGCCACCTCGATGAGCACAGGGGATAGGCCAGCATAGGGCCGGAGGCCACACATAGGCCAGAAGTGAGGCTGTCAGTGCAGGACAGTAGAGGCACATAAAGTCGTGGCAGTCAGGCCACGGGCAGGGACGTAGATATGAGAGTGAATGAGATACTATGTTGTTGCCATGTTGATAGGCTAGTGAACTGATACTATGTTGTTGCCATGTTGATAGGCTAGTGAACTGATATTATGTTGTTGCCATGTTGATGGCTATGGAAATAATAATGTGTTATTGCCCTGCTGAGGTGCTAGGGGAGTGCTAAGGTGTATGACAATAGGAAGGTGATATTGAGAGACTGCGGTGCCAGTAACTTATTAATGGGCTATTAAGACCCTGAGGGGAGAGGCTGAGGCCGAAGTGCCTTTAGGAGTAACTACCGGATTGTGGATCCGAGGGAGGGTGTGTGTGAGAATAAGGCCATTGTACGGCAGTCATTTCAATAATATAATGTATGTAATTGCGCTATTATATGTATAATTATGTTTAATAAATGTGTGAGTCTGATGGATTGTTCTGTTAAGTGTTAACTTGTTTGTTCGTGATTGTTGTCCTGTCATAACTTATTACATCTCCCAGTCTGGGATTTGTGACAACTGCGTCGGTCTTGACAGAATTTGTTGAACAAATTCTTGAACTTGTAAGTCAGACTTGTCAGATTTTTTGGCCAACTTGTTGGATTTGTGGGTCAGACTTGTGAGAATTTTTCTGCCAGTTTGTAGGATTTGTGCATCAGGTTTGTCGAGATTTTTGAGGCAACTTCTTGGATTTGTCCATCAGTCTTGTCGTAATTTTTCGGCCAACTTGTTTCACTTGCACGTAGGACTTGTCAGATTTTTCTGCCGACGTGTTGGATTTGTGCAACAGACTTGTCGCAATTTTTTAGCCAACTTGTCGGACTTGTTAAAACTTTTTGACCAACTTGTCAGATTTGCACCTCAGACTTGTCAGAATTTTTTAGCCAACTTGTTGGACTTGTGCGTCAGACTTGTCAGATTTTTTGACCAACTCATTAGACTTGTACGTTAGATTGGCATTATTTTTCAGCCAACTTGTTCGACTTGGATGTCAAATTTGTCAAATTTTTGGGCTAGCTTGTTGGATTTGTGCGTCAGACATGTCAGAATTTTTTGGCAAACCAATTGGACTTGTCAAAATTTTTTGGCCACCTTCTTGGACTTGTACATCAGTTTTTTTGACCATCTTTTCAGGCTTGTGTGTTGGACTTGTCAGAATTTCGTGGCCAACTTGTTGGACTTTGTGTATCAGATTTATCGGATAATTCGGACAACTTGTCGGATTTGTGCATCAGATTTCTCAGAATTTTTCATCCAACTTATTGGACTTGTCCATCAGACTTGTTGGAATTTTTCGGCCAACTTCTCAGACTTGTGCTTGGACTTTGCAACATTTTTCAGTCAACTTTGCAGACTTGTGTGTCGGACTTGTCGTAATTTTTCAACCAAGCTGCTTGACTTCCACATCGGATTTTTCAGCCAACTTGTTGGGTTTGTGCGTCAGACTTGTCAAAATGTTTTTGACTAATCTGTTGGACTTGCGCTTCAAACTTGCTGGAATTTTATGGGCAACTTGTCAGAATTGTCCGTTGGACTTGTCAGAATTTTCCGTCCAACTTATTGTACTTGTGCCTCGGACTTGTCAAAATTTTTGGACCATCTGCTTGGACTTGTGTGTTAGACTTTTCAAAATTTTTTTGGCCAACTGTGCGAACTTGAGCATTGCACTTGTCGTAATTTTTTGGCCAAGTAGTTGGACTTCCACATTGGACTTGTCGGGTTTGTGCGTCAGACTTGTCCGAATTTTTCGGCCAACTTGTCGGACTTGTGTGTCAGACTTGTCAAATTTTTTTGGCCAACTTGTCAGACATGTAAAAAAAATTTTCACCAACTTCTCGGACCTATGCCCTAGACTTTTGAAAATTTTTCAGCCAACTTCTCGGACCTGTGCATTAGACTTGTCAAAATTTTTATCCCAACTTTGCGGACTTGTGCATTGGAATTTTCAAAATTTTTGGGTCAACTTGTTAGACTTGTGCATCAGATTTATCGTAAGTTCTCGGACACCTTGTTAGACTTTCACATCGGACTTGTTGGATTTTTCGGCCAACTTGTCGGACTTGTGCAGCAGGCTTGACAGAATTTTTGGGCCAACTTTTCGGACTTGTGCGTTATACTTTTCAAAAATTTTCAGCTAACTATGTGGATTCGTCAAAATTTTTGGGCCAGCTTTTCAGAATGTTTTGTCAACTTGTCGTATATGTGCAACAGACTTGTCAGACTTATTTTTGGCTAACTTGTTGATTGGTGCATCGGACTTGTTTGAATTTTTTGGTCAATTTGTTAGAAATGTGCATCAGATTTGTCAACATCTTTTGACCAACTTGTTGGACTTGTGCGTCAGACTTGTCAAAAGTTTTTTGGCCAACTTGTGGGTCTTGTGCTTCAGACTTGTCAGACTTGTGTGGCAGATTTGTCAGACTTATGCTAACACGAAAACAAAAATTTGCAATTCTAAAGGGTGACAGAGAGGCCTCTAAAATAGATGACTTTATGCATTAATTGTATGTGTGTTTATGTGTGTGTATGTGTGTGTGTGTGTGTGTGTGTGTGTGTGCATGTGTATATTACTGACCCTATGAGGACCCAAGACCATCATTTGCACTTTGACGGAGATGCACCAAATTATGGTACATAGTGGCTTTTTCTTTGAGAGAGAGAGGGGGCCAGCAAAAGGGGTATTTGCAAAGTATCGAGTTTACATTAGTAAGTATCGTGACACTGCTTTCATCCTTTCAGGTTTCATAGGCATCGATAGTATCGATGATTTTTGCCCTCTACCAATGGTTGGTTTATTGATTGATTTGTTGGTGATCGAATTAGCTCGCTGGTATTCTGTGCAGAGCTGCGAGTCTACACAACATGAGGTTGAGACACCCTTGTTGCCAAAGTTGTGAATGGGCAGATCCACTGATGATTCAGATGGCAACATCAACAAATACTAATGCGTCTGTAATAGATCTGGAATGTAGATATGACGTCATTTCGCAGCGTGCTATTTATATATTAATATGTCTAGACACTGTCATGAAATCATTTCCAAAACGTGCTGTTCTCAGTTTGTCCTCACTATTCCATTGTGATGAATTTATCCTTTGAAGCACAGGTGGTCAAACTGCGGCTCGTGAGCCACATGCGGCTCTTTGGCCTTCATTATGCGGCGCGGGGCTTTATTTTCAGCCGTCTAATTGCTGTTACTGAAATGCAAATTTGCAAGTTTTTCTTAGATGTTCCCGCAGTTCATTACCGTACGTAATACTTTCAGTATAGTTAAAATAATCATCAGTCAAGATTTTGAAAACATTTGGTACGTACGTGTACCTTGTGATTATTGAAACTAATACAAATTAATTCTTTAAAAAAACTGCACACATGAGTAAATATTGTTGCATACGTGTATGTCTTAATATTTATATAAAATGTTTGTAACAAAATATGTATGTAACAATAATAAGGTGTGTGTAAAGTTTCTTCATATCTCGTGGCTCTTGAACATATGAAGTTTATCGTATGTGGCTTTTACATTACGCAAGTTTGGTCACCCCTGCTATAAAGTCTGAATCCATGTTTTATTTGAATCAAGACGGATCATTTCTTGGTGATGTCTACAGGTCACATGACTGGTGGTACAAAAAGTTGGAATTTGGTCAAGAAGAACTTGCTTTTAGAAAAACGCTCCCCAAAGGTGTTGGAACACTTCGAATCCCTAAGAGTAAGACTAAGAGGTAGCTATTTTCAGTGGCGTATTGGAATTAGAATTCCTAAGAGTAAGACTAAGAGGTAGCTATTTTCAGTGGCGTGTTGGAATTAGAATTCCTAAGAGTAAGACTAAGAGATAGGGATCCCCAGTGGCGTGATGGAACACTTCGAATCCCTAAGAGTAAGAGTAAGAGATAGGGATCCCCAGTGGCGTGTTGGAACATTTCGAATCCCTAAGAGTAAAACTAAGAGATAGGGATCCCCAGTGGCGTGATGGAACACTTAGAATCCCTAAGAGTAAGAGTAAGAGATAGGGATCCCCAGTTGCGTGTTGGAACACTTCGAATCCCTAAGAGTAAGAGTAAGAGATAGGTATTCTCAGTGGCATATTGGAACACTTCAACCCTAAAACTAAGAGATAGGGATCCCCAGTGGCGTGTTGGAACACTTCAATCCCTAAGAGTAAGAGTAAGAGATAGGGATCCCCAGTGGCGTGTTGGAACACTTCGAATCCCTAAGAGTAAGAGATAGGGATCCCCAGTGGCGTGTTGGAACACTTCAATCCCTAAGAGTAAGAGTAAGAGATAGGTATTCTCAGTGGCGTATTGGAACACTTCAATCCCTAAAACTAAGAGATAGGGATCCCCAGTGGCGTGCTGGAACACTTCAATCCCTAAGAGTAAGAGTAAGAGATAGGGATCCCCAGTGGCGTGTTGGAACACTTCGAATCCCTAAGAGTAAGAGTAAGAGATAGGTATTCTCAGTGGCGTATTGGAACATTTCAATCCCAAAAACTAAAAGATAGGGATCCCCAGTGGCGTGCTGGAACACTTAGAATCCCTAAGAGTAAGAGTAAGAGATATATCCCCAGTGGCGTAGCGTGGGCGGGGCCTCAAGGGCAGTAGCCCAGACTGCAAGATTCTTAGTAGCACAAAATGTCAAAACTACCTGTATCGCTGTTTCAACTGCCAGTTGTGGAAGAAGTCTCTTTTAACTTTTAATTAATAAAAATGTATCAGAGACCTACAGTGAGCCAAGTAACACTAAATAACCCAGCAATACTGTCAACAGCGATTTCAATGTGCTGTTATTGAAAAATTTGCACATTAATCAAAACCAGGCTAGTGCACGAGAGATATGACAGTTTCTCACAGACATTATATTTCAATCATCGCACATCGTCTCACACACAAAGTAAGCCTTAGGTATTCCATTATCACCATGCAGCAATTTTCATTTAAACTGTACATTCATGGTTTACGTGACTGAAGAGGGGTATTTTTCCTGATTTTCAGTAAAGATTTGCACGCCCAAAAGTCCGCCACTGGTTGAAATAACTACTGCAAAATAAATCACTAGAAAAACCGACTGCCAGAAAAGAACTGCTTGTTAATCGACAGTTCGGTTTGCTGGACTTGAAATAAAATGAGCGGAGAAAAAATGATCCATATTCGTTTACCGTCTCACTGCTGTATGCTACTCTTATTCTTGTATTTTTGTGTCATTGTTCTATGTTAATCTCATTGTTAGTCTCATTTTTGTATGTTAGTCTCATTGTTTACTTTTTACAAGAACAACATTCAGTATCAAATTGCTTGCATCTATCGCCCACCGTCTTCTGCCAAACATCATATTTCGATGGACCAATTCTTCACTGATCTTAATGATTTTGTGCTTGATAGAACACTTCAGTGTGAAAAAATGATTTTAGTTGGCGATTTTAATCTGCACATTGACAAACCAAATGATTCACAAGTTTTAAAATTCCTGGAAATTTTACAAGCATCGAATCTACAACAACTTGTGATAGAGCCAACACATAATAAAGGTCATATCATTGACTTGGTCATAAACAGTGTTGTGGATACATACATTCACTGGAAGTGGACCAGAATAGCCCATCAGATCATTACTGGGTTTTATTTTCACTATCTGTTTCTAAACCCAAACCAGTCAGTAGAACAATTGTGTCTCGGAACACCAAGAACATCGACATTAACTTAATAAAAGAGGAAATTATTTCTTGTTACTTGACTGATAAAGTTGACAATGCAGAAAGTGTTCAAGCAAAGATCGAAGTTTTTAATTCAACACTTAGTGATTTGCTGGACAAGCACGCCCCATTGAAAGAACGAAAATTTTGTCTGCGGCCTAACACCAAATGGTACAACGACGACAT
The DNA here is from genome assembly GCA_963931925.1 of Onchidella celtica. NCBI lineage: Eukaryota > Metazoa > Mollusca > Gastropoda > Systellommatophora > Onchidiidae > Onchidella > Onchidella celtica. The sequence continues at coordinate 72,518,837 of OZ007571.1, forward strand.
CAGAATGTCAAAACATGAAAGAAAGCAAGCAGAGAGGAAGTGGAGGAAAACAAAACTGGGGGTACATAAACAGGCGTACATCAAAGCCAAAAGCAAGACTAATCAGCTCATCAAGACATCGAAAGTGAAACATGTTCAGAAAAACATCAGTGAAAATAAAAGCAACTCAAAGGACCTTTTCAAAATAATTACAGGCCTCATGCACCATGAAACAACAGTCAACTTACCATCACACACCGATGCACACACACTGGCAGAGGATTTCTCTGACTTCTTCAATAGCAAAATTAAAGAGATCAGAGATCAGTTTGAGCAAAGTTCATCAGAAACAACTACAGCAAATTCAGAGTCATCTCTGAATGAATTCCACCTCGCAAGTCATGAGGAAGTTTCACAGATAGTCACAGCTTCTGCAAATAAGACCTGCATGTTGGACGCCATTCCTACGTGGCTAATAAAAAGCTGTGAGGCAGAAGTTACTCCTGCAATAACATCTATTGTTAACTGCAGTTTCCAAGAGGCCTACGTTCCTCTCGTGTTTAAGCAAGCACTAGTGACACCACTACTCAAAAAATCAAATTTGGACAAGGGTCTTATGAACAACTATCGTCCAGTCTCCAATCTTAGTTTTCTATCCAAGGTATTAGAGAGACTTGTGGCATCACGTCTTAAATCATATCTTTCCGCAGAGGGCCTTGCTGCAAAATTCCAATCAGCCTATAGAGAGTTTCACAGTACAGAGACAGCCCTCTTGAGAGTACATAATGACATCATCAGATTTGCTGATCAGAAAAAGTGTACAGCACTCATTTTACTTGACCTGAGCGCTGCATTCGACATCATTGATCAAGACATTTTACTACAGCGTCTGGGGACCTACTTTGGTATTGGAGGGTCTGCACTCAAATGGATAGAATCGTATCTCACAGATAGATCCCAATCAGTTCAACTTCCATCATGTGTTGGTAGTTCAACATCTTCAAATGCTGGCACTGTAACATCTTCTTCAGTTCCACTGCACTATGGAGTTCCTCAAGGCTCAGTCCTCGGACCTGTGTTATTTACACTTTACACTACGCCATTATCAAATATCATCAAGAAACATACACTAGAGCATCACATGTACGCAGATGACACCCAGCTGTACATACCTATCAGCCATGGTGAGGAAGATCAACAAATTTCAACAATTCAAAACTGTCTTCACGATATCAAGGACTGGATGTTTAACAACAAACTTAAATTGAATGACGACAAAACAGAAATCATCATGTTGGGAACAAATCAGTTAAGAGCAAACATAAAGTTTGACACATTGGATCTTGGCAATGCAACTGTTAAGGTTGAGTCATCTAGTGCCATACGAAATCTTGGCTTTTATTTTGACCCTGACTTTTCTATGAAGACATATGTGACAAGAATTTGTCAAACCATGCACTACCACCTTAGAAACATAGGAAAAATAAGAAAATTTATTGATGAAAACACAGCAAAGATTCTTGTTCATGCTTTCATTCTGAGTCATCTGAACTACTGCAATTCCCTACATTTTGGCATTCCCGATTCAACTCTTTCAAGACTTCAAAAGATTCAAAATAGAGCAGCGAGACTTGTAACACTGAGTAAAGCTTCGGATCATACCGAGGATATTTTAAAAACTCTCCATTGGTTGCCTGTAAAAGAACGTATTGAATTTAAGATCCTTTGCATGGTGTACAAATGTTTAAATCAGTGTTCGCCAAACTACCTTTCAGAACTTATAGAAAAGTACACACCGCCACGCAATTTAAGGTCCTTAAATGACAGTCAGCTCTGCATGCCTAGATCCAGAACAATGCTTGGAGAAAGGGCATTTTCCATCTGTGCCCCAAAACTTTGGAACAATCTGAACTATGATATAAAAACAACTAATTCAATAGAGCACTTCAAATCGAAACTCAAAACATTGCTTTTCAAAAAAGTGTATGATTTATAGATGATACTAGAACTGTTACTGAAATGTATCTTTGGATGTGTTAGTGTGTAGGTGTGATATACTGGAGTGTTTGAGACTGTGTATTCTATGTGTTTGTTAAGCGCCACCGAGCACTTTAAGTGGATTTTGGCGCTATATAAATCAATTATTATTATTATTATTATTATTATTGTCGTATTGTCATCTCATTGTTGTACGTTAGCCTCATTGCTGTATGTTAGTCTCATTGGTGTACTGTCGTCTTATTGTTGTCTGCTGGTCTCAATGTTGTATGTTAGTCTCATTGTTGTATGTTAGTCTCATTGTTGTATGTTAGTCTCATTGTTGTATGTTAGCCTCATTGTTGTATGCTAGTCTCAATGTTGTATGTTGGTCTAATTGTTGTATGTCAGCCTCATTGTTGTATGTTAGCCTCATTGTTGTATGTTAGTCTCATTGTTGTATGTTAGCCTCATCGTTGTATGTTAGTCTCACTGTAGTATGTTGGTTGAAGGATGAAGATACTAACTTTTTCGTTATTTCACCCAAAAATCATATAATGCTTACAGAATAATAAAAAAAAAGCAGCAAACAATACCAAAAAACTAGTTACTGCCTTTTCTTCATGGTTTATTTTGTTGTAACATTACTGAGATAAAAATAGATTTTGAAAAATTATTAGTAGAAATAAAGGAAACGGCACATAATAAAAAATAATGTTCATTAAAATCAATGTGAGTGAGAAAAAAATATAGTGTGTGTGAACTTTAGGGTCATGGAGCAATCAGTTTCGGGAAATGACGAATTTGTCATCAGAGATGCTATAGTAATAACACAATAATATATAACATACATACGCTTGCACAGCTACAAAACTAAAAGGGAAATGGGTGTAAGGCCCCGCGCGCACTATGTTAAAATTAACCACCCGTTCAATGGCAAGCAATCTTTCGCGTGACGTGCAGTACGTTAAACTCTTTGCCAAGCAAGCAAAAATCTGCGTTTGCACGCCGTGCAGCAGGCGAAACAGGATAGTGCGCGCGGACCCTACAGAAACTTGCTGTGACTTCTGTGCAAATTGTCAAGAAAAAAACCAAGGCATAAGACGGTGTTTAATTCTGCAACAGATTTTTTTTTTTTGACGTAGAATTTTTCATTTAATTCTTTCAAATTAGAAAGTTCTCCAGGTAAGTGGTCAGAACTGGTCGCTAGCCCCATTCTAGTCTAGTCCAGTCTTGAAACAACACACGTGTTTTCTCACAACTGCGGATGACACTCTTTTCTTTTTTTTTAAATTTTAAACGCCGCCCTCCAGAAATCCCATCTTCTCTAATTATGGAGAGCAAGAGGGCCGTAACAGCTAATTTCCACCTTATTCCCATTCAGTATGAATTGGATTTTGTTTTGTCAAGAAAAGAATAATAATGTAAGTTAAGCATGTCTTTAACAAAAATTCGAACGGTTGAAAAATGACACGTACAAACTACAATAGAAGACAATAATTACACACCGTAAATGCATGTATGTATGTCTCTCACTTATGAAATAAAATACATACACATGTATATATAGTAAAAACAATAACAGCAATAATAATAATATAAACAATGCTACAAGAGACGAAAAGGAAGAACATGTTCTTTGGCTCAGACAATTCTTTTTAAATTGCCAGTTTTTATGTTGTGTCCAGTAACCTGGCAAACACAGACATCTATTCTCACACTCGTCATCTCAGTTCTTTTCTCTTCAGATTGCTGGAAGAGTACATAATGTGCCACTTTTAACCACTCTTTCTCTGTCGCTCTCTCTCTCTCACTCTGGCCGTGTCGTCTGTCTGTCTCTCTCTCTCTCCTGCTGTCTCCTTCTGTCACTCTGTTTCTCTCTCTCTTTCTGTTTGGCTGTCTGTCTCTCTTTTATCTCTCCCCACTCTCACTATCTTCACGCTTTCTTTCTGATTGTTTCTCCCACCTCGCTCTTTATCTCTTCCTTTCCCTCCTTCTCTCTCTCTCTCTTTCTCACTCTGTCTCTCTCTCTCTCTTTCACACACACACACACACAAACACAGATCTGTATCACCATATGCCTCTGAGCAAGTAACCATTACATAAGTCACCAAAATTTGAAATGAAGGAATGAACGAACGAACAATATCTTACATAAGAGAAGAATTCTCGCATTAGCAAATTTAATTTTAAAAAATGACAGGCCATGTTTCCTTGAACAGTCTGCATTGATTTAGTCATCTTGTGACTGGCGATAATGAGACGTTGGATTCCTCCACCAGTGATGGCCCAGCCACCAAACCCTACGGAACTCCGACGCATAGGATTGATGTCACGTTTGCACTTAGGAATGATATCGGTCCTACGTAGATCCGCTAGTTACAACATCACGCCGACGTCAGTCTGATGTAGGGAATCCGCCCCTACGGCAATCCTACCAACCTTGCAGAAATCCTACTTTGGATTGACGTAGGGATGCTGTATGGGTGAGGACCGAAGTATAATGGATGATGATAGAGACGACGACGATGATGATAATATGGTTTTTTGGGGGTTTTGTAAGATTCTAAATTGCATAAACATTATACTGTATTGGATTGTCATTCGTAAACACATTCAGGTCCACACTTTTTCACAGTATTTTTGCACAACATTACACACGTTATCTCGCCATTAAAAAAGTGTATCAACAGTTGGAATGCAGGAATCAGGAAGCTTTCAACATCTCAACATGCCGACACGAACATCATAATGCTGCTTATGGTTGTCACAAGCATTAGCGATGTCCCTCGTGAGTTCCAGTAGAAACCAGGCGGATATAATCAGCATAATCGTGAAATCCTACAGAATTTCTCTCTGAATCACGTAATTTATCGCTGTCAGCTCGTGTCGGCGCCGATTCGACAGCTTCTGTAATAAAATTCTGTAATCCTAGTCCAGAGTAAGGGAGTTAACTGTTCATAATCCTAGTCCAAAACGAAAAGAGTTAACGTTTTTCACTCCTGGTGGCATCACGGCGGTACATGAGCACTGTGATACTCAGTCGATTATTTTGTGCTATGATCTGTCCGATCTGTCTATGATCCATCCGCAAGACATTTTGACCATTGATGTATGTTAGAAACTGGCGAACCTGCAGAGGAGAGAGGAAAGAAATCAGCCAATTATCATTTAAATTCAAGAGAAAGATGATTTCAAAGGGCATTATGCAAACATTTCATTTCCTTTTTCTCCATATATATTCCCCAGGATATTCCCTCAGTCGTACATCTAGATGTAATTCAAAGTTAAAATAGATATGGCAGAAAGAGAGAGAGGGTGGGGAGAGAGAGAGGGGGAGAAAGGGGGGAAGAAAGAGGGGGGAGGGAGGGGAGAAAGAAAGAGAGAGAGAGAGAAAGAGAGAGAGAGAGAGAGAGAGGGAGAGAGAGAGGAGAGAGAGAGAGACTTGGTAATATTCCTTGAAATCCAGGATTTTCAGAAATGTATCAAGTCGTTCCTCTACAACTTTAAGAGAACCAGGCTTTTCAAGAGGCGCCAAAAATTTTATCTGAAAACTGTCTTCGTTGAACTCCAGTGTAGAGTACAAATAGCAGTATTGTGAATTACCTTCAGTCCGGCGGCCGCCGCAGGACCCAACGGATCCACTGTTTGAACGTAACAAGGGGAAGAACCACGAAGAACAAAGCCAAAGCCGGTGTCATCACAATCAATCTGTTGATACAAGTGACAACCATCAGTATCATAAGGATCAGTGGCAGATCTCCCATGAAACTAATGAAGCCTGGGCCGTATTAAGACCTCTAGAGACCCTGAGCACTTAAACGATTTTGATGCCCCCATATTCAGTGCATAATACTAATATAAACAAATGTGAGAGGATGAACGACTTTTTATTTTTAATGTGCTTTCATGGTGACTCTGGTGCGTGAGTGAGGGACGGCCACTCATAGTAGTTTATGGACACTTGGCCGAGTACCATTAATTGGATTATTTCCCTTGTAATACTAGCGCGGGACCCGTTATTCACATCACGAGGAAAAGCGCGCATTTTGATTGGTCAGTTGGAAATGTTGACCACCGGGCTTCCAACTCTTATATCATGGCTTTAAGTTTCTTACAACTCGCTCCTTCGTTGTTATCCACCGACAGAAAGACGGGAACCCGAATTCATTTTTGAGAGTAGACAATACCCTATCGGTACAAAATAGGTACTCATGATAACGTTTGTTATCAATGGAGATACGTCGTATTAATGGACGAAAGTATCCCGCACAAAATTGTCGAATGTTGTTAGTCCTGAAGCTTTGAAAATTTATATTAAAACTATTACCGGGTTTCTGGTATAAGTAGTCAGTTAGAATTTTAGCAGCAAGTTTCTACTTTATAATGGTACCAATTTTGTTGTACTTTGATGCACAGGTCCTATTGAAATAATTAATGAGAGGATCTCGGATTTAAAGTAAACCATGAGTTAGATGCATGTTATCCCCGATAAATCCAACCTGGGTCAAATTTATTCAATTATTGCTGGAGGGGACGCTAGAGTAATTTCTGCAGTTTACTGGGATATCTAATTGACTTTTGTGTGCACCCTTTTAACCGTACTGTAAATTCGATTGTGTTAGGACCCTAACCGGTTATGTTGTTCGGCTGGACTCAATGTCCGAGCCTTTCACTTGTCCAAAACGAGACTACGTAATAGCTCTCTGGGACGTCCGCGCGGGCTCATAAATAAGATGCGAGTTCGAGTGGTCAGCACACTCCATCAAAGACGCAGAGACAAGAGCCGACAGCACAGTGGACCTAGACCGGCGGCGGCCTGCCGTGGCGCGCCTCGCCCAAAACATGGCCTAGTCCAGTTGCGCCAGTAGCAGAGAGACTTTGGGTAAGTTGGAGACTATTATATTGGAAGTGACTTTAATTTGCGCACCCCCCCCCCCCTTTCTTGGATGCCGCGTAGAGAATGCTGATCTACAGAGACTATTATGAGTCCGGCTCAACGGTAATTGCCATTGTCATTAGACGTGTAAGATGCGCGATGTAGTGCAGTGTCTTGATATTGTGACTTTATTGTCAAAGTTAACGTTTGCGGTGCTAGATGATAATGATGGCTCGCTAACCAAGCTGTCACGATTTGCTTGTGTGCAAATATATAGTGTATGTGTGGCATTGCCTTGTTGTGGTAGGCAGTGAGGATTTCCTGACATGTTAATGTGGATGGCTTATGTTATAGCGAGCGGCACTACACACTTGATTGTATTACGGGTATTTGTGTACCTTGCCAGTACCACTATGCTATAGAGAGCAGTGTGATTGTGATTGCGTGTTTAGTGTTTAAGATGTGTAAGTAATTACATGTATTGGAGATGTATAATATTAGTTGGGCCTCACATGGGTGAGCCCCAGGATTGTTCTATGTGCGGCGGTGGATGAACAATGTTTCAATGAGTCTACACATGTTGCAATGAGTCTCGCCGACATATATATATATATCATGTGCATGTATTATAGTTATCCAGATGTATTATGCTTCTATGAGTTTCGTAAGTGTGTGAAGGACAGTTTCATTTTAAGGAATGTACACATTACTTTATGTATCTAGTGGTGTGTCATGCACATGTTAGCCTGGCGGCATAGCTCCGCGGCTAAGGTCAAAGGGCATGACCCTTCAGTATCGATTGGGAAGGGAAGTAACCAATACAATAGCCCTGGGGCGGGTTAGTACTAATAATGGGAGTGGGCCTATGAGGATGGCCTGCATTGGGATGCAGCGTCTGTGTTATGGACGGTCAGTGGGCCATGTTGGCCACTGCGTTATTAAATGGAATGGCCACTCTGGATGTGTTGTACACCGGCTCAGTGGAGCGAAACTATTGTGTTCTTGCCCCTTCATTTGTTATGTCCTTCATACTTTGATTAGTACATTAATTAGTTTATGTTGCCAGTGTACTAGGAAACTCCTTGTGTATATGATATAGCCACTTGTAGTTGTTATTCATTAACCTTAGCGCTATTTTATTCCATGCATACATATCCAGTTGGTTATTGCTTAAATTCTATATTATGTTGTTGTTGCTTGATTTAATACTTAATACTATTAATATGTATGTCCACCATTGATTGCCTGATTAATGTTGTCATTATATCCTAATCATGTTTTTGTCTTTTCCTCTTGTTCCAGCTTATGGCTGGTTGGGCTTTTTTTGTTTGGTAGTGATACCGTTGTTAGGCTTTTTGAATAAATAAGATTGCCAGCAGAACCCTGTGTTTGTTAATCCTGTGTATCCTTAAGGGAGTTACTATTGAACCCACGCAGTAACCACATTAGCCACTCGTAGTTCATCCAACACAAAAATAAACCATGCGATACATTGATACATTTTAAAATTTAAAAACGAGTCGTGTACGTCCACAAATACTTCGATTTTTCCATTCATTGCGGGATGCCCCTTTTTGTGGACCGTGGTTCATTTCCAGTTTTGTACAGCAAGGTCCATGGTCAATCCGGCAATGAAACCCCCCCCCCCCTTCCCTTGATGCTTTAAGCACGTGCTTATTTTGCTTAATGGTTAATCCAGCCCTGAATGGAGCTAAACTTCGGGGCCCCCTAATCCCGGGGAGGGGCCTTGAAGAAACATTTTTTTTTAATGAATAAATTTTGGATGTTGCCCTATTGTTCCTGGCTGCGAAGGGCCTCCATGACAGTTCAAGCTGCAGGGTTCCAGAAATGTAGGTCCGCCACTGATGAGGAACCATAACATTCTCGCACGGTTTTCCTAGATGATTGTGTACGAAATATATCCCTACACCATTGACTGAAACCGAATGTATGCCAGGGAATGTAATTGAGATGAAGAATAAAACCACATGCCAGACCAGTCACCGCCAAAAATTTTTTTTTTTTTTTTAATCCGCTATATATGATGCAGAAATCCATGGTAACCTTTCTCCTCTGCACAGACATTTCGCATTTAGTTGGCGAGGTTTCAATCTATGATGTGCAGTTTGAAGAACGTTTTTTTTCCAAACAACTGGGTAAATCAATTTTTGCATGAGTTATGGCCCCTTTCAGATAGTGGTTCAAAATTAGTGTGAGCCACAATGAGTGTAAGTAGTCTTAAACCGAGTCTTACATTAATTTTGAATATTCGGATAAAGACAGGACATAGCAAGTTTTAACTGAACACTTTCACCGCGTCTTACAGTAATTTTGGAATGATTATCTGAAAGGGACCATAACTCGTGCAAAATTTGACTTGTCCAGTTTGGGAAAAGCGCTCTTCAGTTTCGCCCCCTGCCAGGGATTTACCAGAGACAAAGAAGGGAGAATACTGGAACAACTTTCTATTTCAAGACTCGGACACATTATACGATGAAATAGATTAAGGAGGTCACATTGAAAGGGTTAAAGGAAAATGGCGATTTGACTCCTCCACACTGCTCCCTCCCGCCGCCGCCCCCCCCCCCTTTCATGTCCCCCACAACTTAGTTCTAGCACATTCCCAGGGTATAGCTCATAGTCGGGAGCGGGGAGGAAAGCAACCCCGGTTTGACGCACTAGTTGGAGTGAGAGAGAACGATACATTATCTTCTAATTGGCCCAATCCTAAACCTGAAACTAAGCTCACTAGGGGAAACGGTGGGTGAACCAGCAAAGATGTGGGTGGAGGCTGGGAAATAAAAAATGATACACGTATTTCTCCTCATTGTGTAAACGTTTATTATTTTGTCAACAATCATAAAATGCCCCTTCCTTTCCCCCGTCAACCCCCCCCCCCAAAAAAAAAGCCCGCTGGCGACGACGTGCCTGCTCCACCTGTAACTGGGCTGCGATGACATTAAGGAAAATTTCCCAAAATGGGATTAAAGAAGTATACAAAATACAAAATACAAAATACAAAAAAAACAACACAAAAATTTGAGAGGAGCATGAATACCTACCACAACACATCTTTTGACATAGGGGGCATTCCGATCTTCCAGTTCCTGTACTGTAGTGGGCCGGACTAGCACTGGAAATACACAAGTTTCAAGTTTCAAGTTTAGTTTATTATAGGCCTGGTGGCCAATTCAAAAACACACAAGAATCATGTGAACAATCTTAGAAAACATTAAACAAACAAACAAACAGACAAAATGCATGGTCGTTCACTCTCTCCGCTCCCTGCAGCATTTATACACTTACTTATTGTAGTATACAATCAAATACAGCTTGTAATTGCCAGCAACCGTCATCATTTTCAACCCCCCCCCCCCACCCCCCTACATAACCGATCTTTCCTCACCTTTATCTGTTGTAAATTTACAACAATTGAAAATATCACTATAATTTATTCTTTCACTCGAAGATGAATTTAGTTTTCAGACTTCGCCAGGAGAAGTCACAAAGCGACATTATTGTATTCGTTTAGAACTTTATGGCAAAACAGTGCAAACGAATGTAGTTCTCTATCGTGCTTCGATATCGCCGTTTGTTTTCACGTGAGCATGTTGAGTCAAAAACATTTAGCTAGAATAAATGATGGTCTTAAACCAATTTGTAATAATGTGAATAAAATTGTGATTCCATCTCTCTCTCTCTCTCTCTCTCTCTCTCGCTCTCTCTCTCTCTCTCTTGTTCGAGTAACCACAACACAGCAGGCAACAGTGGTCTGTGGGCGTTCGAGAAGGCCGAGGATAGATAGATAGACAGACAGACAAACAGACAGGCAGACAGATAGACAGACAGACAGACAGGCAGACAGACAGATAGATAGTTAGATAGATAGATAGATAGATAGACAGATAGATAGAGACAGACAAACAGACAGACAGGTAGATAGATAGATAGATAGATAGATAGATAGATAGATAGATAGATAGATAGATAGATAGATAGATAGATAGATAGTGAGTGAGTGAGTGAGTGAGTGAGTGAGTGAGTGCGACGGTGAGTGAGTCAGTCAGTCAGTCAGCCAGTAGGAGTGAATGTCTGAGTGAGAATTACAAAGAGACAGACAGACAAACAGACAGAGAATGAGATAGTGCGCCCGCGAGAGAGAGAGAAAGACAAGAAAATATAACACAAGACCAGAGCCCCACCAGATGTCTGTTGCACACATAAAACTGTCATGTTTGCTAAGATATCTCGATGTTTGTTCAGATCATGCATTAATTAAATCATGCCCGAGCTGAATATCTCGCCCAACTGACCCAGTTAACCCAATGACCTGTCATCTCTCTACTTTCACAATGTTCCTAGCCCTAGTGGATGACGGAATACACAATACATTAGAGCATTGAGCCTACAACATGTTGCCTCAGCTCAAAGAGAAAAAAAAGTTTATATTTAGCAATATGTGTTTAGTACGATAACGTCCGGCGGTAGGGATCGATGACACTTATAGACATATTTGATGTTTACAAATGACACTCTGTTATGCCCAATATCGATTTATGATACTGTGTGTTTTGAAACAAACGATTACTCTGTACTGTTGTGTGCTTGGGAGTAAATACAGAGTATATTCACTGACATTGCAATGGGTGCCCTGCGAGTAATCATTATTATCATCTAGCGTTTATAGTTATCTCTACAGCGGAAAGAGCCCTATTTCAATACACATACAAGAACTATATCATCTATGGCTGTTGGCCCTAATTCACTGCTCAAGCAGACTTACTTTTATTATTATTATTATTATTATTTTGTATAGAGTGCCGGTAACTGTGGGAAAATACAATTACGATAATTATCGTTGAATATTCAAGGAAAACAATGAAACCAAGACCTCTCATCCATAAATCGTTGCCACAATTGGATTTGTAAACCAGTTTGAAATAATAATAATAATAATAATAATAATAATAATAATAATGGTAAAAGCCATAGATATGAGAAAGGTTACCTGATCGTGGTTCCAGCACTCCCGAATTAACACTGATATTGTCTACGTCATGACTTCCGGGGCTGCTGCTCCCGCCTGACATTGCCGAGTCTATGGAGTCACGTGGGACAGTTGCTGTTTTCTTTAAACTCTTGATATGTACTGTGTCAAACAGAGATGATGAAATGTAGCTGACCGATGCCCCTAACACAACTTTGATATACGGTGTATGTCATTGGATCTGACAAAACCTGGCTGTATGTGAAATTTTGTTATTTTTCATTTTTTTCGTACATCGTGAAAGCTTTAAAGGCTAGCGTTGCTGGGCCTTAGTTTCAATTTTTAATTAGTATCTCAATTTTAAGTGAAGTTTATGAATTTTTTGAAATAGAAGAAAATCACACATCCCCCCCCCCCCCCCTTTGGTGGGATTTTCTTAGGAATTTGGTCTTTCACTTTAAGCCCGATTTCGTCAGATCCACTCACACATATACAACTCTTGGAGTTAGCGATATGGTCATGGTTTTAAAACAAATAAAACAATTGCAAAAATGATGACAGTAAAATTATATTTTAAAATGTTCGGCACGTGAAATGTAGAAATCTTCAGTTACACTGCCTAGAAGTCCCATAACACGTTTTACACGTCTGAGCAGCAATCTTTCTATGCCGTGAGTGAGTTTACATCAATATATCACAGTTACTTTACCATAGAAATTATGCGTGTATTTTAAGACAACTTTATTTGTGTATACTGGGTACATACTGTGCGTGTTTTATGGAATAGTAGCCTACACATCCATGGGATCAATATAATTCATTTATTGTTTCCACCAAACATAATTATTTCCCATTGTATTTTTAAAATAAATTATTTGCAAGTAACCAAACGCTGCCTTATCTTGCTTATCTAAATTTTATGTTCAGTCGCGAGAGTGGAAAGGTATCGAACCCAAACTGTTTGCACAAGACTGGAGCTACTCACGGGAACCCATGAGAGAACAAAAGCACAACTCCATCTACCGAATGTCGCACACATTTAATCCAGGTTTTAGTTCAGCTGTTGACGTAAAACGTCAGCGCCCTTAGGTCACAAAAACATCCTCATGTGGTGACGACACAGGATCAGTCAATAATAATCCAATATCCCACAGATTAAGTTCTTCCCTTCAACACAGGGAAATCTAATGAAAAGTTCTTCTTCTTTTTTTTTTCTATGTCCGCGTAAAACAGGGCAAATGCTAAATCATATCTTGTTTTCACATTCGAACTACACATTCAGATCATTTAAGAGAACCACTTCGGGCTCCCCATTCTTCAACAACACGGTTCATCTAGCTTCAGTGTCACAGTGACAGTCCATGTCAGGAGAAAAGGCTCAACTGGCTACGAACTTTCCATCGTTTTGTCCTCACACCATTTACAAGCCAAATTAGCATATCGATTTTCACTCTGAATATATTCGTAGATCTCCCTCTACATGTGAAAACGGTAAACTATACAGGTCCCTGACAAATAGCCTTCAGTTGTTGCTTGATATCAAAAACAAAACGAACATAGTACTCTAGGTGTATTACGAAATACAACTCACAGGTCCTGAATAAGGCAACTTATTAAAAGGGGTGGTAACATATGGTTCTATTGAATGGCAGTTTTTGGCTTCTATCAATGAGTTTCGTATCATTCATATCACTAGCTCTACTCAACGCCATCCTAGCCCTTTCCACTACCAATCCCTATCTTCAGTTCTCGGCCATGCATTTGAACTTTTGTGGTTGGGTCAACGTTTAATATTTTATTTTCGTTGCCATTTCAAGTATTCTAACCGACCAGGTAGATTGAGTAAGTACAAAGGTAGATAGGCAATAGAAATACAAAATAACTATGTGTGCCATGTCACCAAATTTGGTTTTAATTTCACGGAGAATTTGGGAAAAAGTGCAAGGGTTAATCTAGGTTTCCATGTGTAGAGAAACGGAAACGGAGACGTCCAAAACCCTTCAAGCAATGAAATAGGCCCATTGCGGATATCGGCCATTTTAGTTGTCAGGACCCACGCTTAGCCATGGCGATGGTAGCACTGATTTTGATTCGTTAGCTGATTTGCACTGTCAGCACTTCAGGCGTCGCCAACCAATCGGCGGCGAGCTACAAAAAAGTTCACTGCAGTAAACAATGACACGTGTGTTCACGCACATGGGAGACATTCGGTAAATTCTTTCACTTCCTTTCCCTTGTTTACACGGATGGTAGGGAATCTGACCAGCTTGGATCCATCCTTTCCACCCCTGTCATAACAGCCAACTGCAATACAAACAGCAGGCATTTTAACAAAACACTCTGTGACGTCATTTGCAATGGGCCTATACTTGAAAACACAGCTTTAAGGTTACGTTTGGCTAGGTGGTTACAGGAATTCTCTCGCTGGTATTCTGTGTCTGCGTGTATTGCACTTTGTGTGTTATCTCACTAACTTTTGGACAATTTCCTGAAATATCCTAACGCTAACTTCTTACCTGGACTAGATCTCATTTCTGCCTGTGACGTCAAATCCTCCATTTCCACGATGCCGGATGCCATACTGACGTCACGAGACTTTCTGCCTGACATCATATCTATGACGTCTTGCAGGATACACGGTTTGTTGAAATCCAAATTGAATTCATAGATCAGTCTGTCATCGCTAAAGTGGTAGTCGTCGGTAACTTGAGAAAGCAAAACATAGAAAGTTAATTAATGATTCATGATATGGGTTGTTTTTTTCTTTGCAAGAGAAAACACTGTAGGTTTTTATTGTTGTTTGCTTGTTTGATGAACTTGTTGACATAACATTTTGGATATAATGGGGACAAAGAGAAAGGGGGAAGAGAGAGAGGGGATGGGAGGGAGACAGAGAGAGAGGGAGTGAGAGAGAAAAGTTGGGGGAGGGGAGGCAGAGAGAGGCAAAGGATAGAGGGAGAGAGAGAGAGAGAAAGGGGAGAGGGCAGAGGTACAGAAAGGGAGAGAAAGACAGAGAGAAAAGGCGAGGAGGAGAAAAAAGGAAAGTTTGTCCTAAGGAGAACAAGGCAATGAAAATCAGTACCAGTAATTTACTCATGAACATATTTTAAGTCATTATACATCAATAATTAAACTGATCTCCTCGAGATTACAAGTACTTCTGTAAACCTCCACAGATCCTGTCTTAGGGCAATGCAGCCAAACAATCACATTGGATACTTGTTACCATCTTGCAGCCAAATTCCGAAAGATGCTTCTGTGGCCATGTCGGAAAAGCTATGTGGCCAATCAGCTAAATCTAATCCCAACCCTAACCCTGTCCGTAAAACTTTTCAAAAATATAATAATTTGCAAACAAATCCCAATTTGGACACATCGCATCCTTAGCTCTTACTTGTTCTATCTCCATTTTCTGAAAAACTGGAGATCGTTTAGTATGTAGAATAGGTATAACAAATGCACACTTTGACACTTGTTTAAAATGCGTTTTGGCACTTATCAAGTTGTTTCACAGTTCCGATTTATTCTAACTCCTTATCACAATACTAAAGCCGCAAAAGTTTAACGACGGATAATCCCAGTTGTGAAAAAAGCGGAGTTTGAACAAACTAGAACTAAAGTCGCGATATGACACAATTAGTCACTCTGCTGAATTTATCCACAATGTCTGTTTCTCACCATGTTTGATGATATCCCTCTCCAACAAATCTCTGAACTCTTTGATGACCGAATCTCTCTCCTGATGACCTTCAGAAACCACCGTAAAGTCTACGGCGTCACAGCCGTAGAACGCTTCGGAGTAGAGAGTACCTTTGTGGTAGAAATCCCTCATGACGTCACCAGGGTTGGCCTTCAGTCTGATGAGGTGAAGGAAAATAGAGGCATTGGAAAAAGACACAATGAAAAGGCGAGATTTTTTCTCTAAGGCTGGATGCACACTGACTCAAGTCTGATTGACGTTTCTTTTGTCTCCGTGCGTGAGGTTTCTTTTTCCACCGGCTGTCTCAAGAGAGTTTTAACGTGCCTGAGGTGAGACAGACTAATTCTCTCTCGGCAGTTCGCGGGGACCCGTTTAACTCATTAATGCACTAAAACTCAGACAAAACAAGATTTAGCTCCATGTGACGCAAGCCTAAAGCTCTGTGCTCATTTGATAAATTATACTGTGTTTACATCTTGTCACGAAACCAAGTAACTACACCCCGTAAAGTTTAGCCTTAATTCAGTGTCCACTTTCTCTCACATCTAGATAAACATGTATTCTACACCCTCTAAAGGAATAGGAAAAAAACAGAATTCCTCTGAAGAGTGCATTAAATATTAAATATCTGTCATTAGTGGCAAAACAGAGCTGTCAGCTGCAGTTGTGCGAAGATACTTCATGGCAGATCTATCTAAACACAACAATTGTTTTCGTCAGCTTGAATTATGATTTTCATTGTTCTTAATCCGCCCCTCTATCTATCTATCTATCTATCTATCTATCTATCTATCTATCTATCTATCTATCTATCTATCTATCTATCTATCTATCTATATCTATCTATCTATCTATCTATCTATCTATCTATCTATCTATCTATCTATCTATCTATCTATCTATCTATCTATCTATCTATCTATCTATCTATCCATCCATCCATCCATCCATCCATCCATCCATCCATCCATCCATCCATCCATCTATCTATCTATCTATCTATCTATCTATCTATCTATCTATCTATCTATCTATCTATCTATCTATCTATCTATCTATCTATCTAGTTCCCTCTCGCACTCATATACACACATCTACACACATACGGTTCCTCAAGTCATAGTGAGAGCACACGTGTCAAGAACACACAGGTGAAATGTTGTGTAGCCACTTACTTGCGGTAGATCTCCAGACCACGGTAAAAACTAGCGAGATCTCTGTTCAGTTTGTACGTGTCATCATCGTACGTGAAGCGATAGAACAAATGCTGGTCCTTGAAATCATGTTCGTCCACAACTGAGCAAGCAAGAGAAAATCAATCAATCAATCAATCAATCGATCAATAAGCCCACCAACCACCCAACCAACCAACAAACAAACCAGTCAATCGATCGATCAATCAACCCACCAAGCAACCAATCAACCAGTCAATCGATCAATCAGTCAATCAATCAATCAACCCACCAAGCAACCAATCAACCAGTCAATCGATCAATCAGTCAATCAATCAATCAACCCACCAAGCAACCAAGCAACCAACCAACAAACCAGTCAATCGATCGATCAATCAATCAATCAATAGGATCAAATAGAATCAATAAAATAAAGTATTAAAATAGAACAATGTGACTTAAAGTGGTACATAAGCTTTTCTCTCTTCACCACTGGCGGATCTGCTATGAAACTAATGAAGCTTAAGCTTCAGCACCCCTAATCCCGGGGGGGGGGGGGCTCTGAAGAAACTTTTTTAATGAGTGAATTTTGGATGTTGCCCTGTTGTTACTCGTCGTGAAGGGGCCCCATAACAGTTCAAGCTTCAGGGTCCCCAAAAATGTAGCCCTAGGTCTGCCGCTGCACCTCACTTACCATGATGGAAGATGCCATACTTCTTCAGGATCTTCATGGCAAGGACCGCTTCCTCACGTGACTGCACGTGGTACATTTTGAGTAACCAATCAGTGACGTCACGACCAATAAAACACAGTTTGTATTTCCTCAGATGGTATCGTCTGTCCTTGACCTGTCCTTGACTGTGCATCTGGACTCTGACCAAACAAATATAAAACAGTTCATTAATATAGGCACTTGTTGTTGTGGTTGCTGTTGTTGTTGTTGTTGTTGTTGTTGTTGGCCTGTAGTGGTGCCTTTTGAACATTTCACGGTTTCAGTTGACAAAATACTGTAAAATAGAAAAATCTGTGGGGTCGCAGCAAAGGCTTGAGTTGAAGCAAAGTTAAAATATAGCAAAAAGAAAACGTTGTAGGCCTATGTAGCAAAGCCTCGAGTATGAAATACAGACATGTAATACAAGGACGATACAATCAAACGCAAGGGAAGAGGAAAGACAATATTGTATCGTTTGTTTTTTATTATTTGAAGTTAAACTTTTTAGTTTTATTTACCCTTTTCAGCAAATTCATTTGTTGGGATATTTAAAGATCATGTTTCTAATAAACGACAGTCAAGTAGTCCATTGTACAATGTCAAAATAAAACTTGCCAGTAAAAAGTGACTTTTATGCAACCTTGAATATTCACGAAAAAATGAAGTCTTTGATATAAGCGATATTTCAAAATTTTGTAGTAGGAATTTGACTATTCCAAATGTAGGGGTGTCAGCTGGCTGGGAACACACTGACTCATTACATTTAAAGTGTTTGTTTGATTGTTTGTTTATGTTTCATTAAAATATAAAAAAACCATGATTATCACCCGAGGGTCTCAGTTCAGCATTATATAATTATTATATTTATTTAACCATCATTTACAATACCCCTTTCATTTAAGATGCTCGACAGAATAATAATGGTAAGACCAAAATTCCCTCGCAACTGAATGTCATTCTTTCTTTGGGGGGGGGGGGGTAGGGGGTCAATCAATGCGCACAAAATAAAGTTAAAGATAAGATTAAACTATCCCTGTTTGCAGGAGTGCTATCTGCCACCCAGTGTGGTAAACGTAAGTTCATATTATTGTAAACGTGTCTTCATTTTATGGTAATAATAAAGTTATTGGAAAAAAGGGGGATCTATGTGAAAGAAGTGTGTGATTGTAATATAAAAATGTGTTTATGTGGTAAAAGTGTGTGCATAAATGGTAGGGATATGGTAAATGAAAAACGAGAGGTGAGAGGGGCGGGTTCTGGTAAAAATGTTCATGTGTAAAAATGTGTACTTAGGGTAGAAATGTGTTCTTATAGTGAAAATGTGTTCATAATTATGGTAAAGTTGTGCTCTTGTGGTGAAAATGTGCTCGTCTACTTGAAATATCATAAAGACGAGTTAATCTCGTAAAAAATATATTCATGATTGAACACCCATTAAATTTTCTCCCTACCGTAACTGTTCTCCAATGATGAACATCTCGTATGTGTTGGTGTCCCATCGGGCACTGCGACGTCCCATTCCGTCTCCAGATGTGCTAGAAAGTCGACGCTCACAATATTAATCAAAGTAATTATTTGCTAAACAAACAAACAAAACGAAAAGCACTTTCTTGTTAATTAAACTCGACACTTCAACAAACTGGAAAGTTAGTGCAATAATTAGGCGCCGCTTTGTTAATTGTGTGTAGATAAAATGTATGCAGAAATCTTTAGATCGATAAATTAGATTTATCTACACGACCTTACAAGTACCGCTTAAGCGGAAATTTGTTTACACGGGAAATACCCGCTTTATGGGACAAATGGTGCCTCCGTTACGTTATATAGTCTTAATTCTAGCGATGTAGGCAGCTTTAAATACCGGTGAGATGTGGATTAATGTGATAATAATTTCACATTCGCTTGCTCTCACTCTACTCTTTGAGTCCTCCATGGCAACAATAATATTCTGTATGGTCTACGAGGCCTTAACGAAAAGTGAATGTGATGTTGGACAGAATTTTGCATGCCTAATGAAAAACGGTAATCCGTGCCACCGAGACATCCATCTAGCCGAAATTGAGCTGCTCGAAGTATCCTTTCTAAACATACTTGGAACTATTGATTTCCTGTGACAT
The DNA here is from genome assembly GCA_963931925.1 of Onchidella celtica. Taxonomy (NCBI): domain Eukaryota; kingdom Metazoa; phylum Mollusca; class Gastropoda; order Systellommatophora; family Onchidiidae; genus Onchidella; species Onchidella celtica. Next base: position 72,538,360 of record OZ007571.1, read on the forward strand.
TTCACGTTAGAGTGGGGAACATTTGGATCAAGATCACACTCGTGGCCTCTCCTTTCCCTTCTACCATAGTCTCAAATATCTAACATATAATAATATAATCGTACCTAATAAGTGCCACTGGCGGAAACTGACCAACTTACCAACCACCCGAGGGACGTTAGAAGATCAGTAACTTAGCAAATTGCTGTTCATCTTACGAGACCACACTGACCTATTGCAAGCATCGGTTAATTGAAATGTTGATCAGTCCTTGATTCACTCGTTAAACAGCACAGATTTTTATCTCTGCCTGTTATCGGCGCGTTCTTCTCTTGCAATACGCCAGGCCTGTGGCGTCCTGGTCCAATCCATGCACGTAACTGTTCGGTTATCAGAGGGGAAAGGTTTAGGACCATCCTGTAACGAGGTCACTCGAAAGGTTCACTGGGATAACTAATGGGTGAGTCATCTAAAGATTTTAAGGCATTAAAAGTTCGCCCTTGATATCCTCTGATGTATCTTTCGGGATACGTAGGTGGGCTGGGAACCTGCTGTTCAGGGATGGTGGCGAGTGAGATGACACAAAGGCATTTGGCATTGGCCGAGTCTTGGGACAGCATTGCATTCGCAAAAATTTAGTTCATGTCATCACTGGACTTCAGTGGACACCTGGTATAAAATCTTCTATTAATTTCAAATCTGTACGTTGCCCATAAATAGGGGATAATACTCAGTTTCTCTCCATGCTCAATTATACTCATACACTTGTTTGCAGGAGCTCAAATTTCATAAGTACCCAAATCTTAGTTTGTATTGTTCAATCTCCGAATGTGGAAGAATTTTTAAAAAAAACTTTGCCAACTTCCTGATAATTATGAAAATTCATAAAATCAACAACTGGCTTTTTCCGCGACAATCCGTGAATTTGAGTCATAGAGACAAATATTTTCGGAGTTCATTGCCGATTTAAAATGAAGTGTGAGGTTGAAATTATGGACTGGCAAGTCGGCGGTGGAACGAAAATTCTAGTTCGTCTCTGGAGGAAGTTTCGTAATGCACCCCATGGGGAAAGTCTGAACATGGTTAAGATGTGTTCCTTAAGACCACCGTAAACGAAACATAAAATGTGGTTATTCCTAATTGCTCACATTTCTAATAAAATTCTGTTTTCTTTGGATATTTTAATTTATGCAACACTCCCATGGTTCGTGCTCGTAAGGGTTTCAGAACAGAAATAAGTCCGGCTGATTTCCTACCTCTGTGCTCTGCTGGGGGCCCCTAAGCCCCTAAATGCGATACACTGAAATTCTTATGCAGAGACCCTGGAGTCTTAGTTTGCCTGTTTGTCTGCCTATGGTGTGATATTTTCTCCCTCTCATTAAGGTTATCGACATTCTCAAACACTTTTGACAAGGTAAAACAGAGGTTAAACTTACCTATTTTCTTATCTGCTGAAGTGGAAAATAAAACACCTTGGCAATTGTCCAGGGTTCAGTTTTTCTCTTTCATGATGTACAACAAAGTTAAATGGTTATCTGTAATTGCCACTGTAATGATGTTCTAATGAAGAAATGTCGCCTGAGATCTACAGATAAAACCTTTGGACGGAGATAAGAGGAGGAAATGTTTACATATTGACCTGGTAAATATTGACGTCAAGCATTGCGAAACGGCAAGGCAAGATGTGTGGATTGTGATGGATAAACGTTTGATGGATGAATGAATGGAAATTATATGGAGGTAAGGGTTAAACCTGAGGGTCCCCGCACAACTTGCAACTTTTCTTCTAGCTCCAAACCTTCTAGGAGAGGATAAAAAACTATAGGCTCCACTGCAGAGCGAAGAGAATCGGTACAAAAAGTTTGGCATATTATTATGTGTCGAGATGATTGAGTGAGATCATCCATGAAATTCAGCAAGTGATAGATAGATAAATAGATAGACAGACAGACAGACAGACAGAAAGACAGACAGACAGACAGACAGATAGATAGATAGATAGATAGATAGATAGATAGATAGATAGATATGTCACGAGTGGAGTGAGTGCAATTAAGGGGATTGCTACAGAGCGGGTGTAGAATAAGAATAGCTCACGACAGACGGATAGGAAAAGACGTGAAAGGGGAAGAGTAAAAATAACTCATGCAGACAAGTGGGTTAAGCGTGCTGTTGTGAGTAGTGGTGTGGAAGTCTGAATGAGGCGAAAGCGCTGGATTACTATCACTGCAAGTTAGAAGGTCCTAGGGATCGGACCTGTGAATAAAAGCCCATCGGGCGGACATAAAGGGGAAGCAGTCGAGAAGACTAGTGAGAGTCTTTCCAGCTATGACTGGTATGTAGAACGTTGATTGATTATTATGATTGATGTATTATATTATATTCGTCTATTACCATGATGTAAATAAGTAGATGTGAGGAATGTGGAAGTCCTTGATATTGGATATAGCAATGTGCGCCATGAGCGATAGATGAAAGTGAGTTCATGGATTTGTAGCGCGAGTGAGTAGTGTGTACTCCGATGGAGGTGTGTTACCGTAAGATGTGCGGTGAGTGAAAGGTGAACTAGTGTGTGTACGTTTCATGGGTTGTAAGGAGAGGTGGAGTGAATAGAAATGGTAGGGTATTATACCAATGTAACGTTATTCTTGTAGGTGTCGGGGACGGGCCGAAGAGCCACCTCGATGAGCACAGGGGATAGGCCAGCATAGGGCCGGAGGCCACACATAGGCCAGAAGTGAGGCTGTCAGTGCAGGACAGTAGAGGCACATAAAGTCGTGGCAGTCAGGCCACGGACAGGGACGTAGATATGAGAGTGAATGAGATACTATATTGTTGCCATGTTGATAGGCTAGTGAACTGATATTATGTTGTTGCCATGTGATGGCTATGGAAATAATAATGTGTTATTGCCCTGCTGAGGTGCTAGGGGAGTGCTAAGGTGTATGACAATAGGAAGGTGATATTGAGAGACTGCGGTGCCAGTGAATCATTAATGTACTATTAAGACCCTGAGGGGAGAGGCTGAGGCCGAAGTGCCTTTAGGAGTAACTACCGGATTGTGGATCCGAGGGAGAGTGTGTGTGAGAATAAGGCCGTTGTACGGCAGTTCATTTCAATGATATAATGTATGTAATTGCGCTATTATATGTATAATTAGGTTTAATAAATGTGTGAGTCTGATGGATTGTTTTGTTAAGTGTTAAACTTGTTTGTTCGTGATTGTCGTCCTGTCATAAACTATTACATCTCCCAGTCTGGGATTTGTGACACTGGGGGCTCGTCCGTTGTGACTCGTCCATTTTCGTAATATTTAGTTGTAGTTAGTTAGTAGTAGGTATTTGTGCTGTCTTGTTCGTTGGATGAATGGACATTTCATGATATGATTTAGGTATATTTATGAATAATAATATGTATTGATGCATGTATTTTGATGAATATGTATTAATGTGTACTTAAATTTCAGAGAGACAGTGGGTGTGCGTGCAGCCTGAGGAGACAAGTAGCCAGAGCTCCGATGAGGTCGAGGACTTAAACTCAAAATTTGAAAGTTAAGTGAAACTGAAATTTTGTGCCCTGGATTGTGGGCTGTTCCTTTAATCTGTCTTTTTCCGCTGTTTTTCTGTTTTTGTCGTAATTGATTGTACGGGCGGTGGCGCGGGTTTGCTGTGGTGAGCGTAGTTTGTCCTCTTCGGGAGGTGGGCTAATCTAGGAACTTCGTTCATCACAGTGAACAGTTCTGTAGGGACCTGTATTTTTGTTTAGATTGTGCCGTTCTATCTTCCTCATTGTTTTAGGAAGACGTTTCTCTTGTCCCTCTTCTACCTTTCTGTAGATACGTTCTTTTTTTTCAGACTCTGTTCTTGTTGTACCGTGTAGTATAATCGGCGTAGTTAGGTTGCATTTTTTTTTCCATTATATTTTCTTTTTTAGGTCTTTGTCCTAGTCTGGTTCGTTGTCCTTGACGTACTTGTGGTCCTTCTACTGTATTTCTTCATTCTTGTCGTTTCTTTTTCCCTTTATAATTAATAGTGCTATACATTTTGTAGATATAGAATTAGTTGTGCTGTAAAGGTATATTTCTGAATTGTATTCTGAACCGGGTATTGTTATATCTGGTGTGATCTCAGGTCTCTGGTCGTGTCGTTAGTTATCATACCGACAGGTTAGCCGTTTTTTTTAAATATATACCATAACCATAAATCTGTGAAATGGCGGAACTCCAGCAACTAATGAAGTTGGGTAAGGAACTTGGCCTGGAGGGAGAGGAGCTACGCGGCTGGATTAAAGAACAGCAGGCGGATTTGCGCGATGAGCGTGCTAAGGATAGAGAGCGAGAAAAAGAGGCTCAAGAGCGACAGAGAGAACAGGAAAGAGAGGCTAAGGATAAGGAACAGGAAAGGGAGTTTAAGCAACAGGAAAGAGAGGCTAAGGAACGGGAGCAGGAGAGGGAGTTAAAGTTAAAGGAGATAGAAGCTCAAGAGCGGGAGACAGACGCGCGAGTAAGAATCGCGGAATTAGAACTCAAAAAGAATGCGCCAACAGAAACAGTTGAGCGGCAGGTACACAATAAAGGTGGCGTTAGGATTAAGCTCCCTACGTTCGACGACCGGAAGGACGACATAGACGCCTTCCTTTACAGGTTCGAACTGAACGCACAATTGCAATGGGGGGAAAGTAAGGAATTATGGGCCACGTACCTGGCGTCGCTATTGCAGGGGCGAGCGTTAACATACTTTAAAGAGCTACAGCGCGAAGACGTACAAGATTACGATAAGCTGAAGGCTTTGCTGCTTCGCCGATTTGCGCGTACCGAGGAATACTTCCGGGAGCAGTTTAGGCGAGCACGTGCAGATACCAGGGAGGACTTTGCTGCCTTCGTCGCGAGACTAACGGAATATTTCGCGAACTGGGTAGACTTGGCGCATGTGGGCACGGATTTTGCTAAACTGAAAGACTTAATGATCCGTGACCAGCTGTACGCGTCGTGCCACAAAGATCTGGTGGCTTTCCTGAAAGAGAACGAACCCGCGACGGTGCAGGAAGCGTCTAAGTTGGCGGAGGCATACCGTACGGCACATCCGTCCAAACCAGTCGCCAGGGCGTACGTCCAAGATGCTGGGTACGTCGCCGTTGTCGAGGGGTCGCCGGCAGGACTTAAGGACAGGTCGCGTCAGCGTGGTGCCTATAGTGGGCAAGCCCAGGGGCAGCGTAGGGGCTATCACCAATCCCCTGCATATGGACCCGGTAAGTTTGACCGAGCAGGAGGGCTAGGTCGCGGTAATGGCCGGGGGCGATTTGTGACCTTTGCCGATGACCGACGGCATAGGGACTCTAGTTCCGGTCGCGATGGGTCACGGGGACCCAGGCCTAGTGCAGCACAGGGAGCGGAGTGTTGGACTTGCGGACGCGTGGGCCACTTTTCACGCGAGTGTAGGGCCGCGAAGTGTTGGAACTGCGGTAGAGCGGATCACATCAGCGTGAACTGCCCTGCAGGTAGGATAGCGGCGAACGTGGACAGTAGCTCCAGTCCATGTTCCCCAAATAAATTTCATCATGCGGCTGCGTGTGTTACATCGGACAACGGAGGCGGACAGTATTCTAAGTGTCCCAGTTGTGAGAAGTTATTATCTTCCGGTGTTTTACCTTGTGGGAGAAAGATCCCCGTTATAAATTCATGTCATACAGGAGGTGGTCTTAGGGTTTATCCGGGGTTTGTTGGGGACGAACCGGTCTCGGTTTTACGAGATACGGGATCTACCGTTGTGGGAGTGCATAGGGACTGCATTCGGGATTCACAGCTTACAGGTGAGACTGTCCCGTGCATCCAATTTTCGGGGGCCATTGAGAAATTACCCATGGCAAAAATAATGATAGATACACCTTTCCTTAGCGGGGAAGTCGAAGCAGTCGTTGGTTGTTTTCCAGGCGCCCAGCTCATCATTGGGAATGTATCACGGGTAGTTTCCCCTTCCGATGAGAACGTGCAGGCATGGTCGCAATCAAAGGGTATTGACTTTTGCGCCGCGGTCGAAACACGCCGACGGGTAGCCGATAAAGATAAGATTAGACCTTTGGCTACGCCAGCGGTCAACCTAGATATCACGCCAGAGCGCTTGGCGAGATTACAAAGGGAGGACCCATCATTAAACCCATGCTTTGGGGAAGCGCGAACCGAGAAAACGAGGAGATATAAGAACGGGTCGTCCTCCTTTATTGTTCAGGCGGGCATTCTGTTCCGTAAGTATGTAACGGTGTCCTCCATTTTAAAGCAGGTCGTTGTGCCAGCGTTGCTGATCGCAACAGTATTGCATTTGGCACATGATGTCCCATTAGCGGGTCATATGGGGATAGCTAGAACCAAAGAAAGGGTTCTTAAAAATTTTTACTGGCCATCGATCCACAGAGATGTGCAGGTCTATTGTAAGACGTGCAGTGCGTGCCAAAAGACGACGCATAAGGGTCGTACACCCCAGGCTCCTCTTCAGAATATCCCCACGGTCTCGGAACCGTTTAAAAAGGTCTCGATAGACCTTGTTGGCCCCATTCACCCAGCGACCGATAGGGGGAATCGATTTTTCTTAACGGTCATATGTAATGCTACGAGATGGCCAGAGGCGGTTCCTCTGCGGACCATAACGTCTGAGGCGGTCGCGGAAGCGTTGTTTGCAATCTTCGCTAGGGTAGGAATACCAGAGCAAATTCTGTCTGATAGGGGCGCGCAATTTACGTCGCAGATGATGAAGGAATTGTTCCGCTTATTCAGTATACAACCCATCACTACCACCCCTTATCATCCGCAGGCTAATGGCATGTGCGAGAGATTGAACTCGACGTTGAAGTCGATGCTGCGTAAGGTAGCTGCTGATCGCCCTAAAGATTGGGATAGATATATCCCCGCAGTGTTATTCGCGTACAGAGAGGTACGGCAGGAGTCAACGGGATTCTCGCCGTTCGAAATGATGTACGGTCGTAGTCCTAGGGGCCCAACTGATGTTCTTCGGGACATGATGACGTCGCCATCATCGGGAGACGATGAGCAGATTTCGGTGTTTCAGTACCTTGTTGATTTAAGAGAAAGACTATCTTCAGCGCGCACTATAGCAGAAGAAGCTTCTGGTATCGCTTCGAAAAGAGCAAAAGACTATAAAGATAGAGGTTCCAAACTGAGAATTTTTAAGCCAGGAGACAAGGTTCTGTTGTTGTTACCTACGGACCATAATAAGTTATTGATGACATGGAAAGGCCCTTATGTTATTGAGCGAGTTGTTTCAAAGGTAGATTACGCTATCCACATTGATGGAACGAGTAAGGTTTTCCATGTTAATATGCTACAGAGATTTTATGAGAGACCACAGTATCTGTGTGCACAGACAAGACCAGAGGAGACTGTCTTCTCTACAGCTTGTACGGGGGTCGTAGACCAGTTGGACTGTGACGTAAGCGACACCGAGGCGCAGGAAGAGTTACAAATTCAATTGCCGGAGTTAACTCCGACACAAGGTTACAGGGACGTAAAAATTAACCCTGACCTTACAAGTTCAAGGAGTAGGGAACTTGAGACCCTGTTAGCGTCATTTCCGGATGTTGTTACGGATTTGCCGGGTCGCACTACGGTGATCCAGCACCAAATAAAGTTGACGTCGGATAAGCCAGTATTTCTTAGACCGTATCCGTTGCCTTTTTCTTCGAGGGATAGGGTCATAAAGGAAGTTGAGTCAATGTTGAAGTTAGATGTGATAGAACCATCAACATCGCCGTATTCATCACCCATCGTCCTCGTGAAGAAACTTGATGGATCGGTGCGGTTCTGTATTGATTTTCGAAGATTGAACACTATTACGGTAGGCGATAGGGAGCCTATTCCGTTTCAGGAGGAATTAATAGCTTCATTGGCCGGGTCCACGTGGTTTTCCAAGATTGATTTAACGAAAGGTTATTGGGAAATCCCGCTTACTGAGGAGTCTAAACAATACACGGCGTTCCAAACGCCCATTGGATTATTCCAATTTAAGGTCATGCCATTTGGGTTGGTAAACGCGCCAGCGACGTTTGCACGATTAATGAGATTGGTGTTGAAGGACATACCTAATGTCGTGTCATTCTTTGACGATATAGCATGCCATACGTCGACATGGTCTGATCATATTCAGACACTAACAGTAATTTTTCAACGATTACGTCATTTTGGGTTAACTGCTAAACCCGCAAAGATGGATTTGGCATGTCCAGAGATAATATTCTTAGGACATATTGTGGGTAGAGGCGTTCAGAGACCTGAAGAAACAAAAATTGACAAGTTAGTAGGGTTGCAAATCCCTAAAACAAAGAAACAAGTCAGAAGCTTAGTGGGAATTTTAAATTATTACAGAAAGTTCATTCCAAATTTTTCCTCCTTGTCATCTTCTCTTACTGACCTTACTAAGAAGGGACAACCCGATAAGGTCCAGTGGACGTCTGAATGTCAGACATCATTTGATAATTTGGTGACAGCATTATCATCGTCACCCATTCTGATATTACCCGATTTTCGATCTAATTTTATCCTCAGAACGGATGCGTCGGACTCTGGTGTCGGCGCTTGTCTTCTACAGGAGAAGAACGAATGTCTCCATCCTGTATGTTATGTCAGTAGGAAGTTATTGCAGAGAGAAAGAAAGTATTCTGTGATAGAGCGTGAGTGTCTTGCCATTGTCTGGTCCGTCCAGAAACTAGGACGTTATCTCATGGGACGAGAATTTTGTATCCAGACGGATCACAAGCCACTGACATTTTTGTCGAAGAATCGTTCGTCCAGCCCACGCTTGTCTAGATGGGCATTGGCTTTGCAGCCGTATACCTTCGTTATTCAACCAATTCCAGGAACCAGCAATCACATCGCCGACTACCTTAGTCGAGCCTAGGGCAAGATTTCAGGAGCCTATACATCGGAGGACAGGAACATTGACAGGATCTGTGTGAATGAGTCGACTTTAAAATATTGACATTATAAATATGATATGAAGAATGGTTGATAGGTTGAATGGTTTTTGATTCTGTATTAAGTATTGTGGTTAGTTAGCTATTCATGATGTGACACATATATGCATATTTCAGGCCATATTGATCCCCATAATTTCCCCTGATTTCGGTATTTTATATACTAGGGGAACTGCTAGGTCAGTTTTTCTAGTGTAGGTATTGCTCACGCTCACTCGTTGACAGTCACCTTGATGCGATTTGAAATTAATTGCATTAATTTTTTTGGGGTGGGGGATGATGTCACGAGTGGAGTGAGTGCAATTAAGGGGATTGCTACAGAGCGGGTGTAGAATAAGAATAGCTCACGACAGACGGATAGGAAAAGACGTGAAAGGGGAAGAGTAAAAATAACTCATGCAGACAAGTGGGTTAAGCGTGCTGTTGTGAGTAGTGGTGTGGAAGTCTGAATGAGGCGAAAGCGCTGGATTACTATCACTGCAAGTTAGAAGGTCCTAGGGATCGGACCTGTGAATAAAAGCCCATCGGGCGGACATAAAGGGGAAGCAGTCGAGAAGACTAGTGAGAGTCTTTCCAGCTATGACTGGTATGTAGAACGTTGATTGATTATTATGATTGATGTATTATATTATATTCGTCTATTACCATGATGTAAATAAGTAGATGTGAGGAATGTGGAAGTCCTTGATATTGGATATAGCAATGTGCGCCATGAGCGATAGATGAAAGTGAGTTCATGGATTTGTAGCGCGAGTGAGTAGTGTGTACTCCGATGGAGGTGTGTTACCGTAAGATGTGCGGTGAGTGAAAGGTGAACTAGTGTGTGTACGTTTCATGGGTTGTAAGGAGAGGTGGAGTGAATAGAAATGGTAGGGTATTATACCAATGTAACGTTATTCTTGTAGGTGTCGGGGACGGGCCGAAGAGCCACCTCGATGAGCACAGGGGATAGGCCAGCATAGGGCCGGAGGCCACACATAGGCCAGAAGTGAGGCTGTCAGTGCAGGACAGTAGAGGCACATAAAGTCGTGGCAGTCAGGCCACGGACAGGGACGTAGATATGAGAGTGAATGAGATACTATATTGTTGCCATGTTGATAGGCTAGTGAACTGATATTATGTTGTTGCCATGTGATGGCTATGGAAATAATAATGTGTTATTGCCCTGCTGAGGTGCTAGGGGAGTGCTAAGGTGTATGACAATAGGAAGGTGATATTGAGAGACTGCGGTGCCAGTGAATCATTAATGTACTATTAAGACCCTGAGGGGAGAGGCTGAGGCCGAAGTGCCTTTAGGAGTAACTACCGGATTGTGGATCCGAGGGAGAGTGTGTGTGAGAATAAGGCCGTTGTACGGCAGTTCATTTCAATGATATAATGTATGTAATTGCGCTATTATATGTATAATTAGGTTTAATAAATGTGTGAGTCTGATGGATTGTTTTGTTAAGTGTTAAACTTGTTTGTTCGTGATTGTCGTCCTGTCATAAACTATTACATCTCCCAGTCTGGGATTTGTGACAAGATAGATAGATAGATAGATAGATAGATAGATAGATAGATAGATAGATAGATAGATAGATAGATAGATAGATACACGCTTCTAAAGGATTTAGGGTAAATTGCAATATCATGGTCAGAATATCGTAGTGCACACGATGAAGTATTGGTCTCGATGAAAGCTAGACAATAGCTGTAAAACATCTATGCCTCAGAGTCTGAGGTCTACATCTTTCCTACACTGCCCCTAAGCCAGTACTGCTATAATGACACAGTGCAAAGTTTAGCGATGTTGTTGAGACAATCGAGAAGTATCACCAGTCTAGTACACGTGCTACTGGCCATTGACCGATATCGCTGGTGTCTTATCCAGTTATTGATTGTACAAGTTATCAGCTTCGGACATCGTATATAAACACGCTTTTGGTCAGTTAGACTTCAGTGGGAGAGAGAGAGAGAGAGAGAGAGAGAAAAAGACAAAGAGAAGAAAAAAGAGGAGAAAAGAGAGGGGGGAGGGTGACAGAGAGAGAGAGAGAGAGAGAGAGAGAGAGAGAAAGAGGGGAGAGAGAGAAAGAGAGAGGGGAGAGAGAAATAGAGAGAAAGAAAGAGGGAGTAAGAAAGTGAGAGAGAAAGAGAGAGAGTGGGAAAAGAGAGAGAGAGCGAGGGAAAGAAAGAGAGAGAGCACGCGAGAAAGAGAGAGAGAGAGAGAGAGAGAGAGAGAGAGAGAGAGAGAGAGAGAGAGAGAGAGAGAGAGAGGGGGGGGATGCAACTTTTATTTTTCCAACAATATGAAGCAGAGCAGTACATGTATAAGTAATGTTTCTCGCTGTCAACAAGCAGTAAAATAACGTGCAGATTTTGCCAGTCTTGACGTTGTGTGTCACATCTCACGTGATCTGTTTTCTCTACCCTCTCCGCTTCCCGCATTCCTCAGGGTCTTAGACCGTAAGTGACTGTAAGTCTTGTCACAACCATTGTCTTCATTTCAGCGGATGCTCCCGGTCTCTCGGACATTCACGATATCGCGCGCGCTTCGAGCACTCGAGCTTGGCTGGATCAGTCAGAGTGAAATAACCGGATAAACAGTAGTTATCTGTCGATACATGAATGATTCAAAAACAAACAAACCGCGTCTTTAGTTCGCGGAGACAAAACCAGCTCAAAGTTGTGTACTCATTGATCATTTCTAATTGTAAATTTAACATCTTTTCACTGAAATTAAACAGCGTTATGTAGTTCGAGTCTTTGCGGCCAATTTGCCATGAATAAAAAAGGGAATTGGGAAAGAGGGGGAGGGGGTTGAGCGACTGCCCTTTGCTCCCTTTCAGCCTTGTGTCATACTCGGATCTCAGCGAACAAAGAGCAAAGATTTCAGTCTGCACCTAAATTAGAAAACAACAACAATAGCAACAAACAACAATAAGAAGTAGGGAGTAACATAAAGTACCACGAGATAAACTTGATAAATGTACCATATAATACTGAAATAATTTGTCATGCTTCAGCTAGTTCCAATTTCAAAAATTGAATATAAAGTATCGTACACAAGAGGGATGGGTCAATAAATGGCTTTTGGTCCAAGTTAGCAGTGATACTTGGCACCAGTGATTAAGTTTCACTACATTCTAACTGTGCAACTGAAGAAAATAATAATAGACTTTGCCAGTGTTCAGACCATAGCATTGCGCTATGAAGTTTTCTCGTGTTAATTAATACGTTTGTTTCTTTGGCCAGAGAGACGTTGATAAAGTTCTAACGACAGGACAGTCTTCTATCCTTTATTACCATAATAATTAATGTAAATTCTGATTCTCCCTTTATCTTTAAGGAACCTACGTTTGTTTGTTGGAATTGTAAATATACTTTTAAAAAACATAAACAAAACAGATTGACATGAACAAATCCCTAAGAAAAGTTTGTATTCCGAAAGCTTGTATATTTTTATATATTTTTTTATTTTTAGTTTATTAAAAAGTTTATAATATATTATGTGAGTGTGCATGAGAAAACCCACAATAATAATGTCAACAGAGCTGATTTTGACTCATTTGAGAAAAACGGCTTTGAAGTGAAAATATGGGTCCGACACAAAATTCCAACTTGGCTGTTGTTTAGGGGACCGTGGCATGTTACAGGGTAAACATACTGTAGACGAGCAGTGGACATTACTCACTATGATCTCTATAAAGGCTTTGTAATTAGACTACGGTCTCCTAACAAGATCCAAAAACTTCCGACTTGGCTGTTGTTTAGGGGACCGTGGCATGTTACAGGGTAAACTTTAGATGAGCAGTGAACACTACTCAGTATGATCTCTATAACGGCTTAGTTATTAGACTACGGTCTCCTAACAGCAATCACTCCAATATTAATGGGTCAATTAACTATTGCCACTTTTAGGATTAAATGCCGTTTTCTCAAAATCTTGTTTTAGGGGGGTCACTGACTTCAATTTATCAGAAATGTCTTGTCTTTTATTATATCATGTACAGAACTCAAAATGTCACGTTTGCGACTTATCGTGGGTTTTCTCATGCACACTCACATAATACTAGTTGTTTTGCAACGTACATGCCTTTTGGTCACATTTAAAGTGTCTACCAAGCCTTACTGTGACCCCAGGGTTTTTGTTTTTGTTTGTTTGTGGGTTTTTTTCCTTTCAACAACGAGATCAGCAAACATCTTTACAAATCAGAACTTCCGCAGCTCTATAAGATAATAAACAATGCTTTGTCATGTGGTGTTGTTTTAAATAATGATAAAAAAAAAAAAGGATCTACCATTGAGATAAACCAGTTAGGATAGAGTGTAACCTTTTAGAGCAACTATTGTTGAAGTCACGTAGGCCAGTGCATTGTCTACACAACAGCTGCAGACTCACAGAAAATCACTGTATGCGCTAATCTTGCCAAATTCACTTGTTAACATCATTTCATAGAATGAAATGATAAATTATAATTATGCTCTATAAATGTACCCGGGTCATAATTTTTGTGTAATATAGACTTTAACAAAGCTTGAGTTAGTCCATAACTTCATCATTAAACAAAGGTTAAGCAAAGAAATTTATATTTTCGCGGAAATTCTTGGAGCAAAATATAATTCCCATAATTTCTATGACTAAGTAAAAGCACATGCAAAAGTTCATTGAAGTTCAACAGCCAGTTCTCGTGGAACGAGCCAAAAGTTGACGCAAAGCAAAATTTACGGACCACAATGAAAGCTCAACAAAGTATATCCAAGGGCGCAGCGGGAAATGTATGTCATGTCAAATTATGAACTTTATTGAATACTGTTTTTTTTTTTTTTCACAGTGTATGGCGCGATAAGCCAACCGCCGTCTACCTTGAAAGTCTTGATATCACACTGACGTCGTATCATTGGGGAGATAGCGATACAATAGCCATTGTCTCTTTGGGGCGATAGTTAGGGGACCGCCCACTCATCACGAAGCCGGTTAGAGAAACTACTGAGTTGTGTTCACTGCCCAGCTATAGCTTGTAGAGGAACAAGGAGGGTGGGGGGGGGTGGCAGTTTGGCCTAGAGGCAAGGTGTTCGCCTCTCATGCCAAAAGTATCGGGTTCGGTTCCCGATCGGCACGGGCATATTGGAAATTTGGGGGGAATTTCCCTGTCCCTGGTCCTATGGTTGGTAGGATCGAGCACCTAGTCTTCTCGGGTAATAACGAAAAACTCGGGTGGCCCGTGCGCACATTAAAGATACCTTGGCCAGCTGGAAGTCGAGAAGAGCGGGCCTAACAAGGACGGCTGCCCGCAAAAAATTATTTAAAAAAAAAACTAATCCGAACCACCCCAACCACCAAATAGGATCAAACAAACATACAATTATTAGTCTACAACTACCACAAAAACAAGAACAAGAAAAATGAAAAAAAGGAAAGATGAAAATGGCAAGGACAGAAGGAAAGATGAAAATGGCAAGGACAGAAGGAAAGATGAAAATGGCAAGGACAGAAGGAAAGATGAAAATGGCAAGGACAGAAGGAAAGATGAAAATGGCAAGGACAGAGATCTTCCAAAACCAAAAACCTCAACAAGCAATAACTTATAATATAAAAAACACTACGGTTCCCTAACACCAGCTTTTTCATTTCCTGCACGCACCAGTAGAAAACTGCAGCACTGACAAGCTGATAGAGTGATGGACATTATCTTTCGATAGGTGCGTTGTGTACAAGATCTAGGCCATTTTTTGGTCAGACGTGACTTTTATACTTTTTAATGGGCTTGTCAAGACAGATAGGTCTGTGGTTATAACGGTCTTGGTGAACTGTTGGAGATACGTTACGTAAACACACACCATCGTTGATATTTATTTTATTTGTCATGTGTTTTCTGTACCCTTAGATAAGCGTTGTTTTAAAATAATCGGGTCGTATGATACCCGATCACCAACAGTACTTTACAACTGTCCGGTCACGTAGGATCCGATCACCATTTATGGATTGTCGTGGTCAGAACACGCTGGTCGAGCGTCTATTTATTTACACTTGTAGCTGAAACTGGGCATATTTTAGCATAAATGAATTTTGGGAAAAGAACAAAAACCCAAAAGCTGTAACTATGTTACTGTGTGCAAAATGGCAGCTTTTTGAAAAAAAAATTGGTCAGGTCCGATAAGACCCGATCACCACCGCAGTATGTAAAAAGGAAGTAAATACAAACGGTTAGTTGAGGGAACTCCGTCTTATGTGACAGGAAACAGTTGGTTCCCTTAGAATGACAAGGCTCTGTCTCCATAAGTTTGACTGAATTGAGTTACACACTACACACTTCATCTACAGACCTTCTCCATTGTGTGTCAAAGTATCAATCAGATTCGGTGTGCCATTAGTAAGTATTAATAAAAAGAAAAAAAAAAGGTTGCATCTCTGAAAGCTAGGGGTACATGAAACTTCAGTCATCAATTTATTCAAAAGTTGATGGAATGGAGTTGGAACCTTGTCAGTCCAAGGGGATGAGATGATCCAAGCTGAGAGGATCAATATTACAGAATGATGTAAGGTTTGCTGGTAACATAAACCTGTCACATCCATGCCTGTGAATGATGTTAGAGATCGACCAGTGCACAAATATGCAGGAGAATGAAGAACACTCTGGACGAAAGTGAGACGTGGGAGAATGAGAGAATAAACTAGGGGCGAGGAAAGGGGAAGGGGCAGAGAAGGGCAGAAGATGAGAGGATAATAGAGAGAAAGGGGAGTGGGGATATAAAGTTATAAAGAAAACAGAAGAAGACCGGAGGAGAAAATGAGATTAGGGAGGATGAGAGAATAAACCAGGGGCGAGGAAAGTTGAGGGTGGATGGGCAGGGGAGGGAGAAGGTGTGATAATGAAAGGGGGGTGGGGGGGGGGGGGGGTGTGAGACAACAGACAGAAAGTTAAAAAGAAATCATTATTATGATTATATCCATGGGCGTATACGAAGTCTTTGATTCCGGGAGTGGGAGGGGGTGGGGGGGGGGGTTTGAATCGCCCGAAATTCTACATTATTGTTAAGTTGTTAACCTTGTTGCTTTTTCTGCCTGTCTGGTGTGTTTTTTTTTCTTCTTTTTTGCCAGACTTTAGGGTAGCAATTGCCCCCCCCCCCTTCATTGCCCCTGTCCCCTCCCAGGCGAATAATAAATATCTGGTTTCCAGCAAAAACAAATTGAATAGATAAAATTAATTGGTAAAAGTTTCAATTTTTACCCGACACAATGCCCTATGTAACTTTGCGGACATGAATGTTTGTGCCCGTTCTCTCGAAATATTGTTTAAACTTCGTCAGTGTATATTTTTCCACTGTACGCACTGCTACCTTTATCAAACAATGACAGTTTGTACGTCAGCTCCAACGCCAGCAGTTGACATTTCAAGAGAAGTAAAAAAAATAAAAAATAGGCAAGAAATTGAACACCAAGAAGTAGAATGGACATCCGGCATGCAGATTGTTGTTCCAGATGGAGAAGGCTGAAGAAAAACTACAATAGCTACGAAGACGTGGTTTACGCCGTTATCCACCGCCCTCTGCCCTTTTTAATTCCCTCCCCCAAACGGCCACGTGTACAAGCCTGGTTCAGTCGTCTCGACTCTGAGAAACTAAAGTTTGAAAAAAAAAAACCACCTGAAATCCTTAAATAATAGAAACTTCAGTTACAAGAGAGAAGGTGTAGAACTGTCATACTTTAAACATCTGTTTTGTCAGTTTGACAATATTTGCGACGTTAGTGGTTTTTTCACCTGCGATCTTCAGATATTTGTACATCTATGGTCAATTTAGAAACATGTGAAAATCCTACTGCAAGTGTTTTAGAACTTGACATGTCCCAGGCAGCGGGAGGAAAGGGAAGTAACACAGAAAATTACTTTTTAGCGTAAGATCATCCAGAGTTAATGCTTTCGAAATTAGGTCAGCTCAGGTATGTCCCTATTTACGCTGCAGGTAAACAAATCGATAACGGTGTGTCCCAAGTCTGGGGTTGCCACTCGTCGCGTCGTACGCTCAGTCATGCAAGGCCGAAATACAAACATGGCGGCTTTCAGTAGTGGCGAGAATTTGAATGCGGAAATGAGGTCGAGCAGTGATGGTTCAGCCATGGATTTAAACGACTTTGTCCGAGGAAGGGAATTTCCTCAGTGTGTGTGTATAACAGAAGGTAACTACATAAGCAAAGCTGTTCAGATTTCTCGTGGTGACGTTTTACTTCTGAAATCTTGTGACAGCGATAATGTAACATTATCGTATCAAGATGAGACCAGTCGTTCTTGGAAAGATGTCAATATTTCCATAAACTGTAACCGAAAATTTGTAGCTCTTCCTCCGAAAGATACCAGTAGTGATAAAAGAGTGGTTTCCATGGTTACGTATCCAACTATAGCTGATTTACTTCTAGACTGTCCGACATACTTTGAGGCAACATGCTCTTATGACGACCCGTATCTTCCTGGTATCTCCATCAAAGCAGGGGATCGGTTCAGGTTCATTGAACTAGTCAAAGACCCGAAAGACAATCAAGATAGATTGAAAGTGAAGGATGAAGTGGACAATGTTTTGATTCTCACGCCCGAGTGCCGAGGTAATTTTTGTCCCATTACAGACACTCGTGAGTACACACTTAGACAACTGGTGGACTTCGCTCCAGTTCAACGGAGATTGAAATTGGTCAGCAACAGTACTCACGAAGGCCCAGGCGTTAACAAAGGCGATGTAGCTGCCATTTCCTCAAATCAGCGTAACCAAAATGAATGTTCAGATATACAACAGTTCTCAAGTCAAGATCTAAAACCATCTTCTTCCTCCCCTATGTGTTCAACAAATGTTTCACCTGTGGATTCCTTACCTAAGGCATTTACTGGCGTCTTTCATCTCCAGAAGCCTGAGCTAATGGTGGCCGTCTCGCCATTCAATGACACTTCCACGACCTGGAAAATTCCTGCATCTGCTAATATTAAAGTCAGGATATTTTCTCACAATGACTACGAAACTCCTGCCCCTCGGCCAGTGCTCAAATGTCCTCGAGTTCCACTCCCACTCACAATGGACGAGCAAATGCCCAGATTTCAAGCTCCCGCAGTCCCAGCGATACCTCAGCCCCTAATTCCTGTCAATGTCAACAATTTTTCAGATATTTACTGTAATACATTCCCAGTGAAAGCCGCAATTTTCGATACAGCAGAAGCAAACCCTTTTTTTCAAGAACTATTGAAGCATGTTGATGAGATTTATGTCTATAGACTGGACGAGGTCCAACGACTTTACGTCAAAGACGTCAAAAATGATAACGTCTATAGTTTAGCTCATGACTTGAGACTTTCATTCATAGAATACCCTGAAAAGTTCAGTACAGTGTCGGAACTCCTGCATTTGCCTTTGGGCACTCAGGTGACGGTGTTAGAGGAAATTGCTGCAGATTTCCCTCAGCCATTTTCCTTACGTTTTGGTGACGTGATACGCATTACTTCCAATACAGCTCACACCGTCAAGATGAAACATGTCAGTCGAGATTGCGAAATTCTCAAATGTGAGAAAGTTGAACCAGAAGACGGCGAACCCTCAAAATTAAAACTTCCAATGGATTTTGAAGTGGAGATGGTCATGACAACAGATCCACAAAGTAAAAAGATGATATCTATACCAGATCTTCTGGCTGGCACCGTTGCTGTTCCCAGCCAAAATGTAGCATCGGTTCCAGAGGATCCACAGGACGAGAATTTGGAAGAGCTTCCAGTGGATTTGAGAATTCTAAAGCCTGTGAAAGAGGCGTGTCTTGTTGTGGCACCCGTCGATCGGACACAACTTCCACCTTCTCATTTTTCATCCTCAACACTGAAGCCGTCCAGGACTCCTTCGTCTAAGAATTCAGCCGTGTCAAACTCAGCGGATGTAAAAGCAGGAGCATCTAGCACAAATCTACCACCCGTGTCTTTATCCAATGTAGGTTTACCTCTGACATGTGGCATTGTCATGGCGTTTAGAGACAGACTTGAGCTGTCTGAGTTAGATGTTGCAGCGTCAGAGGCCGACTACATCCGGCTGCCTGTCGAGAAGATAACTCTGGCTCAGTTTGAAGAGCGAGAGCAGTTACGGAAGCTGTCTGTGGCCTATGAAGACATAGAATTTGGTTCCAGCAATACATTGGACGAGTGTGGTGCCGGGGGCAGCAACATGTTGAGGGCAAATTCTACAGGGTAAGATATTATGACAAAGTGCTGGCCCTTTCATGAACCCACACTTGTAAGTGCAGAGGTTCTAGTTTTTACGGGACCCAAAAAAAAAAAAAAAGAAAGAAAGAAAGAAAACGGTTTTACTTGAAATGTAGTCCTCACCCTAAAACGTGCAGTTACTGATATTTGAAATGCATGTATTATAGTCTCCCGTAATCAAAAGAAACAAGACAAATGCTTTCATAAAGTTCACAGACAAATTTGCATAAAGGTGAGAGCACACTTGGATGGTTTCATGAAGGGGCCAGTGTTTAGTGTTTCAATATTATAGCCGAGAAAAAAACAAACAGCAACAAGAAAAGATGAGGGGTTGGGGGGGGGGGGGGGGGGTCATGGCTAATGAACAGAGGTTTGACAGAAACAGCATTCTGCTTTCACGCAAGCGGAGAAGCCAAGAATAGGCGACGCGTCAGTACCACAAATAACCGTGTAACTCGCTCGCTTATACTGAACACACTATGTTGCTTCTTCCTGTTTCACCAGCGTTTTCACTCTTTAGTGGCCAAACATACAAGTGACATCCAAAAGTCTGAAATACTTCTTTAACTACAGGCATTTTGCGATTAAATAAAGACAATGAAAAATTAATGTTGATAAACTGAAGTGTTTCAGATACAGAGAACTGGTTGTCATGTGACGTGTTTCAAATTTGGAAGACTGGCTACTAAAGTGTCTAAATGTATTGTTCTTCTATACATTCCTCTGTCTATCCTTACTATCCTCATTCATTCTTTCCTTTCGATGTTAGTGCTTTGCCTTTGTAGCTCTCATTCAATTAAACATAAAAATGTTTTTTCCCTTTATTTTAAACTGGTAATGTCTGTAGCCTTCCTGGCACAATCGTCACGTAATCTTCTCAGTCCCGCTAGAACAATGTCTTTATCTCCCTCTCCTCAACACCCCCACCCCCCCCCCCCCCTATAAAAAGGAAGGTCTGAAAACGGATGCCAATCCAGATAACGAGAGATTGGCAGAGCGAATGAAAAAGGAAAAGAAAAAGAAGATAAAATGAGGCCTGAATAGAGATGATCTAATGCCTTATCAGTTTCCTCTCCCGCCGATTTTCAAGGCATTTTCAAGTAGTTGACTTTGTACCTACAGAATTATAGAGGGGTCGGTCAAAGGTGGAGTTACTGCAGAGCTTCTTTGTTGTGCAGATGTGTATGTGTGTGCGTATGTTGTATAGTTCAGTTTTTGTATTCTGCGGAGCTCCAGGGATATCATGCAGTCAGGAGTCTCTGAGCCAGAGTATGTATAAACTGTGTGTACCTGTTGATTTGTTTTAGTTTCACTACCTAGATCTCTAGTTGTAATGTGTTTGAGGTATTTACTTTAAAAGTTTGGCTGCTCTTGGCATTTACACTTCACTTTCATTTACACTTCACTTTCATTTACACTTCACTTTCATTTACACTTCACTTTTCTTGTTGTTGTTTTTATCTCTGTTCTTGTTAATGTTTAGTTTTTGTGGTTGGTTTGGGGTTGATTTGTTGTTGTTTTGTGTGTTTTCTTTTTGCCCTGGCAGCGGCCTTGTTCGGCCTGCTCTCCTTGATTTCCAACTGCCAAGATACAGTATCTTTAATGTGCGCAGCGTGCACGGGCCCTCCGAGTTTTTTGTCCTTATCCGAGAAGACTAGGTGCTCGATCCAACCTATCATAGGATCAGGGAATGGGATTCCCCTGCCCCCATAGCGCCGACCGGGACTCGAACCCGCTACCTTGGGCGTGAGAGGCGAGCACCTTGCCTCTAGACCAACATCAACATGTCACCTCCAAAATTATGATGTTGACCGCACGGCATCCTGCCAGTCAATGCACAGCGGCTGGGCATGCGCACTTGCAATGATTTGTTGTTGTTCTGGCACGGCGGCTGAGCATGCGCAGTTGCAAATGTTAACCGCAGTCCAAACAGGATCATTGAAACATTATGGCCCTGGAACTTCCGAGGAAGGATGAAATAAAATTCAGAATCTGGGGTAGTAGCACGTACGTTCTGTCTGCTTATTTATCCTTGCTATTTCCTCTCTCTCTCTCTCTCTCTCTCTCTCTCTCTCTCTCTCTCTCTCTGTCGCCTCCAAAATTGACCCGTCATTTCACATGCCTAAACTACAGCGGTAAACTTGCCGAATTAGGAACGCTAACTGCGCCAAGGCATAGCGATCATGGCCCTTTGTTTTCTTTGTCAACACAAACTGTGACATGTGCCAGAGAAACAAAATCAAAATCAAAAGAAAGGGGGTGAGGGAAGGGGGTGGGGTGGTGGCATCGAGAACGGAGATTTGCTAGCGTTTCAGTGTTAAGTTTAGAAATTGTACGGGAGTAGGCAATGTTACTTTAACGTTGACACAAGAAAACGAATTTTGGAGTTTGGACTGTAAGAATCCGGACAAAGCGAAGGTGCTAAGACTGCACGCTGTGCTAAGCATTATTGCCGTCTTAGTATTGAGGTGTGTTTTTTTTTTTTTCCACAATTGAAATGAAATTTAGTGGATACGAAGATTCTCTTCACACAAAACATTCATTAATTGCTCTTTTGTGGACTGGACTTACATAACACAAATTGAACGAAAGCCTAGGTGGGAAAGTGGATGTTAATGAATGAAATGATCAGGGAAGGCTTTTAAGTTCATAGTAAACAACACACAAAAAAAAAGCATTAATTTTGGCACAGCTTTTCTGTCAATTTTAAACTTTATCTTCAAATAACACGTCATTAAAACAACTTCACGCTTTTAGCGTTAATTTACGTAGATTTGCAAACTGCAATTGAAAAGGGATGATTTAATGACTTAAGACAGTTCTGTGGTTTCGATTTTCTTCGTTGTTTAACCCCCCCCCCCCCGGCCCTCGCCCTCTTCAAGATAGGCCCTGAAAGCAGGAAGTACGCACAGACAGACAGTCTGTAATACAAATAGGTGAACTTTCAGGTGAAGCTGTACAGAGCAAATAGGTCTCTTCTCCGTGTCAGATGTAGGTAACCGACTTTACCCATCATGTAACTGGTCTCCCTGCGACCCCCTGGGACGAGATCTTAATTAGTCAGTTACCTGTTGGTGTCCAGGAAATAAATGGTCACTTGTCCACTTCATGGTCAGGTCTCCAGTCTGCACCGGCCGGGATGTCTTATTTAAGGTACGAATTCCCTAAGGCATATTTTTTGCCCTTTCTGTACATGCCGCCGTCCATATATTCATTTAAGCTGTGCAACATTCCCATGTCGGTTCCTAGGTATATACCTACATGAATGCGTAGATGATTGATTAAATGCCTATTTTACCCCCCCCCCCCCCCAGTTACAAGTTATAATGGCGTGTACGTATCGCAATATTGCAGGGTGGTTTATATGTCAGGTCAGGGCCTTGCTATCTTCAAACAACGTTCTACTTGTAGCCAGCAAATCAGGCTCTTAATTATGTCGACTTCGCCTTTCTATACTTAGCCTATGTAATTATTTTAACAACCATGACCTGGCCGTGCAACTTAAAGTGTAAGGAAGTCTTGGAAACATTTGTTTGGCGAGAGCTCTCCTTCCCCTGAAGATCTCCTGTAGCCTGTTCTCTCTCTCTCTCTCTCTTTTTTTTTTACAGAATTTCAGTCACATTACAGTTTACAGTCACATTTATAAAAGCAAACGTCTCCAGTGAGAATGGTTTCATTAAAATATTCTCTGAAATCCCACATTCTCTTTGTCAGTTTATGATGTGAAAATAACGATAAGTCAGTATGCCGTATAATGTATTCTATTATGGTGAAAAGAAAACAAGATTGCAATTTATGCACTCTTCATGTGACTGACTCTCTGGCCTTCCTACTGTACCATCAGCTGCTTTTTTTTGTGTGTGTTTTCAACCTCTTTCCGTTCCTCTTCAAGACTGTGTCAAGAAGGAGAAGTAACAGCATAAAATGTTGCGAGTGCCATACAAGCTACACCTGATTGGTTGTGGACAAAGAAAAAAAAAAGTGTGATCAGGGCTGGGTTAAGGGGGATTAATTTTGTGTTGAATAGATCATTTGTTACCGAACTTGACCACGCAATCTAGGCCCTAACTTAGGTTCGTGTACTCTTTTTTCATTTCGACCGCAAGCGCCACCTTGTGTTTTTATTCATTATAGACTGTCTTTTGTTTTGTTTTGTTTTGTTTCCTTTGTTTCGTGATTGAAAATCTTTTGGACTTCACGTTTTGTTGTTTTTAACTGTTTCTGTTCAAAACTATTTGAAAGAAAGGCAAAGAAAGGAAAAGAAGATACGAGAAAGGATTGCAAGGTAAAGAAAATTGTATTGTTTGTCTCTCAGTCATTAGGTCAAACAGATCGGTCCATTTGTTGATGAAATACATTCGTGCGAAATGTCATTTGTGTACCTTTTGGCGCACGGACTGGAGTGTTTGATTTGCTCTATTTTTTCTATGTGGAAATTGGGAATTATTCGGGCACTGGAGCTAAAGAGTTGTTATAGAGTTGTTTTCTTCTGCGTCTCTATGAATTATACGTTTGAAATTTAAGTTTTCGTGTTATCTGGCTGCTGGTGTGATGCAAGTGTTTGTAGGGTTTTGATCGGTTACTTAGATGAACTGAGTTTTAATAATTATGTACTGTTATGTTGTTTTGTTTATTTTTAATACAGTTACATTCTTTCATGCATGTAATACGGTGCAAATTGTCATCTAGAAACTTGGTAAGAGGGACACTGCAATGGCGACTCAATACGCTCTGGTATAACATTTTCTGTCCGCTTTAAATTGCCGCACAATTTCCAAACCGTTAGACAACACATTAGCCATGTCGTAAATCACTGGTTTCGGTGTTCTCCGCGTCAGTCGAGATTAGTGAGCTAATGTAGGACCCATGCTGCAAGAAGGGGAGGCTAGAATGTATAAGTACAACACACGGCCGACCCAGCAGTAGCCCACGACTGCGTTGTGGCACTGGTGAATTTTAGTCCTCAGGCAAACACTCCTGTAATCAGGTCCTGTTGCAGTGTTATCATCAGGCTCTGTGAGTCTCTCCACCCCCTAGAGGTACCTGAAAGGTCACAGACACCACGATGTCAGTGCAGTGAAGTAGGCCTTCATACGTGAGAAAACTGATAATTTTATGGAGGGGGTGGGGGGAGGGGGTCCCGGGGTCCAGACGCCCTCAAGGTGATAAAATATAAGCACTTTAAGTTACATAACAGCAAAATGATAATGCATAACTCTGCCTCTATAACAAAACCACACAAGCGTATTCACACACAGATGAGAACTGGTTTTGAGTAAACAATCTACGAATGTCCTAAAGGAATTTTATTTTGACCAGTGAAGAACTGGGAGTACAATGAGGTTAATTTCCAGTGTTTATTTTGAATCTAAAAACGTTTGTGAAACAATGAAAAATGAATGCATTTCCAATAATACAGGTTTTTCATGTCCTCTAAAATTAGGGTCTTTGCACTTGTGTGGTTTCATAATAGGAACAGTGATAATGATCATGGTGCATGTACTGACTAACCGGAGTCATGGTAAATCTGTCATCATAGTCCTCTGTCTTCATCATCTGTGGTCAAACAGAATCCTGTTACGTCAGGATATCGAAGATAAAATTTTCGTTAAAATTGTCTGCAATTTAAATATTCGAAGTGTATCTTAAACAGGCCATAATTTTCAAACCGTATGTAAAATTCCGCCGAGTAAGATATATACATGCACATGTAGAAGGCTAATTCAAGCTCCTTGTCTATATATCTGATAATCTGATGGTCAAACACCATGCAACTTTGAAAAACCCTGCGATTTTTTGATTGCGAAATCGAAATACCTCATTATATATATACTAGGATACAACATACAGTGTGACGTTGGCGGAGGTGAAATGCATCAGTGTCCATAGAACTTTCAGTGTGACGCCAGGGCGGATCCACCTTTTTGAGCCGACAGTCTTAGAAAATTGAGAACCAAAAGAACCAAATATTGCGTGCGCACTAACGCCAGTCGTGAAAATGTTGTTGGTGTTAATTTACCACAGATTAAATTTAAGAAAAAACAACAACAACAGATCACCGACTGTTTTAACTTGAAAGCGGTCTTAAAAGTTAATGTGCCCCTGTAACGTAGATCTTAAAAGGGCACTGTAATTAGCTGTGGTTTGTGTAAAGAGCCGAACCTTGACAAAGAAGTTGCCAAAAAGCGAACTGTTTTTGAATTAATTATAATTTTAGTCTTTGGCGCCTTTTTTGATGAAAATCTGCAGTGCTCAGGCCCTCAACTAGTTTTATACCAAAGAAGTTTGTGGTTTCATCATAAACTTTATAAGGGCAGTCGTTGCTCCTGAAACTAGGTCTATTTATCAGATTCTGAAAGCTACCCCAATAGAAGTGTCAAAATTGACGCCAGTTTCAAGCTGGCGGATTAAGAGTTGTTCCATGTAAGACGTTTTACATTGTGTTTTTCTGAGTCAAGTCTGTAACAATGACACTGCCGAGGATTACACCGAGAACTAGGATGTCTGGCCATGCCACACACTATCACTGCACCAATCTTGAGACTTTGCACCACCAGCCACAACTTCGACTGTGTCCCTACCACGCCCAGCAGTACACCATGTACTACGGGTATCTATCCAAGAGAACAGGGTCAGTGCAACAGTATAGCTACTGTTATTTTGTTTGTCAAATTCCAATGAACGAGTCGTCACTTGGGAACATCAGCGTTTTACTATGCCAGGTTGTTAACGTTACTGTCACAGAATTAGTTAAAGTCTGATGCCTATAACACTGAATGTGTTTCATTCTTGTGTAAAGCAGAAGGGGGCCCCATGAATGCTGTAAGAGAGAAAGCCAGCTTGATTATTAGGTTATAATTAAAGAGATAAATGTTAACTTAACAGAATTACTGGTGCATTCAGTGGCCCCCTTTCTCAGTTTGGAATGGCAGTGCTCGCCTCTGAAAGATGAAGTCATTTGTGGTGTTGCACACTAAAGCATTATCACAACTATGGGATGGATGGATGGTTGGGTGTAGCTTTTATATCTTTCGCAAAAGTTTCCAAGAATGTTGTACCTTTCAAGAACTGAGTGTGTCTGGGAGGACTTCATTATGTCTCATGAGTTTAAAAGTTACTGCCATGATCGGAGCAAAATCTTTCTCATTCCTTTAAATGCGAAGCTGCCATTTATAGTCCAGGAGTAAATTGAGACAACTTTTTCCCACATACGTTGCCTCGTAGTTCTGCAATATGAAATGATCTACATGTATTTATGGCGCGATGACTTGATTACACGACTATACAAACTCGTTTGATGCACAAGCAGTTACTGTCTAAATCAGTGGTTCCCAAACTTAAAACCCAACGGGGCATTTTTAACAAGGTCACAATTTCCAGGAGCCCGTTGACAAAACACGCGACTCTGAAATCCATGTGTACAATTTTGTGGAACCTTCGCGAAATCTAGGAAAGAGGTTCGGGGAACGCTGGGGATTCCGTAGAATCTGTTTTGGGAACCATTGGTGTACACCAGCGAGTGCGTAGAAGTCTGAGGAAGTGTTCTGTATGAGGGGCAATGGAGAGGGCAGAAAGAGAGTCACTGGTTGTGAGGATTAGTTATTCCCGTGGACATCAGGACACGAGGACAGGGGGACGCAGTCATATTTTATTGCTGTCAGCGCATCGTTAATCCTCAGCTGTGGTCCAAGACAAATACATCACTTTCTAGGGTCTCTGGTGTGCTCCGCTGGTGTGCCCCGTTGTCCGTTTTTCTCTTTTCTTTCTTTCTTTCTCTCTGTCTATGGTACCGTGATAGTTCAACAGTAGAGTGGCGATGGATCATGTTTTTGCCCAGTGAGTATAGTGTTTAAAGGCCCTGGCGCACTGAGTCAAATCTGTTTCGTTTCAATTTTCTTGTGACGTGAACTATTGTGGAGCTAGATAAATGGTACCTCGCGCACTAGTGACAGTGAGACTGAAACAATTCTGTTTCACTAGCTGATTCAAATGAAATGCAGACAGAAATGCAGAACAGACTTGACACAGCACGCGTTGTGGCTCTCTATGGTTGTTCTGGTGAATTTGTAGTGTGACTATGGTGCCTGCTTTAATAAATCTATAACATCAACGTCTTTCAAAATCTGGGGCATAACACGCGCTTGGGAAAGTGGCAGTCTTATTTTCTGGCTCTAATTATAATTAGATCTGTTTGTCTGTCCGTCCGTCTGACTGTCTGTCTGTGTATTACCTCGTGTGCCATTGTTTCAAACTGTAGAGCGAAAATTATGGCAATGATGCAAATCTCATAGAGCAAGCATAGTCCATGTTTGTTTGGGTAAATGGCGGGGTAAAACAAAACGGAATACAGTATCAAATGACATTTGCTGGCACAGTGGCGTATACATGTATATTAATCATAGAAAATGAATGAACCATATCAAATTACATGTAATATGAATTAATTAACCATGACAAATTAACCTTGCTGAATTAACCATAACGAATTAACCTTTAGTGAATTAACCATACCAAATTAACTTTTATTAAATTAACCATAACAAATCAATGAACGGATAGACGAAGGACAGCCGAGTGAATGAAGAGACAGACAGATGGACAGAAACTCAAATGTTCCAATAGTGATAGGCCAATGTATGTACTATTTCCACACTAAAACAACTCATCAATCAATACTCAACATTCCAGAAGGAAATAATTGGGTCGGAAACCATGAAACCAATCAAGGGAAGGTACTTTGTATTTACTTACCATGCCATACAGTGTAGTGTACTCTTAGCAGTGGAACTCTTTGATCTATCAAAATAATGGTCCACTTTTGACATTGTTGTCTTCTTTGATAGTCCGTGGATTTCCAGGCATACAATGCTGCCGTGCTTTGGGAAAATACCGTATGCACCAAATTTAAACATTAATTTACAGAGATGTTAAAAAAAAAAATCCGCTTTGGGCGTTGTTCAGTTTTCATTTTGTGGTAACCAAAACAAACGTTCAGGCATAGAAATACAAAATTATAATCCGGATAGAAAGAAAAAGCACGTTTCACGGGAAAGAAATGATATTAAAGAGTGAATTTATACTAGATTGGCGTGTACGGTCTTTTCTTGTAACACGGCCAAGTGATTGGTGACATGTAGACCTCAGTAGTGCTGGGTGGTGCACGAAAATCAAACAGTTTTCCTGTGGCATTTTCATTACAGGCTTTTCTTCTGTCTGACGAGGATGTTTTGTTTGTGAGAAAGGACATATTGAAAGTATCGAGATGCGTGTAACTTGAATAGATAATGGAATAGAACACACAAAGGAAGCTGTGAAACATATTTTGTAGCCATTAAATTTGATACCAAGAAACATTCAAGTGGATTCACTTGTTTTCAAACAAAGACTGTAAAGGAGATTTTGGCTTGCCTTAGTTTTAGGTATCACTGTGGGATAAGGCGGATTTCTTCCCATTGTTCCGTAGAAAGTTGTACCTTCAGCATAATGCTAAGGTTTTTTGTACAGCTAAGGTGATCCTGTGAAATAAATGAACTACCAGTAATCAACAGAGAAGGCCAGTAGTAAAATAAGTTTATCATTTTTAATGCTGCATTGTGCTTGGAGAGAATCTGTGAACGAGTTTTGTCGTTTCGAATTATTTTGCAATGGCTGGTTTTAACCATCAAGGAAGTTTCTTCAACTGCCATCATGGCAACTTTGTGCACCATCACGGGCCACGCATTGCCAGGTAAACGTTCGTCTTGAATTTTTCTCCTGGCGAGGAAAGAAAAACAGGGGCTATTTGGCAATGTGGCCAAACTACTCGCAACATGATTTTCATTACAATGTACCATTATTGCGGCCAATGTCCGAAAAAGTTATTGAGGCCAGTTTCCGAATAATTTGTTAGGGCCATGTCTCTAATGAAAAGGTCGTTGTGGTCAATTAGCTGAACATTACCCTAACTTTACCCCTAAAACTTCAAACAAACAAAAATATTGTGCCATGCAAACAAAACCTAATTCTCATGTAGGCTTAACCGCATGAAGAAGCTGACAGCATTACTATCTTCCATTAAATCAAGATTGTGTAATGGTGCCCCAAGCGTCCGTTAGCTGGTACGGGTGTTAATGAAAATTATGTAAACTCATGCTACAACAGTTCACTGTAAACTGTACGTTTTGCTGCGTTTACGAATATAATGCTGGTTCATTTCCTTCTGCATAAGGGTCAGTAAAACCTGTTAGGCCTAAGTTTTGCGTAACTACATGTATGTATACAGTCAGGGATCAGTAGTCGGCGGGCATCAGCTCAGCAAAATCAACTTAATAAGTCGAAGAGACAAAGACAAGATCTAAGTTGTTTTGTTGTTGTGAGAATAATCAGATCTATCTATCTATCGTATCTGTCTATATCTATCTATCGTATCTGTCTATATCTATCTATCTATCTATCTATCTATCTATCTATCTATCTATCTATCTATCTATCTATGTGCCTGCCATCCTCTCTTCCTGTCTTCAAATCAACAGCTACAATGACTGACGAAATCCTACTAGGAAGAAAGCGGACTTTGAAAAACTTGAAACAAAATCTTTCTAAATGTTACTTGAATGAGTACCAGCGAGTACCTTCCATGCCTTCAAACGCCCAAACACTGACATCAGAGACAACCAGATTTATGACACAAGGCGGACAAAACTGGAAAAAAGTACATCACAGTCAAGCTAACGACATTTACTTGTGCATGCCTTCGTTGGGGTACAAATCATTACATCATTAAATTACCTATTGCAGTATCCTTGCGAAAGGTGCAACGACAGCAGGGGACCAGTTCGTGTTCTTGTGTGTTTAGATTTATTTTTGTAAATATGTCCATTTTTTTTTTTTTTTTTGGGTCCATACAAATACAAGTACATGTACATGTATATGAACATGTATGTATTTGATGAAGGCCAATGGTGGTCGAAAGGGTGTTTAATTTCTCGAAGGTTCACTATTTTTGTTTTAATATATATATATACTTTTCTCGTTGTTTGTCACTAACACGAGTTTTTGCATAATACATGCACAACTTGTCACATTTGAGCTTTGAGCTCTAGCCGTTACTCCCTTGCGTATCCACAGATTACTGGAAAGAAAACAAAGGCAGACGAAGATGGACAAGGTCAGACGCATCAGCAAAGCTCTGAATCCCAAACATTGGCGTCACTCCAAGGCAGAACCTGAGCCCTTGCCTCACCCGTCCGCCATGGGGCTGATGGCGCTGTCGGCCAGACAGCGTGAAACAGTGAGCAACGAATACCAGCAGCAACAGATAGAATCCAGTTCTTCAAGAACCAGTTCTACCAAGAGCGGATCCTTGAGGAGCCAATCCACGCCTACAGAACCGTCCAGTGATGAAGGTAGGTTAATGATATACAGTGACGGATCTACTATGAAACTAATGAAGCTTAAGTTTCAAGGCCTCTACTGAAAAGTCTTTTTGAATGACTGAATAGCCCTGAGGTCCTTGCAAGGACAGCAAGACCCACTGGGCCTCCTTGGATGTTGCTCTATTGTTGCTGGTTGCGACGGAGACATATAACATTTCAAGCTTCAGGGTCCCAAAAAATGTAGGTCCGCCACTGGATACATGTACTTGTGTTTGTGACTGATGTGGTCAAGGCGATGATTAAGTCAGATCTGGTCATTTTTGGGGCCAGATAACTTAGACATTTTATTTGTCTCATAGGGGAAGAGATACTGAGAAATCATAATGAACTGAAAACTGGACGAGATGATAAATGTCAGCCCCCCCCCCCCCCCGGGGGACTTCATTACCGGCTTGACTAACAGGGCCACAATTTTACGACCTTTATTCCGAGACAACAACGAAACGAAAATGACTACGTCAATACGCTATACCCTGTGTGCCACAATTCGTGCATTTCTCATTTTTAGAATCAGATCTCAGCATGGAAAATCAAATAAGTTCATTATGTCGATCATTAATGTTTCAATTAAAAAACATCAGCTCTATTCGTCCATTCATATCCCAAGAGGCAACTCGAATACTTATCACTTCACTTATGTTTTCAAAGCTTGATTATTGTAACTCTCTGCTCTTTGGAATTCCGAGCAACAAAATAAAACGCCTTCAGATAATTCAGAATAATGCAGCTAGACTGATTTTTAGAAAATCAAAAAGAGAATCTGCCTCAAGCCTTATTGACCAACTTCACTGGCTTACTGTTGAAAACAGAATAAAATTTAAAGCTGCAGTTTTGGTTTACAAATGTCTTGAAGGTTCAGCTCCCTCCTATCTTTCGGAACTTTTGAAAAAACATGAGTCTGATAGATTTTTAAGATCTACTACAGAAAACAAACTGGTTGTTCCCAGGTGTAAAACATCAAATTATGGAGATAGAGCTTTTAGTTGTTTTGGTCCGTGTGTGTGGAATTCTTTACCACAAGAGGTTCGAAATTCTGCCTCTCTGAACATATTTAAAAACAGGTTAAAAACATTTCTTTTTAAAAACTGAATTTTATAGCTTGCTATGGATGTATAAAACTAGTTTGTCTGTGTGTGTGTAAGTTTATTTGAATGTGCTTTTATGATTTTTTACTGTGTACAGCGCCTAGAGCTTTTAATGTTTTAGTCCTGGCGCTATATAAATGTATATATTATTATTTATTATTATTATTATTTTCTGCCTCAATTCTTACCTTTCCCGTGTGAGTAAAATTTTGATTGTCTGTCTGTCAGTACGACTGAACTTGGTTACACAATTACTGTACGTACCATCCAAACAACACGCACCCTAACATAGTCTGATAACATCAGTAATGATGTGGGGGATATAAGTCTTGATACATATAGGCCTAAGTTTTACGAAAGGCACGAGTAATCTACTGTTTCATAATATTTATTTTTCTGTTTCCAGATGCGGATGCGAACGTGTACGAAGATGTTGAAATCGGTCCCATTAAATCATCCACGATCCCGACCCCCACTCAGGAACGCCAGGCTGGTTCTTTTTCCGGTCCCCAGCACAAATCTATGCCATTACCAAGAATGCCGGCCGGCTGGTTTTCCAGGAATACGAACATGAAAGACAAAGGAACGCCTGTAGCCCCGTCGGTGGACCAAGAGAGCCAGGCGACCAAGGAACAGGCAGAAAGTAAAGAGCAAGATAAAGAACCCCATATTTACGATGTTCCTCATGCATTCAGTAAAGCCAAAAACTGGGCCGCCAACATTGGAACTAACATCAGCAACAAGTTCCAAAACATGAAGCCTCGATATGACGTTCCAAAAAATAACAAACCAAAGGAAGATCTGGCTGCTTCTGAAGGGTCACCCAGGCTTGATGCGTCGAAACGGGGCAAAGACAAAAAAGATTCAAGTTCCAAAGGGAGTTCGCCTGGACCTGGACGATCGAAAGAAGAATCTACAGCTTCTGGGACATTATCTAAGGCAGGAGATTCACTAGAAACTGGAGGTGCTACATTAGTCACAGAATCCTCAAATTCTGCTAAAACTAGTTCAAAACCGCCTAAACCCCCACCCCCACTTGTAATTAACAAACGTGGATCAGAAAAAGACAAAGCGGAGGGCATTCCCCCTGTTCCACCAGCACGTCGTAAATGTGGTCTGACGTCAACAGTGAGTGAAGACTCCAAACTAAATCAGGAAACCAAAGGAGAGATTCCAAACGTTCACCAGAGCATTAGCAAGTCAATGAGTCTCAGTGATTCTATTTCTGCCAGTGGCAATGTCCAGGTGCCAACACCGAAACCTCGCTCCCTGAGACAATCCAAATCTGGTGAAACAGAAAACAATCCACCTACGCCCGCACAGCGATCTCCTGGGCCATTTCAACTTGCCAGAGACGTGCAATCTTTGGCCATAGATTCAAATAAAACAGAAAGACAAGATGAGACGCCCGATGCTAATGAGGCCGCTAGACCCAAACCGCCCCCAAAGCCTCGGTCTCTTCAAACGACCGTCTGATGCATTATCATTGGGTAAATTATGAGAACTTTGCTACAATCTGACACTTGACAGCAGATTTTACGCAATATTTGTTTTCTTTGTAAGAAATGGCAATGGCCAGAGCCATATGCACATTGTACTACATTGCCAAAGCTAAGATTTGGCGCATATTTAAGGAACCGTTGGCACTACTTCACCATATGCATGAAAGACATTATCACAAGCGACATTCTTAATATAAAAGCAGGGATATTGCAGACACCCGCGATACACCACTACGCATGGACATACGCAAAATGAAACATTATGATGTATTTATTAAATAATTCTGCTGTTGTTAAGCCCAGCATTACTACACTACCAAATCAACAATGTGCACGCATCTATAGTACATGTAATCACACGGATATATTTGTGTTTGAACAGGCCACTTAACTTTGTACATCTATTACGTTGCCTGAATGCACACACCTGTATGGGCATACTTGTGGCCTAAATTAACCTCAATGCCCCGTACCATGACACACACACACACACAATCGTGTTAAAATGGCAGTAATCGTGACTTGCCAAATACATACAATGTCAATCTTAATGACCCCTGATTAATGTGGGTCACTATGGCACGACACACCAGACAATTCGTGTAATTAAAACGGCAGTACCAGTACAAGTTTTTCTGGTATAAATTTCTGAAGAAAGCGCTTGAGCATACAGTCACACTAGCATCACACATCAGACAATTTGTGTGACTTAAAAACAATGTACATGTAATATCTTCAGCAAACCTGTAGGTGATTCTTTATTCATGTACATGTGCATATCACCGTCGAGAAAATGAGTTCACTCATGACGTATTTATAATATTACTATGTACATGAATGATGTACATGTAGGCCTTTGTGTACCTCATGTTGAATTTTTGTAGGAAGAATTTAACAAGTCTGTTTTTGTTTAATTGAAGCTGCAGTTGTTTGTTGTAAGTATTTTATTCTTGATTTTACTGTGTTATTCTATTCCCGATGCCATGATTTGCCATTGTTGAATTACATATAGATGTATATAGATGCTATTATACAATATATACAGTATCAATTACCATATAGTTATTTTAATTCTTGACTTTTATCGTGCAATATCCCAGTGATTTATTTTGTGAATTGTCTTGTTACTAGTATCAAACTTTGCATAGTTCTTAAGCTTTAAAAACCTGTGTTTTCCCCCTACGTAACAGCCATGTTTTATGAATTTATCACCCCACATAGCTTCAACAGTTCAGCCAGTTTATTTGTCACTGCCCCCCCCCCCCCACCCGAAAAAAAAGTTTAATGTTGAATTATTAAAATTCTGACAGAAT
This sequence comes from Onchidella celtica, assembly GCA_963931925.1. NCBI lineage: Eukaryota > Metazoa > Mollusca > Gastropoda > Systellommatophora > Onchidiidae > Onchidella > Onchidella celtica. The sequence continues at coordinate 72,572,837 of OZ007571.1, forward strand.
GAGTTTATGTAGGCTTACATGTAAACCAAGGACTTGATGTAAACATATACAGTAGGCTACATGAGTGATGTTGTTTCTGCTAGACAAGTTCATCAGCTGAAGCTTCAGTAGTAGAGTGTGAAAAGGGGTCATTCATTTTGCTGATTTACTCTCCCCCCCCCCCCCCCCACAAGCACGCCTTGCCTTTCATGGGTTTGGCTTCAACTTCAAGCGCCCCCTCCCCCCTAATCCAGGGCATAAATGTCCTGTCCATGATAAAGCCTTGGTGTCTAAAAACTATTAAGTGGCATGTCATTTTGCATAAGACTATAGATTTGAGAGTTTTACTGGAGTAGGTACATAGCCACACATCAGGTATCGTGAACGTTCCATAAAACTGTGGTACCCGTAACTGGTTTTGACTACTCTTCAGGAGAAGCAAACAATTAAATGTAAATTTTTATTTTATTTTAGCATAACTGGTCTAGTGACAATAACTTTTGGAAGTGCTATTCAATTATTTTGCGGCTTAGAAGTCTACAGCCAAGATAATCATTCGAAGCAGCTTCGAAATGTAGTTGAAATTATGAAACTCGATTTTTCCAATTTTTCAGTCACAAGTTTTAGGGAACGGCGACCGTATACTTGTAGGCCTACATTGTGTATGTATTCCATATATATATATATTGTATAAATATATTATATGTGTGTGTAAAACCCTGCAACCTTTTCTGTTGAAAAAAAAAAAAAGTAAAAATATACACATTGTATATAAAAAAACAAACATTTTAGGTCATTTCCCCTACATAAGTGAAAAGCCTATGTTGCTCCCCAGACCCCCCCCCCTCCCCCCTTCATTGTAGCTTTTCATATGCTGGGGCCACCCCATCCTCCCCTAGCATATGTACTTTACAGATGGCTTGAAATGCCACAGGCCCAGGTATTACCCCTAGTATTCACCCTCCTGAAAATTGACAAGTCACAACCATTCCTCCCCAACTGAGATTAAGAACAATTGGTACTTTAACCTTCCTGCCAACTACCTGATTTTTTTTTTTCATTGTTTTGCCATTTAAGATTGATACACTGTAAGTAAGGAATTTCTTTTGAAGTATTAATGGTCAGTGCATGTATACTGTTTTTTGTTTTACATCCAACATATCATACTTCAAACTATAAAACTGAATCCATGAAATCTATACACATAAGTAGGTAGACTCACAATCAGGAAATACCTTATATACATGTATAACCATAAACACCATCAAAGATTATTAGATTTTTTGTAGACTGTGAAAACACATGGACCTGTCCTTGGCCAAACACTTCCAAGTAATATTGCCTTGAACACAAGTTAGATTCCAACAGTCCACCTGACTTTGAATCCCACTGTATTTTCAAGTACAATAATCTCAGCATTACCATAAATATTTTGTATTATTTATGTCACAAATCCCAGACTGGGAGATGTAATAATTATAACAGGACAACAATCACGAACGAACACGTATAACACTTAACAGAACAACCCATCAGACTCACACATTTATTATACCTAAAGATAAAGTGCAATTACATACATTATATTATTGAACTTAACTACCGTCCAACGGCCTTATTCCCACATGCACTCTTCCTCGGGTCCACAACCCGGTAATTACTTTCTAAAGACACTTCGGCTTCAGCCTCTCCTCTCAATGTCTTAATAGCACAATATTTCACTCGCACCGCAGTCTCTCAATAGCACCTTCCTAGTGCAATAACACATTAGCATTCCAATAGCACCTCAACATGGCAATAGCACATTAATAGCTCAATTCACATTAGTATCTCAATAGCACAGTAGTATATCAATATCACAGTAGTACATCTTAATAGCACATTAACAGTTCTATACAACGTCCCTGTCTGTGGCCAGACTGCCACGACTCATGTGCTCCTACTGTCCTGCGCGACAGCTTCACTCCACTGGCCTACGAGTAGCCTTCGGCCCTATGCTGGCCTATCTCCTGTGCTAGTTCGCTCACCGCGAGTGGCGTCTCTGCCCGACCCCGGCACCTACAAGAAGAACATTACATTGGTATAACACCATACCATTTCTAACCCCTTCACCCCTCATTACAAACCATGAAGCGTACACACACTAGTCCACCTTTCACTCACCACACATCTTACGGTAACACACCTCCACCGTACCACACAGCACTCACTCTCGCTACGAATCCATGAACCTAACTTACATCTATCGCTCATGGCGCACATTTCTATACACAGTAATCACTGACTTCCACATTCCTCACATATACTTATTTACATCAGGGTCATAGGCGAATATAATACATCAATCATCATAATTATAAATCACAGTTCCACCTACCAGTCATCACTGGAAAACACACAACAATCTCCCGACTGCTCTGATCTCACGTCTGTCCCCTAGGACCTCTTAACTTGCAGTGATTGTCAGTACAGCGCTCTCGCCTCATGCCGACCCCCCAACTCACAACATTTCACGCTTTAACGTTAACTAACAGAAGTCAATATAGGTGAGCAGCCTCACTATCCCGTGAGTCATTCCCTCACTGCCATGCCCCCGTAATCCTTGAATCCCGCTCACTCCACTCGTGACAATTTATACCAGTACCACAGTAATCAAAGATAGGTTTGGAGGAGGGGGGAAGAGGGAGGCATTAAAAGGAGGCTAGACTATTTTCTCTTTTGTGTCTAAATGTGAGATTAGACACTCATTTTCACACAAGTTTTGACCTAAGGTTTTGTGAATGTGGTCCTTTGCGAATGTCACAGTACTTTGTCTACATGTTACAATTATCGATGTATCCTGTATACTTTGCAATTTCACCGTGTGCTACTGTTTAGTTTTATTTATAATATTACTATTTTTTATTTTTTGTTTGGCTATGGAAGATAAATTTTGTTTTCATAATACCATGAGTGTATTTATACATCTCTTTGTTGTTTGAACTGTTGATAAAATTTCTTAACTATTTTCTCATACAGTATGATACCATGGGAAAAGCAATGTAGGATATTTTAATTCATGAATGTGGACCATTATTAAAAAACGCAGAAAATCTGTAGGGTCGCAGCCAAGCTGGAAACTTGAAACAAAGTGAAAAAGTTGCACAAAAAACAAAAACAAAAAGAGAGAGAGAGAGAGAGAAAAAGTAAAGGTTGTAAAGTTGTGTTACAGAACCTCGGGTTAATAATAGAAACATAGAACACCTCACCTGTCACCTGTCGGCTTCATCGTCATCGATGTTAGCTGCTACAGTGGATGTCACGACAAAATCTCCTCCACCCAATCCTGTCCTTAGCTTTCCTAGTTAGTTCACTTATTTCCAGCTGGCTGACTTTCTTGATGTTATCGAGATATGTAATGGGTGGTCTTCCTTGTTTTCTCTTTGTTTCTGTCTTTCCTTGAAGGATTGATATCATAAGGGCCGTGCTTTTGTTTCGGGCCGCGTGGCCGATGTATGCAAGTCTTCTTTTATTTATTTCAGGTGTTATTCTTCTGGTGGTGGCAAGCTGTTCTAAGATGCTTGTATTTGTTCTCCTTTCTGTCCAACTTATTCTGAGTAGCCTTCTGTAAAGCCACATTTCAGCTGCCTCCAATCTTGTTATGTCTGCCTTTTTGAGTGTCCAGGCTTCACAACCATATAGTAGGACTGGCCAGAACAACAATGAGATTATACATTAATCCCAAAAATAATTTTTCCATTTTCTAATTACTATGTATACCCCTAAAACTACAGTAATCTGTGATTTAGAAATGAAAGTTTTGAGAATTTAGAGTATTTTTCTCCTCACAAGAAATAGCTTACACACAAGCACAACAGGGAATCAACTGAATGCAAACACTCGGTTGAACAAAGTAAAAGTTTTTTATTTTACATTATCAGGTAAGAGGCTGAAACTTCCACTGAAAACAATACTATCAAACAGAATTTTAACCTAATCAAACCACACAACAATCATCTATTCCTGGCTACATAATTTCTCTCTTGCACACGTCAAATGGATTGATGCAGAGCTGATGGCTATGCCAGACTGTCCCATGGTTGTAGTAAACATTCACTTTCACCTCAATCATCCACGTACAGAACATCAACATCTGGAAAATGAAAAATACAATGCAACTGATCAACATTTCCTAAATTACTGGATCACCTCCCAAGGCATTTTAGCACAGTATCTTTTTTAAAATTTCTTCAAATAAAGTGCATTTTATTAGAGATTTTTCACATTCAGGTTCCAAAATATTTTTTATAATTTTTCATATTTTCAATATTATGCAAAATAAAACAAACATGTAATTTTCAGACAATGAAAAAATGTAAAACCACTGGCAGCCATATTTATGAAAACCTCTGACCAAAACTAAAAAGAAGCTAATCACACATGATGGTGTGCAAGATTTCAAAACATTTGAACATCAAACAATTGGGCTATTTTGAGATTTATGTGTGTAACAGTTGAGGTAAATTGCAGTACGTTATGAATAGAAACAGTTAGATGATATGAACTGCTTCCCTTTAATATACGTAACTGTTACAACTGTTGTTAAAAAAAAGACGTGATCTGTCGAACACTAAATACTAAAGTTTAATAATATAAGATGAAAGGAGTCATATCTCACAATGCTACTTATGCCTAGTAGGAAGGCATATAAATCTAAGCACATAAGGCACATACAAATGCTGAACACTCACCACCTTTCACACTTGCATGCCTCTTATTTATAGTAATTTATACCAATTCTCACAGAAAACTCCCGAACCGGCTCAACCCGTGAGACCGATCTAGTACGTTCAGTGTACCCACAAAACATCCAATCACACAACAACACATCATCGGATGACACCATCTCAAGGCATAGTGCCCCGAGCGCTGGCGAACAAGGGGGGGGGGGGGGGGGGGGGTTGTAGACAAGACAAACTGAGCTCGGCCTACGTAATGTGGAAAACCCTACATAATTTTGACAAAACCTTGAAAACTTCAGAGATCTTTTCCAAAAGAAGAAAACTCATATTTAGAAACATCTTAGAATGAAAATATTTATCCAGAATAATGAGGAGATGTCAAATTTTCAGAACATGCTTATACGAGGTTCGTCCCAAGAAGTAAATTTCACTCCTCTGTAGCCCCACAATAATCAAGCGAGTTTAATGAATTTCAGCAGGCTATTCTTTCAATTTAAACCTATTATTATATATACTCTCTATGCCACATTTCACTGCTTTAGCAAAAAGGAAAAACAGAAACAGTAATGTCTGTGCGCTGCCATCAGAGCTGTTTCCCTCTTAACATGGATCAGGAGCCAATTTTAGTGTCTATCTTAAAATATGATGTGATGCTGTAACCAAATTCATAATTCTCGTGGACAAAAACACCAGTAGAAATACCCAATGATCTTTCGACTGCTTCAACTTTCAAGAGACCAATCCCCAAGCATCCGGGTAGTTAGAAAATGGGTTAGGGAGATTCAAGAAGGCCTTGTCAATGTTGATGACACCTAACTTTGTGGGCAACAATCTCAGGAGCATGGTGCAATGAATGAAAGTGATGGGCATCATTTTTTTTTCAACAATAGGGGTGTTGCATGAAACTGGCCTGTCTTTGTGGGCACAATTCCCAAGTCTGAATATTATGAGCAATTCAGCAACTCAGGTACTCAGCAACCGGCTGTAAGACAAACACGTCCAGGTATAATGGAGCATTCTGTCCACACTATCAGAAAGGGGGTCGACGTTGAGGTGATGGCAGCATGACATATATATATATATAATACTTGAACACCCCCAGAATTTGCCAGATTTGGCAGTGTGTGATTCTTGCCTTTTCCCTTGGATGAAAGCAACTCTCAAGGCACAGAGATTCGATGATGAGGTGGACACTTCTGTGCCATAAGTGCTGCCCTCAGGCCAGGCAACAAAGTTAATCCTGTGACTGCATTTGACAGCTGCTTATGGCATATGCAAAAATGCACTAATATTGGTATAGTCAACTACACTTGAGTTGATGTCGCCGGGGGATAAAAAAAAGATCAACACATCCGTTGTTCAACTCATCCGTCGCCGACCTGATATCAAGGGATGTAACCAATATCAACTTTACATTGGGGGGGGGGGGGGGGGGTGAAACGCATTCAAACTGAAAGCAATGGTCGGTCAGTGCACTACAGTTTCTAATCTTGGTTTGCCACTCATAAAATCATAAACTAGGTGGCAGGGTGCAATACATGAATTTGGGATACCGTCTAACGTCTGTGCTTATTAAAACCTCCAGCCGACGTAGTTTTTTTTTGTGGTCGGTAAAACATTCGCTACTGTACCTTATTACAGTTGACACACTGTAATGAATTAACCAACGAAACATTTGTCTGTAAGTCTCTTAACCAATGATCTGACTTAGATGCTGACACTGACAGCTGTAATTTTCTTCAGAACGAAGCATGATACCCCCCGAGTGCTAAACAATGGTTTATGCAGATTAGCACTACATGTATTAATGAACCAACGTGGGCATTTGGGGCAAAGGTCATTGCAGAGCTTGTTTCTGATTGGTTCTTAGAGACAGACAACTCTAGATGATAGTCAGCTTAGGAGAAAATGAGATGATAATGATGCAAATGTGTTGAACAACAATTCGCATGCCGATGCTATGCCTATTGATAGTACAGGGAGAGCCCTTGAAACTGAAAGCTTAGACTTTGTGATTCCCGCCAGTGGTTCACTGGCATGGGCTGCCAGTCAAAACACCCTCACGCTGCTGGCTTGACCAAAGGCCTCTAGACCTGCTCTGGCCTTGGGACTAGCCTATCAGCGTTCAATTGCTTTTGGTGTTGGGTGGTGGTATTTTTGAAGTATGCGTGGGAGAAAGACTGAGAGGGAGAGGCATTGTCCACGACACCGTGTGTAATCGTAATGCACCCACGTGGACTCACTACCTGTGTGTCTGTGCGTGAGAACAAAGAGAGACCTTACAGCCTATCAGCGCGCTGTAGTGTACACATTATTGCGTCGCCAATGGGAGAGTGTCGGTGACGGATAGTTGAGGTGACGACTCAATTTCATTGATCGGACAATCGAGATCAACTCATCCGTTTGGGGTTCAACAATTGGAATAAGAGATGGGACAGGAAATCAAAGTCAACACAGGCGTCGTGACGCTTGAGTTGAAGTCAACACAACCGTTTTATTTTAATATAAAATATGATGCAACGGTGCCGGTTCCACCAAAAAAGATCAACTCAAGAGAAGTTCAACTCATGCGAGTTCAACTCAAGTGAAGTCCACTGTAGTTACTATGTTGAATAGCTCTGATGTTGCTGTTTAGTTCATAAAGTTTGGTGATTCTTGAATAAAAACTCTGGACTTTAGAGGAGGGACACTTACTTTTGGGATGGAGCTCATAGCACTGACTTTCCATCTTTCACGTGGCGAACATGCCCTTGACACTTATAACACTAATGATATTACTTGCCTTGGTAAACCAACAAAAGTGATTCTGCCTCATTGCCCATTCGTCATCTGGAAAACACCAGCATTTTTCATTCTCTGGTAATCCTTTTCTGCATCGTAGTTTCTGTGACAGAAAATTAAAGAGTTATGTTTCATGTGTCCAATTATGACTATTCCAGTCACAAATAACACTGTACAAATACCAAAAATACAACGTATGCTTTTTCAAACGACATAACAACAAAATGTTGATGAAAACAGGCAGGATTTTTTTTTTTTAAAGTTAGCCAATTAAAGGTTAAATGTATGCATGACAAATATTTGATGACAGAACTGTCCACAATATAAAGGACAGAGGTAGACTGTTTCACTGGTTACAGCAATGCCAATGATTACGAGATATTTTGTGTACTGATAAACAAACTGAACAAATATTTGAAAAAAAAAAAAAAAAAGAACTAACTTGTAAAAGTCTTCAATGGTCTTTCTTCTCCGTTCCTTCATACCAAACTTGTAAGCAGCTGCAGTTACCAGTGCCACACTCATGGCAATGGCAAAATCCACTTTTGTCTTGTTCAGAAGAAGGTTGCGCACAGCTGGCTTCGACATCTGCAACATGTATGAATCAACAAATATAAAATAAGGTATCCCACAGAAAATGAAAGAAAAGAAAACAAAGGGGCCAAAGAGGCACTGTGCTCAGATGACTGAATTAATACAACTGCTATATAAGTTCTGATCAATTTCAGTAAGGACAAGAATTGCCAACTCAGGGAATAACCCAGAATATGTTCTGGAATATGAAGATACAGTGGAAAATGGTTAAACCGAAAACAGCAGTGAACCGAAAGAAAATAGGTGTCCCCGAATTTTTTCCTCTTTATCTTTGTTAACAAACTAGCGCTAAACCGTAATAGCCCTATTGTTAAACCAGAAAGAAAACTGTTGGATTCAGTGGCCAGTCCACCGTGATTCGCCATAGGCCAGGTCAAGTTACTGTACCATCCATCCTCCCTCAAAAGTAATTTTTTTAAAACCAAGCACAGCATGGGAGCGGCAGCACTACAGGGATGGGGAGAGAGAGAGAAAGGCCTATAATCTCGCTGGTCCAAAATCAGATGGCAGCAGACAAGTCTTTTGGCGAATCGCGGGTGACCTTTCATGTAAAATGTATGACATCGGAGAGATAACATGATGTACTAGCGACTGCGGACAGCGTAGTTCATGGCATCATGTACGGTAACGGTAACGAGATCAGCAGGACTGCTATGAGTGTTAGTCCACATTCATGTGCATTTATATTCTCCATGTGTCCCTAGGCTGAGCAATCGCCCGTCCTCATTATCAGTCAAAAGCACACAGCAACTGAGGACGTATTGAGTCTTTTTTGCTAATGCACTTACAGTAAAACCTCGCTATACCGCCATTCCCCCTTACCGCCAGCTTTTCGCCGTGGTACGGATCTGACACCTATACAAAGTCACTAAAAATCTCGTTATACCGCCATCCGCCACCAGTTTGACTGCTACATTCATAACTTGAGTATAGTAAATATTGCTCGTTATAGCGCCAACGCAAATTTAACCCCCACTCCCCACATCTACCTAAATCCAGCTAACAGTCGGAACATCACTTGGCGCCACAGTCTGTGCTTGTTACTCAAATACCAATCCTACTACACAGTCTTCGCTTTTGAAGTCCTGATAGGCCTACTGATGGGACATGCAGTGGGAAAGACGGGTCACAGTTCAATAGAGAGTTTGCGAACGAACTTAAGCGCGCGCCAGGTGATGTTTCAACTGGTTCATACCGGCCGCGGGGTACGATGCAAACAACGCACGTTTGTCGTGTTGCAATACATAATACTTTTATTCTTAAGGTGCGATTTCCTGAATAAATAAACTCCAACACACATAAACACAAAAAACAACAACAAAAAAATACATGTACAAATGAAAGCAATGTAAACTTCAAATTAATGACAACGGAGGTTTATGTCTAGTGGAGAGATAAGGGAGATAACTGCATTATTTTAGACATGTTAGCCAGTCCAATGTTGGTAAATTACTTAATTACTTATTTCCCTTGTTCTATATGGTATTTTCGTTGTACTGCCATTCTCGTTATACCGCCAATTTTCTGTTTGCCCCTTACTTGGCGGTATAACGAGGTTTTACTGTACTTGATTTGTCCTCTTCGATACTGATTTGGGCTATCTCTCTTGAAACTGGTATTTTTCAAGCCTCCTATCGGTAAACCAAAACTCTTTCTAAACCGAAAACAAACCCATAGTCCCACCGATTTCAACTTAACCGTTGTCTATTGTAATATTTAATCAATATATCCATCCTCAGAATGAGAATCTCATCTTGGAAGGACTTTCTTTCCAAAAATTCACATTCAATATGAACCTGCTACAGTAATTCCAAATCTTAAAATCTAAACCATGAGGTATTCGGATAATAATAATGTGGCCACTTCCTTCCAAAAGGTGCTATACTGACACCGTGATTCCTCTCCTCATTCATTATCCGATGTGACCTGATGAAGACCACATTTGTTCTACCGCAGGTTTGGGGTCATCAATAAAGTGGACCTAAGTATGCCTTTACAAACACACACACACAGCCCCCCCCCCCCACCATACAAAAATAAATCCCCCCCTCCCACGTGTAAAATTTTCATGTACATCGCTTCACCCCACCCCTGCTCCCCTTACCAGCATACAGTTACTGGAATGTTGAATGACCATGTTACATGACTGGGCTTTGATGCTCTAAAGGACCTTTTTTGAAAGAGGGCCATGTGCAAAACAGCAGGTCACGCAATGAAACTGTTCAAATCTTATGCAGCAGGATAAATCTGGCTGCCCTTAAACGTGTCTAAGCAAATTACAACATTTGTTCAGAATAAACTGGTGGGGCTTGTTGAGTTAGCTGCCTTCCGCAGACCAGATTCTGGCCCTGCAAGTGCAAGACCGTTGGAGTGGACAAGCCTGCTCTAAAATTTTAAGTGGCATTTTGAAGATTTTCACTCTTTCAATAAAAAATTAATTCATTAAACTAAAGACAGCCCACACTGGACTTTCACATGAAACATAATCCTACAACATAGGCTATTTTGCTCAAAGTGTAAATTGCATAGACAGTAAGTGACATGCAATGAAGCTCATCGGAGTCAGATCCAATGGACAAAAAGGCAATTTAATGGCTGTTGTTAAAGGCGGGTTGTATTTTACCCTCTAAGCCATTGCTGAACAATGACTACACCTCAGTATTTTCTCTATTGGCATTGTGCAGACTAAACATCCTTAACCCCCCCAAACCATGCACTACGTCACTGACCTTACTTGCGGGGAATATTATCAGGGTCACACTGACCCTTGCCAATGTATGTGCAATGACCACACTACCGCTGTCCATGTGGTTTGGTTTGTATTTAATCGCTATGAAAACATTTGCTGCTGTGCCTTATCACGCTTGATAATGAATTAACCAGTGAAACCTTTGTCTCTAGTCTAATTCCTAACCAATGATCTGACTTATGATAATGATACCAAACAGACAACTGTAATTTTCGTGAGAATGAAGCATGATAACTAGCTACACCCCCAAAGCTCTAAACACATGGTTTCATGCAGACTGGCACATACTAAATTAATGAACCAACGTAGGCACTTGGGGCAAAAGTCATTTCACACCTTGTTTGTGATTGGTTCTTACTTAGATACAGACAACTCTAGATGATGGTCAGTTTGAGAGAAAATGAGATAGTATTGCAAATCTGTTGAGCAAGAATTCGGATGACAAGGTTACACCTTTTGATAGTGTGGGGAGAGCCTTTGAAAGCTTAGGTCTTTGTGATTCCCACCAGTGGTTCACTGGTTAGCAATAATAACATGTCCTTGTCACAATGCCTTTGATATAGAAGAGATACAGTGATGGTAAGATGGTAGTTACGTCTCTATGAGGACAATGACTTGACATCAGACATGTGAAAATACGGCTTCCACACTGCACGGTACATTTGACCTTGCAGTGTTTACACACCCGTAAACAGTGAATGCCTGGAAAGTCTATATATCATATTTTGGAAGGACTTCCGAATGTGTTCCATACATGCTAAAGAGGGTTTATTTTGAGGGGTTTAAATAAAAAAAGGGGCTAGGTATTTTTGGGGGGGTTTTCTAAAGAAAGACAAAGAAATACTTCATGGCATGCTTCGCTTTCTCTATCTCTCTCCCCTCTCTATTTTACCTCCATCTCATCTCAATTTCTCTGCGTAAGAATCATCTGAAAGTGAACACATACATAATTATTATATATCATATCATGACAATACTCGGATCCGCACCCACACCCTTTCGCTCCAAAATCACACGTCTTAACCATTTCGCCACGCAGGTGAGTTAACAGCTTGACGGTAGTCATTTACTAATACTCACATACTGCACCCTTGACCTAAATTAGGGACAGTTACCGACCTTATTAATTTGCAATTTTAAAAATAGTTTTAAAAATTATGAATCGGCTTAGTAGCAAAACAATCCGATTTCAGCTGCTGGGAGATTGCATGATCTGAGCTAATACAGGGCCTACATGAGTGTATGTCGATCGCCAATGGCTACCCCAGCCCCTTTTCACCGCCCATTGACACAAACTGACTAGACCCTCACGCCCCCAGGTCCATCTGACCATTCCATGTGTTGTGAGTTTAAATTCCTGAACACCATATCAAGTTTTGTTTCAGCAAACCTTCGCTAGTTGCGCTTTTGGTAAATTCTGTTACCGTGACCTCTCCCCAGCAAGTTTCAAAATGGCACCTGTTTGCGGATTTTGTCTCATTTCAGACTTTTTTCTGGGATTATTTATAGTTTTTCTTGGCAAGTGTGTTACAAATGTTATTGTGAATATGAAGTGATAATTGGTAATAAAGTCTCAAACAATGCATAACAGTGAGTAAAGTTCAATAACGTTATAAAAGCTATGGAACGCATTCGGAAGTCCTCCCCATATTTCGATGCCTCATGCAGCGTAGGGGTTAATAACATTCTACTTTAATAACTTAAATAAATTAATTTATAAGGTCATGGAGACTAGTAAACTTTGTTGACCCCTTTGTATATGAATACATCATCGACTGTCCCACATTTGCCTCTGCAGTGGAAGTCCTGAAAAACATTTATGTTAAACCTGGAAATGAAATATTTGCTCGGCACATCTTAGCAACTGCCAAACAAGAACCAGGGCAGACACTTGACCAATTCTTGCAGAGACTGAAGATTCTTGCAAAGGAGTGTGAATTCAAAGCTGTTTCAGCCAACAAAAACAGAGATGATTTCATCCGAGATGCTTTCATCTGTGGCCTCTCTTCAAATCAAATCAGACAAAAACTCCTTGAGAATAAGACATTAGACTTGTCTACTGCTTTTGATCAAGCTAGATCACTAGAAATGGCTGAAAAACAATCCCAGACATATAATAATGTACCATCTTCATCATCAGTGCCCTGCGGCAGTACCACCACTCCATCCACCGACGAGAGTGATACACTATCAGTATCAGCTGCAACCAGTTCCAAATGCTTCTTCTGTGGTTTTCAACGGCATCCCCGATCAAAATGCCCTGCTCGAGAGGCAACATGCAAAGGCTGTGGGAAGAAAGGACATTATGAAAAGGTGTGTCTATCAAAAGGAAAATGGAATGGCTTCGCCTCTGCTGCTGATCCCTTCCTTAATTCGGCCTTCACCGCTGCTGCCCCCTTAAGTCTTCAGAAAGCCATTATCAAAGTCAAGGTCTTTAACACTCCTCTGAAAGCACTGATAGACACAGGAAGCTCTGAAAGTTTTATCTCAGCAGATAAAGCTCAATCTATGAAGTTCAAGACCTTCAAGTCTAGAAAAGAGATCTCCATGGCTTCCACGAATCTCTCAATTACAACCAAAGGCCATTGTTTTGCTACTCTGGAATATAATGGCGAGACTTATCAAGGAATAAAGCTCTCTGTTCTACCAGGACTGTGCGCTGACCTAATACTGGGTCACGACTTTCTAGGTCAACACAAAGGACTTGAAATGACTTTCAAAGGCCCCAAGCCTACATTCTCTGTCTGTGGCATAACTGCTGCAAAGGTGGAACCTGCCTCTCTGTTCAAGAACTTGCTTGCCGATTGCAGACCTATAGCTACAAAGTCAAGACGGTTCTCTACACCAGATAGACAATTCATAGACTCTGAGGTCCAAAAACTGCTTGCTGAAGATGTGATTGAACCTTCTGATTCTCCGTGGAGAGCGCAAGTGCTCGTGACAACAAATGACCGGCACAAGAAAAGAATGGTAGTGGATTATAGTCAGACTATCAATCGTTTCACCCAGCTTGATGCATATCCTCTTCCTCGAATAGATGAGATGATTGAGGAGATCTTGAAATATGAGGTGTACAGTACAGTAGACCTTCGCAGTGCCTACCACCAAATTCCCATAAAGGAGGAAGAGAAACTCTACACTGCCTTTGAGGCCAGTGGAAACCTCTACCAGTTCAAACGTATTCCATTCGGCGCCACTAATGGAGTCGCTTGCTTTCAACGCATCATTGACGGCATCATCAGAAATGAGAAGATCAAAGACACTTTCGCATATTTAGACAATGTCACTATCTGTGGTAGAAATCGGAAGGAGCATGATGAACACTTCTCTCACTTTATGAAGTGTGCTGCTGAGTACTGCATAACTTTCAATGAGGACAAGAGCATCCTTTCCGCCAGAGAAATCAAGCTGCTTGGGTTCCTAGTTTCCAAGGGCAGCATCCAATCTGACCCTGACAGACTACAACCGCTGCGAGATCTGACTGACCCTCATAACGCAAAATCACAACGACGGGTTGTAGGTATGTTTGCCTACTACTCTTCTTGGATCCCAAACTTCTCTGACAAAATACACCCTCTTGTCATCAACCGCACTTTTCCATTACCAAAGGAAGTGAAATGTGCATTTGAACTGCTGAAGAGAGAGATAGAGAATGCTACTGCTACTACCATTGACCAGGATATCCCTCTTGTGGTCGAAACGGATGCTTCTGACATAGCGATAGCAGCTACCCTGAATCAGAATGGGAGACCTGTTGTTTTCTTTTCAAGAACACTAAATCATAGTGAGAGGAAACATTCATCCGTCGAGAAAGAGGCATATGCCGTTGTGGAGGCTCTCCGAAAGTGGAAACATTATTTGCTTGGAAAACATTTCAAACTTGTGACTGACCAGAAGAGCGTTGCTTTTATGTACAATAACACTCAGAAAGAAAAGGTGAAAAATGACAAAATCCAGAGATGGAGAATTGAACTGTCATGCTACAGCTATACTATGATGTAGTATACAGACCTGGCAAAGAAAACCACGCAGCAGACGCCCTCTCGAGGGGGTACTGTTCTACTGCTAACTCGAACGCTGAAGCACTGCAAGATCTCCACAACACACTATCCCATCCTGGGGTTACGAGGATGATACATTTCGTCAAATCCAGGAACCTCCCTTATTCACTAGATGAAATGAAGAGAGTGTGTGCAAACTGTAGAATCTGCTGTGAACTAAAGCCTACCTTCTACAAATCGACTGACGCTAATCTTATCAAGGCCACTAAGTCTTTTGAACGCCTTAGCGTGGATTTTAAAGGGCCTTTGCCTTCTTCCTCGAGGAACAAGTACGTTCTGACAATGATTGATGAGTACTCCCGCTTCCCCTTTGCTTTTCCATGTGCTGATATGAGCGCCTCAACCATAATCAAATGCTTTTGCCAACTCTTCTCTGTGTTTGGAATGCCATCCTATGTGCACTCTGATAGGGGCGCTAACTTCATGTCCAGTGAGCTCAAGGATTTCCTTCACAACAAAGGTATAGCTACTAGTCGGACTACTCCGTACAACCCTAGAGCTAATGGGCAAGTGGAAAGATTGAACGGTACGCTCTGGAAGACAATAACGCTTGCGCTGAGGTCTCGTGGCCTAGAGACCCATCGGTGGGAGCGGGAGCACATTCTCACAGATTCACTTCATTCGCTAAGATCTCTTCTGTGTACCGCCACAAACGAAACTCCGCACGAGAGAATATTTTGCTATAACAGGAAATCCACAACTGGTATAACTCTTCCAAGCTGGTTAACTACTCCTGGTACTGTGCTCATGAGAAGAAACGTGAGGACTTCGAAGTATGACCCCTTAGTGGATGAGGTTGAAATGTTGGATTGCAATCCTCTGTATGCTCATGTCAGACTTCGTGATGGGGGGGAGACAACAGTGGCTCTGCGCCACCTCGCACCACCTGGAGACACGACTACACCACATACTGTTCCGAATGAAACGGCTCCTCCGCCGACAAATAATGACTTAAATGTGAATGACCAGACAAATCAGATAATGCTTGTCCCTGCACCAGCTGTTGTGCAGACCGATACGCAAAATCGTAGCTTGGATCTAACAGACTCTCTGAACACCCCAGATAGTAACCCTTCGACTTCACTCAGAGTAAGAAAACTCTGAGATTCAACCTGAAACACCTGATGAAAGTAGACCTAGTCCAAAATGCCGTTATTTTGTTCGGACCAGGGCTTATAACTTACGGAACAGAGAAGCTTGAACTTTACAAACAATCACCAAGACTATTTCTATGCCTACTTGATGCAATTTGTGACAATAATGTTTCATTGCATTTTTGTTCGCTAGTATTAATTGGTGGTCATTGTGTTTAATGATGTTCCCCATTTATCTGAGGGGGGAAGAATGTCGTGATGTTGCTATGTTTATGTGCTTTGTATTATTATCATCGCTCGTCATGTACTGTTTGCTTTATCTGTTTGTCTAACTGTCTGCTTTCTGTTTGTGTTACAGATCATGCATCTAATCATACTTCTGTTGAATGTTGAATAAAGCCAAGATAAGTGGCTAGAAACAGGCTTCACTTTCTGCATTTCAATTTATCCATATCAGATCTACATCTAGACTAGACCTTGCCAATATCTAGTCTTGATCTAAACTTTAGAGAGATCTGCATATTTATATAGATCTAGATCTAGCCTACTTTCAATAGGCCTGATACTAATAGGCCTATTCAGTCAAAGGGCCATGAAGTTAGGCTATAGCTTCCAGAGGCGGGACACAAATTTCCGAACAAACTACAGTGGATGACGGCATTGACTGATTGAGGGATTTGAAGCTACGATGACTACGTGACCGTGTGAATGAGCGTTTCCGTCTGACTATAATCCATTCATAAGATCTAAGGAGGTCTACGTGGAAATGTCACGCTGCGTCATCTGTTTTCTCCGGTCCCCTGTATATTGTCAAATATTGACTGCTTTGGTTAAGAGATCAAAAAGAAAATTGTGATTATCTTACCTCGATAATGTGTAGAGACGACCTTCACAACTGTGTAACAGGAAATGTAGGTCACGTGATGTAAGAAGGGCTACTCTAAAAAAAGAGACATCCAAACAAAAAACAGAGTGGTCTCCCTTATGAATTCGATAACGGGCTGAAACTGGGCTGCTTATAAGTTTTAGCAGGCTCACTGCTGCTGCTGCTCATGACTCTTATGGGTTGCATCTGTACGTTTTCCTATGTATGGCATTACTTAATCATTTTTACTGTTAAATTAAGGAAGACGTAATATTAAACAGTAAGAAAAAAAATGTGTAGAATTTGCAAAGGTAACAGTCAATAGGATTGTCGAAATACAGAGTCAGAGACGCTAAAGGGCCGGTCAAAATACATTTTGATATAACTTTTTGAAATGCTAGCAGCAAAACAATATACATGTATCATGTTTAATCATCATGCCTCCTCCCTTGTGAAAATAAAAGAGCATTGATAACTGCTAATTAGTAGCCTACCATTCAAAATGAGCTGATTTAGTAGTATGGACAGCATCATAATTTTCCTGTCTTCTTCTTAGAGGTTAGAAATATTAACATGGAAACAAATATTTCTCCAGGGTGCGATCCATGAAGTACATATACCTAGTCAGGGAGTGGGTGCCATCCACAGAGAACATACGCGTAGGCAGGGAGTGGGTCCTACCCATAAAGTACATACGCCTAGTCAGTGAGTGGGTGCCATCCAAAAAGTACATACACGTAGGCAGGGAGTGGGTGCCATCCATAACGTACATACACTTAGACAGGGAGTGGATGTTTTCCATAACCCACATACGGCTGGGCAGGAAGTGGGTGTCATCCATAAAGTACATACGCTTAGGCAGGGAGTGAGTGTCATCCATAACGTACATACACTTAGGCAGGGAGTGCGGGTGTCATCCATAACGTACATACGCCTGGGCAGGGAGTGGGTGTCATCCATAAAGTACATACGCTTAGGCAGGGAGGGTATGTCATCCATAACGTACATACACCTAGGCAGGGAGTGCGGGTGTCATCCATAACGTACATACGCTTAGGCAAGGAGTGGGTGTCATCCGTAACGTACATACACTTAGACAGGGAGTGGATGTTTTCCATAACGTGCCTACATACGCCTGAGCAGGGAATGGGTGTCATCCATAAAGTACATACGCTTAGGCAGGGAGTGGGTGTCATCCATAACGTACATACACTTAGACAGGGAGTGCGGGTGTCATCCATAACGTACATACACGTAGGCAAGGAGTGGGTGTTATCCGTACCGTGTATACACTTAGGCAGGGAGTGGGTGTCATCCATAACACACATAACCTTAGGCAGGGGAGTGGGTGTTATCTATAAAGTACATACGCTTAGGCAGGGGAGGGGTGCCCCCATGGTATGAAAAGCGTACATGGGAGGCTCGGGGTGTGCTTCATCCCCACTTCCCCTTGTACGAGTGCACAACCACTAGAATGGTGGATGTCCACGAAATGCAAGTGGTATTTTGCTTGGTCCAATTGACTGTTTCATCACCTAGATTCGATTTTTTATATAATCCAGCACATTAAAAAAAAAGTAAATAGAATCAAAATTTTAAATTCATATTTACTAAAACTGAAAGTGCATGCACGCTTCCCAGAAAATGCCATCATACCCGAGACTTCATACTTTATGGATCACTTATTGTGTCCATCAATAACATTAAAATAATATGCTTTTCCGTCCCTGAAAAACTGTCTCTATTGGCACAATTTTCTTTTGTCTGAAATCCAGTGAAATATTATTTTGGAAACAAAAAGACAATAATGATTTGCTGCGAATGTGAGTGTAAACCAGACTAATTGTACAGGGAAAAAGAGGGGCGTGGGTTTGATGCCATGCAACAACAGCACAAACTTATTGTCAAGACAATGCCGAACTATTTCCAGGTTGATAGTTTTTCAAGAAATCTCGGCGGAATCGCATGGCCTACTTTGTTTGAATGCTTGAAACAATCCATCACCTGACTCCATTTCACGCAGCTAGGACCTACTTTGCTCCCCATGCGCGAAAAGTCACAGTGATAACCTACTTCAGAAATAGGAAAGTACAAAAAATAAATAAGAATTTATTCAGGAATTCAGGAATCCTACAGTTTGAGACTTCCTCTTGCTGGCCGAATCCTCTGCCAACTACATTGTAAATTGCTGTGCAGCCTTTAAAACAAAATTGTACGGTAATGTAATCAAACTTAACACAGATTACCTCACATTCCTCCTTCGATTTCTCTTCAACCTTTTCATCCAATTTTTTTTTAACTAGCTTAGACAGTGACTTTGGTGACGTGTCCGCAGTAGTCTATACCCTATAACTGTAGCTACAGATGTGGTATTCCAACGACCTGTAGTGTGATGCGAAGGAACTTTCAATCCGATAATGATGGTTCATTTTATTTACAGAAACAACGAGCAAGTGAGCACTGTCGGGTGTCAGACTTAGATGGGGACCACAGGTAGTAACTTTTTAGTACTTTGTAGAACTTTGTAACTCTTTGTTATTTAGACTGGCTACTATCTATTGCTGTCTGTGACCATGACAATGTGCCAGTGCGGGTAGATCGCGCCGAGCTATGACCCATGGCGTTCCAAAGAAAAAAGCAAAGCAAAAGACAACAGCCTCAACAAAACACACCTATACGCACACACAAAAGCACACATTATTTTGTCACTGCTTTATTCTTTGCTTAGATTCAATTTCCACTATTACTGTATTTGATTACCAAAGTAAAGTACGTGTTAGTCGAACAAACTTACAGTACAGACAGAACTGCTAAACAGTAAATTTGAAGTAGATTGGCATATACCGTGTTTTTTTTTCCCGTAATATAGCACCCAGGCACCGATTGCAATTGTCTCATCTCCGTTAGGCCTTTACAATAAGTCTTTTCAAATGATCCATGACTTTCTGCGGATATTCATTTGAGGATATGGTGATCTCACGGTTACCTTTTACGCACAAGTATATTTTAAATCAAAATTCCTGTTTGTACACAAATCATCCGACATTTAAGATTCTGAGAAAAAGAGAAGAATGCGGCTGGAGTGACGAAATTCATGTAGTGCATGTTGCAATGTTGCCGGTGAAGTAATTACGGTAGTACGCAAAAATATGTAGGCGGCAGCTAGGCCTGTCCCGTCGACTTGCACCCACAATCCTTGCCCATTTTAATAAATTATGAACATCCATGATCGCAAAGCCTAATTCAGTGGAAAGGTATTGGGCGAAAAAAAATAAAAAAATACGATAGGGGCCATTTTATTGTTGAGTGAAGAAGACATGCAATATTTTCAAAATATTCGTTTTCGATATTATATGAGAAAGTAATTTTGCTTAGCTAGGCATGCAGTGTTTCTAATGACTTCATTGAAATGATGTCAGAGGTCGGGGGAGTGGTTTGTGCCAGTCTGACTTTATTTAAACCTAGTGAGCCCCAAGACCCACTATACCAAGACGGTGCAATCGATCGTTAGATACAAAGGTGAAGAGTTCCGCCGCGTGCGTTGTCTGCTAGACTGACCCAGCGCGTATGGTGTGCCCCGTCATGGCTCGCTTAGCAAAGATTTAATGGTGGCATGAAGTAAACAGTGATATTTTATTTATGTCCCATTGGATGAGATGAGATTAATAGACTACCAAGAACTGTACAATAGAGCATCTATTCAAAGAATTAATTTAATGATTAAAGCAAATAAATGAGTATAAACTGCAAACTTTGAATGGAGTTCCTACATACATAAAACCAAAAGGGAGCTGTACCGGTACATCTTCTAATCTTATGAAAAAGTGTAGAGATAACCAGGGTAGCAGAAAAAGGGTAAAAGGGTAATGAAGTAGAAATAACGACCAGATGAGCGATTTAAAAAATCAACAAAAACTCAACAAAATCCAGCCGCAGTATTCTGATGATAATGAACGTTGAAAAAGTGTTACTCATGTTGCAGTTTCTTCAGTTTTCCAACCTTCTTCCCTGAAATTTTCTGTTTTGGGGCACTATTTCTGATTGAATTCCTATTGCTTGAGGATTAATAAGGAAAAAGGAAAGATCCGAAAGAAAGAAAGAAACAACAACAACAAAACACTTCCTTTAAAAGAAATTCGGGATGATCAAGTGGAAAAGTTCATTCACATAATTATTGATTGTACATATGGGATTCCTTAGCTTTGAGAAAGTTTATCAGTATATTTGATCGATGGCATTTTACGGCTTCCTCAAACAAACAAAAAGACGATGCCGTTATACCGAATGTTGAATTAGCAATTAGAGTTTTACGCCCCTCCCTCTTCGCAAACACAAACATACAGCTGATGATCTCCATAGCACACATGCACTAGTCCAAACACAAACATACAGCTGATGATCTCCATAGCACACATGCACTAGTCCAAACACAAAAATATTGCACCGTCTTGGTATAGTGGGTCTTGGGTGAGCCTATCGGTTGGCTGCGCAATTGTTCAAGTTGTATAGCGAACCCACAAGGGGCGAAGGGCTCCAGCTCGATTCCAGCCCCATTTCAATTTTTGTTATATTTAATTTCTCTGAATACCCGGTAATGATCTCTTTTCGACTTGAGATTAAATTTGAGTTTCAGACAGGTTTTGCCCGTTGACAAGCATTTTTCCATTCGCCATCTAGGAAAGGGATAGTCCGTGTCCGCATTTTTGACGCAAACCGGAATAATACATGAGTCAGTGACACCGACAGTGACAGCGGGTGATACAGGAGTGACCCGACACTCTCTGGTGACGACCCGCCTTTATAGATATGCCAGGTTGCGCTTTGAATTTATTCTTGGTCAAAATAAATTATAATGAGTCGCCAATGATTTTTAACGAATATCAGAAGCAGAAGTCATTTACTCAGCTGTGTTCTCATTTCCTGATACCAAGCCAACAAATCTATTATGACCAATTGTAAAATAGTGTATTTTCAATCCTCTGCTCACGTTAGGAGCCATCCCTAAAAAGTATGTGCGCTTGGAAGGGAACGGAGGGTGCGTCTTGTGCATGAAAACATTTTCAATTATTTTCATTTCCGGCAATCGGTTAAAACGCTTGATTTTATTCTTTTGTTCTTCAACACAAAATAAGTTGCATGACTATTTAAAAAATCGAGTACAGGCTACATACGTTGCTAAATGAAACAGTCAAATAGTTCATGAAAAATGCCACAAATGTTTAGAACATGCAGGGCCTTATAAATCACAAACATTCACTGTTCTAATGGCCAAATGCTCGCGCAAGAATGGAATGAAGGGTTGACGCCAAATGTATGAAAAGCCTAGATGAGAGGGTGGGGTAAAAAATCACTAAATCGAGCTCACAAACTCCATGGGTGGCCACTATAGGTCATGTCTTGCACAGATGAGGTGGAACTATTATACTGATATAATCTCCATCCAGCATACCAACAGGAAAAAAACAACAAAAAAACTCTCAGGGGGTTTGGTCAGCCAGAGATTAGAATTCAGGTAGATAGAGTTCATATTGTATTGTATTGAAAGGAACACTTTAGTATTTATGAATTACACTTTACAGGTAGGTGGGAAGAATGCGCCTCTTTCATCACCGAGAGTAAACGACCTCTTACCTTATTTCTAATAGACGAAGTTTGCAGATGGCTGCTTCAGAAAGATTTTTAAATTAGAAAAGCTTATTAAACAGCAGCAACAACAACAACAATAACAATTAAAACTGCTACTAATAATAAAAGAATTTCTTATCACGCTCATTTATCAAATTTTGTTTGAGCAACTAATATTAGGCCACAAATAGAATTCTTGAGTGAGAAGGAGAGACACTTGAGGTGTGTATTTTAAGTCTTCTCTTGCAGTGATGTGTGAATGCATAAACTTATAGATCAACACCGAACATTTAAGAGAAAAATACAAAGAGAAGAGAAATAGGCTAAGCCTAATGTTTTTAATGAGTGAGAGCTTTAAGAAAAAGGAAAGGTGGAGGGAATGGGAGCTGAACTTGAGAGTTCCACTTTTCATGTGAGCACTATTGTGCAGCTGGTGGAACATACATGTAGTATCAAACTCAGGTAATCACGACAGGTTGCCACATAATACTCCTCCACTTTATTGTGTCTGTGTACTTGTAAATAAAGTCGTTGATCAGTGCACTTTGTCTTGTCCAGCTGACCATCTGTCCCCGAACTGCTCAAATAAAAATTGATAAAAAGAAGAATTATAGGTTGAGAGACACTACATATGACATACTGGTTACGAATATTATTAACACCCCAATATAGACATCAGCAATATGCAACCCCCTCTCTTTCTTAACAAAAAACAACAACAAAAGAATAATAATATTAAATTTACTCATAAAGGCTATGTGAGCCAACTTAAGCTTGTCAGTTGAGATCAAACTTATGATTTGACAAAAATGACATACATATGACAAAACCTCACCTTCACTATAATACACGTCTACAGAGAACTTGTTCTTTTGGAAAATAATAATAACAACGATACAACCGTAATGACAAAATTTTAAGGGACGGGTTTTTTTAGAACCTCACGGGGATACATGAATATGCATACTGAGGCTACATACTGAAACATTTATACATTCAATAATTATCTATCATATATCGTGCCCTGTCATTGGTGAAGATAAACTAAAAGAAAAAGAAAAAAAAACTATTCCTTCTTCTTCTTCTTCTTCTTCTTTTATAGTTGGTTCGTCTATAAGACGATTCCCCAACTGCACTATAGTATATGCGACTCAACGTCGCTCCTCTGAGGCTAAAAGCAGGGTAAAATCTTACATAGATGTTAAGACCATTTAAAAATATATTAGTTGTATAAAGTCTTTTGTATATATAACTCTGGTATAAATATCTCTTGGTTTCCAGATTGTGCACAGAAATACAACCCGCACTTTAGTTACAATGGTAGCTGCAACGGATAATAATGTTCTTAAATTCATTGTCGAAAGTCGTTGCAGACGATAGTGTTTGGACTTCTGCCGGGAGGTTGTTCCACATCCTGATGACATTAGGGTAAAAAGAATAAAGATGGCTGTTAACCCGTGAGCTTGGGATGTTATATTTTATATTATTCCTTCTGTTGCCTCTGGTATTAATGGTGAGGTGGTTCAGTGGGATATGGATATTTCCTTCCCTGCCTTTATAAAATATTTTTACTTTGTTTTTTGCTCTCCTCTCTTCTAATGGTGTCCACTCGAGGTCTCTCATCATTTTATTTACACTACTACTTCTAGTATAGTCATTTGTCACAAAGCGGGCAGCTCTCCTCTGGACCCTTGCCAGTTGGTCTATGTTTATTCGACAGTGGGGGTCCCAGACACTGCAGCCATACTCTAGGGAGGGCCTCACAAAGGTGTTATAGCATTTTTCTTTTACTTTCCTATCGCAGTTAGAGATGTTCCTTTTTAGAAATGCTAGTATACCGTTTGCTTTGTTACATGTGTTATTAATGTGTTGGTTCCATGTAAGTTTCCATCGTGAAACACAATTAAATTCAGCACTGGCAAAGATTATCATTTAAAAGAAAACAAAAAATAAAGGCAAGAAAAGTATTGGACGTTTTTCGATTTCGCTCCATAACGAAGAGTGGCGGCCCAAAGCAAACAGCGACGGTACGGTGCGGAGAACGCTAATCTTTATTTGACTTGCGATGCGTAGTAGGACCCGGCAGCATTACAAAGCAGATTTTTCTCCCTAGGTACTAAAGCGAAGCCGCCACCTAGATCGGAACCCGGACCTGATCGAGCTTCACAGTGTGTAGAAGGACAACGAAACAGCATGAAAGTTGTCACAACCAAAGTGAGTAGCATTTCTTTCTTTCATTTTTGAGTCTGTCGCTGAATAGGATTAGACCTGGACTTCAGTTCCTTTTTCGCGATACTGGATAACTGGAATTAGAATTCTGATTCAGACGATAGACGATCTCCCTTGAAAACACGCGGCGATTGTTACCTTTTCCGTGTGAAATTATTAGTATTAGCCTACCTCAGCCTTGTCCAGAACGTTAATTTGGAAGGAACGAGACTAAAGTATGTAAAGTGCTTTGGTGGGGACAGTTTTTCTTGGTTTTTGTTGCCCCAGTGACTTGTTCTTGGAGTTGGATTCTTGCGGACAATTTAACGCGGGAAAGGTAGATCTAACAATCGCCCGCGCCTTAGGCTTAGCTAGATCTAGTCTAGCACAATATTATTTAGATGTAGATCTAGATCTAGATATCTAGAGTCTAGTCTAAACAAAATTTTGGCGAATAAACACGTTTTACTGCCTTCAGAGGATCTAGAATCTAGATCTAGATCTAGATCGAGCTCCACTGTCTAGACTACCTAGATCTAGAAATCTAGAATCTAGATCTAGTCTAGATCTAGTTGTATTGTCATATCATGTTGAGAAATGCAAACTGTAGATCTAGATCTAGATTTAGTAGCCTAGTAGTAGTACTAGATCTAGTAGAATTGACAGTATGTGCCAAGCCCAAGCCACTACTCGCTCACTTCAAAGTTCTACTTCAAGTAGAGGAATTGCACCAGATTGAACATGTGAAATTAAGTGATTCAGACATAGGCAGGGCCCATCACTGTGAGCAAAAAAAAAAAAATCACTCAAATTTACCATCATTTAAAGATAACATTTTAAAGCCTGGCTGAAACTTGAACAGACAGTCTATATGTCAGTACAAAAAAAAAGTGGATAAAATTAGTAGACACTTAAGGAAATGGATTTTATTATTTTTGAAACTGTCATTCAGGTTGTAGTTCAGCAAAAAAAGGGTCAAAATAGCAGCACAAAGAAATGCTTCCCCTAGATCTACTTTTTTTTTTTTTAAATAATGAGCATGAGACATTGTTCAGGTGTCTGTACTCTGCCATTACCAACATCAGAGAGTTCATGTTTTCTTGGAGTAGACTGGTGTCATCTTTCGGGAAGACTTATGAACGCGCCAGATTTTTAAAATTTTTTTTTACAATAATGAAATATTCCAAGTGTGTGTGTGGGGGGGAGGTATACAAATCACCTTAAGGACATGACCTAATAAATTTAAGTTGCTGGGGGAATGTTTTTTTAAGTAATTAATGCATGGCTGGGCAATCAGTGGCTGAGTACATTGAAAGCTAAGATGTAATACTGACATGAGACAGAATCAGAAGTCATTCCACAAAGATGTGACTATAGGAGCTGCCATGTAGATGTGCTAGTCAGTGTTCTATTGGGATGTAAGGTTAACGCACAGCTCAGCAATTAACCGCTGAGTAGGGTTACATTAATTAAAAATAAAAAGATTCCATACTGGCCTGAGATGCATGGGAAGTCTTTCCAGATCTTTCATTACATCATAGATTTTAGCACAAATAAGATCAGTGCTATAAAACAGGAAAGTTAAAATCTCACTTGATGGTAACAGATTGGAATTTTCCTTGATAGTTATGAAAATTTTGGTGGAACTGATCTAATCTAGAACATTCAGGGAAGATTAATTTTTTAAATGAAATCTGATGCTAATATTAATTATTTTTATTATTACCAGTGACAATTGTAATGAGTCATCAATTTTAAAAGATGGAGTGTCAAAGTTAAAAATGTGAAATATCAACTCTTGGAGTAGGGTAGGTAGCAGGCGTCTAATAAAAAGAATTTTATAATAAGATTAAGGTGTTAGATGGGCCTGGCAAGTTTGCTTAACTCTACTGAAATGCAGATTTCACAGTAACTCAAGCCTTGATCTCTTTTCTGCAAGAAAAAATACAGCGGCAGCAAAATCGGAACAATTCACACGTTTCATGAAAAGATTAAAAGTTTAGACTAGAGTAAAAAGCTGTTCACATGCCATAAATTGTATGGCTTTGAGACTTAAATTAAGAAAGGGAACATATTTTGCAGCTTTTTTTGTCTTACTTGAAATCTGGGTCCGAGCTGCATGCAGGGCTGCCACTCTTCCGCGGAAACGCAGAAATTCGCGGTGGAAGAGATCAGCGGTGATTTTCTGATGTCCAGGTGATTTTCCGATATCCCGTTTTTTTTGTTGTTTTTTTCTGCACTCCGCTGTGATTTTCAGGGTCGCGCGTATCCGATGCTCTGGTCCAATGTTCCTTTTTTTTTGTTTTGGCCCGTGATCAGACTGGAGAAGGGTCGGGGAAAATTGCCTACCAATGCAATACCTCAGCCTATTAAATCACGCCTCAACACACACAGTGTAATTTAAGTGGGCACCCTGGGCGTTGCAAAAGTGAGAAAAGGGGATCGGGTGGGAGGAGGAGGCAGTGAAACAGTCACAAATACAATAAGTAACATTATGCTGTAAGCTGTAAGTATTTTGTTGTGTATTTCTGTGTGCAGGTGTAATGTATGGCCCATTATATCAAATTTACGCGCAGAATATGGTCAATCATTTAAAATTTATGCTTCGCATTGGCGCCGCGCATAGATTTCAGATGTTTTTTTCTCAGTTGAGTGGCAGTCCTGGCATGAACTTGATTATGTTACCCAATGTGTTGCTGGAGATTTCAGTATTCAGTTTCTTTATTCTTCACTTCAGCTCTGAAAAGTGAAGAAATTGCAGTGTTTGTATGCGTCTATCCTGAATAGAGGGAAGGAACCATTAGGGCATAGTTGTAAGTCAGTTCCACAGGGCTCAGGCTTCCACAACTTTTTACAAAAGAATGCAGATTTTTCACATTTCATTCATTCTTGGCTCAAAGCATGTCTGACAGTATTCTGGAACATGTGCTGACAGTTGCAACAGGAATAAAAGACCACTTGCAGATACTGGCTAAAAAAAGGGGGCTGGGCCGAAGGTTATAATTTGTCATTTTTGAGATGTCACTGTCGTATTATGTGCAAGTTTCAAGCCTTGATTGAACATACATGTATGTAGTTGTTATTAGTTCTTGATGGAAAATTTGATTTTGGGTGAGTTTGCTTTACTAATTGTGCCTTCTTCTGGGAGTTTAACAAAAACAAAACAAAAATCTAGTTTGTAAAATGCGAAAATTGAATTGATCCAATAAACAACAAAGTGATTTAAAGTGACAACATAAAATTGTTGAGTGCAAACACACGGTGCCAGGGGAACGTTTCTGGTAATGGGACAGGTTGAATCAATAGCTCATTAGGCATCAGCCTGTAATGGTGGCCAGCTCTCTTATTGATTTTCAACGTCAATAGTAGTTGAGGTTTATTGCAGGCTGTTGAGTAGAGGTTAAATCTTGATTGGCCATCAGTGTTTGTTTTTTTTCTGCTGGGCCACAGGTTCTGGTAACTGAATCATGGCTACAGAGCATTGCATGGCGTTGCATAGGGCTAAAGATGTGCATTTGATAAAATTTGACGTTTGTAATAATAAATGGATACAACCCATTGAATCAGATAGACAACAAAATCTACTGTTTAAACCCTAGCAGGTTCCAAATTGCACTGGGCTTAAATGCATTCCAGCATTTTGACTGCACATTTTTCAACTTGCTTTGTTGGTCTGTCCATCCCTCTCTCTTTAAATCTGCAGTGAATTTTCTGATATTGTATTTGTGCTTGATCTTAAATGGGCTTTAACTGTAGAGTACTCTGGTAAAATATTGGGCTGAAACCGAGGCGAGCATTATATCCTAGGCTGAAACTAAACCAAGCACTCTTTATTATATCAGTGACAGAATATCATCCTGTTCTTTGAAGTTTAGCAATTAAAAAAAATACTAAAATAGATAAAACTGCTAGCATCATTTGAATTTGATCAGCAAGTTTTGCATCTTCATCCTGTTACTGCCTGTTGCCTTTTAGTAGCCAATTGAACAAGCTGATTTCTCCATTCCATGCAGCCAGAGCTGAGATCAGATTTTTCCATAATTAACCTATCTAAACAGAAGTTGTTGAGTTGCCAGGTGAGTGCAGGCTCCAAATACCAAATTTATAACCACTTGCAATCGTAAATCCCTAAACTTAATGTAAATTGATGCACCATTTCCTCCCTGACAGCAGTAGAATTAACTACACACTGCACAGTAGTCAGCCAAAAAAAGACTTTCACTTTCCTAAAACATCATTCTTTATACAGGTATTTATAGCTCTGTATAATGAATGTTTGAGGGTGTGGGGGTTATTAATATTATGGACTTCTTCCTGGTCCTCCAGTGGCCAGCTTAACACTGTATGATCAGTCTTGCATGCTTTAGTTTTATCCATCACTGCTTTTTCATTATATTGCAGAAGATATGGGTATTTGGTGTGAATCCATGAAGCTGGATTAGCATCCACATAATATCGAATGCAATGTGCGGCAAAGGAACGGTTATGAAAGGAATGATTTGACTGACTTATTTGCATATGATGTACCAGGGATGCGGAGTCGGTCTGAAAATTTTCCGACTCCGACTCCAGCCTTTTGAAAATGACCGACTCCGACTCCAGCCTTTTCTGAAATGACCGACTCCGACTCCGGCCTCTTTCTCTAACCGAACAACTTGGCTTTGTGTGAAACTCTAACAGTGATTGAACATGATTGTTTTAAAAGTGGAACTTTGATTCCCTTATAAAGTACATGTACACCTCATTGCAGCCGCAAAACATAATAATTTGATAAAATAAACAAACTGGTCCATATTTTTAAAAATACATGTATTTTAAACAAAAACTCTGCAAAAATCTAATGTTGGCCGGAGTCGGAGAAAATATTTCCGACTCCGACTCCAGCTAAAAAGCTTCCGACTCCACATCCCTGTGATGTACTGATGTAGTAATGAGTTATATTTCACATTTTACAGAGAGCCACAAGTCTCAGGGCATAGTACTGTATTAGTAATTTCTATATTAATAAAAGTGAAACCTTACAATTGCAGCGCGCCTTTCGCTACTCCTCCGTTAATGCTGATTTGGTGGCCCTTAGATTTTATACAGCACTTAGTATAGACCGTGGTCGTGTCCCCGGCACAGAAAATACAAAAATAATTAATAACTCGCAGAACGTTGGTATTAGTTTCTAGGTTGCGACACATTGGCGTTCGGTCTATTTTTTTGGCAAATTAATGTAACCAAGATTGGTTCCAGTGTCTGCATCACACTCACAAAACAACTTCCGGTTAGGACTGGTTTGAATGATGAGATTGAGTTCTAAGACTATCAAGTATGAAACTTTGTGTGTTCTCAATGTGCCTAGACTAGGAAAAAGAATGGGTCTGGAATTGGGAGATTGGCGCTGCAGGGCCAAAATTACAGGTTTGTGTTCTCAATATAAATTTTTATAATATTTCTTTTCCATTAATTAATAATACATGACGTTATCACTTCCTGCGATGTGCAAACTAACCCGTGCGCAAATCATAGCCATTTGACGGATGCTGGCGGGACGCGCAGGACGTCAACGCGCAAAGGGAGAGCAGTAAAACGTATCTAAAAACAAACAAACAAACAAAAATAAAATAAAGCTAAAGGAACAGGCAAAATGAAGCAGGTCCATAATAATCACCCAGAACTGAAACTAATAAATCGATCTATCCCGGGCAGGGCCGGGAACTCAGCTAGTATGTAATAAATCTATTGGGCATAAACTTTTCATTTGCATTATTATGATTTGCTTTACAAAGTATGTCAATTTTTCCCATGTTTTCCATCCATCCACAGTCCGAATTTGACCAGCTGATTGCTACTGAAAAGAATCTGGTGGTGGTTGACTTTTATGCCACTTGGTGTGGTCCTTGCAAAGCCATTGCACCCCATCTACTAGTAAGCCATAAATTGTCTCAGAAATTAATTGTAAAGTTGCCGTATTATGCCTTACTTAAATTCATTCTTTTTTTTTATTTTCTTTTTTTTTTTTAAAACATGGTTCCTAGTACTTTTCATTTGTGTATAATGTTATATTCATGAATTGATGTTTGAGAGTGTCTTTACTGAATGAGATACAACGGGAAACGGTTAAACCGAAAACAGCAGTAAACTGAAGGAAAATAGGAACCCCTTTTTTTTCCCTCTTTATCTTTGTTAAGAAACTAGCACTAAACCTCTTGTTAAACCAAAAAGAAAATTTGCTAGATTGAGTAGCTAGTCCACTGTGATTGGCCATAGGCCGAGTTTAGTTTCTCTTGAAACCGGCGTTTTTAAAGCCTCCTATCACTAAGCCGAAACTCTTTCCAAACCGAAAACAAACCCATGAGCCCGACGATTTCGGTTCAACTGTTGTATACCGTATTATCTACTTTGCAATTTTCCATATCACATGTATATATCGACATCTCAAAAGCTTAATTTTCTGCATAAATTTTGCCTCCCATTCTCCCTATTTTAAATGTATCTTTAAAAATAAGTTGATTGTTTTGATAAAAACAACTGAGGCACTCCAGATCTGATATGGAAAGATAGTTTCGTGTAAAATGCTAATTTGTTATAGGTCATCTAAAATATCTTTAAGGAGATCGCTCATAAGGTAGTGACCTTTGAAAAATCAATACAAAGGACCCAATTTTTTCAGTAGAGGACAAAAATGTTTTACTTCAAATGTTATTGTATTAAAATAAATCAGAAATATATTTTTTAATAGTACTAAACATTTGAAATGTTCTACTCACCGTTATTTGTGTTAATCTATAGATAAAAAATAAGGTTACAGAATTAGAATATTTGGCCAATACACTGGCATGGCTTCTCGATTGGCCAGTGATATTCCTGATACCATACCCTTTTTATTTTATTCATTGCACTCATTTTTTCTTTCTTTCTTTCTTTAACATTTCTTGAACTGTAGTCAATTCTTTTCAATTTCAGAAATGGTCAGAAGAGTTTGATGATGTCACATTTGTCAAGATAGATGTAGATGAAAACGATGTAAGTAATGCTGGAAATGTTTCTCAGCTTTAAACACTGATTTGAGTAACTATCTCAGTTTGCCTGTTGGGAGCGAAACGGTTGTCTTAATCCTTTCATGTTTCTATTCTGGCTACCTGTGAAGGGCTCTAATGGCCGACTTCCTGGCTACATGCCCCCCCCCCCCCCTGATTTGTTTACATTTTTCAGCCCTATGGCCGCTGCTGCTGCATGCCTTCACTAAATTGGAAATTGTAGCCCCATGTTGCATCTATGATAATGAATTTTGGCATACTTATTGAGAAATTAATGAACTAAAAGATGAACCTACCTACATCGGAGTGCCGAAATCTGCTTGTTGGTTTTGTGAACGTGAAATGCTGAACGGGGATGTGTGACACTACCTCTGAGACAGACGGACAATACACATATTGAACACAATCACATCCCATCCCATTTGTTATCCAAGCATACAGCACTACCCACATAAAAGCACCATGCTAGTACATGCATGTACTGTGTACTACAAGTGTGTGCTGACCAATACATGATGTAGGCTTAGGGGGAGGAACAGACCTGTTGGATAACCATGTGTTATACAGTAACACTACATTACTGTAGACCTAACCCAGGCTTTATGGTTCAAACTGGGTCAGTGGGCTTCTGAAGATTACCTGGTGATATCATTTACTATTTATAGCTATTCATGCACTGTTCTTCCTCTCAAAATTGTATACAAAACGGGGGTTCACTGGCCGGCCGGGTTGAACACATGGCGGCATTACAGACAAAGCCGGATTGGCCAGGTTGAACAAATTGCGGACCATATTTAAAGGCCAGGTTAAACAGAAAAGGTTTAATATACCATATTTGAAAAAAAGTGGAGTTACAGCCTTTTGCTGTAGTGTGAGCACACAACATATTGACACTGCTGGGGAACTTTTTTGCAGTTGCTGGTGAAATCATCATTAAATTTTTTTAATTTTGGCTGATGTTGAAGATCTAATGATTTATCTATCTCTAGATTAATTGAAGCAATTAAGAATATTTAGCAGTGAAAATTTGTTAATTGATTTGCCTCTTGTGTCTTCACATTATGTAGTGTAAAATGTGTCTCGACACTAACAATAACCAAGTTTAGATTTCAAGAAGCCATTTTGTCTGTCATTGGAAGTAATGAAATAATTAATAAGAGAGATGGAAGAATTTGTGACCATGTTCACTTTTTCCACCAGAAGGCTAGGATAGTGATGGAAATCACCTAGATGCATATGTGAGTGTGCATGAGAAAACCCACAATATGTCGAAAGAGCTGATTTTGAGAAAAACGGCTTTGAAGTGAAAATATCGGTTCGACACAAACTTCCAACTTGGCTGTGGTTTAGGGGACCGTGGCATGTTACAGGGTAAACTGTAGACGAGCAGTGAACACTACTCACTATGATCTCTATAAAGGCTTTGTAATTAGGCTACGGTCTCCTAACAAGATCCAAAAACTTCCGACTTGGCTGTTGTTTAGGGGACCGTGGCATGTTACAGGGTAAACTGTAGATGAGCAGTGAACACTACTCACTATGATCTCTATACCGGCTTAGTTATTAGACTACGGTCTCCTAACAGCAATCACTCCAATATCAATGGGTCAATTAACTATTGCCACTTTTAGGATTAAATGCCGTTTTCTCAAAATCTTGTTTTAGGGGGGTCACTGACTTCAATTTATCAGGAATGTCTTGACTTTTATTATATGTACAGAACTCAAAATGTCATGTTTTCGACATATTGTGGGTTTTCTCATGCACACTCACATATATGTCATTCTGACAGCATGATGCAGAATATTGATGGAACTGCATAACACACTGGTCATCACCTAATTATAAATTGATCATCAAAATCATATCTTTATCCATCATTACAGTGAAATCACAAATAACTTTTTTGGAATAAAGAATGAATGCCCAAACTTGCAGAAAATGCCTATCATCCAAAACTGACCAATTTTTAGTTTTCAAGGTGCCATGTTTGCTTGCAAAATGTCCACTACTGGTGTATGTTTCTGTTTTGGTTTTCATATTTCATATAAAGTTATATGTAGACCCATCACCATTAGTTGTGATTAGTCCAAGGTTGCAGTGAATGAAAAACATGTGTGGCTGTTTCCCAGGAGATAGAAATACGTATGCAGTTACGATAGGAATGTCATGGATTAAAAGACAGAGAATGCAACTAGTAACAAAACACTTAAAACTGAAGGCTGTTGTTATAAGTATTTACTCACATTTAAGCATTTTATGGTAGGGGTGTATACGTACACATACCTATCCCTAACTCCGTCCTCATACTACTATTTCCTGTTGCACCCACTGGTGCTTAGGGCAGCAACAAAGGATCTCCAGCCCTGTCTGTCCTGGGCCATCTTTGTGAGAGTTCCCCATGAGTGATTGAAGGATTTCATCTCTGCCTCGATTGTTCTCCGCCAGGTTGCCTTGGGTCTGCCTCGCTTGCGCCGTCCCTCCGGTGTCCACTGAAGTGCTGTTTTGGTTATAGAATTTGCTTCCTTTCGCAGCACGTGTCCAAGCCATCTCCATCGTCTCTTCGTGATGATGTTGGCTATTTCTTCTTGCTTGCATCGCCTTAGTAGTTCCTGATTAGAAATCTTGTTTGGCCAAAAGATGCGGAGAATCCTACGAAGACATGTGGTGTGGAAGGAAGACAACTTGGCGAGGTCACCTTCTGTCATTCGCCAACACTCTGATCCATACAGGAGTGTGGATAGGACACAGCTTTGGTACAGTCTGATCTTGGTGTTGATGCCGTATTGTGTCGATTTCCAGATGTTGCTCATACTTTGAAAGACAGCCCTTGCATTTCCCAGCCTACTTTGGATGTCCTCCTTTGTGCCACCCTCTGGTCTGATAATGCTACCAAGGTATTTAAATTTGTCCGTCGTGGTGAGGTTCTTGTCATCTACTTGCACTGGTGCTGGAGTGTCTACATTTAGGGTCATAATCTCTGTCTTCTTCTGGCTAATCCGAAGGCCTACTTTGCATCCAAAATTATGTAGTCTCTGCGTCTTATCTTGCATGTGTTGGTGACTATGTGACAATAGCGCAAGGTCATCCGCAAAGTCCAAATCCTCTAGGTTGTCGAAGAGTGTCCATCTGATGCCTCTTGGTGCATCCTCTGTAGTTTTCCGCATAATCCAGTCGATTACGAGGTTAAACAAAATTGTTGACATCACACATCCTTGCCGTACACCAGTTTTCACTTCAAAGGATGCATCACTGTTTCCGACACTGCAACTGAAGTTCTTGTAAAAGCTTTTGATGGGTTCAACAAGCTTGCTGGGAATCCCATAGTGCCGAAGAATGCGCCATATACTCTCTCTGTGGATGCTGTCGAAGGCCTTTTCGAAGTCAACGAAGTTCACATAGAGCTGCCTTTGCCATTCTGAACACTGTTCTATGATGTTTCGGAGTGTGAAGATCTGGTCAATGCATCCTTTCCCCTTTCGGAATCCGGCCTGTTCCTTTCTCAGTGTCTTGTCCACAGCATCTGACATACGTTGCACAATGATCTTGGCAAGGATTTTGCTGGGTATAGAAAGGAGAGTGATACCACGCCAGTTGTTGCAATCGCTGAGTGCTCCTTTCTTGGGTATTTTCACTATTCTGCCTTCATTCCAGCTCTTTGGTACTGCTTCTGCTTCCCAGATAGCTGTGAACAGTGGCTGAAGGATGGTGGCTGACTGATCCGGATCTGCTTTGAACAGTTCTGCAGTCAAGTTGTCTTTTCCTGGGGCTTTGCTGTTTTTTAGGCTCTTTATTGCTGCCACTATCTCTTCTTTCTTTGGTGGATCTATGTTGATGTCAAGGTCTTGAGCAGCATCTTGTATTATTATTCTATCTTCAGGTGGTGGCCGGTTTAGTAATTCCTGAAAGTGCTCTGTCCAGCGTGTATCCTGTTCTCGTTCTGTAGTCAGTAGTTTCCCATTCTTGTCTTTGATTGGAACACTTGGTCTTCCACCGTACTTGCCACAAATGCGCTTAGTGATCTTGTGGAGCTTACCCTGTTCTCCTCTTGCTGCTGCCTCCTCCGCATCTGCCGCTAGCTGTTCCATGGCTTCTCGTTTATCTTTCTTTACTAGTCTCTTCACTTTCTTATTTAACTCTGTGTAGCTATGTTGGTACCTCTCTTTCAGCCTTTCCGATTTCACTTGTAGGAGTTTCTTTTTCATGACTTTCCTCTCCTCGATCACATCCCATGTTCTTTGTTGGATCCACTCCTTGCTTTTCCCTTTCTCATTAAATCCAAGGCAGGCTACACTGCTCTCTGTGTACACTGTAGTTACTCTTTTCCACTCTGAATCGATTCCTCTTTCTTTAGGGTTGTTCTTATCAGACTCTCGTAGAGCCTGGAATCGGTTCTTGACTTGTATGTTGAAGGCATTTCTAACACTTGCATCTCTCAGTTTCTGAATATTAAGGTGTCTTTGCTTTGATGTCTTGATTCCGGTCTTGTTCAGTTTAATTTTGGTAAGTGCTGCCACTAGATGGTGGTCGCTGGCTACGTCAGCTCCTCTTTTCACTTTCACATCTAGAAGGGATCGTCTCCACATACCGTTGATCATCAAATGGTCTATTTGGTTCTTGTCTCTTCCATTTGGAGAATTCCATGTGAGTTTGTGAATTTCTCTGTGTGTGAAAAGGGTCCCTCCGATGACTAAGTTGTTCAAGGCACAAAAATCCACAAGCCTTTCTCCATTGTCATTCCTTGTTCCAGTTCCATGTTTTCCCATTACTCTTTCATAATTTATATCATCTTTACCTACCTTAGCATTGAGGTCTCCCATGACAATGATGAGATCATGCCGTGGCGTCATGTCCATTTCCCCCTGGAGTTGTTCATAAAAGTCGTCTTTGTCTGTGTTGTCGTTTTCGTTGGTTGGTGCATAACATTGGATGACAGTGATGTTTGTGTGTCGTCCTTTCATCCTCATCCTCATCAGTCTGCTATTGACTGGTTTCCACTCCAACAAGCATTTGTCCAGTCCTTTCTTTAGGATGATGGCTACTCCTTCATGATGTTGGTCATCCTCTCTTCCAGAGTAGAGAACGGTTTCTCCAGTGGATGTTTTGATCCTTCCAGATCCAGTCCATCTGCTCTCACTTACACCCAGGATGTGTAGGTTGTAGCGCCTCATCTCTGTTACTTGTGCTAACTTACCCGATTCATACATTGTTCTAACATTCCAGTATCCAATCCTGGTCTTGGTTTTGGCGGTGTTCAGTTCCTCCTTCATCCTGCTAGCAGTTTCCTTTCGGCTTTCACTACTTGCATTCATACGAGTTGCGAGGTACTCAGAAGGTCTATCACATCCAGAACGTTGGTTTTTCCATGTTGCTGTTTCCGTAACGATTTTTGTTTCTCCAAGTAAGGTCACCCCAACAAGGATTTCAGGGTAGGGTTGTTAGCCCTACGCCCAACCCCCAAACCTGGAGGGCCGGTCTGTTCAATCTTGTCTGGTCCTTCCCCCATGACCTGTCCAGCTTGCTTAAAGCTATCAGGGGCACGAGGCCTCCGCTGGCTTAGCTCCTGGGATCACTGGGACACGCAAGCCACTCCTCCACGTCAAGGCATGAACAATTGGAGCAGAACTCCGTCCTCATCCTCGATCTTAAATCTTATCGAATCCCTAACCCTGCTCCCTACCCTTTTAACCAAAAAAACAAGAAGAAAACAAAAACAGAATCTGAAAGAATTATTAATTAAGGTTATTGTTGTTGTTAGGAGTATTTCGGGAGGAGCTCTCTAGCTGTCGAGTCACAAAAGGCTTTAAAATACCTACCCCTATTGCAAAAACCTTTCCTTTTTTCGTGATGCACTTGAAGAATTGTTGTTTTTAATGCTTAAGATGGAGAAACTATGAAGCTCACTGACAGAATGATTTTGTAAGGTATTTTTGGTTTTGATTTCAGGAAACAGCAGAAGCATGTGGCATCTCAGCCATGCCCACATTCCACTTTTATAAAGGTGGCCAAAAGGTAAGACCCATCCCTTAGCAGTGCCTTTTTTTTTTCTTTAATCCCCAACCCACTGTTAGCAGAATTACAATGAAGCCCTTTCTTCACTTGTTGCAGTGCTGTACAAATTTGCAAATGAAGGAGACAAATAATCTTTCATCATGTCATCTAATATTCTTCCAGTAACTTTGCACCTCAAAAGTTGTCCTTACTGTGAATAAATTAACCTGGAAAGTCTGATTGCCGATGTTGTTGTTTTTGGTAACAATTAACAACTTACCGACCTGCCAACTCTCCTGGATTTTACAGGACTGACTTGTATATTGTGCTGGAAGGACAAAAGAAATAATTTAGAGAAAAAAAATTCCTATAGGTTTGGGGATAAAGTACAGTAAAGGTGGTAATAGATAGTGGAAATGGACACAAGTGGGGATTCGCCATCAGTTTGTAAACAGAAACTCAGCCAAGGTGTTTGGGCATTAGGCTTGTTGAGGTGGAGTCTTTCCTTTAAAGTGCAGTCCCTCTGCAAAGATGGTGTGTCGAATGTGTTTTTTTTTTCATCCTATATCTTTCTCTATTCTCTGCGGTTCTAAATTTGCTATTAAAGTGTTTTTAAAAAGAAAATATTGTTTTGAAAATCATGTTTTGTTCATTTTAGACAGTTCATGTAGCTTTGGAGTGAATAATTCAGGGCTCATAGCAGACTTTGAAAACCTGGAAAAACGAAAATTGTTTTTCAAGGTCTTAAAAAGCCTGGAAAACGGGGCACAACCTTGAATAACCTTGAAAAAACAAAAAAATGCGATCGATTTGAAAAAACAAAAAAATTTGGGCCTGGGCGCTGGGTCTAACGGAGACGGCGGTGTAGTCGCACAGGTTTTTAGGGGCATAAGCAATTTTTTTGTCGCGGTGTTTTGTGGCCTTGAAAAACCTTGAGAACACTCATCAAAGCCTGCTATGAACCCTGATAATTGTACTACAGAAACATCTTTATTAGTATTAGTGATGTTCATCTGTGTATGCTGCACAATTTCCTGCCAGCTTGTCACCAGCCGGTCACATCCCTGATTACACCATTAAATCTTAGGAAATGCTTACAGCTGTGCTGATTGATCTTGATTGCTCAGATATTCAATCACATAGAACTCTTTTTAAAAATTAAAAAAAAAACGTTCACAAAAAACATGAAGACGTTTGCTAATACTTTCCCATTCCCCTCAGGACCTGACAAGTTAAATGGCAGTGGGATTATTGAATATTTGAAGTAAGATTTTTTTTTTTTTAAATTTAATTTAAAGTTATTTTGTTATTATCATACTGAAGAATGTTTTTTTTTTTTTTTTTTTCCAGGTTGATGAGATAGTTGGGGCCAATGAAGTGAAAATTAAGCAGAAAATCATGGATCTTAAATAGAAATAAGCACGTGCCTGTATTCGATGCATTTTAGAATCTTGACTCTATTTATTGTACTTGGTTATACAGCTCCAGGTGAAAGTGATGTATACATATGAGTGTGTGGAGAATACTTTTAGGATGTAATCAGTGTACTTTCTCTGTATTTGTAGGCTTCGTAATTATAGAAATATTTGAGGGAAGAGGAGGCTACTGTTAACGAATCTTTGAAAAATGGTATTCGATGATCAACTTTGTTTTATTTTGAAACTGAAAGCATTTCAATCATTGAAAGATTTGAGACATTCCAATATATGAGTTTGACAAAATGAGAACAGTCCCAATTTTTCATCTCAAAAATGCATAATTTAACATGGTCCATTGAGAACCAAGGGTGTGTTTTCAAGAATTCTCAAATAACATCACTTGATACATTTTCTGCATCTGATTATTAGTATTTTTCTTCGCTATCGTCTTGTTTGTGATATTGATTATGGCAAGTAATGTTGATCGGTTCATATGTAATATTATTGTTCTGGTAGTGTTGTCATTTGTCTGATGTGATGAGACAGATTTGTAAACCCTCATTTGTTTGAATAAGAGATTTTGTATTGGCGTGGGATTGACCAAGGCGTCAAATCAAAGTTTTAGAGTGATAAACTGGAATTGTCCTAGTAAGTTTCGACTTTTTTTTTTTTTCCTTTTGTTTCTCTCTCTCTTTTTCTCTCGATTTTATTGCATCATCGCAGTGACATATCAGAAAGTATTCAACATAAAAATATGGCAGTGGGTCAATGGTGTGGTGTTTCTAGTCCATAATTTGAGGCAGTGTGTGGGCACACACACACACACTGTGGTGATGTGGTGTCTGCTAGTGCAGTCAGTGTCCAAAACTGAAAGGGTTGTAGCTTTAGTGTGTTATTGGTCGTTGTTTTTAACTCACATACAAATGTAATATGTGTGATGACATGACATTTGTTTTTTTGGTTTTGTATTAAGCATCTTGGTTTGCTGTGCATTTCTTATTTGAAATTGTGAAAGTCCCATGGAATCAAATACCACCCAAATCACCAACTTTTTCAGCATTTGCTAACTCGTAGTCGTACTTGCTCAAGGACCAGGACAAAATATTTGTTTATTTCTTAAAATTATTTTCACTGCTCAATGTGGAACACAAGAGAACTATGTGATTGGTAATATTGTTTGAAATGGCACAGTTAACCCCACCCCTGTAGCTTCCGTTTTGTCCGGAGTTAGTAAACTTGAGAACATTGTCTGATTGTGGCGCAGTTACAGCAGTTTAGATGCCCAGTGAAAATATGATTTGTGAATGTCCCCGAAAGGCAAGCTGAATTCGGTGGGTCAAAAATGATTTGGGAAAATTCAAAATGAGAGCCATATAAAATGTAGTGTCATCTTGGAATTCGGAACAGGGAAATTATAGTAAGGACTTCAGTTGCAGTAAATATATAATAAAATATATTTGTTTCTGTTTGTATTCTGCATTTAAATCAACAATTCCAAACTGTGATTTGCTTGTAAAATGTAGGATTTGGACTCCAGTGGGTCAAATTTCACATCAATGAAGTATTCATCCAACACGTTCAGTGTATTTCTGTGGAATGTTGTTAAAGTTTTGCCATCAGAAATACCAATTTGCCATGTGTTACAGTTACATCATCTGGTCAGCAAGGCAGTATTACATGTTCATATCTAGCCAACCAATGGAATTTGTTTTGACTCAAAACATGACGGAATCTTTCAGAAAATTTGATTCAAACGTTTTAGAACTTGTCCAGGGGTAAAAGGTATGGTTTGGATTTTGTGGAGAGGATAAGATGTATGT
This sequence comes from Onchidella celtica, assembly GCA_963931925.1. Classification (NCBI taxonomy): domain Eukaryota; kingdom Metazoa; phylum Mollusca; class Gastropoda; order Systellommatophora; family Onchidiidae; genus Onchidella; species Onchidella celtica. The sequence goes on from OZ007571.1 coordinate 72,613,768, forward strand.
CAACAATTTTTGTGTTCAAAAGTTTATTTGCTGTTCTTACCATTTTCTAGACACATAATATATGTAACTATGCAGAAAGGTTATCTTGTTTGATAATGCCAATACTGGAAGAATTTTTAAATGTTGTTCTAGTGTAAGGCCAAAAAGAAAACAGATTTATGGTGTAACAAGTAAATGCATACGGTACAAGTACATGTACAGCTGTAGTTCATTTATTCCTCTCAGAATCAACTGAAGCACTAATCGGTATCCTGTCTGAATCCAGAAAAACTCATGTGAGTTGTTCATTATTATGTTTAATAAAATCCAAAAGTTGCTTGGAGTTTCGGCTTCTGATGTTGCGTCAAATCCATGTCAATGTCATTCCTGTCTTCATTTCATTCATGTTTTCTTTCCCATAGAATAAACAATCACACATTTGTAATTTCTCTGAGTGAGACTGGCTTGGTTCTTTACTGCTAATGCTGGATTTGTGTTTGTGAAACTGTGACAGGCGGTGAAGTATTGGATGGAGAAATGGTAACTCACTGACTCTATCCATCATGGAACTGCACAATGTAATTTTGCAAGTGACAACTGTTTTTGTCTTCCAAATTCTGTGACCACTGAAAATTTTTGTCAACTGACTAAAACTGAAAGGAGGCTACAATACAGTGTTTCAAATGAAAAATATTATAATTTATAGCATACACATGTATAAGTATCATACTGAGCCTGGAACGTCACAGACAGTTGCTGCCAGCAAAATATAAAATACTGTACACCCAAGACATAATGGCCGAAGCTGGCTGTGTGTTTGGTCGGGCTTAGCAGATACGGGTCTTCCCGGATTTACTAAAAAAAATACATGATATGTATAGGAAATTATGCTGTACACTTCTTGTCTACCTGCAGATTACTGTGCCGTTTCGGGCTTAGTATAATACCCAACCAAGGAAAAATCGTGGCGGGTATATAAATGTATTTCATTGTGGTACAATATTCGCCATTTTTTAACAAAAAATTTCTTAACACTACACCCTGAATAACACCTGTGGTGCAATATTCGCCTTTTTAACAAAAATGTTTCTCAACACTACAGCCTGAATAGTACTACATGTATAATACATGTAGTTGTAAACGGTATATAAAATTCATGTTTTCTCCTTTCAATAGCCAGTCCAATTTTGGAATTACACTTAAAAATCCATTTCTAAATGGACAAAATCTGTAAGTCCAGCAGGAATTAAAATCGGAACGCCGGTTATCTTTCTACTGTGGTTAGGCCCGGCGCGCACTATGATAAAATTAACAGTGCAAGCAATCTTTTGCGTGGCGTGCAGCACAGTAAACCCATTTGCCAAGGCAGCAAAAATCTGCTTTGCACGCCGTGCAGCAGGCAAAACGGGATAGTGCGCGCCGGACCTAAATGACGCAATCACTGTTTTTGAATCATAAACTGACACAATCTGGACTATTGATCCTAAAATTTATGAAGGCACCACGAGAGTGAAATGATTGATCGGTTATCTCAGCATTCTCACCTTCATGACGTCAGCGGACAATTTGCTCTGAGAGCTGTCATCATCATCACTACAGTACACACTTATAAATCAAAACTCCTGCAGTGCAACCCCCAGTTCCTTCGTTTGGGACAGAAAGGAAAAAAAAACCAACTAATACATGTGATGTATAGGCGTCCAATTATGGATTTAATTAATCCTCTTTTTTTGCTATTTCATGTTGAACACTTTAATATACATGTACACATGTATAATATATGCAATGTAATGAGCATTTTTTAAAAATGTTTTTTTCAGACCGGGTAGGCCTTCATGACGAATTAGAGATTTAAACAGTTACATACGCCGTTTATATTTGGAGGCAGATAATATTCTCCATGTCCGATAAACGTGCACTGCTTGTGTCATCTTAGGCAACAAATGTAATTCTACTGGTCATCCATTTAATTGGAACTTTTTTTGCGTTCTCCTCGCAGGAGTGTCTTCGTCCATTTACCATAGGTAGATCTAGAATTGTACGTGTGCATTGGTACATACAGGTCATGATCGTATGCGGACTTCTTTTATACAAGAACACATACATGCTGTAACTTGTAAGCAGTTTTCCCAGGGAAAGGGTAGGATATGGAATTGGAAAAGCCAGAGTCGAGACCTATAGCCTCGGGCACCTGGCAATTCAATGTGAATCGATTTGCATGGTTTATTTTATATGAAGGTTATTGAAAGGTGTGACAGAGGGTTATGATGACAGAACACTGTAATTGTTGGTTGTGCGTCTGAATCTCTTAGAAATGCAAATGAATGTGGTATACCACCAGCCAAAAAAAGAAAAAAGACATTCAACATGAGGCGTGCAAAGCTTGACGTATTTCCAAAAACAAAAATATTGCAAAGTGAAAACGTTTTTCTGTACCGTACATGTATTTGTTTGAGTTTGGCACGACGTCACTAGAAAGTGTGTATGCTGGTTACACCACGGGTGGAGATAGCTGATAGCATAACGGCCAGATTGGGCAACTCTGACATTCTAATTTCTCTTCAATTCACAAGAGAGGGCCGTTGACTGCTAAAGTGCTTGAGGATCCAGCCTGACTCGGGTATGGTTTCTGGTACTTGTGGTACTGGTAGTGGGAACACTTGCTCACCACAGCTGACATTACATTGTACTTCAGTTGACATCTGGAATATTTAAATTGAAAGTCAAAATGTGGCAAAAACAAAAAGTTCTGCATGTATAAAACATGTTCCAACTACGGGTGTTCTCGTTAAAAAAAAAGTTTAAATGCTCAATGTTCCTAACTCCATACATATAATACAGTACTAGTAAAGTACTACATGTAGGTCTACATGTGTTGTTCATGTTTAGAGGAGCTCAAGCTCTGAAGCCAAATTTCTCAAAAACGGAGTCAAGGGAGATCAGATAGGGCACTTCAACCAAGTATACTGAAATGACAACTTCTCCAGCCTACCTGAGTACTGAGTGCTGGCTAGGTAAAACATTGTGATCGATTGTACATGTACCATCTTTTCATTCGAGCCTGTGAATCTCAGAGTGCCACTAGACCCCTAGGCCACATTCCCTTTGCCATCCCCGGTTTCCCTCCGTTCCTCCCCTATTTTGAATGGTCAATATAATAATTAATAGACATCAGTTTTTCACCATTATACTTTTGCAACTGGTAAAATAATTACATGTACTCAAACTTTAAAACACTTGATAATGAAAAAAAGAAAAATCTTTACTTCAGTGGATCATAAAACATTTACATGTATATGTATTAGACTGTGTACAAAGTAGACTACTGTCTGTAGTATACGTATACTTTTTCCTTGTGTGGGGTTCCTCCTCTAGCTGAAATCCCTCTGCAAGTTTTTCCGTGGCTAAAATCCCTCCCCATAGTCGTGAAGCAGTCCCCCCCCTGGGAGCCAAGCCCCACCCTACCCCCGTTTGAGAATCCCTGATTTTCAAGTAGTATAAAATACGATCGATATAATGACGCCAGCAATTTATACAGATAGATGTCGAGCTGGGGGGGGGGGCGGTGGTGGAGCAATTAAGGACTATGAATATCGACGTGGCGATTGGAATCTCACAGCTTACGTAATCAAGGTCGGGACTGTACACAGATAGGAAGCTTTGTCACACATAAGTGTGTGTCTCGGCTCCCACAGAACTACTGCAGCCAAGTTTCCCGCGTTTGGATTTGCAGCGCTACCACATACATCATGTATCTACATGTACTACATGTACTATCTATCTACAGGTGCATTTTGTAAAGTGTCGGGGGTTGCCCGATATCATAAAAAGATTATTTTTGGAGCTGATGAAACCGAGACTTGGTGACAGGGAAAAAACAAACAAACGTATCCATGAGGTCAGTTCGGGAAAACCTCAAATTATTCGCTCGCCCCCCTCCCCTTCTGTTTTACCATAATAGTGGTACACACATGTTCACTCATGCATAATACAATGTAATATCGGAAAAAACAAAAACAACCAAATTAGAAGCTGTGGAATGAAATCAAATATAGACCTCACAGACCTCATATTTTCAATAAAAACAAACCAGTCTACCGTTTGCTTGTCGAGGATTTTGACATTTTTCAGTTGTCGCATGTGTTAACACCTTTTGTTTGTTGGTAATGAGGCAATAACGCGTGAGTATACGGGTACAATTTACATGTATGTTAACTCATGTAAATAGCATACCATGAGCGTGATTTATGTAAAGTGTAAGGAAATTAACTGTCCTGCAAAGCTCCCATTCCTATGCATGTAATAATTTATATATATATAAGTTATCCTCTTTCTTTCTTTCTCCCTCTCACTCTCTGTCTCTCCTTTTCTCTCTCTCTCACTCATTCTCTCTCCTTCCCTCTTCCCTCTCTCGCTCACTCTCTCCTTCCTTCTCACTCATTCTCTTTCTCTTTCTCTCTCCTTCTCTCTCACTCATACTCATACATGACATTGTGTACATTGTTCATTGAAAATGTGCAGACTCGTCATCCTTCCCTTCAATATTGATTAGGCCACTTCATTCGCAGAGTGTTTGGATCGCAGAATCTCAAGTGACAATTCAGGCTTTTTTTTTGTTTTTTGTTATAATAATCAATCGCTCACATATTTTAATTGAGCTGTGTGTGACCTCTATCTCTCTCTCTCTCTCTCTCTCTCTCTCTATCTATCTATCTATCTATCTGAGCACTAGACTCCCTCTTCGTCAGTGCACTGAAAAACACACGACCTTGATGAAGGAAAATGTACACGCTTAGTCCGTGATAAAGAGATACATGTACTACAGCACGATATTAGAGAAAACTAAGTTACGATACTATGACCTAGATTTACAAGTGTAGCGCAGTCTATTGTTAACTTGGCATCCGGCAAGGTTATCTGATCAACGCTGAATAAAGTTTGGGAAATCAACTAAAATGACTGAAATGTGGTTGTATCAATTTGTATAGTATGTTTAAATCAGTCAGTTTTATATAGTCCTACTTGTATTTTATTCTTCAAGGAAGTTTGACCTTGACCTTATCATAAAATCATTCAAGTACACGTGTACACCAATAACGTATGAACCCAGCCAGCAACCCGAGGGACATCCGACGCATAGGATTGACGTCAAGTTTGCAAACAGGAACGACGTCGTTTCTACGTGGATCCGCTGGTTACCATATCGGGCCGACGTCGGTGTGATATAGAAACCCCCTCCCCCACAGTTATCCTACCAACCCTACTGAAATCCTGTACAAATCTATGTCCGATTGATATACGAATGCGGGCGGGGACATTATTGCGAAATCATACAATGGATATTTCCACAATGTATTACAGTGTATATTATATATGAATAGTCTCTTTTGACAACAATTCTATGAACTCTTTGACCGAATTTATTATATTTTTTTTTAGAATGTTTCAAATGTTTATACAGTATATAACTAAAAATGTATAAATTTTAGACGGAAACATAAAACTAAAACGGTGGGGTTTTGGTGTTGTTTTTTTTACCCCTCTCCTGTAATGCAAGTGGTTGGTGGGCGCTTCTGGAAGGTTCTCCTTGAGCCCTATCCTGTCCTATCATTCTGCTAAGGCTATAGAAAATGTACATTGTCATGTCTTCTGTCTATCGTCTTGCTTTTTCCTGGTACAATATGATTGTTCTCGTGTCGACCTGCTTCCCCCCAGACTCAAGAACCCTCCTGAAGAATTAAGTCCTTCACACTTCATGGTCGGGTTAGCGATGACATAATTGTGTCCTTGCGTGAAGAGTCATCATTTTGATACATTTTAAAATTAGAGACAGGGCCGTCTTCATATCATTATGGGCCTCTGGGCAGAGCAATATATGATTTTCTTCCCCGCTTGAAAAACCAATGTAAATGTGCACGCATCTGGAGCCTCTGAGCAACTGGGCCCAGTGTTGCCCATGCCATAAGTCGGCTCTGCTTAAGGCAGCCGGTTCCCAACTGGTTCTGCCGGTCAAACACCTCTGCAATGGGCCGGCCTATCATGTTTGTCCGCTCTATCGACCTGAAGCAGCTCCTAAGCCATGTACTGTAGGTCACATTTTTATACAATATTTTATCTGCACCAGGTAAAACACTTGAGTGTCCTGCAATCTAAATGGGCCGAACTGGCCTTGGAAAGGATTACATCGGCGGTTCCCAACTCGGGGTCAATTTCTCCCATCCCAAGTGGTAACTTTGCTGATTCTGGATAATGTTCTGGTTATACATGTACCAATATCTGCTCATCATTAAATATTCATAAGTGAAATAACATTATTGTCTGCTATTATTAATGTTCTGTTATTGTTATTTGAACTTAATACAATAATGTTAAAATTGGTAAAGTATTTTATCATTTCCCCTTCCTTGGTTGCTTTATTACTAACGTATGAAGACGTGTCAACCCAAATTACTGAACAGAAAACGGTGTGTATGTGTGTGTGTGGGGGGGGGGGGCGGTGAACTGACTTTACAAAAAGTTGCCAAGGGTTAAAGGGACGAAAAAAGTTAGAATTAGGAACCCCTCGGCTTATGAAAGATCAATCAAATGGTTGGACTTTACGAAAAGTGGTTGAACATGTACATGTAGCTGTCCTGCGTTTGCATTATTCAGTTCATCAGTTGTGTAGATGATATATCAGTAGGGATTTGGTAATCCCTTCCACAGTGGTCCACTTGACGTGCCTAGACACCAAAGCATTCTGGCAGTAAAGTCATACATATTATGTACTCTTTTTTTTTCAGTTTTCTTATGATGTGCAAGCCAAACATCGTGTCCACTACTTATGAATGCTTATGATTCATTTTTTTTTTTAGTTTAATGTTTCCCACACTTTTCGAGCAAAAGACCACTGCCCAGACACGCCAGGGACCGAATGGGATTGTTAGAAGGTGCTGGCGGCCATCTTGGGGTGGGTCGCGACTCATTATTTGAGTCATCGTGTTTGTAAACGGAGCAGCGTGTAGGCCTTTGTCTACGAGAAAGTTTATCTGTCTGTCTGTCTGTCTTTGTACTATCTATCTATCTATCTATCTATCTATCTATCTATCTATCTATCTATCTATCTATCTATCTATCTATCTGTCTATCTATCTATCTATCTATCTATCTCTCTATCTATCTATCTATTCCATCTATCTATTCTATTTATTCTATCTATCTGTTCCATTTATCTTATCTTTCTATTCTGATCTATTGTGATCTGATCTGATCTATTCGGATCTCTTCTGATCTGATCTTATCTATTCTGATCTGATCTGATCTATTCGGATCTATTTTGATCGATCTATTCTGATCTGATCTGATCTATTCGGATCTATTTTGATCTGATCTATTGTGATCTGATCTATTCTGATCTAATATGATCTATTCTGATCTGTTATAGTCTGATCTGATCTAATATGATCTATTCTGATCTGATCTATTCTAATCTATTCTGATATGATCTACTCTGATCTGATCTATTCCGATCGGATATATTCTGATCCATTCTGATCTGATCTATTCTGATCTGATCAATTCTGATCTATATCTGTTCTTATCTATCTATCTATATCTATCTATCTATCTATCTACATGTATCTATCTCTCGCTTCTCTCTCTCTCTCTCTCTCTCTCTCTCTCTCTTTCTCTCTATATCTCTCTCCCTATCTGTCTCTATCTCTCTCTCCATCTGTTTCTATCACTGTCTCTCTCTCTGTCTCTGTCTCTCTAAGGTTTATCTGTCGGTCTGTTCTATCTATCTATCTATCTATCTATCTATCTATCTATCTATCTATCTATCTATCTATCTATCTATCTATCTATCTATCTATCTGTCTATCTATCTATCTATCTATCTATCTATAGTCTATCCATCCATCTATCTATCTATCTATCTATCTATCTATCTATCTATCTATCTATCTATCTATCTATCTATCTATGTATTCTCATCATCCGCTGTCTTCCCTCTAGGCTTACCCCACCCTCTCGCATCGTGTTATGCTCATTAACACCATTGGCTTTACATTGTAGTAGTGCTGAGTTGTGTCGGTTGAATCAGTCTGGTGTTGTTGTTTTTTTTGTTTTTTTGTTGTTTTTTTCAATCGAGGAATTTTATTCAATTTTATGTCATAGTGTACGGAAATGGTACGTGAGTGACTATAAACAAATGAAAGTTACAAAATCAATCACTATCAAATTAAAGCTACAAAATCAATCACAATCACCGCTATTTAGGCCAGCATCGAGCGCTCAGCCCACAACGCGATGGTGAGATGAGGTTTCAATGCGGGCCATTCCGGCTCGCGTCGGGAAGCAGGGAAAGAGACAGCTGGAGAAGCGACGCGTGGAACCTAGTTCACTAGTGTTTATCTATGGCACAGACGCAATTTCGGTGTTCTCAAAATGGAAAACAACCTGTTTTGCTAATTATATCTAAAGAACCACGAGAGAAAGTATGGTCTCCCAAGTCTATCATCTGATGCCAACTCAATTTTTTATTACATTTACAGTATTTATTTATTTTACCGGCAGAACTGGTCTTTTATTTATTACAGGTAATGTACTCGCACATAAAATGGCATAATGTACAAATTGTGAACGCATATCTAGCAAAAGTCGGTGGATGTAAATCTAAATATTTAATACATGTAATTTAAAAATGGACACCGGAAGATAATGCGTAACAGTAACAATGGTAAAACAGACTTTCATCGTTCACGTAGGCATTGTCCATCCACTGCAGGATGTAGCCCTCCGACAATGACTTCCATTCTTTTCTGTCTGATGTCTTCCTCATCCATGTTGTTTCCCTTCTCTTTTTAATATCATCCTGCCATTTTCTTCCTGGACATCCTCTTATTCTTTTTCCTGTCCGTGGTTGCCATTCAGTACAGCGTTTTGTCCACCTTGTGTCATTCATCCTTCCCACGAATCCGGCATAATTCCACATCCCGACAATGAAAACAGACTTACTATGAATAAAATGAAGTACAGTATGAAGCAACATATATTCAAATTCATTCCAGTTGGTAAAGAATTGAAAGTAGACTGAACCAAGCTTTACATTTATAAACATCCGACATTTTGGCGGAACCCGGTGACAAAACGCGTCCAAGAGTATTCTAGAACAGTAACAAAACTGTGCCCCGCGACAGAAAAAAATGACTTCCAGTGAAAACAAAAGAGTGTATTGAACCTAGCCTGGGGAGATGTAGCGAATACCGTGCTGGACGCGCGTTTAATAATGAATTATGATCTCTACGGGATAACCCCGAATTCGTGGATTCTGTTTAATGGCTTGTGTGGGATAGCAGTTTCATAGAACCCTTACAGTATCTAGCAACGAAGTTCATGGTGACCTTAGTTCTTGTTTGTTCGATCTCCATTTTCTGCAAAAACTGGAGATCTTTTAGTATGTAGAAGAGGTATAAGAAATATACATACGTGAACACTTATTTAAAAGGCATTGTGGAACTTATCAAGCCGTTGCACAGTTCTGATTTATTCTACCTCCTTATCAAAATACTAAAGCCACAAGAGTTTAACGTCGTATTTCTCAGCTTTTCAAAACTGGAGTTGGAACAAACAAGTACCGGTTCGAAGGTCGCGTCATGGAACTGGCGCTTCGCGGAACATACCATAATGCATTGCAGCTACTCTCCGAATTGAAAGGCGACGATAAAGTGGGTTAAATTGACACCATCTTTTAACAGAAACAAATGGTGTGCGACGACACGAGTCTTGGGCTTTTTGGCGGCATTGTTTACCACCGACCAGTAATGAATTTTCTAACAGATTTTTTTCTGATCAATCTATTGGACCACTATGACAAATGTTCTGCAGTTCAATGACGTATTTATCACTAGGGACATCGAATTTGTACACAATGTGTGGGTTTCGACCCATGTTTGACACACGAATACAGTGTACCGGTATGTTGAAATACAAACCAAACACTGTTTACTTTTCATTTTATTATTAACGTTTCTCTCTGTCACATTCCACAGTCCCCCACAGCTCGATGGATCAGGGGCGGAGCCACTTTCGAAAGTTAGGGGTGGGATGGGGGAGGGGGGGGGGTCGTGCGCGCACCAAATACTTTTATATTCGTTCTACCTATTTTTGATGCCGTGGAAGTGACAACAACTTTGATGTCCACACCATGGAGCTATTAATAACACTGGAGTCCGTGCAGCTGATTTCATGCGTGCGCATTAGAAGGCAATAGTCGCCATCTTGTTTAGGGCAAGCACGGACTGCGCCTCAGCGTTTACACATCCGTTGCACTACAGTTTCTGCTTTCTACCTTCCCTTTCCTTTTCCTCTGCTAACTCCTTTCTTTTCCTCTGCTCATGTACCTTCTGTTTCTTCTCTACCTTCTTTCTTTCCTGCTTTAAAAGGAGGGAGAACTGTTCTCATTCAATTTAAGTCAATGAATTTACTATAAAACTAGACCTTAATAGCCTATGTATTTGGATTTTACCGCAATATTATTCTTTGTTTCTCATTAATTCAATTGTATACAATTAGCTGGTGTGCACTGGCTCTTTTCAACTCTTGTTTTGAATACATCATGTAATCATAATAATAAATAATAATGGTGCTAATGATCCCAGTTGATGCACATACAACACTGATGTCACAACGCAATTACCAGTGACCGCACCTCATGCAAGGTGTCAGATGAATGCATGTCGGTGCAATCAGTGCCATATGTGCATAATCATACTCATAATACCCAGAAAACATTTTTTTTTAATGGAAATCCACCCGAAGTAGAATGTCCAGAGCACTTCTGTGAGCTTACACCAGACCACTAAATGGAGAAATCTGTAGGGTCACATATTTACCTTTGAACTCAAGATGGAAGTTGTGAGAACACAAAACTTGGGAAAGTTATCCAAGGCAAAATACAAGCTTAAACAGCAGTCATATGCTATGTGATGTTGTGATCTCTTGATAAGAACGTCACAAAACGTGAATTAGTCACAAAAACACTGGTAAATGAAACTGTATGGAAAAACAAATATTGACCGCATCAATGTGCTGTCTGCACCTAGTGCATTGACTATAGATCTAGAATCTAGATTCACTAGGTGAAAGATTGACCTGTAGCCGTAGGAATTTATACATTTTTGTTTGGAAAAGCTCTGAAATGCACAATTCAGCTGTGCTCAAACCTCTGAATAACTAGGCTAAGGCTCTCCTGATTTTTAGATATATATAATACTTGACTGAGTGAGTACAACCAAGCTTGTAGGTTAAGATGTTCTTCTTCTTGGCTATCCAGATCATTTGCTAATCTCGGCCTATGGTTTACATATAATTATTATTATAATTATGCCTCTCTCTCTCTCTCTTTCTCTTTCTCCCTCTCTCTCTCTCTCACACACACACACACACACTCACACACACACACCAGCTCCTGGATCTTAATGGATCTATGGCAAAACCAACTTTCCCTCAGTTCTTTATCATGTTTTTTTTTTGTGTGTGTTTTTTATAATTGTTATGGGCACACCTTCTCATTGTTGGTTATCTGAGAGAAACTGACTTGTAAAGTTTCCTCTGTCCACACGCTGATTTTTTTTTTTCTTTAACATGACTCATCATGAGCTAAACTAACATGGGGAAAAAAAGAGTACTACATAGTTCCCTTCCCTTTTACTTCCAAGCGATTGACCAATTAATAAAAATGCCATAATACAAAAACATTATAAATCATTAATTTGTATTTATTATCAAACACTTTAAAAGAAAATAATACAAGTATATGATAGTCCGTAAATAACATAAATGTTATCATTTCTGTTTGTATCTTTTAATTTTAATCACCACCGGGAAAAGAGAAAAAACAGCGCTGACTGGGCCCTATCTATTACATACAATAGTGTACTGGGCGGGCCTTGCGCTGCCGTACTTTGCCCTACTTTTTCCGCCATCATGGGGTTTCAATAGTGCGCGGCTCGCAGGGCAAGCGAAGAGGGCTGTGCGCACTCCGGTGTTATTAGTACCTCCATGGTCCACACACAAATGACACATCATCCTCCTCCATATCTCTTTTTTTGGTTGTATTCGGGACAAGGCGCCGATTAGATTAATTGTCCACCCAAAGCCACGCGATAAAGTAAAAAAGTAAAAAAACAACAACCGAGATTCGACTTTTATCACACAATAGAATTAAGGAGGTACAAAATTTTGCTGAACTGGCACCATCCGAGTCTTTCAGAATATACTCAGGGACAACGGCTGCTCCTTCTCCCCCCCCCCCCCCTCCCCCGCTGGCTCCACCGCTGCAATGAATACAAGCCAGTTTTAGGGTTCCCGTTTTCTGTGATGTTTTTGAAAGAAATAAAAAATAAAAAACCCTGCTGGAATCAAAGATGAGGAGATTGTTTGAAACATGTAATTGTCTATGGCTGGATACGGAATCAAAGACAGAGAGAAACTCAAACATATCATAGATTATGTCTGGGCTAAGATGTTACTGCTGCAATGTAGTGCTTAATCCGATCTTTTCCTGGAATGTCTATTGGGCTGTTGGTTTGTTTCGCTATCGTCACACCAAACTGTGATGTTGACTGCACGGCACCCCCGCCCCCCCCCCTTTTTTTTCCCTCCCAAATGCACGGCAGCTGAGCATGCGCACTTGTAAAGACTTCGTGTAATCCAAAAAAAAAAAAAAGAACTGAAACGAGAACGAAAGATAATCCTTGGAACTTCCGATGAAAGGCGAAATAAAATTCACAGTTTCGTAGGAGCACAAGTTCTGTGACGTCAAGTGAAACAAATCTTATGGAAACGTTCATTTTCAGTACTTTCACACAGGCAGTTTCATTTCCTTCTTAAGTTGCGCCGGCCAGATCCAATTTGTGGGATACACACAACTTAGGAGAAGTGGTCGGAAACAGAAAACATACTGGTATTTAAAACGTGGAGAAGGAAAATCGGGCGAGAGAAAAAGAAAGAATGAGAGAGAGTGACGACAGAAACTAGAAGCAAACAAGTAGACACAGTCTGCTCTCGAATGACTACGGTATAACAAGGAGGGTGCCATATCGCTGAGCCAAAGGGCATCGATAGAATGGATCCTCTGATCCACATTTGGGTCTATCCGTTAAGTTATTATGTTTTACTCTTACACCTCCCCCCCCCCCCTTTTTTTTTCTTCTCCCATTTACATTTTTCAAACGCTGGGGGCACCCCGCCCCTGCGTCCGCGTATAAGCGTAACGCCATTAGAGTGGTTAGTATCCTTCATGAGGCTATGAGCTTTGATGTTGTAAACCTTGCAGTAGCATTTTGCTTGAATTGTTGGACTGTTTCCTAAGAAAGTATCGTTTTACAGCCTTACTCCTACAGCCTATCTTACTGAAAAAGAAACTAAATGAACTCAAACATTTAAATTCATCACTACAAGTGGAAAGTGTGCGTACGCTCCATAGACCCCAACCCCACTCCACTCCCAAATCTTCATACATGTATGAATTTCAACGCTGGGGACCCCCTGCCCCTACCCCCTTTCCCGAGCGCAAGTACAGTATGGATTGCCCCCTACCCCAGTGTTACTGGCAATGATTATATTGAGCCGGTATAGGTCTCTGCGCTCTCCCTAGAAACTGGATCCGGTTAACCATCACTATTATTATTTTTAATTAAAGCCTAAGTTTGCAGAATTGCAGTTACGAAGTCTTAGACCCCCTCACTCAAGACTCATCGACTGGGGAGTACATGACTTTGACTGCAGGCCTAGATGTTTCTAGGAGGGAAACAGATCAGCTGCAGGTGCTTCAACGATTTCTTGGTCTCATTCTAGATCACTCTAACCTTATGTAAATAGCCTAATTAATATTTTTCACCGCTACTTCATAACTGGAAAAAAAAAAAAACTCAGCACAAAAACACACTGCGTCCGGCAAAACTCATGCGTCCCGTCTCCCTGAAATAGACGGGTCCGTCAACGTCTTCCTTTTACATACCGTAGGCCTACCCAAAAAATGCCAAACCCCTTTATACCAAAACTAGGAGAAATGGTTAATAGGATTTATCCTTTTCTGGTTACTGAGTGCAAAGAATATTCGCCGGGTTAGTTTGCTGGGGACTGCCCGTTGTTGTTTTTCTATACATATATATAAAGAAGAATCTGACGAAAGCATTTATTTCCGGATCGGAGTGGAGCGGTTTGCCGGGCGCAGTATGTTTTAGCGCTGAGAGTTACCTAGACTTCTCGAGACCTGTGGTTATCTCGTTATGGTGCCGTGCTAATTGCTTCGCCTGGAAATCTGCACAGACATTACACACAAAAATATTTTAAAACCACCTCCTCCCTTCCCCGCCCGACACAGGTGCCTCTAGACCAAGCGAAGCAGCAGAGTAGAGCACGTGGCAATTTGGTTAGTGAACATTTAATCATGCCATCAAAACGGTTTCATTGCTGAATTCTCTCTTTCTCCCTGACCTCTCTCTCTCTCTTTCTCTGTGTGTGTCTCTAATTTTGCGTTTATTTTCAATTCAAACCCAATTCAAATGCCTCGATTCATCCCCCTCCCCCCCCCCCCACACACACAGAGGCATCCTCGCCTGTTTTTGCTTTTGGTGCCCAACTTCACTTTCCTTTGAAGGAGAAAAATTCAGTCCTTTATCCCGGCTTCATCCTAACCAATTCTAATCATAAAATTGTTCAAGTCCTGGATCTCTAACAGACAATCAATGCATAAAAGAAATGAAAGAATCTCCCCTCGCCCGCCGCCCCCCCCCCTTTTTTAATTAAAAAAAAGGGGTGGGGTGGGTGATTATACGCTCTCACTTTCCACTATCACGGTTCTGTGGTAGAGATAGTGGTGAAATTATTTCCTCTTTTAATCTCCGTGCGAGGGAAAATCAAGGATCACCATGACAGCAAACACAATCATGTATGAATGATTTTTTTTCCCGTGGACGGTCAACCAGAACTTGCAGAATTGGAGATCTTCAAAAATTAAAAGTCGAATCTGGGGACCCAGAGACATGAAAACACCTTATCAAACCTAAACTATATAGACCAAGGACTACTATATAGTAGTCCTTGATATCTACATATAAATGTAAACACATAATATTATATAGGTACCGGTAACTTAAGTTCGGGAAGAGAAGGAAGCCCTCTTATGTAACGGTAATTCAAATTGGTGAAGAGATGGCAACCCAAAATGTAAAAGCGGCTTAACTTCATGAGGAGCTGGAAACTCTGACATGTAAAGATAAGTTACGTTCTCTAAGAAATGGAAACACAGTCAAATACGTGCTACAACAAAAGTGGAATTAGGCCGGACATGTGGGAAGGATGAATGATGGACAAAACGCTGCACTGAGTGGCAACCACGGTCACGGAAAAAAACAACACAGGAGGACCAGGAAGAAGACGGCAGGATCATATTAAAAAGAGAGATGGAACAACATGGATGCGGAAGACAGACAGACAGAAAGGAATGGAAGTCATTGGCGGACGGCTACATCCTGCAGTGGATGGACAATGCCTAGGTGAGAGGTGAAGGGAGATGGAAACCCTTAATTAAATTAATGTAAAGATATGTTCTCGAGGAGATGGAAGCCTTAAGATGTAAGGACAACTTGCGTCCTCGAGGAGATGGAAACCCTAAAATGTAAAGGCAGCTTGAGGTCATGGAGAGACAAAAGCCCACAATGTAGACAAGTAAAGTAAACAAATACATGTACAGAAATAAAAGATAAAACTTTGATATCTACATGCATTTTGCTCTTGAATTTAAGGTTGCCTTAAGCTGAGGCGACTTCTCAGGTACTAGAAACACATTTCTGGCCAGATTCTGTGAGTGTTGCTCATCATATCGCAGCTTTGATGTCAGTCTCATCAAAGTAATCATGCGGCTGGAAAACGCTCCGCTATTTGGGTTCCGGTGCTTTGACGTGGATTATTAATGCTCGCAAAGTACCTTAACCTGTAAGGGCAGGGGAGGTGGGAGAAAGTGCCAGTGTCTCCGCAGAAATTAGATGTTAATTATAAAAGAAAAACGTTGGTAAAAATACTTGTAAGGCGGCGAAACCTGACACACACACACACACTCTCTCTCTCTCTCTCTCTCTCTCTCTCTCTCTCTCTCTCTCTCTCTCTCTCTCTCTCTCTCTCTCTCTCTCTCTCTCTCTCTCTCTCTCTCTTTCTCCACACCTCCATCATATCTCCTCTCCAGTCTTTCCATTCATTCTGATCTGCTAACGAAGTTACTTGCAGATGTCATAAAAAAAACAATAACAAAATCCTAACCCATTGAGTTCTGGCTACACTTTTGTTCATGTTTATAAAGATGACTAAATTATTCAAGCAATCCTGCCGGTATGATGAAGTGTTGCGAATGGAACGCATTGAAAACATAGAATTCACTCATATTGTTGAGAATACAATCAATTCTGCTTGCATGAGTGATTTGCTTTGATGCAATTTGTTGTTTTACAGTGAGTGTTTGGATGGACACTCATTCTCATAGATTGGATCGCTGCAGGACTGTACTAGAATGATCTAGATGCAAGATTTGAGTGAGGCTACATTTAAAGAAAGGAAGCACTACGTGTATATACACTCATGCACATAAGAAACTATACAAATTTCAAATATTTTGTACTTGCTTGCAATCATTTAAAACCAATTCAACAATACATCAAATTAAAGAACAGAGTCTTGGCTACACTTTGAGCATATTTTGGATCAAAAATAAAAACCAATTTTTTCACAAAAACCGGAAATTGCAACAAAGTGAAAAATCTGACTTGGCAAAATGTTTAATATTTTGTAGGGCCACCGTCTACATCGTGAAGACAGCGTACTCTTTTCCGCATAGATAGCAAACGGATGAAGTTTTCATCCAGCTCAGTCCAGATCTGAACCAGAATATCGAATAAATCGTCAGGATTTGCTGCCAAATTGTGCTTTTTGAGCTGTCTCTTCATGTAACTCCAGACATGTTCGATGGGATTCATATCTGGACTTACTGATGGCCAGTCAATCATCAATACTCCCTGTTCTTCTAAAAATTGTTGTGTGACACGGGCCTTATGAACAGGTGCGTTATCTTGCATCATGAAGGCCACATTATTGTCATTGATGAAGGGCAATGCATGGTTCCTAAGAAGTTCTATGTATTGTTCGGCGTTGAGTCTGCCATTGACTCTTACAAGCTGGGTTTTCGTGCCACCAAGTATGCCGCCCCACACAGTCACAGAGCCATACCCACGGTTTTGAACTTGTACTATTTTGTCTTCGTCGTGTCGTTGGCCATTTCTTCTGTAACAAAGTAACCGCCTATCACAAGCATCAATTTCAAATTTCGATTCATCAGTAAACAGTACCTCTGACCACTGTTCAATGTTCCATCGCACGTGTTGACGTGCCCAGTTCATACGATTGAGTCTGTGCAGCGGTGTCAGCAGCGGACGCACTGCAGGCCTCCGAGCTCGCAAACCGGCTTGATTCAACCTACGCCCGACAGTCTCTCTGCTGCAGGTTCCCAGCTCTAACGATGTTGATACAACAGTCCGAAAAGGATTGTTCTCATGTCGAAAAACAATTTCTCGGTCTTCGTCATGGGTTGTAATATGCGGACGACCAGTCCTAGGTTGATCTTTTATAGAGTGGAATGCATTGTACTTATGGAGCAAATCATAAACTGCCTTGCGAGTTACGTGAAAGATTTCAGCAACTTGTACCACTGAACAACCAGCTTCAAAATGACCTATCAATCTTCCCCTCTCTTCAATGCTTAGTTTTGGCATATTGGATAAACAGTTATACAGTGGCTCCTCACAAATGAACATCAAGTGATTGGGACAAAACAGCAGACAATGGACACAAAACAGGAAGCAGATGGAACTTTGGAACCAAAAAGCACAATTAATGAACTGAACACATCAGGGAAAACCCGAAGCAATTTAATGATTGATTATGATGCATCAAGCATCGCAACATCTGTTTCTTTTGTTGCCAAATAACATCCAAGAGAGTTTACATTTTAACCGTTTCCTCACAATTCCCGCTTTAGAAATATCTGATTGTGGTATCATCTGACTCGGAATTGGAAAAGCTTTCACATATCAATTTAAACATACACATACTTTGAGCACTAATGACACTTCATGCGCACAAGTAAGTGTAAAGTTACATGAAATGAATGTCTGAAATTTTGCCAAGTCAGATTTTTCACTCTGTTGTAATTACTCGTTTTTGTGAAAATATCGTTTTTTGTTTTTAATTCAAAAAGTAGTTAAAATTTAGCCTAGATTCTGTTCTTTAAATTGATGTATTACTGAACTGATTTTGCATGATTATAAGGCAAGCACAGAATATTTGAAATTTGTATAGTTTCTTATGTGCATGAGTGTATATTACGTAGTCCTAACGTTACCCAGCCAGCATCAATGTGGTCGATCCAACGCAGATTTCCGTAAGACTGGTAGGATTACCGTAGGGGCGGATTCCCTACTTCAAACTGACATTGGCGGGATGTCGTAACCAGCGGATCTACGTAGGAACGATGTTATTCCCAGAAGCAAACTTGGCGCCATCCTACGCGTCAGATTTCCGTAAGGTTTGCTGACTGGGAAGGGAGAGAACTAACACGGGATATCTAAACGCTTCGTGAAGACTGAGGGACGAACTCAGACACGTGTTCGGTCTCAAGAACTTTCTTGGGGCACAATGGTTATAGAGAAAAAGAGATAGACAAACATGTACTTGTAGGCCTATAGGTTGAGAAATGAATGAATGAATGTACATTGGATGCTGGGATGCACGCGTGCATGAATAAGAATTTTGTTTTGTTGGCTCCAGTTGACTTAATTGGCACCGCCATTCCTGTAAACTCTCCTCCTTACAAATTTCGTGCGGTAGCTTGCTTGCCGCAGCAACACCAAAACGAAATCAAAACACCGGACTCCTGCACAAAACCACACCTGTACCTGTCAATAAACAAAAATCGATTTAAAACCTGCCCACATGAGTTTCATACCAAAGTCCCAACCTCTCAGTCTCGCAGTTGCAGACATTAGCGAGCTGCAGAGCCAACAGACTATTGGACGCACAGACGCAGACAAGTGCTCCACAACTTCAAATTCAACAGCACTCAATATTTTTTTTTTTTTTAATTTTTAATGACTGAAACGAACATTACAGCCCTGAATTAAATCACAATAATAGTCAATTTTATCGTCTTTTCTGAGGCGTGCAGTTAAGTCTGTCGTCAGTAGGTTTTTATAAACGATATTAGGCCTACTACACCGACATGGTCAGACGCGTAGCCTACATAATATTAATTTATGTATGTCTGGTCTCACCAACCCAGCTGAACTACATGAAGGCTAGACGACGTGCGGCAGTCCTCTTCCATACTACAGGAGGTGATCGAGAAGATTACGCGTGGAGTTTTATCGAACGTTAACACGAAAGCAACCGAAAACAAAAGAGGCGAAAGCTTAATTGTCAGCCGTTACTACCTGACTACAGATAATGATAATGTGTCGTTTCTTTCATTTCCATAATTCTTATAAGTTAACAAGTGGCGTCATAAGCCCCCATCCCCCCGCTCTCTCTCTCTTCTCTCTCTCTCTCTCTCTCTCTCTCTCTCTCTCTCTCTCTCTCTCCCCCACCTTCTATCCCCTCTGTCAGTATTTTTTTGTTAATCTGGATATTACAAATCCCCCTCAACCCTCTTTTTCCTCATCCCCCCATCCCCTTGATATCGTACGTATTAGAGGCCTAATTTCTGTTGAAAGACGTCCGGTATTCGGCTGACCTCCTGTAATTGGGATGTGTGTATAATTATTTATCACGCATTGCCAGTGTCCAAACTTGCCTACGTAAAAGGACGGATTACACCAGTAATACCATAAATGCATTATTATAGGACAGCTTTTCGGGTCAGGTGCCAACCTGCTCAGACGCAATTTGTTCATCTGGCAACCAAAGATACTTTGATGCGAAATTTGATTCCGACGAATTATAAACATAATATGCTTGCTCACATGTTTTGCCATCACCTTACCACGAGAAACCAATGAATACAGCGTTATTAAAGCGTATACATGTATATATATATTTATCATGTATTATTATTTTTTGGTAGAGGGAACAACCAGACAGTGAAACATTTTAGTCATGGTCTTTTCGTCGATCAGTTCTGAATAATGTCGGCCACGACCGACCTATCATTGAGGATATTATGAATGAATTGCATTAGTAATCGTATCATACTCCCATTTACATTTGTCTTTGGCTATAAATTGACATGATGTAGCCTAAGCTTTCGCCATGATCAGGAATTCACATTTAGTTCCAAAGGTTCACCAGAAAAACGAATGGATGACATAATTTTTAGGCCTTGCATTTCATACATTATTTCATACTTTGCTTTTCTCTTGACAATAGTTTTCACCTAGGGTCGATGAGTAATGAATATTTCAATTCAGCTACATTACGATGAACTGCTAATGGTACCAAATAGCTATTAATGATTAATTTCTTATTCCAAGCATTAATTTTGGTGGGTCTCATGAAGAACAAAATTAAAGAGTTCCAAAACATAAAATAGACTGTCAGAATAATCTCCCCCTACTTACGCCATAATATTACGCCATCTTGATTCACAGAAGAATCGCCGCTGAGAGGGAAACCAAAGCAGTTATTGCCACTTCGACGTGGATACTTGGATTTGTTCTACAAGAATATCACACAATATGTCACAGCTAAAACACTTCAGCCCAATGTTTTGTATAGCATCTGAACACCTCTACCACACCGAAAAAGCCACTGTGATCACATCAATTGTCGGGTCCTTATCATGCCTGCACTTGATGTCTGTTTTGGAGACTGTTCAAGGCATCCAAAATGAAAATATCCAAATGCTTGAAATGGCCTCATCGTAGGACGATCAATTTGTTCTTTAAATATGTTGTAGATAATATTAGTAAAGTTTGCATAATTCATTGCTCAAATTCCTGGTGATATTCTCCATTGTTTTGCCTGCTGCCTGCCATTTTGACAACACTGTCAGGGAGCAAAAAAGTGATTAGTTCAGTTTACAGCATCGTTATCCAAAGCTTAGTGTCAATCATTAAAGTAAAATGGGAGATCCATTAACAAGGAAAAGTGCAGCTGTTAGCAGACTGAGGAACAACTTACGCAAGAAGAGAGAGGCTCTAGCTGATCAGTTTGACTTCAAGATGTACATATCATTTCATTTCAAGGATGAGGTAAAGAAAATTGAAGGGAGGACTTCCGAATGCGTTCCATAACTCGACAAGTGCATAGGCATTGTCAGATTGATATGTAACGACGTGAGGGTCTAGTCAGTTTGTATCATCGAGGCCGTAGGCCGATGTTCGTCTGGGCAGTAGTCAGATTGACATATCGGGGAAAGCCGCCGGGGTAGCTATGTACTGTTTTCACTCGGGCTATGGAACGCATTCGGAAGTCCCTCCAAATTGAAGAAGTACTTTACATATCTTAAACATGACTTAAATCAGAAATTTACAGAAAAAAAAGGGGGAAATTTACAGAATCTGGTTATCCCCAGGAATCAAAGGTGTGACCCCCCTCCCCGTTGGACACGGCTAGATTTGTTCATTTTTTCCCCATTGGAGTAACGGGATTCGGTAATCTCCCCAAAGCAGCTTGCCATTCAAATTACTGATAGGCCTATTTTATGTTAAAAATCAACTTTATGTCAGGAACTTATGCAAGGTACGCTACACACCAGTCACCAGTGGTACAAAATATGTAGTGAATCCCACCTTTTTAGCTATTCTACAATAGTTTTAGAAAGTTGGATCAGGCCAAGTCAGCTGTCGATTCAAGAAAAACTATGGTAAACTGTAATCAGTAGCATGATGTACTACAAGTACAATTATACTATATTAAGGAAGAGAATGATGAAACAGTTTGCTTTTTTCTAATTTTAAAATGAAATTCTTTTACATACAGTGCACTCTCCCGATTACGACATCTCCGAATAACGACATTCTCCCGATAACGACATTGACCCACGGTCCCGATTTTTTTACTATATGTTATTAGTAATAAAACTCTCTAAATAGCGACATACTTTTTAGACCACTCTCCGGATAACGACATTGAGTTAGCAATAATCGGCTGTGACTTTGCTAGATACAAAAATAAAAATAGCTAAAATATTGTTTCCGGTCAGTTTCATTTCATTCTCTGAGCCAATAAAAACACTTCTTTTCCGACCAATGAAATGTCCTACCAGAGGCACCTCATAGCCAATGAGATCGCTTTGTTATCGGCCAATGAGATCGCTTTGTTATCGGCCAATGAAAACACACCTGTGTCTATTGTCGTCGGAACAAAAAGGGTGACGCGCATTAAATGAGTCAGTCATCACATCGCTGACCGCTGAATCGATTGTATTCACCCGAGAACAATAACGCACCCCAAGATGTCGACAGAGGGAAAATGACACACAAAAAACAACAACAACAAAAAAACCAAACAAAAAAAACAAAACAACACACACAACACACACACACACTTCGTGTATTTTACATGTTTGGAAAGTCCGATCACTGATCACCCACTATGGTTGGTACGTTACATTCTAAGGGTCTAACCACACCCCTTTTTCCGCCATCTTGAAAATCTCCGAATAACGACATGCACCTCTGGTCCCGAGCCATGTCGTTATCGGGAGAGTGCACTGTATAATTATGTGGAAATGTAGATCTACTCAGTAAACCTCACTTACTAAAACAAAAGAACCCAAAGTGTCACACTGTGGTTTGTTTGTGTCTTTAGACATGTCATTTCTTATATTTCAGAAAAAGAAAAATGCACTCTTTGAGGTAGCTGAAGTCTTGCCTGTGATGACAAATAATTATGAGCACAGCATACTACAAGGTGTCAAGGTAATAACATGTCATTCCCTACTCAACAAAACATTCTGTTTCTGACATTGGAATGTTGATCTCTCTCACTGTGTCAGTTGAACAATTTGTCTTTTTAATCTTAATCATGTGTGAGGCCATTTTTGTGCCAGCTGCCTGGGAGTCATGCAGGACCATAAAAGCAGTCCACATTGTGCAACTCTTGTCATGCGGCGGGCTTCTTTTGTGCATCACAGTCATCATCATCATTGCCTTTCTCACCCTGGATCAGGGTATAGGCCACCAACAAACACTTTCCATCCCTCTCTATCATGGGCCAGCCTCTTTACATTATTCCAAGTCTTTCCGCTTCGTTGCACATCATTTTCTCTGGCTCTTCTCCACGTTCCGCGCGGCCTTCCTCTTGATCTCTTGCCCTGGGGATTCCATTCCAATACCTTCTTCGCGATGCTGTTTCCTGGCCTCCTGAGAGTGTGGCCGATCCATCTCCATCGCCTCCTACCAATTTCCTCTCTGACTGGGCTCTGTCTTGTTCTTTTCCAAACAATTTCATTGCTGACCTTGTCTGTCCATCTGATCTTAAGTAGCTTCCTCAAACATCTGTTGATGAAAACTTGGATTCTCTTTATGCAGGCCTGGGACGCATTCCAAGTCTCACATCCATACAACAGGACTGACTTCACGTTCGAGTTGAATATCCTCAGCTTTGTTTTTAGAGATATATCCTTGGTTCTCCAAATCTTGCTTAAGGATGAGAAAGATGCCTGTGCCTTTCCAATTCGTGCTTTGACTTCTGCCTCTGTTCCTCCCTTATTGTCAATGATACTACCAAGATAGCAGAAGGACTCTACATCTTCCAGTGGTTGATCTCCTACTTTGACTTGTTCGCTTGGGGGTGCAACAATTTTTAGGACCTTCGACTTCGCAGGATGTATCCTCAATCCAATAGATTCTGAAATTTTGTTTAGAGCTGTAGTCTTTGCTTGCATCTGGTCGTGTGTGTGCGACAATAGTGCCAAGTCATCTGCAAAATCTAGATCGTCCAGCTGTGTCCATGGGGTCCATTGTATGCCATTTCTTCCTCCATTGGTGGTTTCTTTCATAAGCCAATCAATCACCAGAATAAACAGAAATGGGGACAGCAAACAACCCTGCCTAACACCAGTCTTGATATCAAAGCTGTCAGTAAGCTCACCATCGTGTACGACTCTGCAACTTGTCCCCTCGTACATGCTCTTGATAAGATTCACCATCTTCTCTGGGATTCCATAATGTCTCAATATTCTCCACAGCGTTTCTCTATCGATGCTATCAAAGGCCTTCTCGTAGTCAAGGAAGTTCACTATCAGTTGGGAGTTCCACTCTAGCGACTGCTCTACTATGATTCTCAGCGTGGCGATCTGGTCGGTGGTTGATCGATTACTCCTGAAACCAGCTTGCTCCTCACGAAGTTTTGGGTCTGTTGCATTCTGTATTCGCTTGAGAAGAATCCGATTGAAAATCTTTCCTGGGATGGAGAGAAGTGTGATTCCTCTGTAGTTACTACAATTGCTGAGGTCCCCTTTTTTTGGAAGCTTCACGAGGTGTCCTTCCTTCCAGTCCTTTGGAAACTTGCCTCCGATCCAAATCCTCGAGAATAGTGAGTGCAGACCCTCTGCAGCCCCAGCAGCATCTGCCTTCAGCGCCTCTGGTGGGATCTGGTCTGGTCCAGCTGCCTTGCCTCGATTTGACTGCTTTATGGCATCATTAATCTCTGCTTTAGTCGGAGGGTCGCAACTGATCGGTAAATCATTTCTTGCGGGTAGAATGTCGGGTGGGTTGCTTGGTGGAGGTCTGTTCAAGAGGCTACTAAAATGTTCTATCCATCTTTTTGCCTGAGCTTCCTTTCCAAAAATAGCCTTCCTGTTGTAATCCTTGACAGGAACTTCCGGTTTTCCATATTTTCCAGCAAGAGTCTTTGTAGTCTGGTAGAGGATCCTCGTGTGTCCTCCTGTTGCTGCCTTCTCTGCTTTCTCTGCTAACATTCCTATGAACTCCTCTTTGTCTTTTTTAATTGATTTTTTGACCTCTTTAGCTGATGCTCGGTACTCTTCCTGGTTACCAACTCTTGAGCTTCTTGTACGACTTGCATTTACCTGTTCTTTTAGGTCTCTTCTTATCCTTATCAAGTCCAGTGATTTTTGACTGATCCATTCCTTGTGTTCCACTTTCTTTTCCCCAAGAACATCCTGACATGTCGATGTAAATACTCCTTTTACCTTAGCCCAGTGAGTCTCCAAATCTACTGGCTCTTCGAGGTCAACAAGGGGTTTGAATCTATTCCTCAGTGTCAGCTGGAACTCTTCCTTCTTGTCTCCATCCAGAAGGCTCACTTGAAACTTTCTCCTCTTTGTTCCTGCTCTGGTACCTTGTTTCTTGAGGCGGAGTTTGAGTCTTGCCAGCAGCATGTGATGGTCAGATCCAACATTAGCTCCTCTCTGTACTATGACATCCTCCAGTGAGCGTCTGAATCGTCGGGTGATGCAAAAGTGGTCAATCTGGTTTTCAGTTACTCCATCCGGTGAAATCCAAGTGGCCTTATGGATCCTCTTGTGTGGGAATACTGAACCTCCAATCACATAGCTGTTAAATGCGCAGAAACTTGCAAACCGCTCTCCATTCTCATTCATTTGTCCCAAACCATTGCACCCCATAATGTCCTCATACCCTGTATTGTCCTGTCCTATCTTGGCATTGGCGTCTCCCATTATAATGTTCACATCTTTTCTTGGCAATTTGTCAACTATTTCCTGAAGCTGGTTGTAGAAATCGTCCTTGTCCTCATCGGTTGCTTCATTTGTTGGGGCGTATATCTGCACAATGTTCATGTTGATGTTCTTGTTCTTTGTAGTAAATGATGCCAATATAATTCTCCTTCCGTAGGGTTCCCATCCCCTCAGTGACCTCTGGGCGTGCTTGCTCAAGATGATCGCTACTCCTTCTGTATGCTTTTTGTCCTCCCTTCCAGAATACAAAATCTTTTCCCCAGAATTAAGTTGTTTCAGTCCGGACTGTATCCAGCGGGTCTCGCTAACTCCAAGTATGTGCAGTCTGTATCGCCTCATCTCCATTGTAACCTGGGCACTCTTTCCTGCTTCATACATGGAGCGGACATTCCACGACGCAATCCGGAGTGACTTGTTTGATGAAGGAGCAGTCGGGCCAGTGGAGTCCTTTCGGCTTTGTCCATTGTCCTTCATTGAATCTACAGGTGCAGATGCTCCCCCTTCTCCCAAGATAAAAGACCGATTTAAAGTATTTGCTTGTGTTTCTGTAACTGGTTTATTTTTACAGGGTGGGTAGTTGGCCCACCGCCAACTGGCTCTTCTCGGGAGACCAGGACCTTTGCACCTTTAGTCGCCTCTTACGACACGCAGTATCACGTCAGATGTATTCTTTGCTGTCCCTCTTCTGCAAGAGGGCCCCGCATCTGCACGGGCGGTGCATCACAGTGCTGCATGGCAAATTGACAACCTCATGTAAAGTTCTATTTCATAGTCTCCTAACCATCGATGAACAGTTGTGATGAGAAATGATTTAGAATTTCAGTTCGCATAAAAAAAAATTTAGAATTATGTATTTAATGTCAAACTATGACAAGTTTAGTGAGAGGGTAGTTATGTGAAATTGAGTACTGACAGGCTTGATAATGCTGATGATTTATAACATTTTGTAACAGTGTATACAGTATAGTTCCTCATTTATCAAGCTGTGAGGTGTTTCTCATCGGGATACTGAATTGCATCAATTTATGGAAGGACATGGCCTGTTCAAGCAGGCAAGAGAGAAAAGCAGAAAAAAACATCATGTTTGAAGTTTGTCTAGTGTTTCTATATTTCTCAGCAAATGCTTAATTGTGAACAATTTGTTTTTAGAAATATTAATTTTTTGAATATAGTATACAAAGGAAGATCCTTTTAGGATATTTTTGGACAAACAGCCATGGAATTGAAGTAGCAAAAATAAATAAAAAAATGATCAGATTGAGAGGAGGGGGATTTTCACTATCTGTTTTGGCCTACATCTCAGATTCTCGGTAATGCAGCCTGCAAAATACACAGAATTCCAGACATCTTCTTGTAAATTTATGTAAACCATCATTAGAAATTCATGAGAATGAGTCAAATATTTTAGGGGAAACTAACATATTCTATTAGCTCCCTAGAACAAAAAATGTATTCCAAGTACATATTGCTGTTTATTAATAATATTAGTGTGTTTATACATTCATAGCATATTATTTCCTTCTGTCTTCAGAATGATTCCTATTCATATGAAAGTTCACGAGAATTAATTGAGAAGGATGTTGTACAATTCCATGCTCATCGATGGCAGCCTATGAGACGAGTAAGTCAAGAGTTTAGAGTTTGTCTGTCAAACAATGTTGGTTGAAGTATTTGAGTGACTTTTTTTTTTTACAAACTTTAGCTGTCAGATCAATAATGAAACTGAATGATTACACTGGTTTGTGTGATCAACGAAATGAGACAATGATGATGCATAAAATGGTATATTTTTGTATTTGTATTTGTATTTGTATAACTCTTTAATCCCATTTGGGAAATTTTGCCTTTGTGCCATTGCACCCCAGTTACAACTGGAGCAGGCACGTCGTCGCCACAGTGCAGCGCCGGTCGGCGTTTTTTTTTTTTTTTTTTTGTGGTGGGGGGATGAGGGGGAGTGGGTGGTAGGGATGAATTTTATTTAATTTTGCCCGGGCAGCGGCCTGTTCGGCCTGCTCTTTACGATTTCCAACTGCCAAGGTATCTTTAACGTGCGCTACGTGCACACGGGCCCTCCGAATTTTTTCGTCCTTATCCGAGAAGACTAGGTACTCGATCCTACCCCTCAATAGGAACAGGGACATGAAAATATGAGAAAAATCCCAAACTTCCAACATGCCTGCACCGGCCGGGTTTAGAACCCGGGACCCTTGGCATGAGAGGCGAGCACCTTGCCTCTAGACCACTATTTTGGATAGTTACTTAGATATCACACCATGATTGCAATAGGTTTTAGAAAGTCATCATTTATTTTGGCATTTGCTGCAACGGTAAGAAACAATGTTTAAAGTGACACATATTCACATATTTGAAATTTCAGATATGTGTAGAGGATCCAGGATGAAATGTAATAGAAATGTAATTCAAAAAAAAAAAGAGGTGTTTTAGTTTGTCCCATTGTGTTCATGGAACATTTCAACCTTGGTAATGCTTCTTGGCATCCTTGGCATTGATGATTGACACATGAGACTGATAGTGCAAGCAGTAACTCACTGCATACACTTATGATGCCAGTGCTACCTATACACACAATTTTGGCATTTTTAAATAAAATTCTGGCACGATTTACAGTTGTCTTAAACATCATGCTATACAGCAAATGAAAATTGGCTTTTTCAGATTCTAGACTAGCTAAACTTAAAACTATAGGCTACTTAAATACATGTGGATTTCTGTAAATGCCTGTGAGATTAACCCTCGATAGCTCCGGAAACAAAGAATTCCATGTGTGTATCATTTTGATCGAAGCTTTGCGCAAGTGTGGTTATAGGAGCAAAAAAAAAAAAATGTTGTTTTGGTCATGGTTTATAGACACAGAAAGGTAGGTCCCATTTATATAGTAATCGGTTGATGTAGTCTCCTATATGGTACTTTCAGCTTTGTGAAACAACAAGAAAAAATTTTAAACACTAAGGATAATATTTGTCACGTCACAGTGTTACTGTTACTGCTAACGGGGCCTGCAACAACATTTATTTTGGGATGCAGGTAATTAGCTAAAGAGACGACATTTGTTAGTTGGCATGTTCCTGTGAAATTTTGTAAGCCTCAGGTGGGTAAAGAAATCAGTGGACCATTAAGGAGAAGAAATAGGGCAGAGGATGCTAAGTCTTCATTTTTAGTAGTGTGCACATAATTACGGAACTTTTTAAAAAGCATTGAGGTACATTTTCTGAAATAGCCATGGGTTCTTTGTGTTTTTCCCCAGGATGTTATTGGTTGTACAGGTCAGGTGGATTTCTTTCTCTGGCCTCGCAACGATATTGAAAGTATCCAGTGCCATTTATACTCCAGGTGGAAGGGGGAGGATGCACCCTACAGGCCTTTAAATGTAAGTATCACCCACTAGATATTTTATAAATCGCTATGAAACTGCAGAGTAATCACAATGGAAGGTATTGAAAGACGTCACTGGCTTTGGTGTTTTAATGCAGCCAACATTTTGTTCAGATGATGATAATTGGGTCATTAAAATATGGAAAGTTATAATTTGTCTTAAAGAGGTATGTGAAATGAAACTAACAATTAAAGGAAAAACCATTTCTCCTTGTTGTTCAAGATGTGCTGTTGGTTTGAAGTGTACTTAATATATTTGTAAAAGGTGTTTTGTGAATCTTGTGATTGGTGTCTTCAAAAGTTTCAGGGACTTTAAAGTTAGTTTCATGATCACCAGAAGGACAAAATGACATTCCTCAATAGATTAAAGATTGACTGAGTTAAATGCAAATAATTTTCTGCAAATGGCAGGTTTTCTTACATTGAATTTAAGACCATCAGCTTGAGTTAATCTTTAATCATAATCTGAAATTGTGAATACTGAATGCAACCAGATGTTGCGATTCTTCATGTGAACATACAGTAAAACCTCGTTATACCGCCAAGTAAGGGCCAAACAGAAAATTGGCGGTATAACGAGACTGGCGGTAAAACGAAAATACCATGTAGAACAAGGGAAATAAGTAATTTACCAACATTGGACTGGCTAACAAAGTAACATGTCGAAAATATTGCAGTTATCTCCCTTATCTCTCCACTGGCCATAAACCGCCGTTGTCATTTTGAAGTTTACATTGCTTGCATTTGTATTTTGTTGTTGTTGTTGTTTTTTGTGTTTATGTGTGTTGGAGTTTATTTATTCAGGAAATCGCACCTTAAGAGTAAAAGTATTATGTATTGCAACATGACAAATAATGCTACATTACAATTCAGCAACAAACGTGTGTTGTTTGCATCGTACCCCGCGACCAGTATGAACCAGTTGAAGCATCACCTCGCCCGCGGTTACGTTCGTTCGCAAACTCTCTATTGAACTGTGACCCATCTTTCCCACTGCATGCCCCACCAGTAGGCCTATCAGGACTTCAAAAGCAAAGACTGTGTAGTACTAGTAGGATTGGTGTTTGAGTAACAAGCACAGACTGTGGCGCCATGTGATGTTCCGTCTGTTAGGTGGATTTAGGTAGAGATGGGGAGCGGGGGTTAAATTTACGTTGGCGCTATAACGAGCAATATTTACTATACTCAAGTTATGAATGTAGTAGTCAAACTGTTGGCGGATGGCGGTATAACGACATTTTTAGTGACTTTGTATAGGTGTCAGATCCGTTCCACGGCGAAAAGCTGGCGGTATAATGGGGGGGCGGCATAGCGAGGTTTTACTGTAATTATATAGTTAGGCATTATTCTTTGTCTCAACTTTGCCTCAATTTGGTAAGAATAAAATCAGGCTAACATCATTTTTGTAGAAATTCGAGCATTATTGTAAAGTATTAATGACTGAAATTATGAGCGCCCATTAAGATTGCATTTGTGCTTTTTTTTTTTACAGGCAGAGTATGTTTTTGGCTGTGATGACTATGAACGCCAACTCATGCGACTTCTGACAGTGCGTGATAAAACAGGGCTTATAGTCACAAACTCCGACCAAACAGTATTCTTGTTTGTTGACAAACAACACATGCAGGTAGCTTGAATTAAAAAAGTTTGTGTGTATGTAACTTTTATAATCCCACTTTGTTTCGTCCTGAATTATCAATATCAATTTATATTACAATGATCAGATACATGAAGTAAATGCTACTTCCTTTTTAGATTATGATATGTGCTGTGCTCCAAATATAAAAGTATAGTCCAGTTACTGATAAAAGATGTTAGAAATTTACTCATTGCAATTATGCTGAAAGTGTGAAAAGAATACGGTGTTAATTGCTCCCAGAGAAATTGTAGTTCTTCAGTGACAGTTAACTCTTTCAGGACATCAGTGTTAGGGGCATCTGTCAATTCTGGACATAATGAATTTTTTCCCAATTTGGGAAAAAACAGCATGGGTCAAGAAACACTCACAGAAAAAAAAAGTATTGATAGTAAAGTAAAACGTTATACATCAAATAAAAGAGAATTGAATGTAGAATACAGTATGAATCGGTGACACGTCTGAAGGGTTTTTCACTGGCGCCGATAAATCGGGGATACGTCCCGAAAAACTTAACAGTTAGCTTAGGACTGCTGGATTTTCCAGTGACAGTTAGCCCTGCCTATACTATAAAGAAACTTTTATCCACTGTAAAGAAACCTGTACAGGACAGAAGCAGGCAAGCTTTTATATCATCTTGTAAGTTCGTTTATACCTCGTTTATACAAAAGACTTCCAAAGCCCATAACGAGGGAACTGGGATTCATTTGATAAGCTACAAGCTGGCTTTTGTATAGGCTGACATGCGAGCATGCAGATATCTGGCATTCAGACTGGTCAGTAGGATGAAATGTGAAAGGCATTACAGTAAGACAATTTGGTGACTCCTGGCTAAATCATAATATAATGAACAGAAGTAGAATTGAACCGTTGTTTTTTTGTGTTTGTGCTATATATCATTGTTGTACTCACGTGATTTCGTTTCCCTGGTTTTACAGACAAATAAAAACAAAGTAATGGTCTACAAACTGCGCAGTGTTTGCTTATACATGCCTCAGGTAGGTGATCTGTGTTTTGGATTTGTGTCAGCCCTTGACAATGCACGCTGCAGTTGAAGTTTAGAATCTTGCAAATATACATTCTATTCACTAGCACAATTTCATTGTTCTTTTTTATGTCCTTATCTTTGTTTTCCTCAGTAATTTTTTTTTAATTTGCCGCATCATTCTGGCTATAATTAATATTTCAGTCATGTACTGTTGCAGCATATACAATTAATTTTCAGTCATAACATGCAGGTACTGCACTTTCGCTCATTAGCTACACTCATGATTACTGTGGTCAGTTGTAGCTTTCAAGTAATTTGTGAACTTTTAAGGCTGGTCATATTTATTTAAAAATGTTACTTGATTACATCTGTGCCCATATCATAAAACTGCACAAGTACAATGGATCAAATTGTACAGAAGAAAAAAACGTTTTTGTTTTCTTTTGCTTGAATTGTAGTCCTTTATCTGAAATACACATTTTTTGTTATATTAATAAATATTTGGAATATTGTCACCTGTCACCTGTCGGCTTCATCGTCATCGATGTTAGCTGCTACAGTGGATGTCACGACAAAATCTCCTCCACCCAATCCTGTCCTTAGCTTTCCTAGTTAGTTCACTTATTTCCAGCTGGCTGACTTTCTTGATGTTATCGTGATATGTAATGGGTGGTCTTCCTTGTTTTCTCTTTGTTTCTGTCTTTCCTTGAAGGATTGATATCATAAGGGCCGTGCTTTTGTTTCGGGCCGCGTGGCCGATGTATGCAAGTCTTCTTTTATTTATTTCAGGTGTTATTCTTCTGGTGGTGCCAAGCTGTTCTAAGATGCTTGTATTTGTTCTCCTTTCTGTCCAACTTATTCTGAGTAGCCTTCTGTAAAGCCACATTTCAGCTGCCTCCAATCTTGTTATGTCTGCCTTTTTGAGTGTCCAGGCTTCACAACCATATAGTAGGACTGGCCAGATCAAGCACTTAAGTATGTTCACTTTGAGGTCCGTTGGTGTGCCTCTATCCTTCCAAATGTTGTTTAGTTGAACCATTTTGTGTTTTGCCATTCCTATCCTTGTTTTTATGTCCTTTGAGCAGCTTCCATCTTGCGATTTATGTGATCCTAGGTATTTGAAATCAGTCACTTTTTCTAGTGCTGATTTGTTTACTAGTATCTCCTGGTGTTCATGGTGCCCTGTTCCAGTATGCATGACTTTCGTTTTCTTAGCATTTAGGTGTAGGCCTGCTGTCTTGCCCGCTTCATCCACTCTGTGCAACACTCTTTTCACGCTGGTGATGTTATCTGACATAAGAGCTGTGTCATCAGCGTAGCGAAGGTTTGTGATGTTTCGGCCTCCGATCTTTATTCCCATATCTTCTATGTCTGCGTTTCTCATGATCTGCTCAGTATAAATATTGAAAAGATGAGGTGAAAGTATGCAACCCTGTCTGACTCCTTTCTCGATGTTGAAATATGGACAGTTCTCATTGTTCCATCTAATCGTTGCCTTTTGTTCGTGGTATAGTGCAGCGATGAGGGTCACAAGGTGTTTCGGGAATCCCATCTTAATCATTATATCGAACAGGTGATGGTGCCTAATGCTGTCGAACGCTTTGCTGTAGTCTATGAACGTGATGAAGGCTTCGTTTCCATTGCTTCTTATCTGTTCAATCATTATTTGTAGTATGAAGAGCATGTCAGCGGTTCCTCTGTTGGTCCTGTAACCAGCTTGACATTCTGATAGTTCCTCTTCTACCTTTGATTTCATTCTGTTGAGTATGATGATGAGCAGGATTTTGCTGGTGTGACTGATGAGGGCGATGGTTCTATAATTTCCACAGTCTTTGACATTGCCGCTTTTGTATAGTATGACGAATTCTTGTAGCTTCCAGTCTGTTGGCCATTCATTTGTCTGCCAAATTTTGCAGATCATTTGGTGGAGTGCTTTTATTCCTGATTCGCTGGTATGTTTCAGGAGTTCACCTGGTATGTTGTCTAATCCAGGGGATTTTCCATTCTTTATTTGTTTTATTGCAGCCTGTACTTCCTCCAAGAGAGGTTCTGGTTCTTTATCTATCTGTTGTGAGTCTGGTTGTTGGAGGTCCCTCGGGTCTGGTCTGATGTTGTCCGCAAACAGCATCTTGCCGTATTCGTGCCATCTTGAGAGCACATCTTTTGTGTTTGTCAGTGTTGTGCCTTCTTTGTTGTTCAGACTCAAGTTCTGTGGTTGGAAATCCCTCTTTTTTACTTTTCTTATTTGTTCAAACATTTCTTTTGACTTTCTTTGTGTATTACATTCTGTTATGTTTGCACACTCTCTTTCTAACCATGCATTCTTGTCTCTTCTGATCTTTGTTTGGATTTCCTTCTTTAGTGCATGATATTCATCTTGTTTACTAAGTTTTCTGGCTTTGCTCTTTCTTTTTGCAAGCTCTATCACTTCTTCACTGATGTATGGTTTGGGAGTTTTCCTCGTTCTTTTCCCGAGTTTCGATTCAGCTGTTTCACTCCAAATTCTTTTCATGTCTTTCCACAGTGTATCTGGGTGTCTTTCTCCAGCTGACCACTCCTTGAGGAATGCTGAGAAACGGTTTTCTGTTTCGATCTGAAAAGCATTGCTGATTTCAGGGTCTTTCAGTTTGTCCGTGTCAAATCTGGTGGTGGGTTTTGGCTTGCTCTTCCTATAGGCTTTCAATCTCAGCTTTGCTGTCACTAAAATGTGGTCAGTGTCACAGTCTGCCCCTGGCCTTGTCTTTGAGTTGAGCACAGTTGTTTTCCAGTTTTTGTCAATCAGGATGTAATCAATCTGGTTTCGGAGATTGCCTCCAGGGTTTATCCATGTGTATCTTCTTCGCATCGGGTGTTTAAAGAGAGTGTTCGTGATGCTCATTTCATTTGCATGGCAGAAAGATGCTAACATGTCTCCTCGGTCGTTTCGTTCTCCTAATCCATAGGGTCCTATCCCACATTCCAGATCCTCACCCTCTCCCACTTTGGCATTGAATATTGTATTCCCCCTTAATCAATTTCAGTTTCCTTCCGCGAGTTCATAGAATATTTGGCCATAAAAAGTTGTCATCTGCAGTTGTGCGAATACACTCGTATGGCTTCATGATTTCCAGCAACATGTTTTGCCTGTCACATAAGTTCATACTTGACTATTTTCTTTTTTCCTACAACAGGACCAACTGATGAACTGGTCAACGGGTAGCATAGATGACCTGGTTGCCAGTCACTTCGCGTAGAGGTGTCAACAGGTGCCAATGGCCCTATGCAATCATGAAAGACTATTTTTGTTTAACAATGAAAAGAACATGTCTTCTGTACAGTATGGTGTAGATCTGCTGAACATAACCTGGAGTGGAGCCTATTCATTTCCATGAGAATTCAATATGTGCAGTTTCCAATTACAAATATATGTTATATAGCCACAGATGTTGAACATTCTTGCAGTGTAAAATAAAAGCTGCAGATGTGCAGCAGTTTATTTATTTACAAAGATGTGTGAGACCTGCACGTGAGGCATGGTTAATGTGATTGATAGTTCACTGTTTGGAAATTGAGATAGATGATAACTGGGAAAAGTGCTGAATATTTCATTTCCGTGAAAAGAAACCCAGCAAAATCACAGCATAAGTGTTCCTGCATGCACTCTGAAAAACGTGGAAAAAAAGAAAAATAACGTGTGATAATTTGTTACCAAATAAATCAATGTAGGATTTGAGAAACCAGAGAAATAGTGGAGCTTTATGTTTCCATTCTTTCTATTTTAAGTAATTTGGGGGGAAAAATGCAGTACAGAAAGTGCATTGTTGATATAAATCTCATTGTTAGGAATTATGAATGCCATTATGAAACCAGCTCATGAGATTTGTATTCCCGTGCAGTGCACTATGGAAAGGATAGTACAAGGTTGATTTCTCATTGTATTGAAAGTATGCAAGTTTGTGAACTGCAAATTGTTGTTGTTATTGTTGTTTGCAGCCTGCTGATTGTTGGGGCGAGTGAAAAGATGACTCCAGTTATGTGACGGTGTGTTGTGAGTCGACTAGTGTGTTGTGAGTGGACAGTGCTAGTTGTAATTATGACAGATGTCAACATAATGACAATGCATTGTCTGAACCTAAGTGCAGAATCTTATGTTGCTAATATTTGTTGAATTTTCTGCTGTCCGGAGCATTGCAGCTCTTTCTGACAGCTAACTCTATCAAGTCAGTTGGTGCTTAATTTTTTTGTTTTATATGATATTTTTGGTGATGAAAATGCAATGTGGACAGTTGTACCAGGTGGAATGTCACATGGTCGGCAAGATGCTGCAGCGTTTTTTTTCCCCATGCGTATCATTTTCTCAGATTGTTGTTTTATGATAAGGCAATGGGTTGGAAAATGGAAGAATTGAGGGGGGGGGGGGGGGTGCCATGATGAGATGGGGGGAAAGAGGAAATCCAGACAGTAGCATAGGCAGCTTATCAAGACATAATAATGGCGATAATTTAAAAAAGAAATTTTAAATCAGTTTTTACAGTTAGGTTCTCATGAAATAGGAGCAAAATGTCATATATTGTTTGTTTATTTGTTTGCAAACATACCTGCTTCTACTTATTTTTATCCTTTATGATATAAATGGGGAGGCAAAATTTAATTTGCTCAGTCAGTAGCTTTTGCAGAGATCAGATATCATAAAGTTACTCTGCTAAATAGAAGAATTTTTATATACAACGATTGTAATACTAAGGTGGAAAATCCCAGTTTATGCCCAGAACTGCAAAACTATGCTTCCTGTGGCATATTGATTTGCAACTATAGAAATTTGTTGGAGACAAATTTTCCCCATGCTTTTGACAACCGTTTACACAAGGGCAATAAATGTAAGACTATAAAAATCTGCCTCTGACCACCTGTCATGTGACCAGTCTAACAGAAATTCCAAGCGACTTTATTTCTTTAGTGAGTGGGACACACAAAGAATTTTTTTGTTTAAATTAGAAAGTATGGGAGGAAAAGCTGAGAATGTTAAACTAGATGTACATGGCGTGGAAAAGGCAGGCTCCAACTGTGAAAATTGTCTTCCTTCGACATAAAAGCCCGCAAATTTAATCATCCATGGCTGACAATATTTCTTTTTTTTTTTTTTTTTAAGAAAGTATGTCGAAAAGGCATGTACGCAGGTCTTGTGGTTGTCTGGAAATTCTTTGCCTAATTTTTGCAGTTTGTCCATATTATAGAAAAAGCAAACAGTGAACTCCGAATAAGAAAAATCATATAAATTTCCTCAACAGAGGTCTTACAGGCTTCAGGATTACAAATGTATGTCACGGATGCATGAATGAAAGCTCTTTGGTCTTTAGCAAAGTCAGCTAATGACTGCATTTGCTTTAATGAACCTGAACTAGTATCCATCAATCAGGATTTCATTCGATAAGTGATTTTTACCTAATTGTTGAAATGATTTTAATGGCAAGAATAGATGAAACTCTCACTGACTCTAATGGCAAGAATATGGAAAACTATCATGTGTAATATTTATATTTATCTGTTCTTGTTTTTTTATAAATTTTGTGCAGTCTGGCAAATTTTTTCTTTTTTCCTCTTAATTAGATCAACTGTAGCTAAAATGAGACAAATAATTCTACTAGGCAGCCCAAGAGTTTACAGTTGTCAAACATTGTGATACTGGTTAGGATTGGTCTTTATTTTTAGCATGAAATTAGGCCAGAAGAATTCAGCATGGCAGGAATTGTAACTGAAATCCTCATGCCTCACCGGTAATTAATTTCACCTGTAAAGAATACAGCTACATGTTTATGTTGGTTGAAGTATTTGCAGGATTTTTGTTTCAGAAATGGTTCAAATAGTCAAGTTTTCTAAAGAGAAGACTGAAGTCATGTGATGATTTTTCTTCTTTCATATTTTGGTTGCCTGAGATTTGTTATTTCCATTTCCTGAGTATTGCGATCTCCAAATTGACGATGCAATATTGCATTGCATCGACAGCCATCTTCTGCCCTATGTTTGTTTTTGTAGATATGAAGTGCAGAAAGTCAGTGGTCATTGATTGAGTGCTAGTGGACATGAATGCTATGATCAGTGTCAACAGTGCAAGGCTATGTGTACAGTTGATCAGATCATACGCAATGATGAAGGTTAAGGACTAACACAAAAGTGTTCTATAATGGTTGGAAATTTAACTAGTGCTGTCCCACAGTCAGGAAAAGATCTTTTACGTTTTACTTACAAATTTGCATCTGTGGAGACAAAATATAAATATATACTCCTTTCTTTTTTTGGTGGAGAAAACTAGTGGAGCTGAAGTATAATTGTGGCCAGAGAACTTTCATAAAAACTGACTTATATTTTTTCGATGATAGTTTTAGGACATGGTCATGAAAGTTTCTAAAGTTTCTCGTGGCTGTTGAATGCCCGTGTCTTAGGAAGTAGGATAACTTTATTTCAACTGAAAATCTATGTCAACCGTTGTTCTCACTGAAAACCAGATTTCATATGATCACCAAGAGTATTGGTGTCCTTCGACATAATTACTTACTGGTGAATGCCTGGGATTCCTTAGTATATTGATGATTTTATAGTGGTTTTGCTGCAGTTATTTGTGTCAAATTAAGTGTTAACAAGACAATCCATGGATAAGTGATATGTATCACCTTAATGGTCCACTGTTGTCCAAAGATTATCAGTTAGTTTTATGCGGTATAGGCAAAGGCTGATGCGACACACTTTCTCTGAATGGATTTTAAGCCACTATTGCCTACTGAGACTGCAAAATTGCCATCTCTATCAAGCATTATTAGTACTAGTAGGTACAATAATACTGCAAGAAATATAATGTTACAGTCTAGACTGCTTTTTTGTGAATGTTAGTGCATTTTCATGACTAGACGTATACCATGGGGTCTTCTGTTTCATGGGGATTCCAGCATAACACTGTTGATCCCTTGAATGAGTAGACCTACCAAAACAGGTGAAGTATCAAGTACAAGTACAGTAATATATCAGGGTGTCCAGGGAAGGCGAAAATGGGTTGGATTTTTTTATGTGTGCTGGGAAAAGTTGGACACTGCTCAAATAAGAACGCGTGCAGTCGGAAAAATGAAAATTAGGGGGAAAAGAGTTCACAAATTGGGCCTACATAAAAAAGCACGTCCGGAAATGAGAATAATATGCAGAGTACTTTGATATTTGGATTGCCGCTTCCTTCTTCCAACCTGATGATTTTGAGCATTGTGTTGAGTGGGTTGATGTTCCAATCCAACAACATGCCTCATTTACAGATTTGTGGAAGTATGGATTTTATTTTATGTGACTATTTTCAGTAGACCTAAGTATTTGCTTTCTTTACTAGCTGAGCATGGCTCCAGATCTAGACTAGGGCCTTAATGTCTATCGCCGTGGTTCTGGACTACTGTTGGATTATATTCAGTGGTTTTTGCATTTGAATTTAAAAGTTCAAGTGTTTATCTTCAGATCAATCAGTCTATGGTAACTAATTCTGGTCAGGACTGTTGGCAGGAAGATTATAGGTTTAAATTTGTTGAGTAGACACATATCTAGGTCCACTAAAATGAAAGCTGTTGAGTATTCTACTGTATCAGCATGGGAAATGGTATTTTACTGATCCTGATTGGCTCACATGCCCTATGTTTTTGGTTTGGCTTGTAGAACAATCAGATGATGTAATCAAATTTTTATGTAAATTAGATCTATATGGACAAATGATTAAAAAAATATATATATAAACATTTTTTTTGCTCTAAATCTTGTGTGCAGGCATAATTGATAAGTCAGGCGGGTACAAAAGCATTGAAGTAAATGTAGAACAAAATCACTTTTCAACTTCATGACAATGAGAGAGAGGTCAAGTCTGTCCGTAGGTCTGGAGCAACACCAGTTTCTTCTGTTTCTTCACTGATTCAGTCATCTTTAAAAGTTTCTGACAGTAAAACGCTTTTCATAGCAATCTACAGTTATACCGAAACAGGTAGGATTTTTTGATGGTACATTTCCCTGGACAGCCTGGTATATAGAACATTGCGTGTGTAAGATAAATTCTAGTATGTTTCAGTGAAAGTTGTTTCCACATTGTACACTGTACAAGTCCGGAGGAGGAGGAGTATGAGTATGGAATACAGGAGTGTTGAAGTAAAAACTGCTGAGTGTCCAAACTCTGCAGCTCATTCCAACAAGTTTTGTTCTTTTGCTTATCAAAATGGTCTGCCATACATTAAACTGTGTGCTCATAAATCATGTTCATTATTCCTCATCATTTAATCATTTGTTATTTCATACTGAACATCCTTTTCATTTGACTTGTTTTTTTGGTCACATTATTTATTTATTTATTTTTAGTTTTCAAAGTAGTTCTCTTTGACTTTTGTTACTGAAAATGAGTCACACATTATGGTGATTCTCTCTCATTTGAGTTAGAAGTTATTTTCTTTTTTACACCTGAAAGGTTATTAATTTGTTACCTTGTTCATGTGTTGCCCATGTTGATACTGATGGTGAGGACATGGGCTGTGCCATGTAAAGCTGTAATATGTTGAATTTATTTTTTTGAATAACCGTTCCATTACTGAAGTTTACAGTCCTATTTGACTGAAAGTTTGCTTTAGTTCTAGTTGTTCATGGTTGAATCAGGGATGTAAGTTTGCCAGTTTTTTGCAGGCTGTCCAATTTTTTGGCTATAGTAATCCAGTGTTCCAGTGTGTGATGATTTGGTTCACTGCAACCATTATACATAATATATATATGATATAAGGGTAGCTTCTGTTTCAGATTGACCTATCCACTGAAAGCCCACTTAGTTACATATATTATGCATAGACAGAATGGCAGGTTACCTATT
This sequence comes from Onchidella celtica, assembly GCA_963931925.1. Lineage (NCBI taxonomy): Eukaryota > Metazoa > Mollusca > Gastropoda > Systellommatophora > Onchidiidae > Onchidella > Onchidella celtica. The sequence continues at coordinate 72,654,302 of OZ007571.1, forward strand.
AATGTGTTATTTATATGGTCTCATTCACAGAATTTTTCTTTTTGTTTTCAACAAGCTTTATTTTGTAGGGTATACAGCCATAATGAACCCTAATATAGAACTACTGTTTATAAACTATAATGCATGTACGAAGAGGAGAGGAAGAAAAGGTGCAAGTGGACAAACCTGTAAAAAAGAAAAAAAAATTTTTTTTTTAAATTGACATTGAGAAGTGATCTGAGTATTCAGAGATAAGAGTTCTTGCCAAGCACACAGTCATTTCATCACTGTTCCCAAAAACTGTAGTAATCAGTTGTGGCTACTTCCCTGGAGAAACAAAAAATTGTTTATTTCAGCACAACTGGACTAGTTACCAGAAATTTTTGAAAGTTTGCTATTCAAGATCATTCAGTGTGGTTCAGAATGTAGTTGGATCTTATTATTAAAAAAAATAGTGGCGGGAGTAATTCATTGTGGTGCAATTTTGGCCCTTTTTTTTTGCTCGACACCACAGCCTAAATGACAGTTTCATAAATTATAAAATTAATTTTTTTAAGCATCAACTAATCTAGCCTAATCACTTTTGTATCAACGGATTCTGTTGATTCAAGTTTCAAGTCATTTTAAATGAACAGTTGTAAAATGTTAACTACAGTTATTTTGGCTCCCTGTAGTAAGTCCACCACACAGCGAAACAATATTAATGTAATACGCATTCAATCCGATGCGGGCAAGCTCCCTACCAGAAATGAGTGCGTCGTGCTCTGGTGCACACGATATCTGTAATAAGACTAGAATATGAGAAGCTTTCTAGAACAAGAAAGAGAGAGAACGGTGGATTTACAGGTTTATGCCAGGTCCTTCGTCTAGTAGATTTGGGTTTTCGAATTTTTGCATAACGACATTCATAGGGGATGGTGGCCAATTGTAGACAAACCTATAAAAAAAAAATAAAAAAAACTGACACTAACAAGTGATCTGAGTATTCAGAGATAAGAGTTCTTGCCATGCACATAGTGATTCTTTTGTCTGTTGTCAGTTTATTTACTTATGTGTAAGGTTTTCGTATGTGTCTGAAAGAAGATTTGAAGAGGACGCTATTAGATATCTTTTTACCACAGCTCACAGGACACTCTGGCCTTGCCATGAAAACGTACAGGCGCAGATAAGAACTTTTACTCTTGTGGTAACAAAATTGGAGGAACTGCATGAAGGAAGTTCAGTTTTTCTATTGTTAAATTTAATGCCTATACAGTAGACATGTCTCAAATGTACCGCAGGCGTTTTTCAAATTATATATGATTCATTTCACTGACAAAAAAACAGTTTGTTTTTCTTTTCCCTTAAAATTCTCCTCTTTATGTAGATTCTTTGTATTTTATTTTATGTGGTTTCATGATAGGGCCAGGGATAGTATTTTCAGGCTTCATTTGGATTTTTGGGGGCTACTACTACTATTTCCTGTTGCACCCACTGGTGCTTAGGGCAGCAACAAAGGATCTCCAGCCCTGTCTGTCCTGGGCCATCTTTGCGAGAGTTCCCCATGAGTGATTGAAGGATTTCATCTCTGCCTCGATTGTTCTCCGCCAGGTTGCCTTGGGTCTGCCTCGCTTGCGCCGTCCCTCCGGTGTCCACTGAAGTGCTGTTTTGGTTATAGAATTTGCTTCCTTTCGCAGCACGTGTCCAAGCCATCTCCATCGTCTCTTCGTGATGATGTTGGCTATTTCTTCTTGCTTGCATCGCCTTAGTAGTTCCTGATTAGAAATCTTGTTTGGCCAAAAGATGCGGAGAATCCTACGAAGACATGTGGTGTGGAAGGAAGACAACTTGGCGAGGTCACCTTCTGTCATTCGCCAACACTCTGATCCATACAGGAGTGTGGATAGGACACAGCTTTGGTACAGTCTGATCTTGGTGTTGATGCCGTATTGTGTCGATTTCCAGATGTTGCTCATACTTTGAAAGACAGCCCTTGCATTTCCCAGCCTACTTTGGATGTCCTCCTTTGTGCCACCCTCTGGTCTGATAATGCTACCAAGGTATTTAAATTTGTCCGTCGTGGTGAGGTTCTTGTCATCTACTTGCACTGGTGCTGGAGTGTCTACGTTTAGGGTCATAATCTCTGTCTTCTTCTGGCTAATCCGAAGGCCTACTTTGCATCCAAAATTATGTAGTCTCTGCGTCTTATCTTGCATGTGTTGGTGACTATGTGACAATAGCGCAAGGTCATCCGCAAAGTCCAAATCCTCTAGGTTGTCGAAGAGTGTCCATCTGATGCGTCTTGGTGCATCCTCTGTAGTTTTCCGCATAATCCAGTCGATTACGAGGTTAAACAAAATTGTTGACATCACACATCCTTGCCGTACACCAGTTTTCACTTCAAAGGATGCATCACTGTTTCCGACACTGCAACTGAAGTTCTTGTAAAAGCTTTTGATGAGTTCAACAAGCTTGCTGGGAATCCCATAGTGCCGAAGAATGCGCCATATACTCTCTCTGTGGATGCTGTCGAAGGCCTTTTCGAAGTCAACGAAGTTCACATAGAGCTGCCTTTGCCATTCTGAACACTGTTCTATGATGTTTCGGAGTGTGAAGATCTGGTCAATGCATCCTTTCCCCTTTCGGAATCCGGCCTGTTCCTTTCTCAGTGTCTTGTCCACAGCATCTGACATACGTTGCACAATGATCTTGGCAAGGATTTTGCTGGGTGCAGAAAGGAGAGTGATACCACGCCAGTTGTTGCAATCGCTGAGTGCTCCTTTCTTGGGTATTTTCACTATTCTGCCTTCATTCCAGCTCTTTGGTACTGCTTCTGCTTCCCAGATAGCTGTGAACAGTGGCTGAAGGATGGTGGCTGACTGATCCGGATCTGCTTTGAACAGTTCTGCAGTCAAGTTGTCTTTTCCTGGGGCTTTGCTGTTTTTTAGGCTCTTTATTGCTGCCACTATCTCTTCTTTCTTTGGTGGATCTATGTTGATGTCAAGGTCTTCAGCAGCATCTTGTATTATTATTCTATCTTCAGGTGGTGGCCGGTTTAGTAATTCCTGAAAGTGCTCTGTCCAGCGTGTATCCTGTTCTCGTTCTGTAGTCAGTAGTTTCCCATTCTTGTCTTTGATTGGAACACTTGGTCTTCCAACGTACTTGCCACAAATGCGCTTAGTGATCTTGTGGAGCTTACCCTGTTCTCCTCTTGCTGCTGCCTCCTCCGCATCTGCCGCTAGCTGTTCCATGGCTTCTCGTTTATCTTTCTTTACTAGTCTCTTCACTTTCTTATTTAACTCTGTGTAGCTATGTTGGTACCTCTCTTTCAGCCTTTCCGATTTCACTTGTAGGAGTTTCTTTTTCATGACTTTCCTCTCCTCGATCACATCCCATGTTCTTTGTTGGATCCACTCCTTGCTTTTCCCTTTCTCATTAAATCCAAGGCAGGCTACACTGCTCTCTGTGTACACTGTAGTTACTCTTTTCCACTCTGAATCGATTCCTCTTTCTTTAGGGTTGTTCTTATCAGACTCTCGTAGAGCCTGGAATCGGTTCTTGACTTGTATGTTGAAGGCATTTCTAACACTTGCATCTCTCAGTTTCTGAATATTAAGGTGTCTTTGCTTTGATGTCTTGATTCCGGTCTTGTTCAGTTTAATTTTGATAAGTGCTGCCACTAGATGGTGGTCGCTGGCTACGTCAGCTCCTCTTTTCACTTTCACATCTAGAAGGGATCGTCTCCACATACCGTTGATCATCAAATGGTCTATTTGGTTCTTGTCTCTTCCATTTGGAGAATTCCATGTGAGTTTGTGAATTTCTCTGTGTGTGAAAAGGGTCCCTCCGATGACTAAGTTGTTCAAGGCACAAAAATCCACAAGCCTTTCTCCATTGTCATTCCTTGTTCCAGTTCCATGTTTTCCCATTACTCTTTCATAATTTATATCATCTTTACCTACCTTAGCATTGAGGTCTCCCATGACAATGATGAGATCATGCCGTGGCGTCATGTCCATTTCCCCCTGGATTTGTTCATAAAAGTCGTCTTTGTCTGTGTTGTCGTTTTCGTTGGTTGGTGCATAACATTGGATGACAGTGATGTTTGTGTGTCGTCCTTTCATCCTCATCCTCATCAGTCTGCTATTGACTGGTTTCCACTCCAACAAGCATTTGTCCAGTCCTTTCTTTAGGATGATGGCTACTCCTCCATGATGTTGGTCATCCTCTCTTCCAGAGTAGAGAACGGTTTCTCCAGTGGATGTTTTGATCCTTCCAGATCCAGTCCATCTGCTCTCACTTACACCCAGGATGTGTAGGTTGTAGCGCCTCATCTCTGATGTTACTTGTGCTAACTTACCCGATTCATACATTGTTCTAACATTCCAGTATCCAATCCTGGTCTTGGTTTTGGCGGTGTTCAGTTCCTCCTTCATCCTGCTAGCAGTTTCCTTTCGGCTTTCACTACTTGCATTCATACGAGTCGCGCGGTACTCAGAAGGTCCATCACATCCAGAACGTTGGTTTTTCCATGTTGCTGTTTCCGTAACGATTTTTGTTTCTCCAAGTAAGGTCACCCCAACAAGGATTTCAGGGTAGGGTTGTTAGCCCTACGCCCAACCCCCGAACCTGGAGGGCCGGTCTGTTCAATCTTGTCTGGTCCTTCCCCCATGACCTGTCCAGCTTGCTTAAAGCTATCAGGGGCACGAGGCCTCCGCTGGCTTAGCTCCTGGGATCACTGGGACACGCAAGCCACTCCTCCACGTCAAGGCATGAACAATTGGAGCAGATTTTTGGGGGCAGGTGGTCTTTTTAATGATTTGTTTTTAACAGGTGGAAAAAAAAAAAGAAAGAAAAATCAGATCTATGTGTTTTGTATAATTTATTGAATCTTAATGAACAGCCCCCGCCTCCCACCCCATTTTTACTGTCTCAGGAGTTGTGGATTTTTAGGTCCCCTTTTCAGCCTGGAAACTTGGTGTTACCAGGTCATTCTTGTCGAGGATAGATTGGGGATTTGTCACAATACATATAATGAAGTATAGTATTTGCTGTACAGGCATGTAAATTGCCCAATCTTCGTCGGGTTTCCTGATATTTTTATGGCCAAGTTTCTCTGTTTGCTGCAGCTGTGTTACACAATAACAGACGAAAACAAGATTTTTGGGAAACCCTAACGGGTCTAGATTTGACCAAAGAAAATAGTGCGCCGTGAAAGTAAGGCAAACAGTAGGCCATGAGTAATCTAGGACCCACCATATCAACTGGCTAAGACAAAGAGTAATCTGTGTCTCACTTCCGAGCAAGTTCAAAGTCACGAAATTTTTGTTTTTCGTTAACTGGTGAAGCTTTGGCTTTTGAGACGGACGGGTGGTGTCGTCCAGTCAGGATTTTCGTTCTTTTTACTGCGAGGCCATTTACATCCCAGGTTGTAGTCTGTAATGGTTAAAAGCGGTAGGGCACATTGCAACACCTGATTCCACATAATATTTGATGTAACCAACGCTTATCATCATCATCTTACTATAATGGAGCCAAAGGGTGAATATGCAAGCACCTAAAGCTTCGTGGCTGCGCGACAAAAATGAAACTGCGCACTGCTACAATTTTTTACCATAAATTACGTGGACAAATCCATCTTTGAAAGTACTTATTATGCGATTTCTTATAGCTGAAAAAAAGAAAAGAAAACGCACTTTCGTTGTGTAGAATCGAAAAGTATGATCGGAAATACTTTCGTTTTTGGCCCGTTTTACACATTGCTGATCGAGAATCAATTTTATCACATCTGTGTGAAAGTGGGGTCTTTTGATAAATAAATTTTTTTTTTTAAGTCTTTGCGTGGAATCTAAGTGCTATTATTAAGGTGACTTGGATCTAGATCTACAGTTAGGTTTGGTTCGAAGAATTTGCAAGATTATCTTGCTGGGGTTGCAGTGCGAGTATGTTGTATGATGTGCGTGCATTATAGCGGTACAAATTTACCCTCCAAATCATAGGCGCCGTGACGTCTTCAGTGATGACATGTGCGCAAGACCGTTCTCTCGTGAGATTATTGCACCGACACATCATTTTGAAGTTTGTGCTGGCCATCACTGAAAAAGATTTTACCTGCCCATATGCGGATTTGGCGGAAGAAAAGAAAAATTGCACATTTTGCTGGCCCTTGGGTTTGTAATATTGAAGAAAACATGAATTTACGAATCACAAGCGGAATTGCCTAGCATACACCAGGACTTACAAATTGTCGCTTTCCTCGGTATTTTGATCTGCACTACATTGCGCAACATGAGAATTAAATGCTGCACCGGAATGTGCCGCCCATTCTGCTGTAAGGTGACGCAGGTTAGCTATTTATAAATCGGTGGTGCTTCGCGGAAAAGAAACATTTAAGTGACAAATGAAGTAATGATAAATTATAGCACTGTTGTGCTCGTCTCTTCATTGTGAAGAAGAGGCACTTGTAACGGTAAGGTAGGAATACAAGCTTGATAGTTTATGCAATTGATCAAAGTATCATAATTATTTAATTTCCTTATGTGAACTTAAGCCTTTCCGGGTCTGGGTGTTTGTGACTGTGAGTGTGTACGGGATCGCAGATGCATTGTGTATGTGTGTGTGAGAGAGAGTGAATGTAACTCTTCGTATATCCAGTTATGTACAGTGTATAATAATGTTAAATTTAAAATAAATGCCATCCAATGATTGTGAGTGAAAAGCAGTATATGACGGAAGTTTGAGATAATATAATAATGTGAATTGAGTGATTATATACATTAACTAAATGGATAAGAATTGCTGACGGAGCGAGAGAGTTCTAATGACTGTTGATGATCTTGACGTAATTATGATTATGCACTCTTCACATAGAGCTGTTTTATTTCATTTTTTCTCGACTTGCCCCTCCCCCTCCCATTCAACTAGCAGCCAAATAAAGACTGAAAACATTTCAGATCGGTATCATCTTGATATATCTACATGTACATGTATGTGTCTTATCTTATGTCTGTCCATGTGTGTGAAAAAAGACGAAATTTGAAACAAACAACAAAAACAAAAAAACGCAGACAGGAAATCTGTGGCTGCGTAGAAGGGCTGGGGACAGTTAAAATGTGGCCAAAAGAAAAAAAAGGGAGGGGGGGGGGGAGCTGTTGTATGTCACTGAGTCCCGAGTTAGAAAAAAAAACAAAAAGAAAATGGCGGAGCAGAAGAAGCACCAGCGACAGCTAAAGAGCCATTCTGTGATGTTCATATTTTACGACAAGAAAGCTCGTTAAATTCCTTCCACTTGAAATCTAATTTTATTACATGTATAATTTTTTGTTTTCTTCTTGTTGTTTTGCCTAGCACAGGGGTGTCGCGACAGTAAAATGCAGCGTTGCTCCGTGTTTGAACTGTGAGTGAAAAAGCCAGAGGACTGACCTTGGGGTTTTTCTTGTTCTTTGAAAGAAACTTGTTATTCAGACAGACTGATAATTCTTGATTTACACTCAGTCAGATTTTACCACTGTATAAAACTGGAATTGTAAGTGCTATCTAGTGAACTACAGAGTACCGTAAGCTCAGTGGGGTGGGGTTTGGGGGGCTCTAGCATACCAAAAACAAGAGGTGGGGGGGGGGGGGTGGGGCGCTTTTCAGTTGTGGTAATTAAAACTGGTGTTGTCACCATTTCTTTCTTTTTTTTTTTAGTAAATTAAGTTGTCGGAGGAAACAGTCAAAAGTCCATTCAAATTGTCACTTTGTTAAAGTTTTGAAAACCTGACATAACCTAATCCGGCACATTCACCACTCTAATGGGACTACGTTCGTACAAGCTGGACCGTGGTATCAAGTGAACAGCAGATGCCACCACTTTACAATATCGTATAATTATACAGTACATGTATAGAAAAGCAATACAACTTGAAATCACAAATATTGTCATGAGACGACATCATTACAGATGCCCATCTTGATAAAATAATTGTACCATTTGCCGCCAATAATTAGGGCCCATGTCATAGGCCCCTACTCAGTGTGTGAAACCCATGAATGCACGCGCGCATACGCCCCACCTTGTCGCATCTAGACTTTGATCATACCAAGCCCAGTTTCGGCCCCAAGCCGCTGCTTGTCTGTGTCCGCGCATAACTGCCAGCTCACATCAGAGATCCAAGTGCATCCATGTGAAGGCCGAAAGTTTTACCCCTACGTCAAATACTCAAAAATATTATATCACAAAATTTTGCTAACCTAACGAATAGAGACCGGCATTATTTCTCTTTCCAGTCTCTGTTAAGCTACTGCTTGTCTGTGCCCGCGCACACCCGCCAGTTCAAACCAGCGATCTAAGTGCATCCATGTCAATTCAAGGACGAACGTTTCACCCTTACGTCAAATACACAACAAAATTATATCGCAAAACGTTGTCAAGATAACACACATGCGCAGAGACCGGCATTTTTTTCCAGTCTCTATTAGAATACGAACTTAGTCGAGATAAACACATTCACTGCACATTTGATACGAGTCACAGCACAGCGTACATTTGTTGAGCGTTCTTGGTGCTAGAGACAAAGTAAGTAAGTTCCGGGTTATTTGGGCCGATAGTGCGAGTTTGCAGTTTGCACTGCTCTGGCGTGTTGTTTTTCTTTGAAAACACAGAATTTGTGTCCGTACAATATTGCCTAAAGGTAGCGTCAATTACCAACACATTTTCCAGTAGACGGTAGCGTCAATTACCAACATTTTCCAGTAGACGGTATCGTCAATTACCAACACATTTTCCAGTAGACGGTAGCGTCAATTACCAACACATTTTCCAGTAGACGGTAGCGTCAATTACCAACACATTTTCCAGTAGCCGGTAGCGTCAATTCCCACCGCATTGCGCGATGGCCAATGGCTACCCCAGAGCCCCTTTTCGCCTGATTAGTCAATCTGACTACCGCCCATTGATACAAACTGACTAGACTCTCACGCCCCCAGGTCCATCTGACCATTCCAATGCACAGTTGAATCGACAATGGACACCGCATTCCGCGGTGGCAATTGGCACTCCCTTGCCGAGTTGCCTAAAATACCTTCGGCCCAAATAGCACAGCACCGGGTTGTATACAAGGCCGTATTCGGCCTAAATATACACCTCCTTATGTAAAATGTCATAAAATATAAGAAGATTGTATTCATATAGCTCTTTTCCACGCTAAACCACGATGCTTTGGAATATTATATATATATATATATATTTACCCTGGTGAAAGCAAGGGAACGCTTTTAACACTGAATGCGTGAATATATTTTTGAGTTTGAGTCTGAGTTTTGGTATTACATCCCATATCGACACGATAACGGTCATTTTAAATGAGATGGCAAAGACAGTTGGTACCTCGTGAAAAAAATCTGGGTCCATCCTGGGATCGAACCCAGCACCTTTGGCTTCGAACTCAAGCGCTCTACTAACGAGACAACAACACACTACGGTACTAGAAATAGAATGTATACAGTGGGAACAAGCGAGGCAAATGAAGGCGAACGAAATTTAAGTGCAGACCTTAGCTGGCGATCCCTCACTTTTTTTTTTTTGCGGTTTGGAGGAGTGATCCGAAAGGGATGAAAGGTGAACCCACTGTAGCGCGCGCAACGCATTTCCTGTAGATTAAAATCACCATTCGCCAAAAAGAAAAAAAAACAGGACGTGAGGATGATACCCCAAAAAAGACGGAGGCGACGGACCCACTGTGCTTGCACGTTAAGTAAAATAAGTAACAAGGTATATCGTCATCAGAAGATTTCAAAGGAAAAAAAAAAAGGTAAAACCCTTCTGTTGTTGTGCATCACATTCTCCGTGACACTGAAAAACTATAAAAAAAAAAAAATGCCTTTAGTAAATTTGCAATCAAGAAAAATGTCAATTTCGCAAAATAAAAAAAATAGAAAAGTCTTCCAAGATTTATGATGTGACAAGTCGTGCAGTCCAATCTGTCACGTAACCTCCCAAAGCAGTTTCTTGACCTCAGAAGAGTCCAGGTATTTTCTCAAAGACGTTATGCTGTTGATCTCCCAGCACCTCCGTTAGAGAGTTCTACATGTCAGAAAATTTCTGCCAATGACCCTCTAGTCTCCAGAGGGTGGGTTCTTGAAAAGGTTGTAAGTGTGGTTTGATGGCAGATCGAAGTTTCGGAAGATCGGTGAACGTGGAGAGGGGATGAAGGTAGAGGACAATAAATTATGTTCTCAATGTTGCCATGGTTACCCAGAGATCAAAGCTAAAATGAAGGGAAAAAAATGGTGTGAGACAGACAGACAGACAAACAGAAAGAGAAAAAGATGTATGTTTATAAAGCCCCCATTAGAAACAAACAGTAAAAGAAACGGTAAAATAAATCGCAAAAGAATTCGAAATGAAAAGGGAAAAAACACAAGCTTTCTGTCATCAAAAGCTTTCTTCGAGCTTAAGAAATAAAAAACATAGTTGCCTTAATTTCTTGTTCATTACTATTTCTTTTGTAATTTATTGTAATGTTTCTGTATTGTTACTGTCTGAAGTAGGGCTTTTTGACACGCAAACTTTTTTTTTTGTTGGTCATTTTTTTTCAACTTCGTCTTCGTTACGACTGTGCTTTGTCTCTGCTCCACTCAATGCTTCGCGATTGCCTGGCTATTCGACACAGACCTACTTAAATTATTTTCCTCAACCCCTCGGGTGTGGCCTTCAGAAGAATTATAAATCATTGTGTTAATTTCCGAAAAAAAAAACCAAATATTGTCGTTACCAAAAATGCGAATGTAAAACGTTCTTTTCCAAAGGATACAAAACTAAAAACATTAAAATTTGATTGGTTACTTTCTGGAATATTTTGGATAAATAGTGTAAACACTGCAAATAAGCATATATCTTTAATCGTTCAAAGTCGACCGAGACATATGGAACTCTTTCCTAGGAGGATCAGTGTTCGTCATGTTATTAATTTTTTAAAAATGTTTTCTGCGATTTGTTTTATTCCTAATTCATTTAATCTTTTTATACAGCGGCGGAAAGGTTCCTGTGAAACGGAAGTTGACTGACAAGGAAATTTTGCTTTCTCACTGGCTGTATTTCTAACCACGACAAGCATCAACCATGGCTGCCATGATGAGCATAACGTCGGCAGGTAGGTTTCATAAAACTGTATGTCAATGCAGTGCCATCATTGTCGGGTTTCTTTTTTATTATATAGGCTAGATCTGGATCTAGAACTGTGTCAAATCTTGAGAAAATCACATTTAGCCGGCAAGCCGAGAATGCTGGGGTTTGCCCCCATTTCTGTCATGTAGGCTACGCAAGTGTGATTTAACATAACATTGGAATCAGATGAGTCTCATTTATGGTAGAATATTAAACAGTGCAAAGATCAGCACTATATATTTGGTAGCGCCTGTACTCCCATTGTCCATATCTAGAATCTAGATTTGGAGATAGATCTAGGAGGGCGCCTAGATCTAGGCCTAGGGCTATAAAAATTTAGAATAGGCTAATTATAAATCTAGATAAGATAGCTGCCATTAGATTTACTGATTTAGTTAGACAATCTGCCAACATTATCGGCAGATACTAATTTCTCAGATACTGCCCAGGTTTGTCTGCTGATAATGTTGGTGGATACTGCTCATGTTTATCCGCCAGCATTATTGGCAGATACTGCCTGGGCCGCCAACACTATCACTGTATCAGCAGATACAGCCTTTACCGGCAACCTTATATCACTATCAGGGTATGCTGCCTGGGTTTATCCACCAATGTTATCGGCGGATACAACCTTGGTCAGCAACATTATCGGCGGATACTGCTTGGGTTTATCCACAGGTAGGCCTACTGGTGTTGTCTAATTACAAAAAAAACCCAAAAACTGGACTTATTTGCCGTTGGATAGAAAAAAAATTACCAAACAGATTGATTGCTGATAGAGAGACTTCTAAGAAAAGAAGAGAAAAAAAAAACAACTACCCTGCTGAGGATCAAACCGCTGTTCCCCAATTGACAGGTGTGTGAAGATACAAAAAAAAAAAACAACAACCTGGATTTATTCCCTATTAAATTATTATTTATTGTTCTTGGATTTAAAAAAAAAATTTTTTTTAATTGATGCCTAATAAAAAGAGTTTTATAACTTATAAATATAAGAAAAGAATAGAAAAGCTGCCCTGCTGAGAATAGAACCTCGGTCACCTGAATCAGTGAATGACACTTGACAGGCAAAGATGCTAACCTCTATGCTACTGTCAACCCTGAACAATTGGGAGGGAATTTGTACTAAATAAGGATGACTGAACCAAGAAACCCATATCTATGGATAAGACCTGAACCTTTGTATGTATCCGTTTAATCAATAAAATTCTAATTTTATTCAGAAAAGCGTCTCCAATTTCAATCATGCCATCATTTTCAACACATGCGCAATACAAATACTGGTCGGGATGAACGGAACAAGGGAGGGAGAAGGGTTCGAATCAGGGAAATCCCTTGCAAAAATACAGAATTTATGTTGGGGGTTTAAGGGGGGGTGCGTGTCCTGAAGGCGATTTTTGTTATATGAGAAAAAGACAATTTTAACTATTATATTATAATAATCGAATTCAGGATGTCTGAATTAGCAGAAAAAAAATGTAAAAAAATTTGTTTGTCATATTGTTGCCATGGAAGTGCCGCCATCTTGGATTTTGAGTCCCCAAAAAGTACCAGATTCATAGATGGGCTTCTCCAAATTTTACTGGGTTTATTTGAAACTTCTCTTATGTCTTATTCAATCCAATTAAAAACTTTATACTGAAGGGAATTTTGATATTTCTGACAGATCTTTTGTTATAAATTTTTGAAAATGGTATGTAGCGGAATTCGATATTTTCTTATTTTCAGTCACAAAAAAATTCAACCAAAAAAAAAAAATGAAAAGTTTAAACAAATTTCCTTCTGTATGAATTTTTTGATTTGCTCAAACATGTTGTTAGTCAAATGTTATACCAATTGATCAATAAATAAAAAACTAGTTCACAAATCACTGATCAAAAGTGCAATTTTGAGAAAATCGCATTTGAAAGTTTTTTCAATAAAAATGTTATTGAAACGTGTTACACATGGCTAAAGTCATCATTACTGGTGTGCTGAGCCTCAACAATGATTTCCAAACCACCAAAGGCTTATGACAGATGTGTACGGAGGAGCAGCCTAGGGGTTTTGATAGCGACACTAAGATGTTATTTAGGGCTAATTTTGCAGCCCAATGGCATGATTCTTGTGCCTTTTTCTTGACCCCCCACCTCACAAAAAGGCATATTTCAGGGTTATGAACATTCAAAATTGACATTTGGTTAGTAAAATAGTGTTCCTATAATCCTAAATGGATAAACTAACCGAAAAATACAAAATTGCGATATTGGTATTTTTAAGCCCCATTTCGATTTCAGGACCCACGCCCAAGCTTAAAAAAATCCTAGGGGAAATTTTATCCGACAGTATCGGAGGATAAACACTTCATTTAACTAGAATAATCTAAATATGAAGCAGTTGTCCAGTTGTGGCAGTCGACTTAATTATGAACTTTCCTGCATTACCATATAGACAAATCAAACTCAAAGGCATTTCTGTTTTCAGTTAAATTTGTAACTTTTTTTTAACTCATTCAGCCCTGAATATTTTGTCCACCATTGGACCGATTTTCCCAAATGGCTACACACAAAAAATGTTGGAAAAATGTTAATAACTTTATAGTCAGTAGTCAAATTACATGGTACCAGTTTGAAGATAATTAAATTAAGAATGCAGGAGAGGAAAGAAAAACGTAAAAGATCAACATGTAGTTTTATTAGAGGAAAGTATAATGCTACATTCACACTAGACTCATCGCTATCAGAATCACCATTTTCTTCACTCCCACAGTCTGAATCTGACTTTGATAGATGTAAACCATAATTCAAGTCATTTTCTGGGCCATCTTCAAGAAAAGTTCTTGCTTATTTGGCAAATATAAGCAAGTACAGGACTGGGAAGCCGTGATTTTGTCAACACAAATCCTCAGTGGAAGACCCCCGCTCAAACTGTTGTTCATAAAATATCGTGTCTGTTTCAGTTCAGAGTATCCCACAAGAAAAAATTTCTTGCAAATTCGAGAGTACTTTTCCTTTACTATCATCGTGATAAAAATCTTTTGCAGTTTCTCGTTATCACCATTAAAATATGTAGAATAGGGTTTATGTCATCGGCCTCTATCGGAGGCCACAGGGCATTTATGGAGAAAAAAAATTTGGCCTAGGAATACTAGGATAAATTTTAGTTTATAGGACATGGAAGAACACTTGATCTGATTAAGCTGTCTTTTTTATGTATGTGCTTGTAGCCTGACCAACAGATACTTTCCTTGCACACCTGAGATATAAGGCTAAGCTGTCCAGGCAAAAGAAGCATTTATTTGGAACAAATTCTTGTTATCATTTTTGATGCCGGAAGCCATATAAAAAGATAAATGTTACAGTGGATCATCATGTTTAACAACACTGCTAATAACGAGACCTTGCCGACAGGGAGAACGTTTTAAATTCTGTTTTTCTTCTGCTATATGAGCTTATAATAATGAAATACTCGAATATAACGGCAATCGATAATCAAAGTATCTACTATAGTGAGAGAATTAATTTTGAGTGCATACGGCAAATATGGGGCTGGCCACAGAACAATGTGTTGGGAGTCAGAAGATAACAACATGTGTTGTTCTTTGTTTGTTACTACATGCCCACCACTCCTGCCTTGCGAGTTGTGACCCCATCTGGTCATCTCTCGCTTGGGCCTAGTATGCTTTCTGTCCCTAGTGACCACGTGCTGTGACAGCACACTACACGCAATCAGTTCAAAGTGATGACTCATCACTCACTGAGGCAAGCTGTGGGGCAGGCCATGAAGGCTACAACCGTGTAGCTTCGTCAGACACGTGCCTCTCTGGTCACTACATACGATGTGCGGTAACTACTACATGCAGCACAGTCATTGATCGTCACTTATCGCCGCGCTTCATGACCACATGCCTTTACTCCCTGTGTCACAAACACATGGCAGACCGTTCCCATTCTTTGAATTATACACGAGAAACCACAGGCAACAAACGTACTTGTCTGTCTCTAACTTTTGCATCTGACTCTCTCGTAATTTGCTCGAAACATGGCTACCATCAGCACAAAAAGAAAGAAAAAAAAACAGTACCGATATGAACTCTGAGATCTGCCGTCAGTTTGATACATGTGTATTGTATATTGGTGTTTAGGACATGCTAAAAAGGGAGGTAACCATAAACAGTAGTGGGGTATTTTTATCCCTTGCCTTGCCTTTTGTACTATTTCCTGGGATAACGAGAGCTTGGGTATAACGAGCATTTTTGGTGGGACATGACCTCTTGTTATAACCAAGTTCCACTGTATCATTTTGTTTGGTAGGGTGAGTGGAAGTTCTAGATAAGTGCAGAGATAGAAATGGCAAAAACTGAATAGGGTGGTTATCAAGATAGCTTCCCTCTTCCAAGCAGGTGTAGTTTGAAAAGATAGTTTAAAATAAATGGTGGGGGGGAGTAGGAAGTAAGGCTGGGATGGCAGCAGCTAATACCATAAAGAAAGTAATTACTCTATACTTAATCACCACCTGTTGCTTAGTTTTTGTGTGCTGTAAGTGATTTTCAAATAAAGGGTAATACATGTAATTACAAAAAATATTTAAAAATCGCTTCATACTCTTCCACTGATGAAACCAGGGTAGATCAGGCTCTTGAGAACTTCCACTTACAATAAAAACAGGGTGGATCAGGTTCTTGGAAACTATCTCTATCATTAATTTAACAGAATAACTTGACGCATCACACAGGCTGTAATGGCTTTGCAATATTGTGTTATTCAACTTATTGTCAATATCTGTGGTCATATTGTGCTTGTCATTTAAGATGCATGAGAGGTAGATTTAAATCTGCAACTTTAGCATCATGATCAAAATCACTGCACTGGATATCTGACTTTTTTTTTTCAATTTGCCCTTTCTGTGTACGGATGACTGGATAAATTTCTGTGATCCATCCTTTTGTCCCTACTCTACAGTAATCAGCAGCTACATAATTATTATTATTAACTCATTTGCGACGGATCCGCCAACATTTGGCGGACTGGTCGCTTTACAAACTGGACAGATCCGCCACCCCTTGGCGGACCGTGGTATTTATTTTTTTCTCTGCCCTAACCTGCTGAAAGCTGGCGGAACCGTCGCCAGCGCTAGTATAGCCATTTGTCTTGTTTCGTGCAAAGTTTCACGGAGATCCCAGTTATACTTTTAGAGTTATGACTGATAAAGGGAAGTCACTCTGAGTGACCCAGACAGTGCATTGAGAGAGTAAAACGTACTCGCAGTGCTGTGCGATGGCTTCTAAAAAACGAAGGCCCAGAACAAATGTTTTTGAACATTTTGATGAAAACAGTTCAGATTACAATGTAAGTGATGATCAAGACCCAGAGTTTTTGCTTGGGCCAGACGAAAGTGATGATTCAGATCATGAATTTTCCGAAAAGTCAAAATATGGGTAATTTTTAATAAATCATTTAAAAAAAAGTTTTGAACATACAGTATTTCTGTTTGTTTTATTACACTGTGCATTGTTTTATGTTTATTATTTCAAAAGAACAAGGCAATTGAACAATTTTGAGCTGCTTGGTGATTATTTTTTTTAAAAACACCCTGAAAACGCCAGTCTCCAGCGTATGTAAAATTTCCAAAGGTCCAGTATCAAGTGAGTTAAGGAGATCCACTCTGAAGCAGTGTATTTCCTGAATTTCCGTGGTAGTTTTGTTTGAGCTGGGAAACCTACCTTGGTAGTCCAGACACCAGATAGTCAGGTCACACTTCATACAGCATCTAACGAGTTTTGACTTCAGAGATTCTGTCTGTCGATGGATGAAATTTATAAAGCAGTTTTGAAACTTGTAAGGTTATTACTTATTGCTTCCCTCGGCTGGTTTATTTCACAGAATGATTCAGAAGTTTATGCACTCTGTAGTGAACAGTATATAGCCATATTAATATTATATTATACCAATGATACATTGTGCACTTTATCACATTATTGACTCTGTTTGATTAGGAGAGATATTTATTTTTTTTAATCATATCTCTTGACCCTTGATATTAACCTTTTCCATTGTCTGTTCCCCAGCTGGTGTTATCTCCCTTCTGGATGAGCCAGAAGCACAGCTGAAAACTTTTGCCCTTCACAAGCTAGACAACATTGTCCATGTATTTTGGGCTGAGATTTCAGAAAATGTGGACAAAATAGAAGTTCTGTATGAGGACCCACAGTTCAAGGCCAATGAGTTAGCAGCCTTAGTAGCTTCCAAAGTCTATTATCATCTGGGAGCATTTGAAGAGTCTCTGACGTATGCGCTAGGAGCAGGAGCTCTGTTTAATGTGAACGACACGTCTGAATATGTTGAGACCATCATCTCTAAATGTATTGATCATTATACCAAGTTGCGAGTCCACAATGCTGATGCCACAGATGAGGCTGACAAGAAAGAAATTGATGCACGACTGGAAGTGGTGGTTAATCGCATGTTTCAAAGATGTCTTGATGATAAACAATTCAAGCAAGCAGTGGGCATTTCTCTTGAGACCAGGCGAATTGACATCTTTGAAAAGGCTATCAAACAAGCTGATGATGTCCAGACCATGTTGTCATATGCATTCAAAGTTTGTATGTCTCTTATCCAGAGCCGCCAATTCCGTAATACTATACTGCGGGTCTTGACAAGCTTATACATGGGTTTGGGCACTCCAGATTACATAAATGTTTGTCAGTGCTACATCTTCTTAGATGATGCTCAGGCTGTAGCTGATATCTTGGTGCAGTTGACCAAAGGTGATGAGGACGCAGTGTTGATGGCCTATCAGATTGGCTTTGATCTGTATGAAAGTGCCACCCAGCAGTTTCTGCAGCGGGTACAGGCAGCACTGGGAGTTGCTGCCCCAGCACCCATCGCTGCTCCAGCTGCCTTGAACACCAAGAAGCCCACCAGTGAGGGTGACAAGACCGAGGCCAAGGAAAAGGAAAAGGAGAAAGAAGTGCCCATGGAGACAGACGAAGCTGGAGAGACAGCAAGTGAAGCCAAACCTGCAGCAAAACACGTCAGCAATCTCAGTGAAGCTGAAAAGCAGCAGCAGCTACGAATTGAGCGTCTACATACAATACTGGGGGGAGAGACTAGTATATTTCTTCGCCTTCAATTCCTCGTTAAGAACAATAAAACTGACATGCTTATCTTGAAGAATACTAAGGATGGAGTAAGGAATTCAGTGTGTCATACTGCAACAGTGATTGCCAACTCTTTCATGCATTGTGGAACCACATCTGACCAGTTTCTGAGAGATAACCTGGAGTGGTTATCTCGTGCCACAAACTGGGCCAAGTTCACTGCTACTGCCAGTTTGGGTGTCATTCACAAGGGCCATGAAAAAGAAGCGCTTAATTTGATGTCACAGTATCTGCCAAAAGATATGGGCCCAGGGTCATCCTATTCTGAAGGTGGGGGTCTGTATGCACTTGGTCTTATTCATGCCAATCACGGTGGTGAAATCACAGATTATCTGCTCAATCAGCTGAAAGAAGCTACCACTGACATGGTACGACATGGAGGATGTCTAGGTTTAGGACTGGCAGCCATGGGCTCTGCAAGGCAGGATATCTATGAGCAGCTCAAGTTTAATTTGTTCCAAGATGATGCAGTCACTGGTGAAGCTGCTGGGGTTGCCATGGGTCTGGTGATGTTGGGAACAAAATCATCCACTGCAATTACTGATATGGTTCAGTATGCTCAAGAAACTCAACACGAGAAAATTCTGCGAGGTCTGGCAGTTGGGATTTCCCTGACCATGTATGGGCGTCTGGAAGAAGCGGATGCCTTGATTGAGTCTCTGACAAGGGATAAAGACCCAATCCTGCGCTGGTCAGGCATGTACACGTTAGCCATGGCTTACTGTGGCACAGGCAACAACCAGGCCATCCGCCGACTACTCCATGTCGCCGTTAGTGATGTCAATGATGATGTTCGACGAGTTGCAGTCACCTGTTTGGGTTTTCTCCTGTATAGAACACCTGAGCAATGTCCAAGTGTTGTTTCCTTGTTGTCTGAAAGTTATAATCCACACGTGCGGTTTGGGGCAGCTATGGCTTTAGGTATTGCTTGTGCAGGCACCGGCCTGAAAGATGCCATAGGCTTGCTGGAACCCATGACAAATGACCCAGTCAACTATGTGAGACAAGGTGCCCTGATTGCTTCAGCTCTTATCCTCATCCAACACAATGAATCCACTTGCCCCAAAGTGACTCATTTCCGCCAACTTTATGCCAAAGTCATTGCTGACAAGCATGAAGATGTTATGGCCAAATTTGGCTCCATCTTGGCCCAAGGAATCATCGATGCCGGTGGCCGCAACTGTACAGTGTCCCTTCTGTCTCGCACTGGACACACCAACATGGAAGCTGTGGTTGGGATGTTGGTCTTCTGTCAGCACTGGTTCTGGTACCCCCTGACCCACTTTCTATCCCTGGCCTTCAAACCTTCCTGCATCATTGGCCTCAACAGTGACCTGAGGATGCCAAAGATTGAGTTTAGATCGAATGCCAAACCATCCACGTTTGCATATCCACCTGTGCTGGAGGAGAAGAAAGACAAAGCCAAAGAAAAGGTACAAGATTTGTTTTCAGCTCTTTTGGGTAGTTTATTTGTTTGTGGAGTAAACAATTTATTTTATTTTTTTTGAATCAAGTTATTCTTTGAGAGTGGCAAGAAAGAGAGACTTTCACATAAGGTTGTGGTATAGGCCTACTTTAGTGACAGCAAGAAAGTTTACCCGTCAGATTTATAGTCCAACTGTGTCCATGTATTTGTTCTGTTGTTTCCATCATATCTAATTTATCAAACTATGGATACTGGTGTTTTTATTTACTTTTAATTTTTACTTACTTTCAATGGAAAATGAATTTTGCTCAAAAAAGGAATGTATTAGAACTCACCAGCGACACAAAGTTGGCAATATTATTTACCAATGTCGATGCCACCCTGGCCTGACCGACTGTATGATGTATTTCAGGTGGAGACAGCTGTTCTGTCCATCACTGCCAAGCAGAAGAAGAAAGAACAGGATAAGAAGAAAGATTCCCCGGCCAGTGCGGAGCCCATGGAGGTGGAGGAGAACAGCAAGAAAGATTCTTCAAGCAAAGAGAAGTCTAAGGAGAAGAAGAAGGTAATTCCGAGCAAGGGAAGTTTCAGTGTGTTATAGTAATTCATGATAACGGTTAACTCATTGGCAATGTGTTGCTGAGCCTACGTATGGCCATCCTGATGGTGCCAAGGTTTTCCAGTTTTTTTACGCCTTTTACGACAGAGAAAGGAAGTGAACTTGGGATCAACCTATTCCTCGACCACTTTATATAGAGTTAATTAGCTGTGACCACACTAGAGAAAATTTAGATGAATTTGTTGATGAAAACAATGCTGGCTGTGTGCAGAGAATGTTCCTCTTTTAACTTAAACATTAAATTCCTTGATATCTTTTCATTATGGAAAAAAATCTACAGAGCTCAGTGGCTAAGATAGATTCAGCTTTGAAAATTGTCCAACATTAAATTCCTTGATATCTTTTCATTATGGAAAAAAATCTACAGAACTCAGTGGCTAAGATAGATTCAGCTTTGAAAATTGTCCTCACAGAGCATAATGAGAATCATGTACCCACAATTTCATTCGTCCATCATAAACTCATTTTTTAAAAATGGATTTAGATGAATGTCAAACTTTATCGTGCTCTGCCAAAACTTCAGAAAACTGTAGATTTTCTTAAAAGAACAAATCTGCAGATTTAGATTGGTGAACGAAAGAAGGAGAAGAAGATGAAAACCAGTGTATTTGTGGTTGTCTCAGAGTTCTCAGCATAGCAATTTGTTCTTATATATGTATAATATAGTCACCCAAGGCACATGACATCATTCATGAAATAGAATTGCAGAAATGCTTGGTTCAAGCATAGATAAAGCAGTATGGTAAAATTGCCAGAAAGAAAGTGATTAAGAAGTCTTAGGCTAGACAGTGAGTGTGTTAAATCTATAGATTAATAAAAAATTGTATATTGCAGGATGAGAAAGCCTCCAGCTCGGATAAGAACAAAAATGCCGGAGAAATGGAATCCAGTGAGTCACTCTTGTCTGAGGCATCCACAGCAGAACAGAAAGAGAAGGAGAAGGAGAAAGAGAAAGAGCCAGAACCAAACTTTGAAATTTTGACCAATCCAGCCAGAACTATGAAGGCAAGTTGCCAGTTCTTTCTCCTCCAGGGCTCATGCAGGAACATTTGACATGGTGCTCTCTAACTTGGGACTAACAAATTGGTTACTTGAATCTCTGACTACAGTTACAGCAACTGTTGTGGTTTACAAGGTTTCCTCTTTATGTGGTTCCTGCAGTTAGTCATTCCAAATTTTTAATAACCCATGAGAGCATAATTTTGTATTGTTAACTGCAGTGAATTAGAGCAGTCTAATTTGGAGGGGCTGATGCACTGTTTGAGTTGCAAGACACTGTTATATTCATTTTTTATCTTTGAGCGTGTTATTGAAATGTACAAGAAAAGCTTAGCACATTGTGCCGGCAACCAAATTTTTAGAAACCTGGCCATAAAAATTAAAAATATGTGTTTCTCATTGACGTTTTGCATGAGCAATTTATCAATAGATTTGAGGTCTTTATTTTAGGAGGTTCGCTGCCCTTGGCATTTACACCTCACTTTACTTGTTTTATTATTTCTTGTTCTGGCGGGGGGGGGGGGGGGGGGGAGATGATATGGATAAATTTTAATCTATTAATTTCAATTTTGCCCGGGCAGCGGCCTTTCGGCCTGCTCTTTACGATTTCCAACTGCCAAGGTATCTTTAACGTGCGCAACGTGCACACGGGCCCTCCGAATTTTTTCGTCCTTATCCGAGAAGACTAGGTACTCGATCCTACCCCCCAATAGGACCAGGGACTTGAAAATATGAGAAAAATCCAATTTCCAAGAACTACTCGATCCTACCCCCCAATAGGACCAGGGACTTGAAAATATGAGAAAAATCCACTTTCCAACATGCCTGCACTGCCCGGGTTTAGAACCCGGGACCCTTGGCATGAGAGGCGAGCACCTTGCCTCTAGACCACCTTGTCCCCTTAAATCAATAGAAAATTAGTACTGTATTTATATAGTTTGCTGAGATCTTGTGAGTTTGTTGCTGTCCTGTAGCTAGCATGGTGGTGGATTCAGGCTGCAGTGAAAAAAAAAGAAATACACATATTTTCAATAAAACCTGCATGGGAGGTTGAAGCCTAGCTATATGAAAACCATACTTGGGGGGAGGAAGGTAAAAAATTGCCAGAATTGAGCATTGTGTACTTTATAGGTGGCCTTTATATATATGGGCTTATGTTGGTGTGATCTTGGCCTTCATTGTTGTTTCTTTTTTATGTGTCTTTGCAGGCTCAGTTGAAGGTTCTGACAATGGAGACCAGTCGTTACAGTCCAGTCAAGGATCTGTCTCATGGTGGTATCATCATGCTGAAGAACAGCAGGCCTGAGGAGCAGGAAGACATTGTGGAGACGGTCCAGGCTGGAGGACCCAAGGCGGAAGATGAAGAAGAAGAGCCAGAACCCCCTGAGCCATTTGAATGGACTGAGGACTGAACGTTGCCGGAGTTTTCTTTTCACTGATCTTTAGTTATATCATACAAGATCCTATCTGACTAAGCTTTCTGTTGTCTAGTATTGTTTTGTAGGTCTGCAAGTTTTTGTCTATGAAAAGAAGAAAAAAGAATGAGAAGCTTTTTTTTTTTCTTTTTTTTTTTTTAAACAAAAAAACAGTTCTTGATAATACAAAATGATAATGGTAGAGTATAACACTAATAGAGATAGCTAATATTAAGACTAGGTTTGATGGCTTTATGAAGCCACACTTATACTGAGTATTTCAGGTGTCTTTGTTCCAGTGTATGTGGATCTGGTTTACGGCAGTAGTGTTACATGAAGAGTTTGGATAGATCCATTTTCATTTTGTGATTTTCCTACATTTTACTGAAAGGCCACGTATGTCCCTGTTATCTGTAGGAGTGTCACCACTGTCAAACAGAGAACTGGAGGGAAATGTCCGTGTGTTTTATTTTGACATGTCAATAAGAGAGTCAGTGATATCATTGTGTGTTAAAATGTGGTGTTATTATTTTAGTGAAAGTGTCAACTGATCCATGTGTCTCTCCATCAAGGCTATTAAAGACTCCCAAGTGAGTCATTGTTCAGTCCTTAGATTTTTACCCTCCCGTCACAGCTGTTTTGTTCATTGTTTTATTATCATCAGCATAAACACACATACATTTTCTTGTGGTACTGTAAATTATATTTGTACTTGTCTTTACAAATAGTGGTCTACGTGTGGCCAAGTTTACTTTGTTTCTGTGAATGTGCAAGGGAAAATTTGAAGATTTTGTGGTAACCACAGAATGAGTCAGCTTAATAAGGGGGCAGCCTCTGGAGAAGCACTAACAAGGCAGAATTTTCATCAAAATAAAGGCATGAACAAGAGATCCATTGCATTTTCAAGAAGATGATGGGATTCTCTGTCAATGTAGGCATTGTTCTCAATAGTTCGACTGGTGAACAGTGATGGGATAGTTCAATTTGAATATTATATTAGCCTTGAGTGTGGTCAATTGGTCACTACCAACCTTTTTGTCATGGACATATGTCTGCAATTCCCTAACGCAAAGTCCCACTCAAATTTTGTGACTTACAAAGATCCTGGAGTTTATCAAAGAAAAGTCGGAATGTGCACTACAAAGTATTGTCATTATATTATTTATGTTGTACATGAATTTTTACTTCAGGTCATCCTGGTATTTCTGTTCAACTTTTCATGTTTAAATTCAGCTTGAAAAAAATCTGTGAGAATTTAAAATCTGCCTCAGGTTAGACATTTCTTGTTTCATCATCCACTGTTTTCCCATCTTTGTTGGCTGGGAACACTTGGGATGTTTCATTCTACACACACACTCGCACTCATACACGTGTTTGAAATAAACATCTGATTGCAGATATATGTGTCATTCATGTTCTGATTTTATTTCTGACATGTTGGAATGTCAGGCAGCAGTGAGCATGATCACCATCCAGTAGGTGATGTCTGAGTGGTGAATTCAACAGATTAAACTAACAATTTTAGTTCAGCACTCTGGTGACTGGGTCATATCCTTTGCCTGACTGGCATCTTCAGAAAGTACCAACTTCTTGTGGCCAAACCATAGAAAGGCTTAATTCACTGCTAGAGCCTTCTGGCATAACTTCTCTACAAGGAATCTCCAAATAGCTTAAGGCCTCACCAAGTTGCAACCTTAGTTCTTGTTTGTTCCAACTCCAGTTTTTACACAACTGAGGAATTCTGAGTTAACCGTTTGTGGCTTTAGCAGTATGCTGTTGTTAGATGAGCGTGATATTTGACACAGTCAGCTCTAGATAAACAGTGAACACAACTCAGTATTTTCTCTGTTCGGCTTTGTAATTAGTTTATGCTCCCCTAGCAACAGCCATTATATATGCAAAGGAATTTGAATAAATTGGAACTGTGAAACAGCTTCATAAGTGCCACAGTGCATTTTAAACAAATGTCAAAGTGTACATCTGTTAAGTGTTTTACCTCTTCAACATACTGAAAGATCTCCAGTTTTTTCAGAAAATAGAGACAGAACAAAACAAGAACTGAGGTCACAAAGTGTAAATCTGGCAGTTCTTATACAACTAAAGACATCAGAATTAATAGAAAGTGTTGGGCACACTAAGTTTTTTTTTTTTTTGTTGTTGTTGTTTTTTTTTTCATGTCAAACAACCAAACAAAAACCACAAAAGTAGAAACAAGTACCTGTATTGAAAATCTCCATTTATTTTGTAGCATTTAGTTGGTATAACATGTGATGAATAAAAAAAATGAGAAATATGAAAATGTTCCTCCAGACACATCAATGTAGTACATGTACTTCAGTTATTCTATATACTGGATGTAGTGAAATCTCAGCTAAAAAAAATGAAAATCTGGCAAATAGTAAAAGCAATCAAAGTGACCTATAGAGAAAAGACCATTATTTCTTTAATGATATTTCCCAAATTTTGGACAAGCAGTTTGCAGCTGTCAAACTAGGGAATTCTCATGTCAGCAGATTTAATACTTAGTCATTTCCTGTCATACTTTCAATCACACATGTTCACCCCTCATTGTCATTTCCTGTCATTCATTCCCTAACTTCAGTCACTCATGCTAACAAAATAAAAAAAAAAGCACTCATGTTGACAGTATTGTCATTTCTGGTCGTACTTTCACTACAGTCCGGCATTTTGACTGCACATTATCACAAGTCTACACTCTAGTCTAGGTATTTCAAACTGCCATGTGTCAAGCTAAATGCATTTATAACTCTCATACATACAGACACATAAAAACAGGATGAAGGTGTAAATGGCTGTGAGTATGAACATGAAATGTGAAGCAACATGTATACATGTATTTACAATGGCTTGTGTTTAAGACATCCAGGTTTGCTAGCAACTGCCCATGCACACTGAAATGAAGCCGCTAATGACAATGCGCCAATCTGGATAAATGAAGGAAATATTTACACAGCTCAAGACGACTGGGTTTGCTGATAAATGCAACCTATCTTAGGGAATAAACACTTACACAAAATTAGAATCTGGATTTTTCATTAAAATTAAACAATGAAAATGAATCATTTGCTGGAATGAAAATGAATTATTTGCTGGAATGTTTCATTCTTTTCACCATTAGCCACTAAAAAAACACCATCATGATTTGGGGGGGAGGGGAGATTTCGAATTGCCTGCAGTATTTTTTTTTCATGATTGAAAAACAGCAAGTGCATGTACATGTGCATGAAAAAAGAAAGGAATTGCCACTTGGATGATCTATACTGTCCATGGGTGTGTCAGATACTGCCTTTCATATATGTACGATTGTTCTTAATGGATTTTATTCACAACAAGCTGCCAAATTCGGAAGCTCCGTTGGTTTGTTGGTTTTTTTAGTGAGGGGGGGGGGGGGGGGGTAACCATCCACCCTATGAAATTGAAAGCATAGAAATCTGCAGAAACAAATTCAGAAAATTCCCATGGTGGTTTCCAGCTCTCGGGTGTTCGTCATGCAGTTGGAAGTTTGTTACACTCCATTAGAAATGGTTTCCACTCAGGTGAAATGTAAAGTTGCAATTTTTAAATATCATTTTTTTTAAATATGAATTTCAATACTTTGAAAGCATTTTTCATTTTAAATTGTATCATACACTTCAAGCAGAACAGCCTTGCCTGAGCCGGGGCTCACCAAAAAAAAAAAAAAAATGCTTTCTTTGGCTTCTGTATTTGCATAACAAATTTCATACTTGGTGGCAATTTAATGCTGCACCGGAAAGTTCCGCCAAATCTGGCTAAACTTCCGAAAGATGACATGGCCATGCAATACACGGACAAGGAATGTTAGGCATGGCAGAACTATAAAACGTGGCATGGAAAAGGCGGGGTTCAATTGGGGGCCAACAGCACTATGCTGAGGCCCCAGAGAAACAAAAAGATCCCAACGGCGGGGTTCAATTTTTGAAAATGTTTTCGCTGAGCTTAATACGAGTATGTACCCACAATTTCATTAGTCGCAGACTTCATGTATATACATGTAATTTTTAATGAATTTAGGTGAAAACTGCTTTTCTTGGTTTTATTGTTGTCTTAAGAGTTCTCAGCGTAAGTTTTCACCCCTTGCTCTTACATAGATGCCTATACATGTATTAGGTCTGTATAAAATTAGAAAATAGATCAAGGTGGAATGAGAAAAACTAGATATCGTCACTGCTCTACGCTAATGGCATAAGCCATTTGTGACATACAGTATTAAGAAAAAACTGTTTCTTTTCCTGTCATTTTGGTGACATGCGATTATGATTCTATTGGATTAGTGTCTTTATATTTTCCTATTAGCGCATTTCTTTTTCTTTAATATAATCTGACAGTCCGTCCTCATGCTCAGGAATGCAATGAACTGTCAGTTGCCTTTTTGCATAAATCTGACATATCCCGTTATCGTAGATCAGTGACGATATTCAAATTTCAGTACAATACGCTGAACTCTACACGGAGCCACGAAAATCTTGTACATGTATTGTCATTGTCCATTTAACATCCTACATGTGCTACATTCTGAAGTATATGACAAGTTGAACAACCAACAGGACAATTGTCAGCTGGACACTGGGCAGCAGAAAACTGGCCGACCCGTCCCACAAGCGGTAAAGTGTCCGTGGTTTGACGTCAAGCCTAATTCCGGAATCAAATCTAGGGGGACAGTCGTCAAACAGTCGCTCCGTTTCTGACAGTTCCAAGTAGAGTCGCGCACCGTTGATTTGCCAGCTTCTGGAGTTCTGATCCTTGGGGCAGCGGGCGGTCTCTGACCTGGACAGTGCGATTTGGGTCCAGCTAATTCGCTCGTATACCCAGCATCGATACTTGGAGATTGCATCTTCTTCATCATATGTGATCAGATATGATTTCATATCTTCCAGCCAGTATCCTACGCAAGTTAGAATATGATCAGGTTCATCATATTCTCCGATGGGTCGACCCCGATAATCGACTGTTTCGCAGTACCAGGCATCGATCTCCATTCTACTCAAATCGGATGCGCATGATTTGAACTCAGAGACATTGTTTAGACAATAGATTTTATTTCTAGGACTGAGAGTGACGCCTCGAATTCTGGTATCGTATTTCTGGTAAAAGTCGTTGGAGTACTGCTGGAATGAATACCGACCACCGATAGGACAAATAATCGGCGAGGGCGGGTCTTGAACCATGACCTCATACTTCCAATCCACGTTTTCCCGGGCAAACGTCAGCCACTGCCAACTGCAAGTCTCCCGGAATGCGTCAGTCAGAAAGTCCTTGTCACGAGCCGAGGCGTCCAGAGTGAAGGGCAACTTGACCGACCTCCCCACGCGATAGCGGATGATTCCATGATGACGGGGGACCAGATCGTAACAAACGAAACTGATCTCGCATCTTCCCACCACGATCTTGGACATGAGGTAGCGCGTGCCCAGATGTGCCTGGCATGCGAACCAACTCTCCTCATAGTCAAACTGACTCATCATAGTCCGGTAGTAAATGTGAGACTCGTTGATCCAAACATTAGATGCGAACTGAATCCCTTGCGTGAACCAGGTGCCGGTCATATTTCTGGGCAAGGAACACTGTGCAGTCATGAAGGTAGTTGTGGGAGCGATTCTTCTCAGTACAACCCTGATGGGTGATTGTTCCAAACTCTTTAGGTTCCTACAGTCTCCAAATCGGCTCAGACCCCAGCGGATAGAGTTGTCTTCCGAATGTTGGTCTCTGCAAGATGGTTGATTTTATGTTATAGTGGTCAGTTTGTAAACTGTATGACAGCAATTTATACATGTACTGAGATAACACCATTAACTGGGTACATGTAGTGAGTGGACATTGTGCTGAAAAGACAGAAAACTGTGTGGACGGTGTCACGAGTGGACATTGTGCTGCATAGAAAGAGAACTCTTTGGTCAGTGCCACGTCTGAACTTTGCGCTGAACATGGATAGAATTGTATAGACAGTGTCATGAGCGGACAGTGTGTTGAGGAAGAATAATACTCTGTGTAGCTGTGTACTCAGTGGACAATTTAATGAGTGTTTAGTGTGTTGAATGACCAGAGTACGTGTACTGAGTTTACAGTGCATTGATTGAATAGTATACACAGCCTAAAGTGCACTAATTTAACATTTAGTTTTAACTGGCACGCCAGTTTGGACACTTTCTCTACCTCACCAGTTCAACTTGCATTGGGCTCATTTTGCTGGCACAATCGTTTGATATACATGTATCTGTGATTGCGTCCAATCCAACGTTTTACATGGCTTTCCAGAAAGAAAGGAATTTACTTTTATTCTCGACTGCTTTGTTCTTGATCAAATAAGTAAGTTTCATGCCAACCCGAAATGGGTAAGAACGTAGAACATAATTATGTACATGTGCAACAATACGAGTACTTGTGGTGCTACAATACCTGAGCGTCATTAGACACTTGTACTTGTCCTGAAGCACTCCGGTTTCGTCATGTGCGAGTCCCACAAATGTGTAGACATTGTTGTCCATGTGCGCCACCCAAGTTCCCATACATTTGTACCTGTCAGTAGCACAGACAAAACGCAATTAAGGACAATACTGGAACATCAGTAAGATGACTAATGCACTTTTTCTGCCTCATTCCTTCGCTCACATTTCTTTGTTTGATATATAATTACATGCACTTTTGAAAGTGAAATTTGAAAAATATCACGAAGAAATTAATATTCATATAGGGCATGAAAATGACGAGTAGGAAATCAAAACGTGCTACATGTACAGACATGTAAATACATGTAAATTGTGCAAAGTTTGTACATCTACTTTTTAAAAAAAAAATTAAACCGCGATTACTTAAAAGTCAATACTTGTGCATGTATAAGCTAATGTGATTTTCATCCAGTCTACGCATTTTTTGTAACTCTCCGGTGCCTTCAGTTTTCAACATGTTGAACTGTAAGGTGGGATACGTAATCGATACCTACTTTCCAAAGGGCTAGAAATCGCTTATTAGGTCGTCACTACTTCCGTTTCTCACATCTTACATGTGTTTTTCTTATTACTCTGTAATCTTTTCCTAAATTTCATCCACTGTGTCATTTCCCGACGTTGTGCCTTTATCATTTGAGAAACAAGACCAGAATCTTATAAAGATTAAGACATGACCCAGATTACCTGATGGTTTGCTTGAAACTGGTCTGAACATCCGGGCATTTCTGGTACTTCATCTGAAAATCTTTGTTGTCGTAATTTGGTGATCCCGGGGTCTGGCAGGCTTCTAGAATGTTCTGGCTGTCGTTACAGATCCCCCCTCCTGTGGAAACAACCATTTCGCCCATGTCGTGTTATGCACACTTTATCCACCACCAGAATGTTGTTAGATGCGGGTAGACTAAGCTTACAAAGCCAGATAGAGAAAAAAGCGAGTTGTGTTCAGTGTTCAGCAATGGCTTATATAAACTACTATGCGCCCCTAACAACAGTTTATCCAGTAAGAGGAACAACCTGAACATATCCTCGTCTGGTACTCTTTTCTTGTAGAAGCCGCTCATGAACTGTGTACGCTCAAGGACAAATTAGTGTGTACCCGCAGCGCAAGGAAAGTGTATAAGATAGAGGGGGGATGGGGGGGGGGGGGAGTGTGTACATTTCAAAATCAAGTAATACATCTAAAGAACCAGCCAGATAATAACAGCTTCAGAACAACGTTGTGTTTTATCCCCTAGAGAGACAGAGTACCTTTCGCAAGATGGGAGGGGGATGGCGGGGGGGGGGGGATTGGAAGGCCCCCGGCCGGCTCAAGAATAAAGTGACTCACAGACTCACCTAGTTCGTTAATTTCATAAGAAAACTGGAACAATCCTTCAATACTGGCGATACAATCCATAACAGGACTCACTTGTTCTGTGGAAGGACACATGGAAGGCGTGAGGGGGTCAACAGAAAGGCATAGGAAGACATTGCTTCTAATACTATATTATAACAGCAAAATAGTTTGACAAATTGTATTTATTTATCTATTTATTTATTTATTTATAAAATTATTTATGTCCATGTATCTGTAATGATCTGTAGCTGTTACTGTTAAAATGTAGCCAAAAGAAAAAAACGACCCAAAAAATGTGTTACTGTTATGTAAAGCTCGCCCTAGGACTGGAAAAAAATAAAATAAAACCTATACTAATTTACTATACAAAAGTTTGTTTTTTAAATGACACCCTATATAATAATAATAATAGAAATAGGCAATCAGAGGGATTGTGAGAAAAAGAGAGTCAGGAAAAAAGTGAGCGGACGGGTGACAGAAGTGTTAGTGAATGATAGTAGGCCTAAGTGAGACAGGGAGAGAGAGAGAAAGAGAGACTGTGATAGACTGAGTGAACTTACTGAACAAGGTTGTGACCTCGTTATGTTCCGGCAGTTTCTTCATTCCGTCACACTGGTTGATGTCTCCGTGTGTCATACACTCACCTGTAGGTTAACCACAACAACAAGGCGTGTCAGGGACTGGATTGGGGGGGGGGGGTGAGGGGCTGGCCCAGTTTTGTACAAGTTGTCGTGTCTGTGCATATAATATGTGTGTGTGTGTGACATTGTGTACGAGTTTTTTGTTTTGTTTTGCTTTTCGGCCTGTGGGAAAGAGACTGTCGGCAGACAGGTAGTTTCATGTTTCCATCTATCCATTTATCCAGCCAGCGAGTTGTCCAATGATCCATCTTCCCATCCTTCCACCCATCCACAATTCACTCATATCCGTCCACCCAGCCACTCACCCACCCATCCATCCATCCATCCACCCACATATCTGTCTGTCTATCCGGCGACTCATGCACCTGATCATCCATCCATCCATCCACTCATCTGTCCATCCACCCATCTGTCTATGCAATCACTCATTCATTTCATCATCCATCCATCCATCCACCCCTCCGTCTATCTATCCAGCCACTCATTCATTCGATCATCCACCCACCTATCTATCCATCCGTCTATTCATCCGTTCATCCATTCATCCATCCATCCATCCCTTCATCCATTCATTCCTCCATCTATCCATTTATTCATCCATCCATTCAAACATCCATTCATCCATCCATCCATTCACCCATCCATTCATCCATCCATCTGTCCGTCCGTCCATCCACTCATCCATCCTTCCATCCCACTACTTACTTCTCCTGTACTGAAGGATGTAGATGGAGCGGTAGATGACGTCCATGCAGATGTAGCAGTTGATACTGCCCCTATAAATACGATACAAGTGCACGATGATACACATGCGTCACACGATATGATACACATCATTTTGTGCTGTGGTGACAACGTGATAAATGTAAATGGTAATCTTAGCAGTGACGTCATGACGAAGGTCATAGGTCATGTGTGGTTCTAGCAAAGCTACTAGATACAATAAGATGAGGCACTGCCTTCGTCGCACCTCTACAAAAATCGGGCACACGGTAATTTGCCCGCTGATTGAGGGGGGGGGGCATGGTGATGATGTGGCAAAACTGATGATGATGTGGGTGTGAATAAACTAGGCTTACATACATGTATGATGATGTTGGTGGTGATGATATCGATCGATACACAAACAATGCATGGAAAGAATGCTTGATAATACATGTAATGATAAATTAATGATGCAGATTTGTTACAGTGCTACTGCCACTAAAAAAATGAGTTTTCATGCAGCGATTTACAGGGCCTCCAGCGATAGCAGAACAGCGAACAGAATTCAGTATTTTCCCTCTATTGGTTTTGTAAAGTACGGCCTTGTTCATGACTTCCGTGCATTCGCCGCTAGGTGGCGGTGCTAAATCTGTGCACGCTAAACGGGCGAGCTGCCTCAACTAATGGTACATGTATCTAGTATCTTTGGTTCTAGTATTGATGTTTATTTTCATGTAGTGCCGATGGTGGTGGTGGTAGCAGTGGTCCTGATAAAACTGATGGTGATGTAGGTGTGAATAAACTAGGCCTACATACATGTATGATGATGTTGGTGGTGATGATATCGATAGATACACAAACAAAAAACTGATAAAGATTACTAGAATGGAAGGACAGTATCGCACTCACGTTTGCAAGAGTAAAGTAGAATTCACGCCGTCACTGACAATTTGCTGCGGGTGGTCGAATCGAGCCTTGCATTTTCGTTCCTGTCCCCAAGTACCAGACGTAGCGCTGATGATCACAGTAGTATCGATACCCACCTCTCGGTGATACCAGGTGCCGTCATAATAGGAGGGAAATTGACAGTCAGGGACGACCCCTGATAGTAATAATGATAGAAGTACAGGTATCAGAATTTGGTATCGATTTATTCCTGCAATATCTGGAGGAATGTGGATCTGTTCAAGGGAGTGAATGCGTGGACTGGCCAGTGACTCAATCATCCAGTCAGTGAGTCATTTGTTCAGTCAGTGACTCAATTATTCGTTAGTTCAGTCAGTAAGTCAATGTATGTAGTTCTGTCACTGACTCAGTCATTCAATTAGTAAAACAATCGTTCAGTCGATAGTTCAATCATTCAGTCAGTGAATCAGTTGTTTAGACAGTGACTCATTAGTTCAATTGGTGATTCAATCGCTTAGTCAGTGATTCATTCGTTCAATCAGTGATTCATTCGTTTACCTAGTGCATCAATCAATTAGTCAATGATTCAATCGTTCACTCAGCGACTTAATGCCTCAATCAAACCTGATATACTGTCATATATATGAATACATCTAAGCAGTGTTTATTATATGAACTTTGGGATATCATGTCACAATAGACTGACAGAGTTTAAATGAACTTCGTCTTTTATCTGTTATGCATATTGCATAATACTGAGCAGGGTTTTTTTAGTTGTACTTGAGTACAGGATATATGATAGTGAATTTCTTCCATCAATCTTTAACTTTTGAATTTTCTATACCTGAGAGTAGTTTTCAACAAAACTTAAGCAATCATCATTGATTTTATTCTTGAACTTACCAGGAAGCGCCGACAGCAAAATCCCAATCAGTAATACAAATGACGTCATTTTCACAAATGTCAATGATGTCCTCGTCCTTCAGTCTCTTGGTGTGACGACAGCGTTCTCTGACAATTTTATTTCTCCCAAAAGTCTGGAAAATGTTCAAAAACCTATAGATTTTATGTGCACTTCCGGCTTCTTTAACCTTACAAACTGCACTGTACTTCCTCGTTCATTTCAACTCATCTCGATTCACACAATTTAGCTAAGACAAATTTTGACGAACACAGGTTATGTCGATCACGCAAAATATTCAGAAATATAGGTCACTGAATAAGACAAATGGCTGCAGAATTCAAATGTAATGTCAAATCACACGACATTAATGGCGGCAGTTCCCAACAAGCCACTGTCCGCCATGTTGTTGATCACCAAACCTGTCGTCTGCGCTGGCTGTGTGGAGAACCAGCGATAACACATCTGAAATTCCGGGTCACACGTTCTGATAACGAGTATTTATTTTAGACAAGCGGTTCAACATTTTGAATGTCTGATAGAAGTGCAGCGGCAAAACGGGTTTCTTTACCAAGTAATTCAGTCTCTCTGTCTTGGATTGTTATATCTTACCAAGTGAAGGCTTTTGTTTATCTGTATTCATCAGTAGACACCAGAAAAGAAGACAGTGGGGAAGAAAGGAAGCATTTGGGGTCAGGGCAGTCAATAGTCTTTTCCCGTCCAATTTGCGACCTCACTATAGTTTTTTTTTTTCTCTCTCTCTCTAAAACAGTGATGTAAGTTTTAGTGGATTTTCTGATGTTTTTGCCCCAGTATTCCAAGTATCTTTGTTCTAGAGTAACTCAAAATCTATATGCATTTCTGGCTTGTCGGCTATGGAAGTTACCATTCTACCTAGGTACCACGCTCCTCACTGTATTACTTTCCTGGGAGATGTCCTAACCACCCCGTCGCCCCATCTCCCGTGTTTTTTTTTTCTATCAATGAAATATTGCAGTCAGATCTCCATTCATTGAAATGTTGACTTTTGTAATCCGCCGTTTTGAGAAGTCCATCAGCCTAGTCTGAGGTTGAGGAGTGGAGGAAGCAAATGCACTGTGAATAAACTTGTCTTTCTGCCTCTAGTCATATTTTTGTACATGATATATCATACAATAAACACCTTGATGTGTCTGAAGCTTTTATTCTCATTCGTTCGGAATTTTTTGTATACAGTGTACTTGTTTTTTTGTTGTTGTTATTGTTTGTTTGTTTGTTTTTTCAGCGAAGTTCTGTAACAGATACAACCTTTTTGTTTGTAAGGAATGGCTTTACGAAATACAGCTCTGTTCGTTTATGTTTGTCTCCAACGAAGGGCTTACAAAATACATTTGGGAACACGGGCGAGGAGGACATCCTGTGTGTCCTGTCTGTGCCTTTTCCAGTTCAAAATCTGTCAATTTTTGTCCTTACCAACACCTGGTCAATACATAAGTGTGGACTATTTTTTTCTGCGTGTTAGCATAGCGTGCTCGCACGTAGGCACACATACATCGGGGATCTATGACGTTTGTTCTAATTCTATTTGCTGAAAAACTGGAGATCTTTTTTTTAGTATGTAGAACTAGAAGAGGTATAACAAATGCAAGGACTTGAGTCCTTCATATTGGCCCTCGGTAGCGGTGTGGTCATAGGCTTGTTTGCCTAAATCACAGACGAAGAATTGAGCAAACTTCCCGGACGCAGCTTCGAAGCTGGCGGCAGCAGGCCAGTGGTTGATTGATAGGGCAGATGGCAATATACCGTCACTCTGGCCTGGATATCGTGACACAGAGCATCCACCAGTATTGGTGTTCTTTGGTTTGGGTCTTTCACCCTAGTCAGTTGGGACTGCGAGGCTGTGGAGTAGCCTACAGGCAGCCGGTCAGGCAATATGACTGTCCCTCTGGCATCCTCCTGCACCTGGATACATTTCCAGTCGTCTTGACCCTGTCTTGCCACTTGGATAAGTTGTGTCCAGGCGAGAGAGTGAGTCTGATGTTTGCGCAGCTCTTTCTCACTAAAAACAAATTCTTTGCGCCAGTCTTAACACTCACCTCGTCTTCTTTCATCTTTGTCTCGTCTTCTTTCCTCTCAAAATTCCAACGGCGATGGGCGAGTGCGGTGGCAGCAGGTTTGGATAGACTGGAAGCTGTTAGCACAGACCTACACGTTGGTGGCTGTGGGCTATGGTCGCTTCATCGTCGATTGAAGTGGAGGCGTGGGGAGGCAGCACCCACAGTAGCTGAGCAGCCTTGTTTAAGGATAGCACTGCTCACCTCAACTGAGGAAGGGGCTAGAAAAGGTGCCCTAAAGAAAGCCCACTTCACATCACCCTGACTGGTATACCGCGACCAGTGGGGATCCCTTTTTGCGGTCGAAACAAAAAGAAATTCAGCTTACTCAGGCTAGGAGCCTGGAATATACGCACACTACAGGACAATTCAAACAACCCGGAAAGACGCACTGCACTTATTGCCATTGAGCTCAGCAGGTACAACCTGGACATAGTGGCACTCAGTGAGACCAGACTCCCTGATAGTGGCCAACTCAAAGAGCTCAGTGGTGGATACACCTTCTTCTGGAAAGGCAAGGGTGCAGTCGAACCGAGACAGCATGGTGTTGGGTTTGCAATTAAAAATGACCTTGTCAGAAACCTGCAGTCCATGCCAATTGAAATAAATGACAGGCTAATGACACTCAGCATCCCAGTTGGGAAAAGCCAGTCAGCCACCCTCATTAGCGCATATGCGCCCACCATGACAAACCCATATGAAGCCAAAGACAAGTTCTATTCTGATCTAGAATCTGTCATATGCTCTGTCCCGGCAGCTGATAAGCTGATTCTCTTGGGGGACTTCAATGCTAGGGTTGGCTCCGAAATCTCAGCGTGGCCAAATGTTTTGGGCCCTCATGGAGTTGGTTCATGCAATAACAATGGGTTGCGCTTACTTACTTTGTGCGCTGAATTTGGCCTGTTCATTACCAACACAAATTTTAGTCTCCCCGTGAGAAACAGAACGTCATGGATGCATCCCCGCTCAAAGCATTGGCATCTCATAGACTATGTTATTGTGAGGAAGACTGACAGAAAGGATGTCCTTGTAACAAAGGCGATGTGTGGTGCCGAGTGTGGAACTGACCACAGACTCATTGTTTGCAAGCTCAGACTAACATTGAGGCGCAATAGACGCCCTCAAGGGAAAGCGCCACCTAAACGCCTAAATGTTTCAAAACTCTGCTCAGCTGAGAAACAGAGCGAGCTCTCATCAGAACTCTCCTCAAAATTGGATTGCGTGACTTTTGACCCTGAGAACATTGAACAGAGCTGGACTGACCTAAATACGACTGTGCACTCTTGCGCCAGCAGCACAGTTGGTTTTCCTGTCCGCAAGCACCAGGACTGGTTCAATGATAATGATAATGAAATCAAAGTGCTCATCAAAGAAAAAAATAGTCTCATCCAAGCTCACTGCAGTGACCCCTCTTCCACAGCAAAAGCTGATGCACTGCGTGCATGTAAGGGTGTACTCCAGAAGAAGCTGAGGAAAATGAAAAATGACTGGCTTGAAGAGCGAGTAAGAGAAACTCAGAAATATGCCGACACAAACAACACTAGAAAGTTCTTTGAGAGCCTCCGAGCTGTGTTTGGACCATCCCGCTCTGGCACTACGCCACTTCTTGCGTCAGATGGTTCAACACGCATTGTTGAATTGAATGCCATAATTCAGCGTTGGGCAGAACATTTCGGAGGTGTGCTAAATCGGCCATCAAATATAAATACTGAGTCCATTGACCGCCTCCCTCAGACTCCTATTACTGCAGCCAAGCCATTCACAGCAAATGAGACCCGAACTGCCACAAATCAGATGTCCTTTAACAAATCACCAGGCGTGGATTCAATTCCTGCTGAGGTGTATGCCTTCGGTGGAGAAAAGCTTATTGAAAGGTTGACCGAGTTGTTCAATCATATGTTGAAAGCAGGGAAGCTGCCACAGGACTTCAGAGATGCTTTAATCATCCATCTGTACAAAAACAAAGGGGACAGCCAAGTCTGTGACAACCATCGGGGAATCTCTCTACTTTCAATTGCTGGCAAAATATTGGCAAGAATGCTTCTGAATCGCCTTCTTGATCACCTCTCGTCAAATGACTTGCTTCCCGAGAGCCAATGTGGCTTTCGTAAAGAGAGGGGAACGGCGGACATGATTTTTGCTGCCAGACAGATTCAGGAAAAATGCATGGAACAAAATAAAGCGCTGTATATCACATTTGTTGACCTCACAAAAGCATTTGACACAGTGTGTCGTGAAGGCCTCTGGAAAATCTTGGCGAAGTTTGGGTGTCCACCCGAATTCATCACAATAGTGCGCCAGTTTCATGATGGCATGCAAGCTGCAGTCAAAAGCAACGGCAGTGTTTCAGAGCCCTTTGCTGTCACAAATGGGGTAAAACAGGGTTGTGTCTTAGCCCCAACTCTGTTTAGCATCATGTTCTCTGCAATGCTACAAGAAGCCTTTAGCTCTCCTCCTCAAGGGGTAAGTATCAAGTACCGAACTGATGGCAGTCTATTCAACCTCAGGAGACTTCAGGCAAAAACCAAAACCAAAAGTACTCAAGTCTGTGACCTACTATTTGCTGATGATTGTGCACTTCTGGCACACGATGAGGATAGCATGCAAAACTGTGTTGATAAGTTCTCTAGTGCCTGTGACAACTTTGGCCTCACAATAAGCACAAAGAAGACGGAAGTGCTCCATCAGCCTACTCCAGACGACAAGTATCCTGTGACCCCAAATATCAAAGTCCATGACAGTCTTCTGAAGGTGTCGGAGAACTTCACCTATCTTGGCAGTACACTGTCTTCCGCGGCTCGTGTTGATACTGAAATTCTCTCAAGAATCAGCAAAGCCAGCTCTGCATTTGGCAGGCTTCGAAAGAGAGTATGGGATGTTGCCGGCATTCGCACAGACACTAAGCTGAAAGTGTACAATGCTGTGGTCCTTCCCACCCTACTCTATGGGGCTGAAACCTGGACAGTGTACCAATCGCATGCCAGAAAGCTAAATCACTTTCATCTGGCCTGCCTTAGAAAGATCCTAAGGATCAAATGGCAGGATAAAATTCCAGACACTGAGGTCATCAATCGTGCCAAGGAATTGAGCATCTTCTGCCACCTGAAAAAAATTCAGCTACGTTGGGCAGGACATGTTGTCAGAATGCCCGACTCCAGACTCCCTAAGCAAATCTTCTTCTCTGAGCTCTCCAATGGAACGAGGAATGTTGGGGCCCCAAAGAGACGGTACAAAGACACTCTCAAGCAATCACTGAAGGCCTTTGCCATTGATGTGAGTGAGTGGGAAAAGCTCTCGCTTGATCGTGCAAATTGGAGGGCGGCCCTTACCAGAGGCAGCAAAGCATGGGAAGCTGACAGAGTCCAGCAGGCTATCAAAAAAAGAGAACGGCGCAAGAAAAGGCCCAGTGGTACTGAACCAACGGAGCACTCTTGTCATTTATGCGGAAGGGTCTGCAGGGCAAACATGAGAAGCCATAAGTCATGAAAGAACAGTCTTTCCATTCTGTCCTCTGTGTCCTTTAGTTCTCTTTATTGTCCATGTGTTGAAATTCTCAACAATTTCTGTTCTTTATTCCTCTGGTGTTGTTAAGGTCATCATCATACCTGATGGACGAACTATTATTATTATAACAAATGCAAACTTTGACACTTGTTCAAAATGTGTTGTGACACCTATCAAGCTGTTTCACAGTTCCGATTTATTCTAACTCCTTATCATAATACTAAAGCCGCAGTTGTGCAAAAGTGGATCTGGAACAAACAAGAACTAAAGTCCGGATGAGTACATAATTATATACTGTCAGTGCCACTTTCCAAGTCTGTCCAAGACCCAGCATCAGACACTTGAGTGAGCAGTATAACCCTAGTCCGGTGCTTAATTATATTAACAGCTAACACATCCATCAGCGGCGTCTTTACATCTCCTCTGATACCCTTTCTCCCCCCCCCCTCCCATATCCATTAAATCTTTACCATTCTTATCAGACTGTGTAAATGCTGTGGGCTCCGATGGTGGATGAGGCGGACCTTGTAGTACTGGACCAGTGTTCATACAGGACCCGCCCCCCTCCCCTCCCCCCACACACATGCACACTTTCTTCACAAAGACACAAATACTACCGGACAAATACATCTTTCCATTTAAGATTAGAAGGACCATCTCTCTCTCTTTCTCTCTCTCTCTCTCTCTTGTTCGCTTGTTAGCGTCTTTCTCACTTTCTCAACCTCCCTCTCTTTCTGACATTCGCTCTCTCTCTCTCTCCCTCCATGTCTTTCTCCTTCTCTCTTTTCTCTCCCCCCCCCCCCCCAACCTTTCTCCAAAACCGATGAATAGACAAGACCATAAAGTTCCTGTTTTTGAGGGGACATAATCATTTATATACAAGATGATGATCAATGCAGATGGACTCAGTTCCTTTGAGATTTGACTAAAACAAATTTGTGACCAACTATGTCATTAAAAAAAGCATCAACAATTTACGAGTATTTTCTCACAGAAACGCCAGGACATGGGCGGATGTGACGTCACCAGCCAGTCAAGTCAGGGATGTTAACTCTCTCTGGTCTCTCTTTTCTGTTTTTTCATTCTGGCGTCTGTTTGCCACAGCTTAGAGGCCTAGGGAAAAATTGAGGAGCGCTTTTTAAAAAAACGCCGACCGGCGCTGCACTGTGGCGACGACGTGCCTGCTCCAATGGCACAAAGGCAAAATTTCCCAAATGGGATTAAAGAGAAATACAAATACAAATACAAATACAAAATACAAATATTTTCCGAAACTTGCTATCTGACATTTTGAAACTTTGGAGATAGGAACATAAAACGACTTGCCGAGAAAATTCTAGACGGTTTCGGAAAACGGAAGACCTTCCATTAATAGTCAATGAAAATGATAAATATGAATGTATTACTCAGTTTTCAACGAACTTGTAAAAACCGAGATTGGGAAAAATGCCCTCATTTTTTGTCACGTGAAAATGTTCAATAATTGTTGGGAAAGGGGGGGGGGGGTGTACATGGCCTGGACAATATTGTTGGAGATGGCGGGATTTAAAATGAAATTTCTGCCATTCTAAGGCTAGGTCGCGACCCTACTTCTGGTTCGTTCCAACTCCGCTTTTCTCACTGCGGAGAAATTCGACGTTAATCGTTTGCGGTTTTGGTATTATAATAGGGAAAACGGAGTTAGAATAAACATCGAGCAAACCAGAATTAAGATCGTTAGCTGCATTTGCTATCTACATCATAGATCATTCCTCAGTCTTAATCTAACAAATCACGGACAACTGTATGCAAAATGCTGACAATAATCATGAATTCCTCACTTTATTTAAGTACTTTGTTGACAAGTCTAAGACTTCCACTCCTTGCTGAAATATTTTCTAGCCCGCTGCAAAACGTGTCACCCAAAATCTTTGCCCTAAAAAAAAAAAATGAAGGATTTTCAGATAACAAACTTAATAATACATAAGCAGTTTGAATTTTTGTTCGCGAGCCTAGGTAACCAACCTTCCCCTCCCCTCCTCCCCCGCCCCCACAGCTGTCATATCTGCTTCTGTTACCGTCCACACCAGTAGCACAAACAAGGCTCTACTGATAACGTCTGCTCTTTATCTCTCAGTGGCAACCAACACACGCACAGAGAGCAGACGATAATGTTAGCAAAACTCGTAGGACCCGGATTGATTCGACTTGTACACAGTAGCAACTTCATAGAGTCTTCACCCAGGGTCAGAGACGGTCAAAAACATGTGGTCAGTGAATAAATTCTCAGGTTCTGGAGGATTTCAGTTGTCTGGAGGAATGACGTCATGGCGGAAGTATAATTTTTTTTTCAGACAATTTGGCAGCTGGACAGTTTTGCTGCCGACTCAGAGCGACGATCTCGGGGACGAATGATGACGTCGTGGTGGAAGATTTAGTAAGTATGGCAGACCATGGAAGAACTTGTGTCCATGAATACAACAGTTGTCTAATTCCACTTTTACTGTGTTTTGAGGACACTGGTTTAGAGTTCTTTCTTTCTTGTTTTCTTTTTCTTTTAGTTTACCCATTGATTTAACTAGAAAGTTGATAGAAAAAAACAACTTCCAATAATGAGGTAATTTCGTCTAAGGCAGTGGTTCTCAACCCTTTTCACCCCTTTATCGCCTTTTCTTCCCCCCCCCCCTCCCCGGAAAACAAAATCTTCCCCAGGGGGGGTGATATGGCTCATGTTGAGAATGTTCTTTTTTTTCCCCTCTGAAAGATTGAAAGGTCTCTTACACGCTGCTCAGGTTATCTCAGTTTCCGACAAGATTGGAATTAGACTATTATTTTCTTCATGGGCATAATTTCTACACTGTCTTGTGAACTTTTTTTTTTTTTAGCTTAGTGTATCCCTGCGCTTTAATACAAGTTGGTTTTGGCGAGATAATGACAAACAACGCATAACCTATTGCAGGGCTTGATTACATAAACATGTACATGTACACATCTATCATCTGTTATGCTAGGATAGAACGGCATAGCCTACGCATTCCGTCCTCTTAGAACAGGGGTCACCAAACTACGGCCCGCGGGCCGGATCCGGCCCGCGACGTCAGTTCATCCGGCCCGCCATGGTACTTGATTTTGTGAGATTCGTGTATGTGAACACTTCATCTGTTGTATGTTTGTATTATGTAACTACCTTCTTGCTAACCTCTTTGATGACCTTTGTTTTTTCAGTAAATTGAGACCTTTTTAATATTAAAAAAATCGTCTTTGCTCTAGAGTTTTTCTTCTGGCTTGCAAGTATTGAACAGATTGTTTATGCGGCCCGCGCTTGTAAGTCTGTCAGTTATCCGGCCCTCTGTGAAAACAGTTTGGTGACCCCCGCCTTACAATGCTAAGGCTCTGGCTCGCTTCCATCACTGTTGAGAAATTGATGATTGAAGTTTTATGTTCTCACATACGACTTTTTTTTTTTTTTTTAGTAATAGGCCTACTTACAAATTACACACCGAATCCGTTTGATACTTTGACACACAACGGAGAAGGCCCCTAGAAGTAGTGTGTAGTAGGCTATGTCACTCAGTTCAGCCAAAAAGTGGAGATAAAACCTGGTGATTCTAGGGGGCCATTTAGCGTATCTGTTTTGCCTAGCTCTATTTATTTCTTATTCCTGATGAGGTCGGTTAAAGTTTTAAAGATAACACCTTGCGAGCTATTGGGTCTCATTGCATCTGTTCGATATTTGAAGGAAGACAGTCATATCTGGCATATCAGTTGTTCAGATTTCACCAAGCTGTAGACCGTTTACAGATGTAGTTTCTCTTTCCCAGAAT
Source organism: Onchidella celtica (assembly GCA_963931925.1). Classification (NCBI taxonomy): domain Eukaryota; kingdom Metazoa; phylum Mollusca; class Gastropoda; order Systellommatophora; family Onchidiidae; genus Onchidella; species Onchidella celtica. The sequence continues at coordinate 72,697,380 of OZ007571.1, forward strand.
GTCCTAGAAAATATCCACACTTGACCATACAATTTAAGTCTTCTGTGAAAATCTCACGTTTCCTCTACTTACTTCAAATGATTCTGCACAAAATCTGACCTCATTGTCTTTACTAGCCGACCCGGGCAATATAAAGCTTTCAAATTCTTCGTACCGAGCACAACTGTATTATCCAAATTTAGTTCACATTAATATAAAGGAATTTGAACTCTATGCAGCGACTAATACATGTACAACCAATAATTACACTGCAATTCCCTGCAGTATACACAGTTGTGATAAAGCTGATTTCGAACACCAATGTGTAAAGAGAGGTGAAATTTCCGATCATACTTTTCGATTTTACTGAACGAAAATAATTCTCCTTTTTTACGTCTAAAAAAAATATCGCATATTAAAGACTAAATTTTGACCAAAATGGACGCACCCACGTAATTTATCTTCAAAAATTCAGGCAACATACAAAATTTCATGTTTTTTGTTCACGTAGTCACAGAGCTTGTAGGTGCTTACATGACATATTCATCCTGAAGCTCCATTATTCTATGATAAGATGAGTTAGACGGGACAAAACTGTTTCCGATTTCTCTCCCCCCCCCCCCCTCTCTCTCTCTCTCTCTCTCTCTCTCTCTCTCTCTCTCTCTCTCTCTCTCTCTGTCTCCCCCCTTCTGTGTGTCTATTATTGTGTGACTCTATCTGTTTACCTGTCTATCCTTCTCTTAATCCCTCTCCTCTCCCCCTCTCTCTCTCTCTTCTTTTTCTTTCACTTTTTTAACTGATTCCTTTCCTCACGGCGCTTTCTCGTTTTCTTTCCTTCCTTTCGTCTACAACACATTCGGTAACAGCGGGATGCTGGGAAAAAATCGGACACCTTGCTAGACTTGACTAGCCTGTATTTCTTTTTTCCTAATGAACTTTTTTTTCCCACTGCACCTAGCGATTTTCTTTTCCTTATTGGCACTTTCAGTTCATTAGGGTACACATTAAAAGTTCAAACACTTAATGTGACAAGTCCTGGGCACCTCACTTGGAGTTAGTGATCAAGGGAAATAACAAATAAAATTACTACGCTGACAAGTATTTTACTTATTACCTCCCATCGATTGTGACAGACATTTGCGCAATTGTAAAAAATCTAGTCATTTGTCAAAAACTATCCAGCCACCAGTTCGTCAGACAGTCCGTATGTCTGCCCGTGTGTCCATCAATCAATCCCTATGTGTTTTTGTCGGTGTGTCTGCCGGTCTGTCTTCTCTCTCTTCTTTTATTTGCTTTCGATTTTCTTTTCTTTACTTGCACTGTAAGTTCTTCTTAAATATATCAGAAGATCTCAAATGTTCCGTGACAGATACCACTATGTACGTCGAGGGTGCGGCCTTTGGAAGCAAAGAGTAGATAATATTTAAGAATAACTAACACTCCAAGGGAAATAACCAATACATTTATGACACAAATAAGTATTTTATTTCTGTTCTCCCTCTTTTATGATTATTAAATTTATATGTTTGCCCTGGAATAATCAGTTTCCTGTAAGTTTTTAATTTATATCCTTTGTCCGGCCAGCGTCTTAAAAAAAAGCCACATTCTTGTGGCCGTACCGTATAAAAGCGTAATGTACTACCACAGCCAGTGTTTACATTATGGAACGGGGTGTCGTTTGGCCGGCCGATTTGTCTGTTTTGCACTTTTTCTGAACGCTGTAACAGAACGATTGTTCCTTCAATCAGCCCGAAATTCACACGAGGCACTCATTAATACATGTTCTAAGTGCATGCTTAATTTTGTGAATGTAAGTTTCATAGAAACTGATGTGCGAAGACTCAAAGTATCCGTGTTGAAGCTTTTCCTGCGTTCCACTGCATGTTGTGCAAATGGTAGGATTTGAAAACTATTTCTTGTTGCGTTCCTTTTCAATGAATTTGTTTATAATTCCGTGTATGCATTAAAAAGTGGTTGGTGACACCTGGTTTTAAATTTAAAGACAGTGTCTTTACCCTGAATGTGGTTATTAACTTTTAAAGAGGGGTAAAAAAATCCGCTTTGTTACGCTCTGGCCGGTTTTATCTCCGCCATTTTATACATGTCTCATTTGGCCAGACCGTACTAAAGCGTATCGCCACCATAGCCTCCCCGCCCGTGAAGGCTGTTCGAGTGCCCGGGCAGCCTGTAGGCTTAATGGTGACACATCGGGGTGTAACATTTCTTTAATATTACCATACATATTCTGTTTGGAGGAGAGATTTGTAAAGACACGAAGACTACAGGATTATACTTATAGATTCCACTCCAGACTAGTAGACGGAGCACTAAAAATACGTGTTTTATTGTTTAAAAGCGCCATACAAAGTACTATAGACTGTTAGCCGACTGGGAGTGATAAAAATGTTTTAGACATGTTCCAGTAAGGCACTGTTAAGATCGCCAGCCTTTTCACACATAGAGTCTAGATATATATGTACATAAAAACATATAAGACAAACATTCTTAAACAAATAATATTAAAGGCTGCTTTTATTTTAAATGAATGTGTCCAGGTAACTCTTCGTCAAAAATTGATGCAGTACACCAAGTTTCATTTTTTATGTCGTAGTCGTGAAGTTTAGCTGCTTACATGTTCAACCTCTAGCTCAATTATAGTATAAGATAACAGACAGCTAGATGCAATCAATCATTGCCACCCTGGGCACCCTTTCTCAACGTACTGCTGTTGGTAGGAATGCGTTTCCATATTTTTTTTCTAAGCACTTGTGGGCTTAATCACAGACAAGTAAGATTACCTGTCAAGTCTACAAGAAAAAAAAACTGCAGAGAATTACAAGTATTCAACTCTTATTACTCTTAAGATGATTTCTAAGAGACAACAGGGTCATTTTTTATTTTAGCCCTAAAAATGAGAAAATACCCTTAAAATGCATGTGTACGACTTTTAAGGAAATCATAATCAGGTAGGAAGTTTGTCAAAGAAAAAACACTGTATAGGTGAATAACCAGTCGTAGTCAAACATCAATGGAAAGAACTGAGTGAAGAAAACAAAATCAACTTGATTTGACTGATTGTCTTCCAATATTAAAAAGCACAAACAAACACTGTTCTATAGCCAGTGCTAGTACTGGGCATCGCGAGTCACTTTTAGCTTCGAGGTGATCTGCATAAACGGGCCGATGTTGTCACAACAGGCTGGCGTGAAAATGGCGTGGATGAACGTGCTGACTCTGCAATGGCATCGTCCGTTTGGGTGAAGCTAAGGCGTCACGTTTGGCAACAAGATTTGAAGAGGATGAGATCTTGCAAGCTTTTTCGTGGTACATGTACTGCCAGAAACAGTCCTTGTGCAAATGAATCTGGCACTGTAGACACCCATCCCTCGTTTCTTTTGCTTTGCCGTTTCTTGTCCTTATCTTGTGCTTCATGCAGAGGCGTCATGCCCTTGGTCTGCCCGAAAAGACAGTTTTTTGGTGTCCACATCATCATCAGTTTCCCAGGTGCAGGAATCAATCTGTGTGCATGTGTCTAAATTTTTTTTCAGGGGGATATCATCATCTGTTTCCCAGGTGGCGGAAGTAATCTGCGCCCAGGTATCCTGTTTTTTAAATCAGTTTTCAGTCTCTTTAAAGGCACGAGGCAATCACCCCATTCATTGTCAACGACTGGCAAATGCAATGGTTCCAGCACTGTAAATGTCTTCTCAAATATTTCCTCGTCTGAATCCAAGGGCACGTCCCTTATTAATGGCACAAAGTGATTTGGTTCGAAGACACCTGCAAAATCTGTGCATAATCTGGACCACAAATCATAATAATTACATCATCCAGATTTGAATTTTCTGAGAAGAGAGAGTTCTGTTATACAGTAACTGCAGCGTTAAGCATAATCCTTTTGTGTTTGGGTAAACGGACGCAAGTCGACGCCCAATGACATTTGCAAGCGCAATGAAGTGTAGCAATCCGCTCCAGTAACCACTGCAAGCTGTTTTCAAAGCAAGTTGTTGTTGTGCTTTGATATCACCATGCTCATGCCAGCATTTTTCAATGTCATCATCGCTGATGATCATAGCCACAGTCAGTCATGGACAGATTGTCACTGATGACAGGATCTTTGAAGTAGTTGTAGTCTCTTCTTAGTTCTTCCTAATTCTATTGATGTGAGGATTTGAAGCGACTGAGCGAGATAGTCTGAGCCAATCAGTGCAATGGAAACAGCATTGAAGAGACAATTTCCATCTCCTACCGTTGCCAGGGGTCGACGTTCGGAAAAGGATGCTGGAATGATCTTCTGTTCTTCACTGTCAGTAGGCAATAGTTCGTATTGTGGTACATGTACTGCGCTTGTAAGTGTTGACTGGAGGAAGTGACTATAGTTTCTTCTGAGCTGCTCCGTCACATTTTCTTGTTTTGTTGACAGCGCTTCCCTCAGGGTGTCAAGATCGGTTGGTGTTATCTGGAGAAACAGTGCATACATTGTTATTACTCGTGATGGTAGCAGAAATGAATTACGTAGGTTCTCTCTCTCCCACTTACTCACCAACTCACTCACTCACTCATTCACTCACTCAATCATGCAGTCACTTGCACATTAAACAAAACCATTAGCTAAAACACAAAGAAAAGTTGCTATGAGGCTCACAACTGAATGAAAGCAACCCTAACGTGTTTGGGAATTTTGTTTGGTTACACAGTTGATAATTCATCAACACTGGTGTTGTTTTTTTTTTAATTACTGAATAAAAAACAAGAAAAAAAAAAGCAAGTCTTATGATAACTTGGATCTATGATTCTTGCACAGGATACGCCTATCTTAAAAAAGAAGTCAAGTGATGGTAGACTTGGAACGAAACCCCAGTCAGGCCGCACCGTATTTAAGCGGAAATCAACGACCACCCGCAAAACGGCCATACCGTAATAAATTGCAACACAGCCTTGCGGAGGAGCAGCCAGACCGTATCATAGCGTGCATTTATATAGGAAATTACGCTTTCTTACGGTACGGCTATAAACAACCGGCAGAAAAGGATTACGTTTTATTCCGGTTTGGCTAAAGTATGATACTTGTGTTACCAAACACCGACCAATTAACGACCTATACGCTTTTTTCCGGTGCGGCTGGTCATAGGATATAAAATTCAGTTTATCGGAACATTTAAAAAAATTAGGCGGTGATCAAAGCCTTACTGCAACAGATAATCTTTAACCAATCAAAAGGAACACGTTCTGAAAGTACATAGTGTGCGAGGACTGCGTCCATTCAAGGGGACAAGGTGGTCTAGAAGCAAGGTGCTCGCCTCTCATGCCAAGGGTCCCGGGTTCTAAACCCGGGCAGTGCAGGCATGTTGGAAAGTGGATTTTTCTCATATTTTCATTTTTCAAGTCCCTGGTCCTATTGGGGGGTAGGATCGAGTAGTTCTTGGAAATTGGATTTTTCTCATATTTTCAAGTCCCTGGTCCTATTGGGGGGTAGGATCGAGTACCTAGTCTTCTCGGATAAGGACGAAAAAATTCGGAGGGCCCGTGTGCACGTTGCGCACGTTAAAGATACCTTGGCAGTTGGAAATCGTAAAGAGCAGGCCGAAAGGCCGCTGCCCGGGCAAAATTGTAATTAATAGATTAAAATTTATCCATATCATCTCCCCCCCCCCCCCCCCCCGCCAGAACAAGAAATAATAAAAAACAAGTAAAGTGAGGTGTAAATGCCAAGGGCAGCGAACCTCCTAAAATAAAGACCTCAAATCTCAGTCCATTCAACAAGGGAAATAAGCACTAAAAATTACGACGTTAACGGAATTTTATTTTTGTTATTTCCGGTTGACCGTAGCTCGCTCTACTACTATCCATCTGTCTGTCTGCCCATCCATCTTCTGTGTCTCTGCCTGGCCTGCCTGTTTCTGTCTCTCCCTTCCTTTCTGTCTTTTTCAATAGATTTTGCTTCACCTTAGGTCGTCTGTCTTTTTCTCACTTGCTCTTTCAGAACACCCCTCCCCCGTCCAACCCAGGCCTTTTTTTGTTATACTATACTAAAATGGCCAAACAAGACTAAGATGGTGTGAAATGGGCCTGATCTGTTCTTCTTTTGCATTAGTCAACACTTGCAAGACTATTTTGCGTTTGACCGAATGTCTGATTTCACGGAAAACATAATGAGAGATACGCAGAGAAGAGTGGGAGGGAGAATATGTTTCCAACAGCATTGTGAAAGACAGACAGACAGACAAGCAGGCAAGCATGTAGGCAGACAGAGTGATAGATAAGTAGATAGACAGATAGATAGATAGATAGATAGATAGATAGATAGATAGATAGATAGATAGATAGATAGATAGATAGATAGATAGATAGATAGATAGATAGATAGATAGATAGATAGATAGATAGATAGATAGGTAGTAGGTGGGTAAGGTAGGTAGGTAGGTAGGTGGTTGAATGGGTGGAAGGGTGGATGGGCGGATGGATGGATGGATAAATAGATAAGAAAGAAAGAAATGCCTGTATCAAAAAGAAAAGAAAATAATAAGGAGCAATAGAATGCTACAGACAACTCTGAATGCAACACGTAGAAACAATTTTTCATGATACCGTCCCTTGACGTCCGTCATCTTCGAAGCAAATTACCCATGGTAACAAACTCAGTCAGTTTCGATCCTTAAAATGTATGTGTTTTGGACCTAATTTTCACTGATCTCTTGAAATTGCCTTGTCTCAGCACGAGTTACTTTTCCAGATTTGCCTTCGGCCGTCGGCGCTGGTGGATCTGTTGAATAATACCAAAGACTTACACGACTGTGTATGAATAATACTGATATGTTTCTGGTCTGTTTGCTTTGCCTGTTTGCATAAAAAAAAACTTCAAATTTTGTGGTTTATGTAACACTGGAGTGTGGAGACAAATTTTCTTTACGATCATATTATAAAAAAAATGAGACTGTTTGTCTGTTGGTAAATGTGTAAACGTCCAGCCAAAGTTTGAGGCTAGAAACAAAGAGCTGATTGGGATTTGGGGGGGGGGGGGATAGTAAATAATGGTCAGACACACTAAGATATTGGAATACAAGAAGTTCTTTGGAATTTCCAAGAAATGTTTTGGTTGATCAGAAATTGTTGTCATAATTTTGACGCCGCAATAAAAACAACAACAAAAAACGAACAAAAATCACCACTGGCCTGAAAATCTTCAGTGGGCCAACTCTACTATGGCCAAACAAAAGCATTGGATTATTAAGCAATGTCATAATTGTGGGCTACAGCTGGTAATGAAACATCATGGCTGTCTTTCAAACCAAGTCGGATATTTGTTCCAGAGCAAAAGATCTGGTTCAGTTTGGAAATGTTTCGAGAGGTTAATTTTATTTTACTACAAGATGGATGATATACTGGTGTGTAACAATCACTCAGCCAGTGATAATGACAACCCGAATGATAATTCAAAGGTGGAGTCTGAAATTGAGAGCAGATCTGTAATATTGGTGGAGAACGCTTGCATGCAGGAATCTCTTTATATACTTTTTTTTTTTCAAAGATAATCTAAGTTGTAGCATCCGATCCGTTTTTCTATTTTACGATAATTGAGTACGACAAGACCCGAGACACGGGATACCGAGACAGTTCAATTCGCCAAATTCCGTCCGTCGTCTGGTGCACGTATCATCCATGTCAATAAGGCAACAATTCCCACCACACCTCTTCATAATTGAGCCAAAAAAAAAAAAAATGCACAAATTTTCTCTCAGAATTCGCGAGTCAGACATTTTTGTACTGATGTTCCAGTCATTTCTTTTCTATGAGATATTCTCATTTCATGCATTCACACAAATAACAGCTCATAGAGTTCATTCTCCAAACCCTAAAGTCGATCGGTACAGAATAGTGAAATCATGTTCAGGGTCATTTCTTCACTCTTCAGTGTGAAGAAAAAAAAAAAAGTGAGAAGCAATACAAGAGAAGTAACTCGTGCTGACACAAGCCAATTTCAGGAGATCAGTGAAAATTAGGTCCAAAACACGCACATTTTAAGCATCAGAACTGACTGCTTTTTCTTTGATGGCTTTTGCCTCGAAAACGATGGGCGTAAAGGGACATTATCATGAAAATATACTCTGTAGTGTCGCTCTCAGAGTTGTCTGTAACAAATTATGAAATCTGCTGTTTTCTTTCATTTTTATGATCAATTTTTTCGTGCGTTCTTTCTATCTATCTATCTATCTATCTATCTATCTATCTATCTATCTATCTATCTATCTATCTATCTATCTATCTATCTATCTATCTGTCTTTCTATCTTTCTATCTATCTATCTACCTATCTATTTATCTATCTATCTATGTGTCTGTCTGTTTGTCTCTATCTATCTATCTATCTATCTATCTATCTATCTATCTATCTATCTATCTATCTATCTATCTATCTATCTATCTATCTATCTATCTATCTGTCTGTCTGTATATCTATGTATCTATCTATCTGCCTTTCTATTTATCTATCGTGCCCACCTGTATGCTTGTCTGTGTGTGTTCGTTGGTGTTGCATTAATAATTGTGTGTCCATCAATCAATCTCTATGTGCTTTTGTCGATGTGTCTGCCTGTCTGTCTTCTCTCTCTTCTTTTATTTGCTTTCAATTTTCTTTTCCTTACCGGTACTTGCACTTTCAGTTCTTCAGGGGGACACTTAAATATATCAGAAGGATATCTCAAATGTTCCATGACAGATACCACGACGTACGTCAAAACTGCGTCCATTGGAAGTAAATAGTAAATAATGAGAAAGAAATAACCAACATTCCAAGGGAAATAACCAATATAATTATGATACTAATAAGTATTTTATTTCTGTTCTCCCTCTTTTATGATTCTTAAATTTATATGTTTGTCCTGGAATAATCAGTGTCACGAGTGGAGTGAGCGATAGTTAATAATTACGGGGGGAAAGGAGGAGAGTAAAATTAACCCACGGCCCACGGGGTAAGCGTAAGCGTGCATGTGAGTTGGGGGGTCTGAATGAGGCGAGGGCGCTGTATTACTATCACTGCACACTAAGACGTCTAAGAGAGCGGACGTAGGAGAAAGCCCCAGAGGGCGAACATAAGGAGAGCAGTCAGAAGAATTGGGAGTAGTGTTATTCCAGTGATGACTGGCAGGTGAAACGATGATTGATAATTATGATTGATGTATTATATTCGTCTATTACCATGATGTAAATAAATATATGTGAGGAATGTGGAAGTCCTTGATATTGGATATAGCAATGTGCGCCATGAGCGATAGATGAAAGTTGAGTTCATGGATTTGTAGCGAGAGTGAGTATTGTGTAATCCGATGGAGGTGTGTCACCGTAAGATGTTTGGGGAGTGAAATGTGAACTATTGTGTGTACGCTTCATGGGTTGTAAGGAGAGGTGGAGTGAATAGAAATGGTAGGGTATTATACCAATGTAATGTTATTCTTGTAGGTGCCGAGGTCGGGCCGAAGAGCGCCACCTACGGTGAGCACAGGGGATAGGCCAGCATAGGGCCGGAGGCCACACATAGGCCAAGAGTGAGGCTGTCGGTGCAGGACAGTAGAGGCACATAAAGTCGTGGCAGTCAGGCCACGGACAGGGACGTAGATATGAGCGTGAATGTGCTAGTTGAAATGATAATGTACTATTGCCATGTTAATGGGCAGTTGAAATGATAATGTACTATTGCCATGGTTGAGGGGCTATTGAAATGATAATGTGTTATTGCCCTGCTGAGGTGCTAGTGGAATGCTAAGGTGCTATGGCAATAGGAAGGTGATATTCAGAGACTGCGGTGCCAGTGAATTATTAATGTGCTATTAAGACCCTGAGGGGAGAGGCTGAGGCCGAAGTGTCTTTAGGAAGTAACTACCGGGTTGTGGACCCGAGGAAGAGTGCATGTGGGAATAAGGCCGTTGTACGGCAGTTGAATTCAATAATATAATGTATGTAATTGCGCTATTATCTGTATAATTATGTTTAATAAATGTGTGAGTCTGATGGGTTGTTCTGTTAAGTGTTAAACTTGTTCGTTCGTGATTGTTGTCTTGTTTAATTATTACATCTCCCAGTCTGGGATTTGTGACAATCAGTTTCCTTTAATTTTTCATTTTATATACTATTGAGTTTATCGAAACATTAACAAAATATTAAGTGGTCATCAAAGCCTTACTGCAGCAGATAATCTTTAACCAATCAAAAGGAACACTTCTGAAAGTACATAGTGTGCGCGACGGCATCGTTAACTTAACAAGGGAAATAAGCACTAAAAATTACGATGTTACACGGAATTATATTTGTTATTTCCCGTTGAACGTGACTCGATCTACTACAGTACTATTCATCTGTCCGTCTGCCCATCCAACGATCTTCTGTCTCTCTGCCTGGCCTGCCTGTTTCTGTCTCTCCCTTCCGTCCTGTCTTTTTCAATAGATTTTGCTTCACCTTAGGTCGTCTGTCTTTTTCTTACTTGCTCTTTCAGAATACCAACCCCCACCCCACCTTGGCCCTTTTTTGTTATACTATACTGAAGTGGCCTAATAGGACTGAGATGGTGTGAAATTGGACAATTAAAGTGGACTGATCGGTTCTTCTTTTGCATTAGTCAACATTTGCAAGACTATTTTGCGTTTGACTGAATGTCTGATTTCAATAAAAAAATAATGAGAGATACGCAAAGAAGTAAGATTGGGAGAGAGAATGTGTTTTCCACCAGCATTGTTAAAGACAGATAGACAGACAGACAGACAGACAGACAGATATACAGACAGACAGACAGACAAGCAGGCAAGCATGTAGGCAGACAGAGTGATAGATAGATAGATAGGTAAATAGATAGATAGATAGATAGATAGATAGATAGATAGATAGATAGATAGATAGATAGATAGATAGATAGATAGATAGATAGATAGATAGACAGATAGATAGACAGATAGATAGATAGATAGATAGATAGATAGATAGATAGATAGATAGATAGATAGATAGATAGATAGATAGATAGATAGATAGATAGATAGATAGAGAGATGGGAAGGTGGGTGGGTAGTTAGGTAGGTAGGTAGGTAGGTGGTTGAATGGGTGGAAGGGTGGGTGGGCGGATGGATGGATGGATAAATAGATAAGAAAGAAAGAAATGCCTGTATCAAAAAGAAAAGAAAATAATAAGGAGCAATAGAATGCTACAGACAACTCTGAATGCAACACGTAGAAACAATTTTTCATGATACCGTCCCTTGACGTCCGTCATCTTCGAAGCAAATTACCCATGGTAACAAACTCAGTCAGTTTCGATCCTTAAAATGTACGTGTTTTGGACCTAATTTTCACTGATCTCTTGAAATTGTCTTGTCTCAGCACGAGTTACTTTTCCTGATTTGCATTTGGCCGTTGGCGCTGGTGGATCTGTTGAATAATACCATAGACTTACACGACTGTGTATGAATAATACTGATATGTTTCTGGTCAGTTTGCTTTGCCTGTTTGCATCAAAAAACTTCAAATTTTGTGGTTTATGTAACACTGGAGTGTGGAGACAAATTTTCTTTACGATCATATTATAAAAAAAATGAGACTGTTTGTCTGTTGGTAAATGTGTAAACGTCCAGCCAAAGTTTGAGGCTAGAAACAAAGAGCTGATTTTGGTAAACGAAGAACTTTTGGGGTGGGGGGGGGGTAGTAAATAATGGTCACACACACTAAGATATTGGAATACAAGAAGTTCCTTTGGAATTTCCAAGAAATGTTTTGGTTGATCAGAAATTATTGTCATAATTTTGACGCCGCAATAATAAATAACAACAAAAAACAAACAAAAATCACCACTGGCCTGAAAATCTCCAGTGGGCCAAACTCTACTATGGCTAAACAAAAGCATTGGATTATTAACCCTTTCAGTACTGAAACAGCATTGCTGTAAACTCTATACTGCTGCATTAGTTACAGGTTTGTTCCTTTATTACTAGCTCTTCAATACAGATCATTAGCCTGACTAAGATTCATATTTACCATTGAAAATAACTGAAATACATGAATTTTAATATAAACTGGACTTGGAACAATCCAGCTTTCACGGCGTCAGTATTCAAAGGGTTAAGCAATGTCATAATTGTGGGCTACAGCTGGTAATGAAACATCATGGCTGTCCTTCAAATGAAGTCAGATATTTGTTCCAGAGCAAAAGATCTGGTTCAGTTTGGAAATGTTTCGAGAGGTTGTTTTTAGTTTACTACAAGATGGATGATATACTGGTGTGTAACAATCACTCAGCCAGTGAGAATGACAACCCGAATGATAATTCAAAGGTGGAGTCTGAAATTGAGAGCAGATCTGTAATATTGGTGGAGAACGCTTGCATGCAGGAATCTCTTTATATACTTTTTTTTTTCAAAGATAATCTAAGTTGTAGCATCCGATCCGTTTTTCTATTTTACGATAATTGAGTACGACAAGACCCGAGACACGGGATACCGAGACAGTTCAATTCGCCAAATTCCGTCCGTCGTCTGGTGCACGTATCATCCATGTCAATAAGGCAACAATTCCCACCACACCTCTTCATAATTGAGCCAAAAAAAAAAAAAATGCACAAATTTTCTCTCAGAATTCGCGAGTCAGACATTTTTGTACTGATGTTCCAGTCATTTCTTTTCTATGAGATATTCTCATTTCATGCATTCACACAAATAACAGCTCATAGAGTTCATTCTCCAAACCCTAAAGTCGATCGGTACAGAATAGTGAAATCATGTTCAGGGTCATTTCTTCACTCTTCAGTGTGAAGAAAAAAAAAAAAGTGAGAAGCAATACAAGAGAAGTAACTCGTGCTGACACAAGCCAATTTCAGGAGATCAGTGAAAATTAGGTCCAAAACACGCACATTTTAAGCATCAGAACTGACTGCTTTTTCTTTGATGGCTTTTGCCTCGAAAACGACGGGCGTAAAGGGACATTATCATGAAAATATACTCTGTGGTGTCGCTCTCAGAGTTGTCTGTAACAAATTATAATATCAGCTGTTTTCTTTCATTTTTATGATCAATATTTTCGTGCGGTCTTTCGACTTATCTATCTATCTATCTGTCTATCTATCTATGTGTCTGTCTGTCTGTCTATTATCTATCTATCTTTCTATTTATCTATCTTGCCCGCCTGCCTGCTTGTCTGTGTGTGTGTTCGTTGATGTTGCAGTAATAATTGTCTGTAATAAATTTGAATATTGGCTGTTTTCTTTTCTTTTTCTTTCTGTGACCTATTTGTTCATAGGTGACAGTGAAGGAGTGAATGAATAAGTATGTGAGAAAGGCGAAATGGGCTGATACGTGAATGAGAGAGTGATTGAACGGGCGGAAAAATGAATGAATGAGTGGAGAGAGAGAGAGAGAGAGAGAGTGAGAGAGAGAAAGAGAGAGAGAGAGAGAGAACGTAAGTAAAGTACATATAAATGAAAATCAGTGCACGTTTTAATGTATAACGTAATCCCCTACCCCCAAAACCCACTATCTTTGGTTATGTAAGCATGCCTCAGTCACACAAAGCTCAAACTGAAATACTGGGCAAATACATCCTGTAGTATTTTTAGCGCATGGCATAACTGTGAAAACTTCAAGACTTCTTTCAAGGTACCTCACTCTAGTAATATTAATAGCAGCGTTGGAGTTAATGTACTTTCCACAGAATACAGTCACTATACTCGCTGATCTTTATGTACTACATTGTACTATGTAATACCGTTTGCTTTGAAGTCCGCGTGGACCTAGGCATCAACAGAACTAAGCCCATTAATTCATGATTTATACAGGTGTTTATTTAGTTGGGCTAGGAGCGCACCTGAGACTGTTGCGTTGCAGTCACGCTGCATTTTTTGAGATCCAGGCGAATGAACAGAAAATGCGCACACATGCGAGACACAGACAGATTGCAAAGTTGATAGAAATGTGAAACTTGAGACGCAACAGATGACGGAGAGTCACATCTGCACACCTGGCCTTACTGAGGTTGCTTTGAGGGAGAACAACCCCCCCAACCACCACTTTCCCATTAAAATATAATTTTTTGATTACAAAGGATAATCAGCAAGTCGTTCCCTTAGAATAATTAGATTGACAAAGTTTTATCTCTACTTTGTAGCTGAACTGAGTCACACGCTACTTTTTACAGGCCTTTTCCATTGTGTGTCAAAGTATCAAGCAGATTCAGTGTGTAATTGGAAGTAGCACTAACAGAAAAAAAAAGTATCTGTAAAAGCCACGATTACATGAAACATCAATCATCAATTCCTTATAAGTTGATGGAAGGGAGTTAGAACCTTGCCATTCTAAGGGGATGAGGTGCTCTGGGTCAAGTGTCAGGCTATTAAGTACAACTGTGTGAAATAAAAGTTTCAGGTAAAGCCACATAAAACTCGATACACACACAACAAAATCTCCACATAATGCAGCAAACTTGAAATATTGAAAACAGTGAAATCAAAGAAAAGAGACAAAAATATAATAATTATATGTATAAGATTTTATTTTCAACAAGTTATGAATCATTTTTTAAAAATCAAGCTGCATATATAAAAAAAAAAAAAAAGGAAATATAATCAAAATGGAGAAAGTTCACTGGCTGACATTACTGACAATGTAGCATCTCTGCCTGTGTGTTCATGCTGACCTAGTTCCACTTTCAACTACAAACAAGCCAAAGCGCATTGACCGCCCAAAAACTACTTGTCAAAGACAAATATTTACAATTTAAAAAAACCCAGAAAACCTGTGGTGGCATCCTACCTTATTGGCTTGAGGGCTTGAAAGCTTGTTTTCCGTTTTTTTATCATTTCAAATGCTTTTGCAATTTCCCGTTTGTTCCTACACAGCAGAACTTTGGCAAATACAACCTTTTTTTCTTTTGTGCCACCAATTAATTTTGTTGAATCACTGGTGATACTCACAACCTTCCACCCAACATGTTTGTATGGTCAGCTATCTAGACAAATGGAATGTTGATGATATCACTACAGTAAACATGAAAAAAAAAAGCAAGGCCTGGAATAGTAGGAATGGTACATAATAATGTGTAATAACATGCGATAGTTTTCCATTGGTAGAAATACATGTAACATGTTTAAAAGAGAAAATAGATCATAGATTTCATCTGAACCAAGTCTCTGTACAGGCAGTTTGTTCATCACAACTGCTCAGGTCTATTTACATGGCTATTTTGAAAGAAGAACAATAACACTCACAGGCAAATGTTCCACCAAACACATTTGATTGGTCCCTCAAATACACAGATTAAGATGATGGCATTTTTTTAATGACATTTTCCAGCACACAGAAAATCAATGAATTGGTTCAGGTAATCTTGCTCACAGACACTTCTCACACCTCAGTTTTAGTTTTTAAGGGCAAACATTGGATCTCATTTACATCTCTGTCATATCCATCACTCAGACATCATCTGTTTGTGCATAAAGTTGAAATAACATCCAGTCTGTAAGTATCCAAAATATCTTTGGTCACCATCTGGTCACACCTTTCAGTTGCAACTTATAACTTTCTTTCTACAAACTTAGTGTTGGGACAGGTCACATTGACCCAGGTCACCACCAGGTCACAGCTTACAACTTTCTACAATCTTACTGTGTTGGGACAAGTCACACTGACCCAGGTCACAGCTTACAACTTTCTTTCAACAATCTTACAGTGTTGGGACAGGTCACATTGACCCGGGTCACCACCAGGTCACAGCTTACAACTTTCTTTCAACAATCTTACAGTGTCCGGAGAGATTATATTGCCCTCCTGTATGAAAGGTGACAAAGGTCACAAACATCTCTACTGGTTCACACTTGGTTCACTCTCAAACAAATATTACATCATACCAGTATAAAATCTATGTACACACAGACATTCTGAATATGAAAAATGTTAGTGATATCTACACTGTACTGACACCCAGGATGATGAACATGCTGTTGCTACACATCTCAACATTTACTCCTTTCGTGGAAATATGAAGATCAAAGTCACATAAAAAATGTTTTTAAAAAAAAAAAAAACCACACACACACAAAATAAAAAAAAGCGTCACAACCACAGGAACTTCCTCTTCCACCTGAAGAGTTGATGGTTGCAGAAAAGTTTACACACACAAAATAAAATAAAAAAAAGCTTCACAACCACAGGAACTTCCTCTTCCACCTGAAGAGTTGATGCTTGCAGAAAAGTTTACACACATAAAACTGCCGTTCTCACAATTCATGTCAGTAATTCACAAACACAGACTTAACTGGGTCCTAACCTGCACTGTCCAAGAGTCAGACTAGTCTCACCTAATTATTCTATTTCTATATCAGTGAATGTTAAATGTCAAATGTAGGGAATGTCACTAATATGCAACTGTTAATGATTCACACAATCTCTCTGTCCTGCTGTTCCCACTTCCTGCATGTTTTAGACCACTCTTCCGCAAGAAGCAGATGTTGAATATTGAACCAAATGCATTTACAGCATTAACAAATGAGCCTAACACGTTCAATTTTATGTGAATCTTGCGGATAATTCCTCAGCAACGCCTAACCGTATCCTTTTAATATAGCCAGGGGCACACACAATCATATTTCACAACTTCATGCCAAAACATCAGAAAGATCCAATTTCCAAGTCTGTTCAATACAAAAGAGTTTCCTTGTATTTTTATATTACAGATGAATATTATGAATACGTAGCAGTAATGTGCAATTTGTGAGACACTTAAAACTGTCACAAACATAGCTAAAGTTACCACAACACAAACATAATATAAAAATTTCAGCAAATTTCCTTCCATTAAATGATGAAAACATCACAGGCAAAACATCCAAACGAGAAAAAAAGAAAAGAAAAGAAAAACTCAGCCAAAGCGACAGAAGAGAGAGAGAAAAGACTTCGATTTCCAAAGTTGAGATTCAAGGACCAGAAAGGAAGAAAAAAATAAATGAAGTGAGGAAAAAAACTATGTCAAACAGAAGTTGATGAGTATCCATTGGTACTGAGATTTGTGACATGTTTCAGACTGTTAATCTGAAAGATGAACACACAGAGTCTCCAAACACAATATAATCAAATGGAAGAGCTGAGTATTGAAACAGAACATGTAACTTAAGTGTTGTCAGTGAAAACCAGCTACCACTAAATTCACCTACAATGATAAAATTAATACACGTATGAAGTTGAAATCTTGCATTTACATTTCTCCAAAAATCTGAAATTAAGATAAAAGGTTTTGCTCTTTTGATTGTGTCACTTGGGATGATGGGCTATACAAATCAGATCCAATCCAGCTATCATACAGCATGGTAAATAAGCATATTCAAAAAAAAAAAAAAAAGTGTTTTACATAAAATTTACATTTCCTTTCTTTCCAACTCTTGACAATTTAGAGATCTCATCAAATGTGACAGTCACTGACTTGAAACAACACCAAACCATTAGCAAAAATTGAGATCATGACAATCTGGCAGTCCCGATGTACTGGGCATCCCAATGTTCATTGTTAGTCAATTCCACTGTCCAGTTTGGAATAATCTGTCCAACTACTAATCTTCAGCATACAAACTTGGATTCTCCCATAGTGACAACCAAACCTGCTACAATCATGGAAAAAGTAGTTTTTTTCACAGTGCAATACTACCATATCTCACTGTTCCACTCACAAGAATTAAGTAAAGTAGTGTCAACTGCTCACAACCAATACAAACATCAGTGAAAGAATAGATACACCTTCAACTCAAACATACAAAGCAATACATCTCTCTTGTATAGGGACATGCATACCGGATTGATATATCCGTGTGTGCGACATAGACTCATCACATACAACCTTCACCCATCAGATGGTCATTTCACACACTAAGGCTTCAGTAATCTGTTAAACGCTGCATGGCTATCAGCGCCATAAGGAAAGTGAAGATCACTGCTAACGATGCTGTCACGTGCCGGGAACCGCTGAGTACATAAATGACCGTGGGTTTCATGTGAGGATTAATGCCAGGGTCAAACCGTTGTGGGCAGTCATCAACTGTGGAGTGGACAGTAGAACATACACAATACTGATGGACAAGCTCACAGAATCAAGCAGTGATTCAGATCCATACACATAAAAGCAGTAGCCATGGAATTAAAAAACCAGTAAATGACAGCATAATTAAGAAATTAAATGAATTTACCTGTGACATTTAATTTGGACTCTCTTGTGAATATCAACAAAAATTCAATAAAATAAAAGCAATCAAAACTGAATGACCAGCACATACAATATCCATATCACCACTACTCTAGGATAATGGCCTACAGACTCATGCCAAAAGCCAACTGATGCTTCATTGCATTCCTGAGCATGAGTGTGTGTGTGTGTGTGTGTGATGGGATGTGTGCATGTGCGTGCATGTGTGACGGCCAAAGATTTGAAAGAAGTTGCAAAGCTAAAAAGGCTGGATACTTTTGGTTCAAATGAAATATGTCATTTTGTTCTATAACCACATAAGTGATAATTCTTAAGTATGTCTGTGTGTAAACACTTCTAACCACAGCACGCAGATATAGGAAACAAAGAATGCGACAAATGAATTCAGAGAGCTCTTCTCCCAGGAGACACAACTTACATAGTCTCTCATTTTCATCCAAAATCAAATTCAGACCCGTGCCTTCCTCTTCATAACTACGTGAATTTTGGTATCGTCTACAGCGAGCTGTCTGGCTGCGGGACAGAGACAACTGAGTCCAGCTGATGCGTTCGTACACCTGCAATACACAACAATAGTCATCTCTTCAACATCTGGTTCATCAAGTCATTGTCAGGTAAATAATATCTCATTGCTACATATTCCCTGTAAACTGAAAGCACAAATAACCCTGCCTTCATTCCAGATCAACTGATTGAAAGTTTGGTGAGAACACTAATTAGGTGAGATATAAGGATTAACCTCGTCCGTTCATGAGTGGTGCACAAGTTAACGAAAGCGGATCTCTGGTGTGAATGTGGGGTAAGAGTAACCCAAACAGTTTCTGGGGTTCTGTTAGTGGCTTTTTTTCATTTTGTATATGCTGCATTTTCATCATCATCATTTTCATGTTGCAAACTATATACAACACCATCGCAAGTTGCACCAGCTGCTTCTCAACACAGGTGAAAGATCTCATTATCCATATTGGGAAATGAGAAAATTCCTTTGTAAATTCAAAATAAAAATTAAAAAAAAAAGATTTCACCACCAAATTTTATTTTGTTTTCACTGAAAAATAGTTCCAACTCTTGGCCATCTTACTCGGAGTAAATGATTAGATTCTCCTGCAATGCACATGTCATTTCATTACTAGACAAAGATAAGTGTTTAGCAGGTGATATCTGTTGGCAATTTATGACTTCAATAGAGGTGCAAACTTCCAGTGAGACTGGGCGATAAAGATAGGATTGGGTTAAACAGGTTTTCAGTTTGTGACCCACACAAGACAAACATTTTCTGCCACATGATGCTTTAATGGTGACTTGAAAAGCTATGTTGTATTCCCTGGACATGAAATCAAGCAAGCAGGTCAAATTAAACCAAAAGCATCAAAGCTTAACCCCTTTCCCCCAACAAGAAAGAAAATTGCCACCACACTTCAGAAGCTCTGATAACCACTGGCCACTTCTAAACAGCACAAGATACTTGATGGATGTTGTTAGTCCCCCCCTTCCCAAGAAGATTACCACCACACTTCACAAGCTGTCATCTCTGATGCCACTTCTAAACAGCACAAGATACTTGATGGATGTTGTTAGTCCCCCCCTTCCCAAGAAGATTACCACCACGCTTCACTCTCTGATGCCACTGGCCACTTCTAAACAGCACAAGATACTTGATGGATGGCTGTTGTTAGGGACTGACCACAGTCTCATTACAAAGCTGAACAGGAAAAAGACAACGAGTTGTGTTCACTGTTAAGGTATAGCTTATAATGTGAATCACAGTCCCCAAATACCAGCCTCAAGACCCCAGCAGCTGGGGATAGATACGGAATGACTTACCCAACATCTAAATTTGGAGATGGCATCCTCCTCATCATAGGTGATCAGGTAAGATTTCATGTCTTCCATCCAGAAGCCCACACATGTCAGAATGTGGTCAGGTTCATCTGAGGACAGACCAAGAAATAACAACAAGTGAAATGACAGGCCAGCCTACAGAGACATTTTCAGGCAAGATTAGTTCTTGCCTCTTCAGAGCAGTTCTCATTTCTGCCTACCAATCCTGGCCACACACCTATCTCCTATGTTCAAATCAAATTCTATGTTAAAGCTTATTGTAGTACAAATATATTACTGCATCATTGTGCTGGACACATTTCCAAATTCTAAGTCATAATACATTTCGCAGTCATTTACACCTTGAAACAGGCTCTGTTTTTTAAGCCAATTAGTATGTTGTATGGTGCTGTTCTACAATACTGGCATTTGTTGCCGCTTTCTTCAATCCCAGTGACTATTGTAATGGAAAATATTTAATTTTCACCTTGGGTGTACCTTGCCTGTTTTTTTACAGCCTCAATGACTTTTGCAATAGAAACTAAAATGTGGAACACTTTCATGAACACGTTTATGTAGTAAAATGCAAATTAAAGGTACCATGACCTGGGCAGGGAGCCTTTGGAGAATACGTGAAATTTGGTGAAAAAATTCCAAATCATAAATGACAAAGAAAAACATCTATTCTCCGATCTTTCATTCCTGAATGTTCTAATGGAGTTAAAAACCAAAATGTCCCACATAGCATCAAAGTATACATCAGAATAAACAATGACAAACTCAAACTAAACATTTTTCTCTTTTACCATGCCGAAATTCACATGGAATAAAAAGTGGCTGGGAAAATGACAAATTTCCATATGAGTTTCCAGCGTGCTGCCTGCTGTTGACCCCAAACTTTCATGCACAAAAGCAAACAACTAAAATGGTCCACAACTGTACCGTATTCTCCAATGGGTCTGCCTCTGTAGTCCACACTTTCACAATATTCTTCATCAATCTCAATGCGGGATTTGTCCTGACTGCAAGACTTGAGTTCTGGCACCACAATTCTACAGTTGATCTGTACACGAGGACGGTCTGTCACACCACGTATCCTGGTCTGATACTTCTCCAGCTCACCATTTACATTCTGCTGAAAGCTGTATCTACCACCTATTGGGCAGGCCACTGGAGACGGGGGATCCACTGTGGAATAACAATATTAACACTTATTTCACACCCAACAGGCTGATTGCTGGATCTGTATATTACAATATTAAGGGTAAAACTCTCCATTCTTCAAGCCTCAGCAACAGTTACACTACTGGTCATAAAAATCAAACAAAAGAAAAAACACAACAGAATTTTTGCAGATGTATAAAATCAGTTCAGCCTAGCTGAAAATGCCGAAGATCTCCAAGAAAAGCTTTTATTTCCTCCATCATTGTATTAGGTTTAGACTCACTTTTTTTAATCTGAGAAAAATGCTGTACTCAGATGAACTACATAAAACGGACTGAACTTGGGAGAGAGGTAAATGGGGAACAAACAAAAATCTCTCTTGCACTTTTTTCTGACAAAAAGAAGCTGTTTCCTCAAATTGTATGACCACAGATTTCTTCATCAGAAAAACTGTTCACAGAATGATGACCTCAGACATAGACTTTGATTTCTTCAGGATTTAAACAAATGTAAATTTGTTCAGCAATTTTCCAACAAGACTTCTTCTTCTTCCCTTGCCTCTCCCCACACTTCAAACTGACACATCCATTTGTCACATTCTCCGCAACATGTTCTTCTTCTTTCCCTGTCTATCACTCTTGCGTCAGTTTAACCCAGGGCTCTTAGCACTCACAAAACAAAACATTTCCAGGAGATTCTATGAGGTTTTCTAGATTTTCCGAAAATTTTAAAAGGATCAGAAAACATTTTTCATGCAGAAAACTTTTGTACGTTCCACTGGCAAAATTAGCATTTAAGTGTCAAGAAGCTCATGAAGGCGAAAGTGTGTTATCTCATGATATCTCAGCTATAAGCAGAAGACATTATAAACTGTCTCCTTGCCATAACTTCACATTTCTATTGTGGTCCATTCTATGTTAGGCATGGACAACACACATCAAGTGAAAAAAACAGATACACATTTTCTCACGAGGTGAGTAGAAATGGCGGCAGCTTGAAATTATAGGAGAGAACGAATTTCCAGGAGATTCTATGCGTTTCCAGCGTGCTGCCAGTCTTGTTTTACACAATTTGTCCATGGAACATTCCAGTGAATGTACATAAGGTTAGCCAATCATTTGTTTCACTTACAGATCAAGACTTCGTATTTCCAGTCTGTGTCATTCCGATTGAAGGTGAAGGACTGCCAACTACATGCCTCTCGGAACTTCTTGGTCATGAATGCCGGATCTGCAGCCTCATCTTCTGTTAAGCGTGACGGTTTACCTGGAGACACGCAAGGACAGAGAAGCAACATGAGGGAGGCAATGTGAGTTCACACCACAGACTGCAAAGGTAAGTTCTTTTTCTTATATAATTTCTGTTCACCTGCGCTACAATAACAAGACATTCACTATAATGGTCAAATCAAATTGTAGGAATTTTGTCAAACTTAAAATGGGAGTGCCAAGAATCTGTTGAAGTTTAAAATTTTAATGAAAAAAACAAGCAACACACGCACACATGAAATGAAGGCAAATCTACTTACCGACTCTGTAACGCACTATGCCATGATGTCGCGGCAGGATATCATAGCATACAAAATCAACCTCACTGAGGAATGGACGACACAGAAACAGCTATATTAAGCAGACAAGTGCAAAGTTCCTAAATATATTCATGTTATCTTGCTATTTAGCTCTTAAGAAAACGTGTAAAAAAAGCCCTTTCAAACCACAGCTATTTAGATCCGTTTGCTTTATGTCCACTACCGTTCCTGAGATGTTTCACATACACTTTACCCCATGAGCCTGATAATGAAGTGCACACTTTTAGCAGGGATGTAAGTGGCCTTCCTGAACAGAATCATAATTGCCACGTAATATGGCTGCACTAAACCAGACCAACATGTACTGGAACAAAGACACTTAGCTACTTAAACCCAAAAAATCAGAAAATGTGAAATCGACAAATTTATAACCCTTTTTTAACCTATAGATCAAATCTGTGGGAACAAATTAGGTTTCTATTAACCCTTTCAGTACCGGCCCATTTTCCAAGACTTTTCCCTCAATGCCAGCCTATATTCTGTGATTTTTCCCTCAGTGCCAGACCATTTTTGCAAAACTTGTCAGAACAAGGGTGTAATAGAAAAAAATTCATATCTCTTATGATATTGGGAATTTTATAAGTCTGTAAGAAAGAAACTTTTAGTACATTGAATACCGTATCGCATAATGAACATATCAAAGTGGTGGTGGCAGCAGCAGTTTCAGCAGCATCACAAGAATTACAAAAAGAAAATAAACATATTGTAATACTAACATTCTGACTTTTATTTGGCAGCAAAACTGCTAAAATCATCAAGACTAATGATTGAACATCATCAATAATCAGATTGACAAAGTCTAGAGGTGTGGGATCAATGTTTATGAACGCGTTCATTACTGGCTACCGTGAAAATGCACTCATTTCATTCTTCGTAACATCTAGATCTATACACCCGCCTTCGGCTAGATCTGCAGCCAGATCTAGATCTACATTACCAACTGGAGCGCACGTCCACAATTCAACTAAATCATTATTGTGAATATCTTCTTGGTTGATGTCAAACCCATCAAAATTGCTTTCAGTCAGAGTTGGAATTTACAAACAAATCCCCGATATTTTGATCAACATCGTCATCATCGGACTCGAAAGACGCTATTTTGTAGTGAAGAGAGTAACTGCACAGAAAAGCGAATAAAAAACGAACCGATCGGCCGATCTTTATGATCCGGAGACCAAATTGAAGCTTATCCAATCAGGAATTAGATTATTCGACTTCCAGAGCCCTAATCGTGTTTTTAGGGGGTGTATTTCCTGTTTACATTAGCTCACCTCAGATCGCCCGAATTCGGGTGATAGGCAGTAAGAGGGTAGTTGTAGACCTCGCCCGAATTCAGGCGATAGGCATTAAGAGGGTAGAAGAAACCATCGCCCGAATTCGGGCGATAGGCATCAAAAGGGTTAATGGAGTCCGTGGGCATTCCAATGCAAATACTGACCATTTGCCCACAATGTACTTGGTCATTAAGTAGCGAGTGCCCAATGTCTGTTGACATGACAGATAAGTCTCCTCATAGACAAACTCATTCTTGACTGTGAAGTAATGGATATGAGTGTCGTTGATCACCACGCGAGAATTGAACTGCATACCCTGTGTGAACCACTGGCCAGATACATTCCTGGGTAGATTGCACAGAGGGGTCACGAAGCGAGTCCGAGGTGGAACTGGGAAGAAGACAAAGACAAATGCATAGACAGACATTATTGAATAGATCAAAAGTTACTTCCCATGATGCAAAACCATACAGGTTATGGCAGGCATAATCTATGTTTTCTCTGTGTTCAAATTTGAAAATATACCATTTTTCTTAACCCCTTCACTGCCAGCTATATTATACACTGATATGCCGGGGAGATTTTGCTTTAAAATGACTTACCCGTACAAATTTGCCTATATATCCTCGAGGATGCACTTAACCCCTTCACTGCCTGTAGCCCGTACGACATACGGGACTATGGTCCACAGGCATATTGAGTGATGGGATAAGAAATCATAGTCCTGTACGTCGTACAGGCTACAGGCATAATGAGTGATGGGACAAGCCCGTGCGTTGTACTGGCTACAGGCAGTGAAGAGGTTAAAGAGGAAATGAACTAACAAGGGCGGAATAGGGAAAATGGCATTTTCCCCGACCAACTGCAATTCCGCTCAAAATTGAGGTTTCAAGCAATCAAGGTTCCTCATTATCTATTCTATGTTTGTCAAAAATATTTTCTGTGAATTAAATGTCTTAATAAGTTTAACTCACTGATTACCAGCCATTTTTTTTCATGTCATCTGCTGTGGAGCAGTAACTCTGTAAATTAACATAGACATAGGAAATTCGGAGAACAGTTTTGCAGTATTGTAAACAATATCCCAATATTTCAAGACAGTTTTACTATATTGGCCACGTTTGGCAATGAATTGTCAAGCAAGTTGTGATATGTCATAACATTCACTAATGCCACTATCCACGGTTGTCGTAAAATTATCAAAGCTTGTTTCTTATTCATCTTATTACAACTTTGTAATATTCTATGTGACCGGAAATGAATGCACTATCAAACAGGCAACTGCTCTGGTACTTAGAAAATTAAAAAAAAGATGAAGTTGGAACTGCAGGGGCTGCAAGTAGTTTTTGTCAGTGAGTTAGAAATGGAATATTTACCTCTCCTAAGAGTAAGTCTGACAGGAGACTCATAGACACCATTAAGGGCGCTGCAGTCTGCAAAGCGGGACATGCCCCAACGGATGGTGTTGTCTGACTGTTTCTGATCTTTCAGCGTCAACTGCAAGACGTACACAGAATGATTAAAGTGAAAACATGTCATCAAGATGTAAAAAGTCAATCGAGCTACTGCAATCTCTTTATCATCACAATGCCTCGTTCTCGAGCACCCCAAGCCATTACACAGTGACAACATGAGTAGTCAGTGCGACCCATGCAGGGCAGCGCGCTTTCATGATTGAGATCACTGTTCTGTTTTGGCGTAAATACCATCTTATTGCTAAATTTATCTCTTCTAAATCAGAAGCATTGTGATAAAAACATGTAACCAGTGAAGCAGTGGTGGAATCACAAAGACTAAGCTTTCAAAGGCTCTCTCCACTTTACATGCGAACTGCTCAATAAATTTGTAATACGCTCAACTATGCTTAAGGGCATGTGCTACCAAAAAAATGTCAAAATTCTCAAAAAAAATTCTGTCCATTTATCATGTAATAGTAACCCTGTGGACAGATCTATGGGGTAAAATATGTAGTAATATGAAGAAATAGTGAAACTGTTTTTTTTTTTTTTTAGCAGCCCTTAAGTTGACGCCGTCAGGGGATTAAAAAAAAAATCAACATGTCTGTTGTTCAACTCATCCATTGCTGACCCGATGCGACTTGCTAAGTAGGAAATGACCCTGATCATGAATACACATAATTAAATTCCCGAGTAAAAGATTTCCCGGGGGAAGTAATGCCAAGTGACACTGTTCTCTGACAGATTAAAAGAACCAAATTTTGCGACCACAAAACTGAATGGTAAAGCCATTATCATGACAATTTTGTGAGTGCAGTGTGGAAAGTACTAAATTCTGTCCATGTACTCACCAAGCACTTGTACTTCTCTCTGGTATCTTTCTCCACAGTGTCAGCAATCGCAGCATAAGTATAGCCTTTGTTGCCCTTCATGGCAAACCAGCTGCCCATACACTGGTAACGTACGGCTGAAAGTGTTGGGAAGAAGACACTGGATTATTTCATTCAAACAATACATTAACAAAAACAATGATTTGATTGAGGCATTTGTGTGATCAAAGGGATTTTTCTTTCATATCCAACAAAGTGACTGCCTTCACCAAACTGATATATCAAACACTTGGCTTTGCCAATGATGAATCTATATCTGGCATTAGCTTAGCTCTGGGTGATTATAATGGATCTGTCTGAACTTGCCTGTTTCTTTAACCTTTTATTTGTTTGAATTTGCCTGTTTGTCTGTTTAATTTTTTCAAAATAGTATTCCTGCACTCGTCTTGCGCATTACTTAGGGGCATATTGGACTAGAGTCAAGGTGTTTGCCTTTCATGGCGAAGGTACTGGGTTCAATTCCCGGTCGGTGAAAACATGTTGGAACTTTGGGATTTACTTGTCCCTGATTCTAAGGTAGGTAGGATCGAGCATCTAGTCTTCTTGAATAAGGATGAAAAACTCAGATGGCCTGTGTGCACATTGCGCACATTAAAGATATACCTTGACAGTTGGAAGACAAGAAGAGCTGGCCTAACCGGCCACTATGCAGGCAAAATTAAAGAAAAACTATTCTGTCACCCTCCCCTCCCCCCTCTCCAAAAAAAAAAAACAAAACACAAACAAACAAAAAAAGTCGACTGGCGCTGCACCATAGCAACCACGTGTCTGCTCCAGTCGTACTTCGGCTGCAATGACATAGGGCAAATTTCCCAAATGTGATCAAAGAAGTATGCAAACTACAAAATAATGCACTACGCACCCGATCAGGACTCAAGATGATTGCCATGAAATGGTAACAATATAACGTGCAGTGAGGCAATATGTTTTGGCAGTGGCTACGTTTACGGCAGATTATGCTCACACCCCAACAGAAAAAAACAAAGAAAAGAAGCGCTGTTGTACGAACGGGAGTAAAGCTGAAATAAGAAAAATGGTGAGTTGTGTTCACCGGCTGCCGTAAACCCATGTGCATGCTAAAGATTGCTTGGCAGCTGGAAATCAAAAACAGCATATACTCCCCCCCCCAACTGCACTGTGATGACAAGAAGTCAGCTCCAGTTACAACTGGGCTGCAATGACACTAAGGCGCATTTCCCAAACGGGATTGAAGAAATACACAATACAATACAATACACTGCAATATAAAAAAAAAAAAAAGAAATGAAATATTCACAGAAAACTGTACTCACCTTTTGCCTCGGATGTCTGCACACTTGGACATTTGGCATAATTCATCATAAACACCTGATTGTCCACATATGGTGAGCCTGGGTCTTGGCAGGCTTTCAGCGTGTTGTCTGGGTTATCACAGATACTTCCACCACCCCAGCTGACTTCATATGTAAACTGGTAGTTACCTTCCCAGGTAGCGATACAATTGATCGTCTTCAATGTTTGACCTGATGCGATATGGAAATGCACAGAATGTCAGCATAATTTAACCCAGGCGTGACTAATTGGGGCAAAGCGGCCCCGGGTCACATTTCAATTGAAGAGCGATTTTCCAAAACTAGGTAAGTAAAATTTTGGGGGAATTCATTAAAATCCTTTTGCCCAGGCATAAGGCATGACTGAGGAATCTATTTATACTGAAAACTGATACAGGACCGGGCACTCCCTATCCACCTATTTTTGGCTCTATCTTGACGTGCCATGCGGAGCCCAAAATGGTGGACTGTTTCCCTGGAGCGTCTCACAAGTGATCAAGGCTGCCTGGCCCTGCAAGGGCTCTCTTATTGTTCAAACACACTGGCCAGCCTGGATTAAAGAGTCAAGCCCTCAGACTGTCATCAGTAGGCAGATGACCACACATACTGACATATATCTACACCTGTGGCTCAAACTTTGAAAAGTTTCCTGATAAGTTTGATCATATTCTTCAACTTTTTGCATAACATTTAAGATGACCAAAACACAAATGAACACTACAATAGTCATGACTTGACAATTTGCTGGGCTATGCAGGGTGGATTCTCATCCAGTTCATAAAGGGAAACTACAATTGATTCATGCAACACATGGCTAAATGCGTCATTAAATTTGATATGCTGTCAGATCACGGCTGTTAACAGGCGCTATTCTAGTTGACAAGCCCAGTCGAGCGGCCTACCCGCTTTCTGTGACCTGACCCGGGTGCGACCTCGTTAACTGGGTCAGTGACCTCGATTCAAGGGGGGTTTTCCCGGGGCCCGCGTTGCGCTTTTAACTGGCTGTTTTTTATCGGTAATCAATGCAATCTCACGCCCAAATAAGGCCACAAGCCATAATTTCAAAAACACACAATAACTTTGTGATATCTTGTAAGTGTATACAATGAATCATGAAAATGTATTGAACACCGTAATAGAGATATAGGGGCACAAACTTATGCAATATTTTCACAAATTAGTACATTGTTCATAAATTTCAGATATGAAAATAAACACGATCGCCGCGGTCCAGTGTGATGAAATCATCATATAACATGAGAAATAGGTTAAATTTCAAAACTAACTTGACCGCATCCTTGCAAAAATATTCAGTCCCGAGTTATTTGAGTTTGAACAATCATTTTCCGTTGGTCTCACTGCCATATCAAGGTTGCACTTAACCCGTCAATATGCATGTATCACAAATAATCAGTAACAATGAATAGATAAATAGCATCACAGATTAAAATTTTGTCTTCCTTTGTTTTATTGGTGGAGCACATGCTTGGAGTTTTGGGGAGGTTTATAGATGTTGTGATTGGATGATGAGTTGAAGTTGATGTTGCTTGCTTTTGGTGGCTGCTGCCCGTCTTTCTAGCTTGGCCACAGAAGCGTGAATGAGCTCGCCCCCTTGCTATATAAGTCGACATTTTTTATCTTCTTTTTCCACATTCGAGGAGGGGGACTCGACTAATATGCAAGATACAAAATCCTTGGGAAAAAATTTTGGTCGACAATAATGTTTACACACCAGTCTTGAGTACACATAACAGCGGAAAGATCGATGGCGGACGATGACGGTTCAAGTACACGGCCCATTGGTACTGAATAACCAACAAAAACTTCATTGTATAGGTCTCACACATAACGAGTACGGCATTGTTACAATGCGTAATAGTAATTCAACGCAACTGACAGCAAGGTGGGATAATGGATAACGCAGTAGGCCTACGGTCTTGCATTTGAACATCATACACGGGAGAATGTCTTTATCGATTGATGACGTCACACAATACATGTAGCCACAATTTGCTGACCAGAACTTTGCCGTTTTTTTTCTTTGGTTAGTGTCCTCCCATCGCATGTCCCCCACAGTTGATGGAGTACACGTTCTTCGTGGTGCTCTATTTTGCAATGTTATCACACACGCTGCAAACAACACGCACCCAAAAATGACACAGAAGCCAGCCAGTTAACACATACAACTTTTTAAAAAATCGTAAAAAATCACACAGAATTTTCGCACACACCAAACTTGCACAGGTTAGAGATTAACCTTTGTGCTATCAAAATATAGATTTTATATTGAAATTAAACGCGGCACGTGTAAGATATTGAAGATCAAAGCGACTCAATGTTGAAAATCAAATTTCAATCTCTAAAAAACACACACTGAAAATATCTGTCGATTAATTCAGCAATTTTGTAAAGTAAGGAGCAAAAACTATATCGTCTTGTCGGTAAAATACTGACGTTTAAAATGAGATCTCGCATGTTGCTCTAGCATCATTAGATCGGAAGATGTCACGGCGCAAAGGTATGCGAAAATTGATGGAATCGTATCACACACGCCTGGCCGCGGGATCGGCATGCCGTCACGGATGTGCACACGGCTGACAGGTGATTTATGACCGCATCACGGGTGGCCTGCAGGGGATTTCGGTCGGCAACTAGAATACCGCTTTCGAGGCGATTTAAACAGCCGTGAGATACTCTATGCCATATAAATTTAACCCTTAGAAGATGACAGAGGCAGTGATCGGTCCAATTATTTTACAGTGACAAAGACAGTGGGGTCGGTCATTGGCCTGACTGTATTATAGTGAAAAAGACTAACAGATCTTCGCGGCCCCGTGGAACTCTTGACAGCCCTGTAATAACTTACAACAAAAAGAAACTTACGAAACAAAGTGATCATCTGATCTTGGGATGGCAAATTGTTGACTCCTGTACAAATAGTGCTGAAGCCAGTGTTCTGAGTAAAACAGCCACCTGTGAAGACAACAATCCATGATAGTTACAAAATAATACAAAGAAGCAAGACTTGTACACATGCCTAAGGATATTTAATCTGTCTGGTCAGATGCATGTCTGCGTCTCTGGCTACAGTCCTTTATGTGTTACCTGGCCATGTCTTGCCCAATACATTGCTTATCGGCCCTCCCACCATTTCCTCTTCACATTAAGGTAAAAAGTTGTTGTTACTTGTACGCACACATCCCAAATGTTTTGTGCGGGGGGCGTGTACATATACGTACCTATCCTTAATCCCATGTGGTACTTTGCGCACGTTAAAGATACCTTGGCAGTTGGAAATTGAAAAGAGCAGACTGAACAGGCTGTTGCCCAGGCAAAATTCTAAAAAAAGAAACACAAATCCCTACCACAACAAGAAAAGTGAAGTGTAAATGCCAAGGGCAGTGAACCTCCTTAAATAAAGACCAATAATTAGATCAAGTTAACCACTGATCCCTGGACAGTTGAAAGTGAAATCAAAGTCATCATCATTGCCTTTCTCACCCTGGATCAGGGTATAGGCCACCAACAAACACTTTCCATCCCTCTCTATCATGGGCCAGTCTCTTTACATTATTCCAAGTCTTTCCGCTTCGTTGCACATCATTTTCTCTGGCTCTTCTCCACGTTCCGCGCGGCCTTCCTCTTGATCTCTTGCCCTGGGGATTCCAATCCAATACCTTCTTCGTGATGCTGTTTCCTGGCCTCCTGAGAGTGTGGCCGATCCATCTCCATCGCCTCCTACCAATTTCCTCTCTGACTGGGCTCTGTCTTGTTCTTTTCCATACAATTTCATTGCTGACCTTGTCTGTCCATCTGATCTTAAGTAGCTTCCTCAAACATCTGTTGATGAAAACTTGGATTCTCTTTATGCAGGCCTGGGATGCATTCCAAGTCTCACATCCATACAACAGGACTGACTTCACGTTCGAGTTGAATATCCTCAGCTTTGTTTTTAGAGATATATCCTTGGTTCTCCAAATCTTGCTTAAGGACGTAAAAGCTGCCTGTGCCTTTCCAATTCGTGCTTTGACTTCTGCCTCTGTTCCTCCCTTATTGTCAATGATACTACCAAGATAGCAGAAGGACTCTACATCTTCCAGTGGTTGATCTCCTACTCTGACTTGTGCGCTTGGGGGTGCAACAATTTTTAGGACCTTCGACTTCGCAGGATGTATCCTCAATCCAATAGATTCTGAAATTTTGTTTAGAGCTGTGAAATCAAAGTACTTTTCCTGAAACCAGATGTCCCTGAGAACAAAAATCCTGCACACACCCATGGTCCTGATCATCTCAACTCTTTTCTTAAAATGTTAGCCGATGACTTACAAATCAAGGCTAAATATTCCAACTTTACAAGCAGGTCCCAGATTTAAAAAATCCCCATGAACAGTAACTGAATAATTAGTTTTTTTTTTGTCTCCCCATTACTTACTCATTTTGTACTGGAGCACATTCTCTGTCCTCCACAGAACATCTGTACAAATGAAACAGCCATCCGCATCACTGCCAGATTCAAGAGAAAAAGAAAACAAAGAGTATGATGTGACAATTCCACTCAGGTAAGGTTTTCAATGTACCACTGACTACATGCTAAAACTCCACAAAAACCAGATGTCAGGATCTAACCAACGTAAAACTTTACAGACTGCAAATGATCAGGGGAAAAGGTCGTCTATAAGTATAAAACATATGCACTCAATATTTTGATGTTTCTCCCCCCCCCCCCCCCCCCCCCCCCGTATTTAAAAACAAACAGAGAGCACCACAGATGATCTTTTTTGCCACCCGCAGTTCGAGACAGTAGTGTTTCCTGATGTGGTATGCTGTTATTAGTTTTCCTAATGGATTGTTCTGACAGTGTGTGTGTGCGAGTAATGTTCTTACTTGCTGGTAATGTTGTGTGAGCAAAGTGTGTGTGTGCGGCATGTGTTAAAGACTGTAGGTCTTAGATATTGTATTTACTGTTGTACCACTAATGATGCTGTGACAACAAATTTCCTGGAAACAGGATAATTTAAGCTGTATCTTATCTCATCTTATCATGTATGCTCTTCATATGCTTGCCTCCAATATCCTCTTCTTTGTAGAGGTGTACGACCAACAGACTGATGAATGTCTATGGTAAGGCCTGGATGTTTCAAAACTCTAAGAGTCACATTCTGCATGAACAATTTGACTGTTTCCTACTGTTCAAGTTTTAAACAACCATACAACTTTAATGCTGGCAAAAGTGTTGAAAACCAAATTTTTTAGTTCAGTTATAATTCAGTCCCCCCCCCAACTAACTATTTTTTCACATGCCACAGTCAAACCCCCTTTTCTTGAGAAGTACATTGTTTATGGATGGCCCCCGATGGTTATCTTGATTGTGGCATGAATGAACCAATCAAATATTTCACTTCAATAGTTCAATGACAGTTCAAAACTGATGACCAAGCAAGAAAGTCTATGTATGATTTGGTCAATGCAAACATTGGTTTCAAATATTGTACATCCAAATTGTTTACAACCTGTTTTTTTTTTTGTATTTAATTTATCACTCAAGACGAACACTGCTAAATCTTGTTTTCTTGACTCAATGCTAACCAAGTACCTCTACCTAAAGCTGAGTTTCTCTTCCATTTTGACTCCAATCCCCTGATGACTAAACCACCCTTAAACTTTATATGATATTTCAATCTGGTCAACTTAGGTCATTTACTAATGAAATGAATACAAACAAAGCCCCTCTGATTTGTTTGGAAAATCATGGTTTCATTTCTGAAAAAGTCCTGTTAACTGCATGACCTGCTGCAACTTATACTGGAGCAGCACACAGAACCGTTTGGATTTATTTAGTGAACATTTTGGGAGTCTGATCAGGAATCCAGCATTATGAATACCTTTTGATTTTTCAGCTTCTCTGAATGACAACGAGCAAACCAATGCAATGACAAAAGCCAGCAATAAATAAATCTTCTTACTCTGCTTGCTTCAGCAACATGGTCGTGTTGACACCTTGGACAAAGCTACCTTGCACAGGATGTTCAACCTTGTCAATGCACACATATGAACCCCATTTTTCTGTTGAAACTTCTGTAAAGATGTCTCGACCTACTTCCATGGAGTACCAATGACCTACATAGGACTCGGGAATCATGCACTGAGCTGTAACTGCTTGACCTGGTGGCAAAGACACAATAAGACAGTGATGAAATGTCTACAGTAGTGGAAGCCGTCATACTGGAATTTCACCAATGTTACATCAAAACTGTGTAAATAATGTTTTTGTTATCTTTTCTGTGAAGTTCAGGCAAAGAACTTCATTGTACATTTTGCTGCACCAAACCTGTTATTACTGCACATAAATCATTTAGTTACAACTTAATCAAACCTGCCTTCAATCTTGCATGTAATTGTCATTCATGTAGTTACATCAAACCTGTGTTACCTTGCATATAAATCATAGGCTTTTGAAATGAACTAAAATTTACCTAATTTTGATTCAGAGAACAAAAATTAATAATTCATTCACCTCCTATTTTGTAGAAAATTCACATATTATTTTATTCAGATATGGAAGTGGGCTGTGATCCTGTAGGTTTTGTTGAAATGTGTGGATCATGGACAGTAATCTATTTCCTGTGTGATGGTGCACTGAACCATTTTTTTAAAGTTGATTGGCTCACTGACCATTTATTTAACAAGTGGGCTTATTTCTTATCATTTTTTTCCTCCCCTTTGACAATGACGAAATCTCTCCTAGATTTCTTGTTTACTTCTAACTGAAGTGGCAAAGAATGGACCGAAGACCTTGGCATTGGAACTATATAACAGAAAGTCTCTACTGATACTACTGATGGCTTTTTTTCAGCTTTTTGCAGTCAACAGGTGATGGGAGAATTATGACTACTTGTCTTGATTTGAGAGGTAGGTTATAGATAGGACTAAGAGTTAGGGGCAGGCATGACAATAGGTTTGGGGTCAGTAGTATATTTCTTTCAAGTTTAAGCATTTTTTTATCAAAAGGCTTTAAAATAGGCGGCTTTTTTCTGGAGGTATCTGGATTAGAATCCTTCTGATCACAAAGTGAATATCAACTATTATTTCACTGTTTCATGCACAAGGCAAACCCTACACTCATTTATTTTTTTTTTTTAAACTTTAAAAAAACCCTCACAGTGATATGGAAACCTGTTTCCGGTTTTCCCTCAGTTGATAGGCCTGCGCCTGGAGTTGTCTTTGATGAATTTTTGAAATGTCCATACCGGCTGCCTTGAAATGCAACTCTTCCCTTTCAAAGATTAGTGTGTGTATTTGGTATTCCCTGGAGTGGTGTAATGTGTCACGTAAACTTTTGCAAGCGGTCCTGGGTAAATCACTTTATTACTCAGGTCTTCAGATGGATATTTAATCCTTGCTGTGATATGGAAATCTGCCTCTGGTTGTCCCCCAATTGATAGGCCTGCCCAAGCTCCAGGAAAACCCCACAACTTAAGTACTTAAAACAGAGGACTGTGTCACAAACCAGAATATCGTGGGCTTATCAATATAGATCCCATGGAAGTGGTAACACAAATTCCCGGCCTTATCATTGGCGGACAAGGGAGACACCACCACGATATTGTGGGCTTAGCAACTGGGGCCTGCGAAGAGAGGACTATGAAATTGTGGGCTCATCAATAGCAGAGGACTATGAAATTGTGGGCTTATCAATAGTAGACAGAGAGAAAAAAAAACACAAAATCGAAACCTAAAACACTGCACGGGATGGGTGAATTAAAGGTACAGAAATGGTCCATTTGTATTTTTGGTATGGTCAGTTGGGTCCAGATCTAGATCTATAATGCATTTAAATTCATACCTTAGGAATAGCTCTACTATCATTTTATCAAGGGGAGGAGTACCGTATCAGTCACAGAACTTAAGACATATTTGGTGTTCTGTCTGTTATTAAAGTGTTATTCACCGAGCCCCACATTTACTATCAAAACATCCATCTAGAGGGCTAACTCGCCAGGGTGCCCATCTCCCCCCCCCCCACCCCGTGACCTCCCCTCTCATGATATAGGTATATATATGCTCCTAAAGTCACGTCTTTGTGCAATCCCTGTTATGTAACTCAAATGGAACTCCTCCTTCCTTATCAAAAATTGACAGGGCCGTCTAAAACTAATCATTCGGTTAAGAACTTGCTCTGACTCAATTTTTGTTTTTCTTATAATAGGCCTAATTATATAATGTACGTAGCTTGACAATGCTGAATTGGAACGTTGCACGCCACTCGAGATCATGTACAGGTCAATCCACCGCTCCTTATCAGACAAAACATTTGCCGCTATCGTTATCAGCGATAAGACACAAATGCCAATCTCTTCCCGTAGAACCGCGACACAGACGACATGAGTGCTTCATTTCCGGGTTGACGCTGGTGACAATACGGCTTACGGGGGACTGTCACAGGTACATAGCACCGGCCAGTTCTGATAAGCTTTGGGCAATATCGCAGCTCTCCCGTTTGAAATATGTGCCTATAAAATTTATCCTACCTTGTGATGTATGGAAAGTGGCCAGCAGGACAAACATCGCTGTCTCAAAAACTCTCCCCATGGCTGTAGGCGCCATCTTGAACGTTGTACTTTACTAGCCGCTATAGTGAAAGCGAGGCTTCTCAGTTCTCAGGTGTTGACCTACATTTTCCCAAGCCCCGACACGCTTGACTGAATCTTCAGGTATTTCCTAAGGTCATCCTAGTCGTAGTCATCGTCTT
The DNA here is from genome assembly GCA_963931925.1 of Onchidella celtica. Lineage (NCBI taxonomy): Eukaryota > Metazoa > Mollusca > Gastropoda > Systellommatophora > Onchidiidae > Onchidella > Onchidella celtica. The sequence continues at coordinate 72,733,826 of OZ007571.1, forward strand.
TCGTTTTTTATTTTGTTTGATTTTATTGTATAATGGCCACGAGATCTTTCATCGTTCAACGGACGATAATAAAATATAGTTAACATCCGTCATTACGCACGGCAACACCCGTCACCGCCATTCGCTTACTGTCAACCACAGCAAAAAGCAAATGCGACAGAAGACGACTATCACAGCTTTATCCAGTGAATCATACAAAGTGGTGAGAAACCTAATTTATACTACCGGTACGGGTTTCCCTAATCAATATGATGTACAGGTCCAATAAAAAGCGTAGATGGTCTCATAATGGATAGGTCATGTGAGCTTTTGAGGATGGGGGTGATGTACGCACCGAAGCCAATTTATGACGCAAATTTAAGAATGCATTATATAATACCAGTACATGGCTAGTTTAGATATGAGACTGTGATAGGACTTGGTCGCGATTGTGAGTTTGGACAACGTGTTTCACACTCTAATTTGCTAATTGTGCACAGGAAATCACTGGTTCAAAGTATTATTCAGAAATCATGATGGGGCGATAACCTAGCAATATTATCTTTGGAAAATTCCATTCTGAGCCACACATTTAAATGTAACGAATGTGGGCCTGGACAAAATATTGCTGCCACGATCTTTTATCACAATCTCACATATACATCGCATGTTTTTGGTCCAAGGCCAAAATAATTGTTCGCTGTTATCTTTAGGTCCAAAAGTTTAAAATATTCACGCAAAGAAAGAAGAAATCGTTGACTTCATGGAATGAGCAAAAGAAACCAACAGCTGGACTCCGAAACGCATACATAGCCTAGTACATTGTCTACGGCTTCCATATCAGTACCATCAATCTCGCTAGCCTCATTGTAACTTTCATTATTATGCTTCTCTACCGTGAACTTCCCATAAGTTATTGTCTAAAGGCCGATTTGGAAGGGGGGGGGGGCATTCCACAAAATACTTAGCAGTTATGCTCGAAAGGTTTGGGGGAGGGGGGGTGCTCGCTGCATATGAAAAGTGCAGGTATGAATCAATCTGTTGTAGGGGTGGGGGGTTTGTTGTTGTTTTCAATAAGTTGTGGGATGAGAGAGAAACTCGTAGTCCGTGTAAAATGCCATTTAAAGTTTTAGAACACAATAGGCCTTAGCACAGACATACTAGGCTAATTAGTGACCGTTTCATGTCCGTGCAAGGAAGGGGGGGGGGTTGAGGCTAAGCGTATTAAGACCCTTTTCACAGGGTGCGGACGAAACTCGCACCTGCCCTAGATCTCTCCAAAGTTTTGTATATTCTATTTTACAATGTACAGTCGTGCAGTGTGGACGGTGGTCAGTTTCTCCTCCTAGGCTACCGTATATCTTGGATTTGCGACACAAGAAGGTGCCCGGATGTACATTATCAATAATTTTATAATAATCCTTTGATTGACTAAAAGAACTTGTTCCACAGACCTGACCTCCCTAGCACTAATGATATTATTAGCAATTCTAGATCTATATCAACGTCTGCATCCATATTGTTGCTACAAAAGAAAAAAAAGTCAGAATCATAAGGAAATACGGGATAAAGCGCGCACAGACATAAAATCAAGTTGAAATTGTACACCGTGTGCAGGAATTTGTCCTTAGAGCTGTATGCGGGGGCGGGTTTTGCCCGCTACCTGTGAAATCCTCCTATGTGCGGGCGCGGAGCCGCAAAAGACCCTAGGGCAGGGGTCTCAAGCTTGTGGCCCGGGGTCCAATTGCGGCCCGCGGGCCGATATTTTGTGGCCCCCCACCTTGATAAGAAAGTATAATAATTATTAGTGCGGCCCGCGAGGGGAGTGGGTGACATCACACATGAGCTAAATTTACTGAACAAGAAGTTACAAGGCCAGGGGCAGCGTGTCAGTGCTGCTTACAACAACGTGAAAGCAATCTCAACAAAACTTGTGTTATGGAAAGCCCAGCTCTCTCAGACAAACCCGCGCCATTTCCCATCATGCAAGGCACTTATGAATGCAGACACAGCATTCAATGGTGGAAGATATAATGTTGATGCTATTTTGAAGCTACAAAAGGAATTTGATCACAGATTTGCGGTCTTCAAGACACACAAAGCCACTTTTCAAATATTTTTGCAGACCCCTTCACCTTTGATGTGCAAGATGCCCCTTTGTGCTTCAAATGAAGCTCACTGACCTGCATTGCAATTCTGACCTCAAAGCCAAGTTCAGGGACGTGAGTGGAAAATCAGACAAGCTTAAGTAATTTTTGAGAGAATTGCGCCCCCCCCCCCCTCCGCCCTTCCCAGCTTCCCTGAGCTTTCCCGAATGTTTAAGCGGACCATGTGCCTTTTTGGGAGCACGTATTTGTGCGAAAAGTTCTTCTCCACCTTGAACTTCAATAAGTCCAAGTACAGGTCCAGACTTACTGATACTCATCTTCAAGACATTCTGAGGGTCTCAACTGCTTCCTCTCTCAAGCCAAATGTGGCTCAGATATGTGAGAAGAAGCGCTGCCAAGTCTCTGGCAGCAAGGAGTAGGCAAGACAAACCATGTTCAGAAGAGCTGTTCATGATCTTCATTCAATGTTCCAGTCATGTTCAGGAGACTTCATGTTCAGAAGAAATCATTAAAACTGTTAATAATGATAATAATTTGAAGATTTTTTGTCCAACTTTTTTGTGGAATCCCTGATGTGGCCCAGCCTCACCCAGACCCTGTCTCCAGCGGCCCCCAGGTAAATTGAGTTTGAGACCACTGCCCTAGAGTCACCCGTGCAAACACTAAAAACAAAAAAAAATTTGCCCGCGCTCGAGCACGACCAGCCTCCGCGCCATGTGAATGGCTCCATTGAAAAAACCTTAGCCCTAAGTTTTGCACATTAAGTACGGGCGCGGGTGCGTCCGTGTGAAACAGGTGGGGGGGGGGGGGACAAAAAACAACAACACAAACTACATGGAGGTAATTGAATTCACTCCGGGCATGACTCTGCCTGCCTTTCTGTTGTCAGGAGGTAAAATATCAGAACCGACATTTGGCTGCAAAGTTTGCTGCTTATATGTAATGGGGTGAACCATTACAGGGCTGAGTTACTTATAGCTCACTGCAGTGAAAGGGAGATAAACCCGTTATTTTGACTAGCTAGATCACAAGATGTGGTCAAGGGGAAGTAACCATACAGAAACTATAGATAATCTCCCCTTATTGTTTGATCGTGCACTTGACATGAGTCATGCAAGTGTTGAGTAACATTGCCAACTGATGTGCTCACTGCGCCAATTTTAAACCATAGTCTTAGCGTTGTCTGTATTGTCCAGGATTGGTCAATTTAAGTGACCATCCCTGGTGCCAGAAGTAGAACCTTGTTATGTATCACTACATTGTAAATTTTGTTTAGTTTTTATCTTGTTAGATAATATTTTATTAAGATAGTGTATTTGGAACATACACGAGCAAGAGGGTAGCTTTTAAAAATGTTTTTATTTGTTTTAATGTTTTATTAGAATTTGCACTTAGTGAACTGTAAGGAGTAAATGGGTTGCGCGTGTTCGGGTGACGCTTAGATGATAGCGTGGGTCAGTCAGTTCCACCCAAGTCTTCAAGACAGCAGGACGTGTCATTGTGTCCAGACTAACATAAAAGTAAAAGAAGTTGTATAATTTATATTTCAAGATTTGTGAAGTGCCAGCTCTGATGATGTAGTTCAAGTGTAAATTCATTTGGTTAATTCACGTAAGTTGTACCCATTATTTTAGTTCTGGTATTTAATAATATTTAGATGATGTGAAATAATAATGTTTGGATTATACTTGGAGGTTTGATGAACTTTGTTCAGGTTGGTTAGGCAATCAGGCTAGCAGCTAACAATCTATGGTAAAGTTTATCTTACTAAGTTTCTATCTTAGTATAGATCTATCAGTATCCTGCAGAGAGAGAGTGTAAGGTTCTGGAATGCTATCAACGCTAGCGCGCATGATTAGTTCATGTAATTAAATGGAAACATTTAACTGTAATTTATGACAGACTGATTTTATGTGAAGTGCTAACAAATAGTACTACTGGAGGGTGTGGTCTAAGTCCCGCTACTTGGATCAGAGATAGACAGATCTAGATCGTTATTCTTAATCTGCAGTTGGTGCCATTCAGGCTCAACGTGTCCTTCTTTGGGACAGACGTCACAGAGAGAGAGAGAGAGAGAGAGAGTAACGGGCAAGAAAATTTAACCAAGTTATTTCTTTACTTTAACTTGTTCTTCCGTGGGTTGTAAGGTTATTGTTGGATGATTATTATTTCTAGGTTCCTTTAATTCAGCATTGTGACTATGGTCAATGTGTAGATTTGTCTTGTGTGCCTTTTCGTTACATTTCATTGATACCATATTCATTATGGACTTTATGATAATGAGTAGACCAGTTAAGATGAAGAGAGAGGTGTTGGATTTGCAGAGCACGCGCGTGAGCCGTGAGTAGGTCACAGCAGACGCTAGCAGGCATGATCACATGACTTTTGGTCAAGCGAGTCAAATCAAGACCGGGATTGGTTAGCTAATAGCTTCCGGAAGCTTGACCCAAACAACAATAACAAACCTGGCTGACTGTTTACAGTAGCTACCACACTTAAACAGCATTTGGGATCTCAGATATCGGCATTATACTAAAGGATGATGATTATTTACTTTAATTTCTTAATTTATTAGATGTTTATTATAATGCCTCTTTGAATTAGTATGTTCTCTACATAGGTGTTAAGTTGATTTTCTTCAATTTGTACTGGTTAGGTCGGACTTAGAAACTTTTGAGGGTCGGACCTTGAACTTATATTTGTTGATAGGATGAAGAGAAAGGCCTATGCTAGGTGTATGGATGCATTGTCTATGCATCAGGTGTCATATTTTTATGGCATCCCTTGTAGGTGCTCATTGTCTGTTCTTTTGACACACTGACAGATGTAATTGGACTCTGTTGTAATGAAGAGATCAGATGCATTGACTTAACTCAATCATAGGGGTTGTGGGTGTGGCTTGCCCAGTAGACCTAATGTATGTCATCATTATTATGATATTATCTTGTTGCAGTATGTAATTGTGTTCACTGAATATGTGGGAATGTTTTAGGTATATCAGTATCGTTGGAGGTAATACAAGTGGGTTGACTTGACTGTTCAGTCTTGTAGTTGTACCACGTAGTTGGGTTTGGCTTTATGCCATGATTATCATATCACTTGTAGTGGGAGACTATAACTTGCTATTGTTGGTTGAGACTTGGGTGTTGACTTATCATGTGGGTTGGTCCACCTAGAGATACTCCTATGAGTAAGGAGTTTGGTATTATATCCAGAGGATAGGATAGGGATAAGTTTGGCTCTGAGTTGAGATAGGCCTGTGGCAGTATGGACTAGGGTTTTGTGTAATATTAATAATCTAGCATGTGCGAAATTGAGCTGGGTTAGCTAATGGGGCCTAAGTTAATTAATTTTGACTTAATGAGTAGATCCAGTTGGCTATTGCTATCCTCTGCTAATTATGATGGTAATTGTTAATTAAGGGATACTACGTTGTGTGTGGGTGGGCTAAGTAAGTAGACGGGGTTGTCTTTTATTGAGCCATCTAGCACGGGCAGTTCTGTGGTATGGGTGTGTAGACTCAGCAGACTGTATTTTATTTTAGTTAGTTTAACTCTAGCTCATTCCATAACTAGGATAGATTTGATGCGTACAGGGTGCGCATATACACATGTAAGGCTTAATGTTATCTTGTCTGGAATCAAATTAAGTTTTCTTCCTGATCTAGAATAATGGCCGTTGTTATAATATAAGAATTATAACGTGTGGGATAGCCCTATGTCAGCCTGTAGTTAAGCCAAGGGAAGTAAACATGTTACTTGGTAGGCTTGCATCTTATACTCGAGTTGGCTCCCTGGAGTGCTCACAAAGTAAGTTATACGTTACTGTTTGATAGACATACTAGACCATCCCCATATTATTTAGTTTACAATGTGAATATGATTATTATTAACTTTTATGTTTTCTTTTGATGCATTCTCTTGTTTTAGCATGATGTAATGATTAACTGATGAGGCGTGCTGTTAACTTCCTGTTTTTTTGGTTCTTCTTCAGCGCGCCTATCGGTTGGGTTTATTGTATCGTTGGGTTTATCGTAATGTCTTGTGTATTGTTTTATTGTCTTGGGTTTATCGTATTGTCTTGTTTATTGTGAATTGTATTGTTGTATTATTATTTGTTTTTTTCTTTTCCTTTTAATAAAATTGTTGTCCTCTCAAAACCTGATAGTTTTGTTTGTATGTTTGACTGTGTGAGATAGCGATAGAGAGATCGCTCGTGTTCCCCGTCCTGTTACATTATTTGGTGTCAGATTAGAGATAGCTATAGATAGAGAGACCCGCTTGGTTTACCCGTAACCTGTGTTACATATACATGTATATAATTATATAAATATGTAAGAAAAAAGTTGTAAAGTTCACATGATCAGTTCTGGAGAGAGAGAAAGAGAGAGAGAGAGAGAGGGGGAGAGAGAGAGAGAGAGAGAGAGAGAGAGGGAGAGAGAGAGAGAGAGAGAGAGAGAGAGAGATGGCATCTAGGCTGTAACAATCAGTGACATGCTACGTGAGACCTTATATAGCACTATTACCTAGGCCTGTGTCTACGCGTTGGTCACAGGCGATGCAATGTTGCCAGCTAGTCAAGCAGGTTCATGTAACGGTATGTCATTTTCTATTTTTGCTCACACAGAATTACTGAAATTTGTACCGTATCTTGCATTTTCTGTTGTTATTGTCAGGTCATTCAAATCAAGGGCTGGATTTCCTGTGAAGTAAGACACACGCATGCTGAAGAAATGTGTTAGACCAGAGTTCTCAACCCTTTTCAGGCAATCTCTCCCTTCGGCTCCACCTGCTCTATCATCGCCGCCCCCCCCCACAGCCCCCGAAAAAAAAAAATCCCTACCAAAGGCCAAGCCAACAGATACATTTCACAAGAAGAGGAACTACACACTAATAATGACGATAAGTCTCTCAATGCCTCATTGATGACAAGGATTATTCATTACCGTATAAAGCAGGAAGCATTCTTTGCCAAATACACTAAAAAAAAAAAAAGCTTTTTCCTCTTGATAAAACCCATTTACTGTGTTGTTAAACAAGTCAGTGGATGCCCTGTAGCCTAATTGACACTCCCCCCCCCAATCATCATCCTTCCATGTTTTCGCCCCCCCCCCCAATCATCATCCTTCCATGTTTTCGCCCCCCCCCCCCAAATCATCATCCTTCCATGTTTTCGCCCCCCCCCCCAAATCATCATCCTTCCATGTTTTCGCCCCCCCCCCCCCAAATCATCATCATTCCATGTTTTTGCCCCCCCCCCCAAATCATCATCCTTCCATGTTTTCGCCCCCCCCCCCCCCAATAATCATCCTTCCATGTTTTCGCCCCCCCCCAATCATCATCCTTCCATGTTTTCGCCCCCCCCCCCCAAATCATCATCCTTCCATGTTTTCGCCCCCCCCCCCAAATCATCATCCTTCCATGTTTTCGCCCCCCCCCAAATCATCATCCTTCCATGTTTTCGCCCCCCCCTCCAAATCATCATCCTTCCATGTTTTCGCCCCCCCCCAAATCATCATCCTTCCATGTTTTCGCCCCCCCCCGAATCATCATCCTTCCATGTTTTCGCCCCCCCCCCAAATCATCATCCTTCCATGTTTTCGCCCCCCCCCAAATCATCATCCTTCCATGTTTTCGCCCCCCCCCCAAATCATCATCCTTCCATGTTTTCGCCCCCCCCCCCAAATCATCATCCTTCCATGTTTTCGCCTCCCCCCAAATCATCATCCTTCCATGTTTGCGCCCCCCCCCCCCCCAAATCATCATCCTTCCATGTTTTCGCCCCCCCCCAAATCATCATCCTTCCATGTTTTTGCCCCCCCCCCAAATCATCATCCTTCCATGTTTTTGCCCCCCCCCCATATCATCATCCTTCCATGTTTTCGCCCCCCCCCCCAATCATCATCCTTCCATGTTTTCGCCCCCCCCCCCCATCATCATCCTTCCATGTTTTCGCCCCCCCCCCCAAATCATCATCCTTCCATGTTTTCACCCCCCCCCTAAATCATCATCCTTCCATGTTTTCGCCCCCCCCCCAAATCATCATCCTTCCATGTTTTCGCCCCCCCCCCCCAAATCATCATCCTTCCATGTTTTCGCCCCCCCCCCAAATCATCATCCTTCCATGTTTTCGCCCCCCCTCCCCCAAATCACCATCCTTCCATGTTTTCGCCCCCCCCCCAAATCATCATCCTTCCATGTTTTCGCCCCCCCCCCCCAAATCTTCATCCTTCCATGTTTTCGCCCCCCCCCAAATCTTCATCCTTCCATGTTTTCGCCCCCCCCCCCCAATCATCATCCTTCCATGTTTTCGCCCCCCCCAAATCATCATCCTTCCATGTTTTCGCCCCCCCCCCCCAAATCATCATCCTTCCATGTTTTCGCCCCCCCCCAAATCATCATCCTTCCATGTTTTCGCCCCCCCCCCCCAAATCATCATCCTTCCATGTTTTCGCCCCCCCCCAAATCATCATCCTTCCATGTTTTCGCCTCCCCCCAAATCATCATCCTTCCATGTTTGCGCCCCCCCCCCAAATCATCATCCTTCCATGTTTTCGCCCCCCCCCAAATCATCATCCTTCCATGTTTTTGCCCCCCCCCCAAATCATCATCCTTCCATGTTTTTGCCCCCCCCCATATCATCATCCTTCCATGTTTTCGCCCCCCCCCCCCAATCATCATCCTTCCATGTTTTCGCCCCCCCCCCAATCATCATCCTTCCATGTTTTCGCCCCCCCCCCCAAATCATCATCCTTCCATGTTTTCACCCCCCCCTAAATCATCATCCTTCCATGTTTTCGCCCCCCCCCCAAATCATCATCCTTCCATGTTTTCGCCCCCCCCCCCCAAATCATCATCCTTCCATGTTTTCGCCCCCCCCCCCCAAATCATCATCCTTCCATGTTTTCGCCCCCCCTCCCCCAAATCACCATCCTTCCATGTTTTCGCCCCCCCCCCCCAAATCATCATCCTTCCATGTTTTCGCCCCCCCCCCCCAAATCTTCATCCTTCCATGTTTTCGCCCCCCCCCCAAATCTTCATCCTTCCATGTTTTCGCCCCCCCCCCCCCCCCAATCATCATCCTTCCATGTTTTCGCCCCCCCCCCCCAATCATCATCCTTCCATGTTTTCGCCCCCCCCCCCCAATCATCATCCTTCCATGTTTTCGCCCCCCCCCCCCCAATCATCATCCTTCCATGTTTTCGCCCCCCCCCCCACATTGTCTTCCCCCCCTTGTCATCCTTTTCTTTGTTTTCGCCCCCCCCCCCCCAAATCAAAATTCATATCGCCCACGTTGAGAATCGCTGCATTTGACAGTATCTATTTTAATACTATATGGAGAGGAAATAAATAAATGAATGCTATATCAACCTTTACATGCGTGCAGTGTTTGTTTAAGTCTTTGTTTATAGTGTTTATGTCTTTGTTTGTGGATCCAAAAGTATCGAAGTGAGCACATTATTATGTAGGACCACAATTGGTCATTCAAATAATTGCAAAGAATCAAACTTTATGGTCACATCTCTTTCATAGTTCTCGATAGATGAACTCAAGGACATCATAGCGTGGCTTCCTTAGAATGAGGGGGTTCAATGTCCTTTTTCTCGAAAACTATCAATTGGATGTATTTGAAATTTTGCACTGGGTTATATTCTAAATTAAACCTAATGGAACTGAATTTTTTATTTGTTGGTCTGTAGCCTGATTTTGAGTTTGCTTCTTTGCGCTCAGTGTAAAAAATCACGGGTTATTACCGTATAACGAGTAATTAAAAAAAACAATACATCATTTCTACAGTACTATCTATACTCTCTGGTACTATCCTGGTACCATACTTACCTGCGTGGCACACTAAAATTTGTTCAACATTGGTGTAATTTAGTGCGTGGAGTAACGTTTCGTGATTATAACAGATCTTTTTCTCCTTCGAGGTGAATACACAGCATAGTGTTTCCAGAAAGTATGTTTGTAGAGAGGTTTCACTATTGGTCGAGAGGTTTCACTGTTGGAGGCGCCGCGAAACCATTGTTAGCATGGTGCGGAAAGTGGGTCGCTGCGGTAAATAATACCCCTCTAAATTGTTTCAGTCAGTCCAAAAAAATATGAACAAACCACAGTAAACAGTGTACACTAGCTTTGGCCAAGAGGGTCTCTTTTAATTCTTGTTTACCGCAGCGACCTAGTTTCGCGATTTGGCAGAAGTGAGATCTCTCTATAAATACATATAATATAGTTACTCTCTGGTGTTTCGCACATTTTAGAACTGTAGAAATGGCTTTTAAATAACGCGGTCTGCATAATTATTTTTGGCATAGAGCGGTCTGCACCACAGAGCAAAGAGGCAAACTCAAAACCAAGCTATAGTCCAAGAAGTTAAAAAAATCAGTTCCGTTCTGGTGTGAAAGATTGGCCCATGCAAGATTTCATATATGAATCCAGTACACAGTTTTCAAGAAAACTAATGTTGGGCCTGCTCATTCTGAATAAGACGCACTATACAGTACAGACACATAAAATATAAACAGAGCAAGACACAATTTCTGTTAATTCGCGAAACTAAATGAGTTTGGTAAACGAGAATTTGGGAAGGTCCGTCTGCACCAGAGAGCGTGTGAACTACTTACGTTTTTCCATATTAATTATTTTAGTCAGAGGGGCCAAGCCCTCAGATGACGGGGAATCTTGCACCGAACAATATACTCCTGAGTTTGCTATAAATGTCAAGAGAACCACTTTGGGCTACTGAAAATACCGGATATAATGAGATAAAAGGTGGCAACGCTAAGAAATTCCTGAAAACACATCCTGTAGCCTAATTGTAGGCGCTCTTTGCAGTGAAAACGACAATAATGAAGTCGTATGCAGCCAAATATCACTGAGATACCCATACTTTTTTTTTGGTGTTGCTTGAAACTGTACAAATTTAGCCGTCAGTATGCTCTTTCTTCCTGTGGAAACGGACTGGCATTGTTTACCGAAAAGACCAGTTTCTAACTCAATACTTACTGTGGTTTCGCAGAGCTCCATCCTGTCTACTAGTGCAATCGACTAATAGCTAGGTCTACTGGTGCAATCGACTAATAGGTCTACTAGTGCAATCGACTAATAGGTCTACTAGTGCAATCGACTAATAGTGATCCAACTCGTTACATACACCTTTTCTGGGGGGTAGATAAGACAGGACAACCTCTTCTTTGCTCCTCAATAAAAAAAATGAAAGGCACACAGCACATTGTGCAGGGGCAGCGAGGGTGAGGTCGGTGAATACATTACACACACACATACCCCCGCCCCCATACACACAGACATTACCCTCCCACACATGTTATATATATACATAACCTTCTGACACATAGAGGTTACCCTCCCACATACGTATATGTACACTGAATTTTGACATACCTACATCATACTTTTGACACACGTTCCATCTCCCCCCCCCCCAAAACCACACACACCCCAACCACACACACATTAAATACCTCACCCAACACACATTACCCTCTTACACACATATATGCTACTCTCCTATATACATGTACATGACACCTATGTCAGCCCACTTGCATAAGGTTGCTCCAAATACTTTACCATGTGTCGCCCTTGGACATGTCACATACCCTACCCCCCAATGCATCTAACCCACTCAAACATACATCACCATAATTTATAAACTTAGATTATCACACATTACATAAACCAACAGACAAATCTACACTAAAGAATCAGTTTTATTACTTGCTCATATCATAAGATGGCCCAAAGAATGACAACCTGTTCCTTTTTATTTATCCAAACCACTGAAATTTGATACATGCTGATGCTATCAAACCCTGATACACAATAATATATGCCTACACATACACACACACACACACAAAACATTTGAAAACAGTCTGTATTGCATAAAAAACACTGAAGAAAAGGCAGATGAAAACAATCTATTACATTAAAAAATATGCAAAATGAATTATTCACAAGACAACATGATGCAACATTCAGTCCAACCTGAGCAAATCACTAATGCACTTATCATGTGGTCTGAAAAAACTACTTGATTTCTGTGTATGCCCACTATTAACTGCTTGATTTCATTTATGTTGTTTATCATTCTCATCATTTGTCATTTTTCTTTTGTTCCAGCTCATGGCTGGTCAGGTTTTTTTTCTCAGTCTTATTTATGTAAGACTGGGCAAAATTGAAACTAAAAATTAATAGATTAAAATTCAGCCATATCACCTCCCCCCCTCCATATCTCCAACAAAAAAAAAAATGTATATAATTCATTATTAATTATTAAAAATAGAGAGGACCCCTAAAGGCAGACTACACGGAGGAATGCACCTCCTGCAACACTGTTGATTCCACGCATATCGACCATGTCGTTCCAATGGATCAAATCAACACTGTCGAGAGGGGGAAAGTGCACCATGGGCTAGGCACTTTCTCCATACCCACAACCCAGGCATGCAGCACAAAAACTTTTTAGCTGCTGACTGTCTGCCAAGACGAAAAGAGCCAATTATTTATTATTTATTTATGTAAATAATGAGAAAGACACAACTATTCCTCATAGTTTGTTGCTGTATCTACCCAGCAGCAGTAACAACAAGACCACTCATCCATCCAAAATGCTCATTTGACTAAAGTTACCCTGTGTAAGTTCCAGGCCTCTTTCCATCATCTTGACATAATAAAAAAAAAGTATATTTTCTATCTGAATGGTAAGATTACAGCAAACAACAATACCATAGTACAGAGGAGCGGTAAATGTCAATTAGTTGTAAGCTGATCCAGTCTTCGACTTGGCATAATTAGTCCTCAAAAATCCTCAATAAACATACAGAATCACAGATGAAGGGACGGTCTTTGCCACTGCAGTCAGTGAGAATAAGAAATTACATCAGCATTGCTTAACAGTCATGGGGAAATCTTGCCAGGTAGAACTGGTAGACAAACAAACAAACAAAAAATGAAAGTTAAACATAATCTTGATCATGCAAAGAAAAAAAGGGTTAAAAATATAAACTCTATAAAAAGACATGCATATTTGTGTGAACATCCCAAATGTACAAACCAAGTGGCAGATCTACTATGAAACAAATGAAACTTGACTTTCAGGGCCCTTAATCACTGAGTGATCCTGAAGGAATTTTGTTTAACTCTTTTGTGTGCCATGAATTTTTCCACGTTTGCTGATACAGGAAGAAAATAGTCGGGAGATGAATGAAGACTAACTACAGTAACATTCATGACTAGAAAGTCAACCTTCTTTCTTCCCGAAACAAAATAGCCTAGCATTCTTGTGCACCAATACATCGGTTATTGGCACAAATGTGACTAGTGGGAGAACTGGTGCATCAGTGATTTGCACACAAAGAGTTAATGAGTGAATTTTTGATGTTGTCCTATTGTTGCTGGTTGCGAAGGGGTCCCATAACGATTCAAGCTCCAGGGTCCCAAAAATATAGGTCCATTACTGTAAACACTACCACATAAATATTGCACACTCTGGAATATAGGATAACTTTAATCACAGCCAAGAATTAATATTTCATTTGTCACATGTTTGATAAGTCTGTGTGTCATGGCGAAAAGGGGACAGATAATTCAGTTGGTTTTCTCACACAACACAACTAAACCTTGACATGATAAAGACAAATATTCCTATTATCTCAGAGCACTGTGAGAAACATTAAAAACAACAACAACAAAGCAAAACATTCTTCAGATACTGATAATTTAACTCTTTCCCTCCCGCGAGCCGCGAAATCCCGATTCCTACCGCGAGCCGCAAAATGCGGCTCATGAAATTCATGTTCAATTCCAATTCAGTGTTTACAAAACACAATTTTTGTAAATATACAATTCACTGTTGTACATTCAAACCTGAATATTTTGAATCTGCATTCATTTTCACACAATTTCATATTTTTGGGTTGTCTATTGAGGGAACAAAATGGTGGCTCAAATATAGCTTGGTCCAACGTGGAATACTGCCCAGAATGTGTGGTAGGGAAAGAGTTAAGCATTTCCATACTGATAGTGATACAGTACTGCTTAAAACTCATGACTTCTCCATCTGTGGTAACCTATGGCTGTTCATGATTCTGTTTCTAACTCTATTGGAATATGTTGTGGATAGTAGTATACTTTATTATTTATTGTTTGTTGGACTGGGCTTTGCAACAAGAATGTTGTTACAAGTACGTATATATACCCCAAGTTTTTTTGTGCATGGGGTATGTATTTTAAAGCCTTTTGTCACATTTTATTTATGGCTATACATGAGCAGCTTTGAATCATAGGTCAACATCACAAATTAGATTCACATTTACTATTTCAAACCATTCAAACAAATGAATTGAAGAAAAGATAAAGAAAATAAAAGGATTTCAGAAATCCAGCTTCCAAAACATCAGTAGTCAATGGATTAAGCAGAGGCTTTAAAAGCTGGGTTTCCTCCTAGACTGTCAAAATTCAAAGCAAGTATAATGGTGAAATTGACCAAAATTTCATCAACAGTTCTCTGTTTGGTAAGCATAACTGGACATTCAAGGTTTGACCTACTACATCAATTCAACAGTAAACAATAAAACTCCAGGATATACAGCGTGCTGCGGAAAACCATAAAATGTAGGATTTCATCAAATAATAACACATGAAAGAATGATATATATAATATTAAAAAAAAAAAAGAATCCCCATGTTTGTAAATCTCTGTTGATTCACTGCACAGAAAACCAAAAGACTAATAAGTAAGATTATTCTAGAGACAAATAGAAGGAATGATTGTTTGCATAATACATTTTTTTGCTTTGTATATGCCACATTTCCACTTTGTCCCTTGCTCTGCTGCCATGTCCCCACAGGTTTTCTGTGGTTTCTAAATAAATGGTTCAAACTGAAATATTTTCATCCAGTGGACTGGAATCCCAACAGAAATTTGCGGTGGCTCATTCTGTAAAATGTACCAAATATGTGAGACAGACTTGGGCTGGATCTCTGACCACATACTGGCTATAGGTGCTGCTTCTCCAATGGCCACCCTGCATATTGCCACAGGGAATACTTGCACCTGGGAATAACACAGAAAAATGTCAATTTCTGTCAACTGAACCCCAGGAGCACACGCAACTTTATAGTGTCACTGGTATCTCAAGGGTTAAAACAGCCCTCAAACAACTTTTCCAGGATTATCCCGTTAACTCTCAAAAGCCCACACATTTTTATACACTTTGCCCATTGTAGTTTTCAGTTGTTTCTGACCTTCTTTCAAACACTTAATACTGACTTAATCCTCTCCAAAAATACATTACATACAAATATGAGTTTGGGTCTGCAGGAAGCATGTTGACTAGATAATGCTCATATTGCTCTAGGAAGAAGCAACATGATAGACAGAATGATAGGACAGAAGATATTACCAGTACGGCCAGGAGAAATGAACAAAAATGAAAGAAAATATCATTGTCTAAAACGTGAAAATAAAAGGTCTAGGATGGCCACACACTGAATTAGTTGGACCTTAATAAGTTGGCTCAGTTCAGAACACACAGACAGATGGTAGTACACAAAAAGTGCAGGTCAGACATTTGCCCTACCTGAGGAGAGTATCAACCAATCGGATGGTTCATAGCAGTATGAGCTAGGGACCACCACTGTGTTCCAGTCATCCTTTGGTTTAGTGCCAGCATTTTCTTCCTCTGACTTTTCCTCAGATGATTTGGACTTGCCTAGGGCAACCTGTGGAAACCAACAGGTAGAGAACATATCGTCACTGCTCTACGATAATGACATATAATATATGTGAGTGTGCATGAGAAAACCCACAATAAGTCGGCAACATGAGATTTTGAGTTCTGTACATATAATAAAAGACAAAGACATTTCTGATAAACTGAAGTCAGTGACCCCCCTTAAAACAAGATTTTGAGAAAACGGCATTTAATCCTATAAGTGGCAATAACTAATCGATCAGGTAATATTGTGATTGATGTTAGGAGATCGTAGTCTAATAACTAAGCCGTTATAGAGATCATAGTGAGTTGTGTTCACCGCTCATCTACAGTTTACCCTGTAACATGCTACGGTCCCATAGAAACAGCCAAGTCGGAAGTTTTTGGATTTAGTTAGGAGACCGTAGTTTAATTACCCTGTAGCATGCCACGGTCCCCTAAACAACAGCCAAGTTGGAAGTTTGTGTCGGACCCATATTTTCACTTCAAAGCCGTTTTTCTCAAAATCAGCTTTGGCGACTTATTGTGGGTTTTCTCATGCACACTCACATATGTCAGGCCTATGCTAGAAGGCAACTGACAGTTCACTGCATTACCGAGCATGACAGCTACCAGATAATATAGACAAAGAAATGACACAAATTATTGTGACAATTCAAATGAATCATAATGGCATAAGTCACCAAATGACAGGAAAAGGAAAATTTTTTTCTTACTACCTCAAGTGTCAAAAATGACTTATGCCATTAGTGTAGAGCAGAGACAGTGTAGGCCTACTAAGCACAGGACAGACTCAGGACATTAACACAGGGCTCAGAAAACAGGCCATGATATGAAGACAGGACAAAGGCACAAGGTTACAGGACCTAGACACAAAAAACAGACATGGGAAATGATTATAGGACACAGATGTAGGACACAGACATAGAGCACAGCAATGACGGTGGAGGACCTACATGTTTGGGACCCTGAGGGTTAAACTGTTATGGGGCCCCATTCACAACCAGCAACAACAGGGCAACATCCAAAATTCACTCATTAAAAAAAGTTTCTCCAGGGGCCCTCTGAGATTAAGAGCCCTGATACTTATGCTTCATTAGTTTCATAGTGGGTCTGCCAATGGCACTCCATGATTTGGACTACAAATAAATTAAAATAGATGAATGAATTTAAATAAATAAAAACTAAATCAATCAATCAATAGGTAAATAAATAAATGAATAGATCATTAAATGGTTAAGCAGATGAATAAATACATATATAGGTAAGCCCTTCTATCTCTGGACCAGCTTTCTGAACTTACGACTATCCTATCTGAAGTGTTGATAAGTCCTCAGTTAATGTGCTTTGTACAAGACAGTGTATTTGTGCACCACCATACATTTTGTTTTGGAATCCAGGTGGACTTAGGCATGGTATAGAACTAAATCTTACTCACTGATCTTTAAATACAAAACTATCTTCTTGAATTTTTTTTGGGTCTAGATGGACTTTGGCATGATATAAAATTAATCTTTTAATTATACCCTAAAATCAAAACTCTCCTTACCTCACATAACAACATGAATTTGGTTTTCTGAGAGCGAATGTAGTTTGAAGACATGGCAAAGGCATCGGAGAAATAGATTCCCTGCAAATAAACAGTCAAATGTCCAGTTTGATTCCAGATCTGTTTATGTCACAATGCATTACAACGCGAAATTACCTGGCAGACTACTTGTGTATTTCAAACATTAATCTTGTGTCATTCAACATGAATCTAGACTCATTAGCCCACACTTGGCAAACATTACAGTTATTTGGGAAACTTTGGGGTCATTTTCATCACTAAATAGTGAAACAGACAAAGGCTGGTGTTGGCACCAGACTGGTAGCTTGTCGTCCATACATTTTGCTTCACACTAACACAATAGGCACTACCCATATCATGATCCAGCAGGGCCTATCTTGCTAGTGGTGAAGTAAAATTTATGGGTGGCGAGCCACCAGTCTGGTGCCTCACCAGCTTTGGTCTGTATCACCCCTAAAAGCCCAGTAACCCAAGTAACAAAGCCAGACAGAGACAGCAGTCAGAAAGTCCACTGGACTAGTTGTGCCAGTTTCTGTCTTCATTTATCAGATCCATGTAGCATTAATTGCAGTGGAGTCACACTTTCATTGAGTTCCATCCAATAAAATGTATCTTCTACAAAAACAAAACAAAAAGTGTTTCTGGAAAATACTTCCTATTTGTCTGAACCCCAAATTTCCATTCACCCATCCTCCTAGAATCTGCACCAGAAATACTCAGCTGGAGTGGCCAAGACTAGAGGAATAGGCCCACAGTAATGGTGATGCAGGTTTTACTGTATGAGAACTGCTTTGTTACAGAAAAGGACTGCGCATACCAGTTCTAGTAAACTTCACATTCCAGCATTGTTTTATAAAATGAAATGTGCTGTCTTGCTGTCTGCGTTACAGTTTTGAATGATTCATAGTTTCTTTTGGTCATCCCAAAACGGAAATTGAACAAAGGATAAAGTGGGACTCCCGTAAAATTACAACCAATTTCCACAATACAGAGGATATGTCTAGACTTATAAAACAGTGACTCTCAACCTCATGAACAAAAGATGACAATAGAATTTTGACTGACCTTCCCGTACGCCCAACCAGATGCTGATGCCTCAGGTGGCGCCACCAACAACCCTCGATGGAAGATGCTCAGAAGGTTACAGCTGCTGCTCCCATGCCACAAGAAACGTCGATCACCAAGTCCCGTTGCTTCCAGCCTTTCTGACTCCCCTTCCCGACTCAGCTTATAAATTCCATGCACTTTTGGATCTGAAATCAGGAAGGAACAAAACTTCCACTCACTTCTTAAGTGCAGTTAACTAATTTCAGGAGGGGAGAGATGAAAAAATTCTGCACTGAAACTACCATATATCTAGGGATCAATTTTAAGCACTACACTTTACAAATTAGGTAATAGTTTGAAAATCTATGAAAGAGTATGCCTTGTTATTACAACTAAACCTCAATTTTTGTGCTAGAACATAATAGTACTTTATAATACATACATAAAGACGTCAAAATATTGTCCTTACCAATTTTGCATAAAGTGACAAAAAAATTAAACTGTTTACTCCCAACTATCGCATGAAAGTCTAGAGAATTGTAAAAGAGGAAAAAAAATCCTGTACAGGTATTTTGGACCATCTCTCAAACAGATGGCAATAAATCCTATCAGGTTGTAAACCCGGACCCAACAAATTTTTGTTCTCACTCAAGTTTTGTTTTCCAGTCCAGATATATTTCAAAATGATCTGGGACATGAAGTCATCCTGATTCATGGGCTCTATCTGACAGTTCAGGCAACCGTACACATAGTCCTTGGGATTGTAATCTGAAAGCAGAGAATACAAACACTGGACAGTCACACTTTAAGATCTATAAAGAACAAACTATCAAACTCCTCACACAAGTCAATTGATGAGAAAGAAAAATCAGACAAAGTATTTTGGAAAACTGTAGAATGGAGAAAGTAATCACTCTGGACCAACACCTTAAAAAAATGGCTACCTTTTTTTGGTCATACCGTGAAAAAGTGTAATGCGCTAAGCAAAATACAAATGTGCTTACCTTTTCTGTAGTGCATGGCAGCCAGCAACATCTTACATACAATCTCATAATCAAGCAGGTTCAGTAGTGCGTAAATCTGCACCATCAACCTCTGTCTTGTATCTAGGGGATGAATTTTCTCAAATACAAAATTTTTCTGTGGGATTATGTGGAAATATTCGTTGCTCAACTCAGCAATCTGGGGAAACGAACGAGAATTATTTGATTTTCTTTGCCAATGACAAAAAAATGTCGTGTTTGACAGAGCCTGATGATAAGAACATTTGAGATAAGAAAACACAGAAACACGACATTTCACAGTAAGAAAATTGTGCCCAGCAGGACTATAGATCACTGGAGACATCAGACCATTTAGCAGAAAAGCTCTCATAAACCTAGATGTACACATTTAACCTCATCGAAGATACTCATAAGACGGGATGTTTTTTTGTTTTTTTGTTAAGGCAGTGAGACAAAATGCTTCACTACAGACAGAGGATCCAAACCTGATTTTTTGAACTGATCTAAATGTGGGATCATGATCCAGATATCCAACTATATTGAAGTGGATGATCCACAAATCTAGATTACTCAAAATAAAATCTCTGCCCAGCACCACCAACTTATTATACAACAAGTGGGTTGTCTAGGGCTGCAATCATGCCAAATATGTCAATTTTTTCAAAAGTTAAATTACAATAGTTTATGTGTGGCCCTTGACAAATGCTCGTTAATCTCCTGCTCTGGTTGATAACTGCAACTGTTTGTAATCTGGACAAGAAATATGACTAAACTGCTACCAAGATTTAAAAAAACAAAAACACCAATGTTCACATTTATCTTCAGACGACCTGATAGAGCATCCAGTGCTTACCTTCTCCATTGTCTCCCTGTAGGCATCAAGTTCCTCTGGGCTGCTTTCTGCCTGTGGTTTGGATGTTTCAGCATCTGCCACAAGTTTTCTGCATGTCAAATAAATCAAATGCTGGGTTCATGCTTGGCAAAATCTAGACATCCACTTATTTGCTCTAAGGACAATTACAGAAATGGACAAAGGATATTTCTATCTAAACATGCTGATGTCAGGAATGGAGGAAAGCAGGGAAATTGGAAAAAATCTGTTTACTTATATATTTACAAATAGATTGTGTAAACAGTGTTAGCTTCCACTACTCTGGAACACGCATTACAGATACTAAGATTTTCTCTGAAGTATAACATCTGGTATCAATTTCAGCAATAATGTGGATTGCTTTTCTTCAAACTGCAAACTGCTAGATTAACTGGATCATCTGACAAGGACATATCATCACTCCGCAAAACTATCCAAATGATTTATCTCCCAGGATCCCATTCCAATTGTCCAAGTCAAGGCATAATGGGCCATCGGTCAGGCCAAAACCACATAAACTCATCACACTTTCAAAGCATATATTTATTTGGCTTTCCAATATGTGAAGCTGGAGTGCCAAAGGTAGTTAGCGAAATCTGTTAAAACACAGGGTAGATTTTGCGTCAGTAGCATATGACAAGTCAAAAATGAAAACTTTATACATGCAAAATTCATACTTTTGAGAAAAATGGATTTTTTTTCGCTTAAAGTAAGTTAGTTAATATGTGAATTTCCCTTTGACTCTTTCAGTTTTCAACATTCTGAAGTACAAGGCAGTATTTGATATCAACTCTCTAAAGGCCCACAGACTGCTTATCAGGTTAAGATATTACATAGTACATTCTGATTTTCAGCTCCTCAGTTATGACTCCATTTCTCTGTGCCACGACTATCAAACCAGCTTAAAGGTCCAACCATACAATATTTATTCAGTGTTACTGTGATTCAACTGACTCGATCTGGTCCAACAACTGCTTGCCCTGCAGAAGTCTCTCTCTGTTCAGTTGACCAAATGGCAATGATTCTGTATTCAACACAGAAGAGTTCTTCATGGAGATCTGAATGGCTTTGGGGTTCATCTGTAAAATCCCAAGTGCTCAGTGACAGACAGACAGACAAAATGTCATCCCAATCCTGCTTTAGTCTATCTCCACATCGAAGGGTTTTGAGCGAATCACCTGTCAAGTTTTATAGTTGAACTTTTACAAGGCATTAAAACAACTTTTTAACGCTTTAAAATCTACTACCAGGGATGAATTACCTTCACAATAGAAGTGATAGAATATACTTTATTGGATCATTTTATGGCCTAATCTCAATGTCTGTAATGGTGGAGATAGAATAAAGTAGTATTGTGTTGACAAAAAATTATCATTTGATATTTGTGTTCGCAAAACAACACATTTTCAATACAAGTTCATTTTCTCTACCAAGGGGATGGAATTTGTTTCCTCTGCAAGTCCCCAATTCTTGTTTACCCCCCTTCGTAATTTTGAAAATTTTTTGGTGTGCAAATTTTCAGATTATTTCAGTGTCCAAAAGTAATCTGAGTTTTCATGATTTGACCAGCCAAACAGGTCAAGGTATTTTCTAACCATACCCAAATATAAATGAAAACTGGCCACTGATCAAAGGAAAGGAAATTAAATTACTGATGATAAAGATCTCAGAGAGCAGTCAAATCTCTCCACCATCATGTAAATATTAACAACATTGTTCAAACATCTTGTCTTAGTCGCAAGATGGAATGAAATGTTGTACTCTTTTGTCTTATGCTGTTTTCTTCAAATTCAAAATCTATGGGAAACAGGCATTGTCTAGTGGGATATGAGTGGTCTCCAGTCAAAAGTGCGAAAATCCCAAATGGATTGCACAAGAAAGCTGCGATGAACCAGATGAACATACACTAAAACAAACATATTTGGAATACTAGGCCCACAAAATAAGAAAACCAACAAAAACTGGCAAGCTTGCCTCCCTGTGAATAAATGTATCTGATTCTTGAAGCATCACTTTTTGTTGCGGCAGCTTAAAGGAGATATATATGTCAATGATGGACTTCGATAGTTAACTCCATAATGTTCAGTAGCTGCTTTCAAATACACCCTGGCAATCTCAGACTGACAGTCTCTAACCACACATTAGATTGCTTTATCCAAAACTACTGAGAAATAGAAAACTAGTTCAAAATTGTCATGTAAATGGGAAAATATAAGTGATTGTTGAAGAAAACCAACTATCTGTTAATTAACTGCCTCCTAATTAGACAAAATACACTGTCGACTAACATGTTGTTTATATCACTCAATGGCAATGATGCACATGCAAAGCGCTGAATTTACTGTTGAAACCAGATGTTGATATTTCAAGCAGTTCCTGTGATATTGGAAGTCCAATTTCTGCGTAACTTCTTGTCAGAATTTCACTATTACATGACAGTGACTCCGTTTTATGTGAAAATATCATCACTGCTCTGCGCTGGTATAAGTCATTTTTGATACTTCTGAGATATTAACAAAAACCTATTTCTTTCCCTGTCATTTGGTGACTTATGCCATTACGATTCTATTATAATAATATTATTACATTTTCCTATTGGCGCATTTCTTTTTCTATACAATTACAACTATCTGATAGCGCTTATGCTCAGGAATGCAATGAACTATCAGTTGCTTTTTGCCATGAGTCTGGCGTATGCCATTACCATAGAGCAGTGACAATAAGAGCTTTTAATAAAACATGTATGTCTGAGAAAAGATTTATCTCCTATTGTTTAGGATCATGGCATGAAATCCGGGGCAGATCTTGGGTTATGAGTTTGAAGTAGACAGCACCCGCTGGGGTGGCAAGTGTTAATAAGATCATATCCCAAAAAGGGGGCATTGGGCACCAAGTGAAGAGTTTTCAATCTGGACCACTAGGCTGGCACCAAAGGGTTAACTTGACTGGAAATGCTTACCAAGACTGCAATGAAGTTCTGCAGATGCTTGGGCAGAACAGATTGATGTGGACTGTCCAGGGTAAACTCTATGTCTTTGTGTGGTGCTGGGGCCTTCCTGGCAACATCATCTACCAGTTTGTACTTCTTGGGCTTGTGTTCAAACCTGAATGACAAGGAAAATTTCATCAAATGCCAAATACCACAGCAGTGTCATCTGGGCATTCAGCCTAAACATCAATGTCATATATAGACATTTTATGGTCTGTTGATCTCCATAAATTCAAGCCTACGTGCACCAATGGAAATAAATGCTAAAAACAGTCAATGTTTGAACAGCCTTTTTACTTTAACTCTCAGTTAATAAGTCATTTGAATTTTAATTCCAAAGTAATTTAGATAGGTGAATTTGTAGAATCATATATAAGACCTATGTAATCAAGAACGGGTTTCAACCACTGAACCTTAAATTCTACAAAATATAAAGGTGCAGACGGACATTTTTTAAAGGGTCTTGAAGTTTGCTATATTTTTAATATTTGATTCTGAGCCACAACTGAGTTGAAATGAGCAAGTGTTCCAACATTTTCCTCAACGTGCCTGCAGGCCAAGCATATAAAATTTAGGCCAAATCACGATGCAATTTCATCAAGTAGAATCAAAAAGTATGACCGATAAGGCCATTCTTCACCTCATTTCATGGTGTTCAGCTGAAGGCGGAACAGATCTGTTGTTACTCCTTTTGATCTTCTGCCAGGTCGACTAGTAATTACAATGTAAAACTCATCCCACAGAGATCCACTGACTTACTGTTTCACATCTGTCCATTTGTTGCCAGTTTTCTCTTTGAAAATCTTCATGAATTCTTTAACCCCCTCCTCTTTGGTGTTGAAGGGTGTGTGTTGGAACTGTCCTTGGTCATTGATGCGTCCCCAGCGAGTGAAGAGGATAAACAAAGATTTTGTGGACTGGTAGACAAGCTGTGGAACATACACTTAGTCTGTGATTTCTCTTAATGGTGGCGATGTAAGAAGCTTTTCATTCAAAGTAGGAAAACAGCTGATGAAACTACTCATACATGCAGATGCTACATGGCACAGCTGCAGTGAACCAGTTCAATAATTATATACTCTCTGAACAAAGATACAAAAGCCAAAAAATTGGAAAACTGACAAAAACCAGCAAATTTGCCACGCATTACACTGTTCAAACATTCACAAAATCTTAAAACACAGATTGAATGAAACTAACTTTAAAGGGAGATAAAAGAAATTTATCACATCAATATTATAATGAATCCTGTTGACTTCAATGAGTTCACACGGAACTGTAGTGAGTCACACAGCATGGCTCATCCCATAGCATCTTGTGTCAACTCTTGAAGATTGCTGAGCAGAGAGTTACACACTTCTATATTCTACTTACTTGCAGCTGATAGAAGTTGTAAAGTCCCCAGTAGCCTTGTTTGACATCCACTTTGGTGAGAAGAGCATCATAATACATGTCTTGTTCCTCATCTTTTACCAGCTCACTTTAGAGTGGCAACCAAAGCAAAAAAAGAGAAGGGGAGGGGGGAGGGCATAAACAAAAATGGAAAACAACAAACAGTTAAAATTGCATCACTGATGAGAAGCTCCATGAGAGAAAGCCACACTCTTCATTCCAGGCATACCTCTAAGAGCAAGGTTCCCATGAAGGGATCTACAAAAAACAAAATAACTTTTGAGATTTTTACCAATGTAATCAAGTTTACATGGAATTATTTAATTCCACCCATGAAATTTAAACTGATGAAACTCTGAATACCAAGCATAAATATGGTACCATACCCAAAAAGACAGTGACAAGTGCAGAGAGGCCATTACACTTTCGATGCGCAGTAAAACCCAAACTCAAACAAAGAAATTACAAATGTCAAGTGAACTAATGTATGCTATCCGCTGTGCCAGGTGTCATATGTTGTACATTGGTGAAACGGGACGTCAGCTTCACACTCGGTTTCGGGAGCACCTCCGTGACATTGAAAATCGAAATTGGAAAGCCTGTTTCTGTCCATTTTAATCGACCAGACCATGAGCCATCCAACGACATTCAAATTCTGGGGCTCAAGTCTTGTCATGCAGGCGCTGATGTACGCTTTGAAACCGAACAACGATTAATTTTCCAGCTCGGCACTATCACTCCCCATGGCATCAATGTCCAACATTGCCTTCGATAATTCCACTGTTGCTAATATCAATATATATATATTATATATAATTTTCTTTATTATTATTATTTTCTTTCATTTATTTATCTATTTGTTTATTTATTTATTTATTTATTTATTTATATTTTTTTAATCTCTTTTTCTTTTTCTTTTCATTTACTGCGACTCCTGACATTGCGCACCATCCCTGTCTTGTGCTGTGAGGCACTATATGGCGCCTTCATCTTGGTTACTAACCAATTGCGTCACTTCCTGCTTCCATGCTTTTGGCGGACGGACGTGCTTTGGTGCTGCTAAAGAAGCAAGAACTCGCAGCTAAGTAAACTGTTTCACTTCGTTCCTGTTGAAGTCTTTTATTGTTCGTTTTTTTGTTTTTTTTCACTTGACAAAGGCGAAAGCCGAAAATTTATGCATTTTCTGTCTTCTCTTTAGTTTGCTTTGTACTGTTTGGGTTTTATTTCTCACGCGAGGCTTCGCAAAATACAACCTTTTCTTTTTGCCCAATTTTGACTAAAACATTTATCTAGCATGGCACATTGCTGGCTCTTGTAAATGAAACCACACAAGTGCGAAGGACCCTAATTTTATGGACACCAAAAAAAAAAAAAAAAAAGTTGTACTTGAAATGTATGTCTTCCTTATCTTCAATATAAACAAAAATTCCTCCAAGAGTTTACATAATATTTGGCCCAAAAAGAGTTGTCATCTGCAATTTTGCAAGTGTGCAGTTTCATGATAGGGCCAGCAATATATCAGAACTTATACATAAATAGATCAGCCATGAAAATTCACACAAATTTCCTCTGACAAAAATTTATTTCACCCTGTCTCACTAAGTTTATTTCACCTTGTCCCAATAGGCTGAGAAAAATACACAAACACAGGTGGGAATTACAAACTCCTCATAAGGCTGAAAATGGACCAAAACTACTGGACAGGCCTGAAACTAGTTGAAAAACGTATATATATTTCACATTTCTTTGAATACATGATGACACATGTATACACTGGCTAAAATCTTGATAAGGAGGTCTGCCCTGAGGCAAACAATTCCCACCTATGACAAAGCTCTGGCAACATTTTTACCCATTTGTGACGTTACAGCGTTCATCCACTTTGTGAACAAATTTCTCTTCAACCTCCATGCTTGAATCATAACGACGAAGAGTCTTTTCAGCTGCTGCAGTAAAGTCTGGTAAGTCTTTGAGCCGATCGCCAAGACCGTCGTCCACAGGAAAAGATCTATCAAACAGTGAGTCCTGAGACACAAAAAAAGTCATCTCAATGAAGAAAAGCAAGATATTTCGTTAACCCTACTTTACACTCAGGGTCTAATAAACTGCAGACACTCAACTCTTTTCATCATAAGACCCCCAACCGAATGTAAACTAGGGTTAAACAAATGACACATTTAATCATTTTTTTATCCGCTTACACACTGAATAGTATGTCTGCTAAAAGCAATCATTGACAACAACCAAAATAATCAACATAACCATGATAGATACTACCCATCAGGCTCACATACAAAAGCTGCATCTCCCCTCAATGCTTAACAGCACAAGAAGATAGCAAGAAAAAAAAAAGACCACCCTAAAATCCTTAATACTACACAGCATTTACATGTAACACTCCATCCTCCAGGCTCTAACAGCTTGACTATTTTCATTTCATACCCATACTGAATCATACACATACACAAAGAAGAATCTATTTCATAAATAAAAAAGAAAACCCAAACATCCCTGGATATTCAGAGTGTAAAAAAATGACTCAAGTTATAAATTGTTCACTTTCTCTCAAAAACTGACACAGAGAATTCCAAATCTGACGCCCTTGAAATGTAAAACATTCCCCACCCCTGGAGGTTAGGGAAAGTTTTGGAATTTCAAACCTCTGAATGTTTATTGCTATGTCTACATCCATGACAAAAACATACAGAAAGTAAATGTGGGAGGATTTCTCAGAAATTCTATAGAAAGTTGAAATGAGGAAATTTTAACTTCTGTTTCTAACTCTAAAGTTTGTGTTTAACTGTTGCACTTGTATGGAAGATGTCAATTTACACAGAACCTAATCTATGTAACCACCTGGCATTGCTGAACAACTTTCAATTTCCAACAGAAGGTTTTTTTGTATTTGTTTTTTTATTTCAATCTCAGTAAGTTGCCAGATCAGGCAGTTATCAGATCAAAGACACCCTGGATATATCACAATGGACATGAGATTCTTATTGCCAATTGCCACAGATTTGGAAAATGAAACAATCACAAAACAACTAAATCAAAAACTTACAATTTAACGCTTTACAATCCAAACAACACACTATGCCTTGATCACACTGCTTCCGATATGTGAGTGTGCATGAGAAAACCCACAATATGTCGAAAGAGCTGATTTTGAGAAAAACGGTTTTGAAGTGAAAATATGGGTCCGATACAAACTTCCAACTTGGCTGTTGCTTAGGGGACCGTGGCATGTTACAGGGTAAACTGTAGACGAGCAGTGAACACTACTCACTATGATCTCTATAAAGGCTTTGTAATTAGACTACAGTCTCCTAACAAGATCCAAAGACTTCCAACTTGGCTGTTGTTTAGGGGACCGCGGCATGTTACAGGGTAAACTGTAGATGAGCAGTGAACACTACTCAGTATGATCTCTATAACGGTTTGGGTATTAGACTACGGTCTCCTAACAGCAATCACTCCAATATTAATGGGTCAATTAGCTATTGCCACTTTTAGGATTAAATGCCGTTTTCTCAAAATCTTGTTTTAGGGGGGTCACTGACTTCAATTTATCAGAAATGTCTTATCTTTTATTATGTGTACAGAACTCAAAATGTCATGTTTGCGACTTATTGTGGGTTTTCTCATGCACACTCACATATGTCCAAGCAATGCAGTGTGCACTGACCCATTGTACTAACATACAGCATGATACTATTCTGTGACATGCAAACCATAATTTTAAATGTGGACAAAATTTCAGTATTTGGTAGGAGAAAATAAAACATTAGCCCTTCACCTTTCACCCAACAGGGAGTTAATGTGGGCAAACTGTGGAAATATAGGTAGGTCTTAAAGGATTAAGCAGATTTTTAATTATTTGTTTGTAATTCTGATATTGGAAAAATGAAATGAAATCCCCAAAATATCACACATACTCTAGATCTGTCTGTCAGTTTGAAATGTTTCTTGAGCACTTGGGCAACTTTCTTTGCTCCAGTTGTCAATGCCAGATGGTATGGGTTCACTCCCCTATTGTCTTCCATCAGTTTGGCTCCTGCATTCACCAGCACAAAGGCAATCTCTGCATTGTCGAATGTGCCCAGCTGATGTGGCTGTGAGACATAGTGTAGAGCTGTGCGTCCAGCACCATCCTTGGCATTCACATTTACAGCACTGGTTTTCTTCACTGCTCGAAATTCTGAGTTTGAACAAACAAACAAGAATGGTGATTGGATGAAACTGGCACAGAATGAATGAATTTGGAAAAAAAATAAAGTGCAAAGATGAAAAGATGATACTGCGACCACTTTACAGTAAAAAAAAAAGTATTTTGAGTTTTCTCTGGTCATATTAGAAACGTGTATGTCATAATCTATATATATATTTGGACAACTTGGAGCGGTCCTTCCCTATGCATAGAAAAACGGCTAAACGTAGAAAGTTCAAACTTTCTGTGCTCATTAGTTAAAAAATCTACTAGGTTTTTACACATTCATTTTGAAGATATAATGTGTGGAAATGTATAAACTGAATTTATGAAGTCATTTGTTTTGTTACCAGTTCCAATCATCTTTTTAAAACACCATTTTCAACATAATATATATTTGTGGACTTGAGATTTTTCGTTGCAAAAGGCTTCTGAACCACTCAACACTCAGACTTCAAATTTTATATGGTACATCAGAATGGATGTAAGGGTGCACAGTTTTTAATAGAAGTCTCAAATCGGTGTTGTTGTTTTTATTGGAAATTTATTGTTTCGCCATGATTTAGATCTATTTCGAGTCATGGTTCGCCATTTTAAGGTTTCGTTATCACTTCCTGCGATGTGTTCACTATCAAACACTCTAACCCGTGCGCAAATCATGCTGTTGTACGGGATGCGCAGTGTGTCAACTCACAAAGGCAGAGCAGTAAGACTTATTTAAAAACAAACGAACAAAAATAAAAATAATAAACAAATAGGAACAGGCAAGATGAAGCAGGTCCATAATAATCACCCAGAACTGAAACCAATATTCAAACCGATTTATCCCGGGCAGGACCGGGGACCTCAGCTAGTTTCAGATATTTTTGCTGCCATCAAACTCTCCACTAAAGTTATAAGAGAAAACTGAATATTTTTGTGGATAACTTTGATGAAACTGCAGGGATTTAGGCATTTGGTATTCAGTATGTGAGTACATCTATCCCTGCCAGTAATCCTACATCAACCTGGTGCAAAGGACTGACTTCAAGTTTGATATCATCCCCCCCCCCCCCCCCCACCCCAATCAGTTTGACTTGGGAAACCTACCTCTATGATAGTCCGGTTAATTCTGTGGAAAACACTATACAAATCTACTACTGATTGAGGTAAGGATGCTGGCCGTGAAGTCATCTTGATAAAATGTTGGTGCAGATTTGATTTTTGCTCTGGAGTTATGTTTATAAACTATGTTTATGAACGCTGATAATTTTTGTTGATAGATGTTGTAAACAATCTGGTCAACCCCGAGTTGCTCAATAGAAGAGAAAGCATTACCCTCCTTCTCTGCCTTCTCGTCCTCTTTAGATTTGTTCCCGTCATCTTCATCCTCCTCCTCATCCTCATTGGACGACTCATCCTCATCATCAGTGACTTTCAGCTTAAAGAACGACATCTTTGCTTGTTTTCTCTGTTTTGGAGCTTTGATGGGTTTGGGAGCTGGGACCTCATTGGGGTCGTAAGAATAATTCAGCAACTGTTTCACATTGTTAGGTTTATTCTGGAATGAAAAAAATTGGAAATAAATGAAGATTATGAGCAGAGGGCCTCTTTAGTTTTCCACTCCAACTGCTGCTTGCCTAAACACAAGTAGCTAGAACCCAACTCTCCTGGCCGTGTATGTGGCCTGGCTATGCTATGGCAAGAGCAACTTCACTTACAAACCTGAAAAGGGGATAATGCCACTCATCCAGGGGACACATGGGTCTATAGGCAAAGTGCTGCCTCTCATGCAAAGGTACCGGGTTCGATCCCAGCTTGGTGCAGGCATGTTGGAATTTGAGGTAAAATTACTGTCCCTGATCCTATGGCAGGTAGGATTGAGCATCTAGTCTTCTCAGATAAGGAAGAAAAAGTCGGAGAGCCTATGTGCAAGTTGCGCATGTTAGAGATACCTTGGCAACTGAAAGTCGGAAAGAGCAGGCCCAACAAGGCCAGCTGCCTGGGCAAAAGTAAAAAAAACTAATCCCTACTACAAAAACACACAAAAACAAGAACAAGAAAAATGGAAAACAAGTAAAAGAAAGGTATAATGCCAAGGGCAAAGATCTTCCAAAACCAAAAAACAAGTAAAAGAAAGGTATAATGCCAAGGGCAAAGATCTTCCAAAACCAAAAAACAAGTAAAAGAAAGGTATAATGCCAAGGGCAAAGATCTTCCAAAACCAAAAAACAAGTAAAAGAAAGGTATAATGCCAAGGGCAAAGATCTTCCAAAACCAAAAAACAAGTAAAAGAAAGGTATAATGCCAAGGGCAAAGATCTTCCAAAACCAAAAAACAAGTAAAAGAAAGGTATAATGCCAAGGGCAAAGATCTTCCAAAACCAAAAAACAAGTAAAAGAAAGGTATAATGCCAAGGGCAAAGATCTTCCAAAACCAAAAAACAAGTAAAAGAAAGGTATAATGCCAAGGGCAAAGATCTTCCAAAACCAAAAAACAAGTAAAAGAAAGGTATAATGCCAAGGGCAAAGATCTTCCAAAACCAAAAAACAAGTAAAAGAAAGGTATAATGCCAAGGGCAAAGATCTTCCAAAACCAAAAAACAAGTAAAAGAAAGGTATAATGCCACGGGTAAAGATCTTCCAAAAACAAAGACCTTTAACGATGATTCCACTCATTTGGGTGTGGTCTGGCCATGACTGGGGATCTTGATCCCATATATGTGCATTTTTTTTTTTTCAGGCATTCCAAGCAACTTCTGGAGCAGCAGTCAAGCAATTTTCATGGGTGAGACCACCATGGGGCCTTGTTTCTTTTACATCCATAGAGAAGTTAAGGGAAAGGCAAAGGCTGAATTTTGTCACCATTTTGCAATGATTACAACTGTCTTTTTGTCAGCCACAATAGGATGTCCTGAAAGCTGCCAGACTGGAAGTGGACAAATGGGGGTTGTAGCTTGTCACTGCATACTGCAGATCTCATATCATCACTGCCCTACAATAATGACATATGTCAGATTTGTGCCAATAGGCAACTGACGGTTCATTGCATTCCTGAGCATGAGGGCTATCAGATAATATTATAGAAAAAGAAATGTGCCAATAGGAAAATGTAATAATCCAATAGAATCATAATGGCACAAGTCCCCAAATGACAGGAAAAGAAACACTTTTTTCTTAATATCTCAAAAGTGTCAAAAAAACTTCTGCCATTAGCGTAGAGCAGTGACAATATGAAACAGTAATGCCTGAACAAAGAATTTCACAATTGATCAGAGGAACAACCCAGGCTGATGATATCCAGTTTGCTGCTACTCTACTAAACACATACAAGGTCAAGAAAATGACTCATTTACTGTTTTTTCTTCTTTTTATTAGTAAATCAGCTAAAGAAAACAGCTTACACACTACATCATGGAAACCCACCATTGGGAATTACCGCCTGACAAATCTGAGACAACTGGGCAAGATTTCTGATTGTAAAATTTATTTCTCTCAATTGTAACTATCACCTCCAACTTTTCCCAGGATTTAAATAAAATTTCAGACTTGTGGAAACAGAGATTTGAATGTATCCATCTTAATGAGATTCTCCAACAGAAGATTGTTGGTGACTAGCTGAAAAATTATACTTACGGCTGTCTTATATTCTTTTATTCAGTTTGGCAAAGATTTTCGAAAAAAATTTTTGTTCACAAAATTGTTTCATTTCTTACCCTTTCTTTTTAGCAAGATGAAGGATTTACAATTGGATAGCTCACATTATTTCTTTCATTTGTCACTTATTGTATAATTTCTTTGGTGTTTATTCCTAGTCAGCTTTACATAGTTGAACTGTTTTCCTACAGCATGACAATGTGAAATCCACTTCCAGCAGGAGAATGCGATGATTCTACTTTCTGTTTTATTCTTCTGATGGCAAGGAATAATTTTGTGTGATCACAACTTAGAAAAAAAAAATGTCTGAATAATTTACAAATCAGAAAATAAAAAATAGTGACAAACAGGACCATAATGACTGTGACATACTTGCTTCACTGCATGCATGAGTGGAGTGAGTTTGTTCCCATCTGCCAGGTTTGGATTAGCTCCCCATGCCAGGAAGTTGTGGGAAATGATGAAGTCATTGCATGAGATGGCAGTGATCAAAGCTGTTGTTTTATTCTCAGGATAACTGTCAGAGGTGACAGAGATGGAATATGAAAATAAGAATTTGATCATCAAAATGAAACCCAATTGGTATGATTGGGAAATCTTGATAAGACATCAGACAAATTCTGTACAGATCAAGCTGAGGAATACATCTTCAATTTATTGACAGAAAGAAAACGTTTCTCAAATGTTTATCCATTCAACTTTAAGCAGGATAGCTGCTTCAGATTTTGACCACAAATCTAATATCAACATTACTATCTGTTTAATCTAAATATATGTAAGGGCAAAACTTACATCAAGAACTCTTAGACATATATTTCAAGAAGATGCTTTTCCCTCTGCTGTAAAATTAAATTTCGCACTACCGCTGTTTCATGTCAGGGCCAATATATAAGTTGATCTCAGTGATTTTTGTAGACTTACCTTTTCCAATAATCTGGATCCACTTTAGTCCCTCGAGTTTGCAGTGAGGTCAGCTCAGCATTCAGGGGCATGTCAAACAGCTTGTTGATGTTGATCTTCTTCTTAATGAGTCCTTCAATGAAATCCCTACAAGGAACCAGGTAAAAAAATCCAATGGTCTCAGGAGCACATCAATACAAGATCTTTACAAACAAGCAGGATGTTAAGGTTGGGATGTTGCTATAACAACAAACCTGCCAACCCTGAACAACAGGTAAATGGGATCTGACCAACCAAACTAGATGTTTAACCCCTTCATGACGTGAGTTTTTAAAAAAATGTTTGACAGCTCAGTTTTGGTCAAGCCAGGACAG
This sequence comes from Onchidella celtica, assembly GCA_963931925.1. Lineage (NCBI taxonomy): Eukaryota > Metazoa > Mollusca > Gastropoda > Systellommatophora > Onchidiidae > Onchidella > Onchidella celtica. The sequence goes on from OZ007571.1 coordinate 72,767,640, forward strand.
AGTGTTGTTGCAGATTTTTGTGGTGAGTCTTACAGCTCTGTCAATGTTATTTACAGATCCATTTTCAATCAATACAAAATTTATTCCTTCATTATGATGATAAACTGCTTGATATGGTTGGTTTTGAACATGGCAACTGGTGAAAGGTTCCATATTATGTAAGGAGAATGAAACATACTGTCGTATACAAGCAGTAAAATGTCATTCCATAAACTTCCAAAATGAAGAGTACACGTTAATTCCTATATTTTTGGCAGGGTAGATTTAGAATTTTTCATCCGTTTACCTATACAAGGTCACAATTATATAATTAAAATGTGACATATGGTGGACATCATAACATCCTGGGTTATAGCAAAAGAAATTCTTTTTGTGATATTCATCATACGGCAGGCTGACAGCTTGGCACTGAAGTTGTGACTGCAGGGATTGTAAGGGATGGTTAACCACAGAACAATATGGGACTGTATTTTTGCCCTGTATGTCAACATTTTTCCACCGAAGAATATAAGAGAGAAAAATTCTAATCCACCGTACCTATCCCATCCCTTTGATATACATTTAATGTTGACAAGCAAAATTCTATGTAAAACCGTGAGAATGGAAATGATTAATATTCTTTTCAATAGTAAACTACAGTCTTTATAAAATTCCAACTGACCAGGTGTGAGGGCCAATAGATCCAGAATGACACTTCCATAGTGCTGCAGCAACATAAGATCTGTTAAAGCCATCTGTGTAGTGAACATCAAAACCTCCACTTTTCTCTGTTCGGAAGAAATACATCACAGAAACTCTTCAAACTTCACATTCTCTTTGCCCACTGCAATCTTATAACAACTCCAACACAATTCTGGGCAAGAATATAATTTTTTTTTTGCTATCGAAGTTATTTCCAGTGATTTATACGTGATTCGGTTTAGGGGAAAAAAAATTGCTACTAAAACTATTCTTTTTCTTAGAGAGTATCCCATTCAGCCTAGGTGACAGATTTTTCTGAATTTCATTTCAATCTTGTGCAGCCAGTGCCTTCAAGGAATTGCAACTTCTTTTGGCTGCACTGTTAAAAAGCCTAATTCACTTCTAGAGCTGATGTTTACACCCAAAAATGGGGCTCTGTTTGGCTAGTTGGGTTGCATTTTGTTTCTCTTTTCAGAGCTTTGTAATAGAATGGTTTTTTTTCTCTTCAGCCAACCAAAAAGCAAAAATTGGGTATTAAATAAAACATGTGTAAATTCATATGTGTAAGCTTAATAGAAATTGATGCATGAAGATTCAAAGTAGGAAATAGGGCATTCCACTCTTTTATGGTATGGCCATAAACAACCACTGGAGATTCCAGTTTGGTCAAAATGTACTAACTATTTTATTAAACACCAATCTATATGTTTTTTTTCCGGTACGGCCGGTCATATAATAGAAAACTACATGCAAAATGCTGGGGACAAGGTGGTCTAGAGGCAAGGTGCTCGCCTCTCATGCCAAGGGTCCCGGGTTCTAAACCCGGGCAGTGCAGGCATGTTGGAAAGTGGATTTTTCTCATATTTTCAAGTCCCTGGTCCTATTGGGGGGTTGGATCGAGTAGTTCTTGGAAATTGGATTTTTCTCATATTTTCAAGTCCCTGGTCCTATTGGGGGGTAGGATCGAGTACCTAGTCTTCTCGGATAAGGACGAAAAAATTCGGAGGGCCCGTGTGCACGTTGCACACGTTAAAGATACCTTGGCAGTTGGAAATCGTAAAGAGCAGGCCGAAAGGCCGCTGCCCAGGCAAAATTGAAATTAATAGATTAAAATTTACCCATATCATCTCCCCCCCCCCCCGCGCCAGAACAAGAAATAATAAAACAAGTAAAGTGAGGTGTAAATGCCAAGGGCAGCGAACCTCCTAAAATAAAGACCTCAAATCGGAATCCTGGGGACAAGGTGGTCTAGAGGCAAGGTGCTCGCCTCTCATGCCAAGGGTCCCGGGTTCTAAACCTGGGCAGTGCAGGCATGTTGGAAAGTGGATTTTTCTCATATTTTCAAGTCCCTGGTCCTATTGGGGGGTAGGATCGAGTACCTATAATAATAGTTCGTCCATCAGGTATGATGATGACCTTAACAACACCAGAGGAATAAAGAACAGAAATTGTTGAGAATTTCAACACATGGACAATAAAGAGAACTAAAGGACACAGAGGACAGAATGGAAAGACTGTTCTTTCATGACTTATGGCTTCTCATGTGACTGATAAGTCCTATTTTTGCCCTGCAGACCCTTCCGCATAAATGACAAGAGTGCTCCGTTGGTTCAGTACCACTGGGCCTTTTCTTGCGCCGTTCTCTTTTTTTGATAGCCTGCTGGACTCTGTCAGCTTCCCATGCTTTGCTGCCTCTGGTAAGGGCCGCCCTCCAATTTGCACGATCAAGCGAGAGCTTTTCCCACTCACTCACATCAATGGCAAAGGCCTTCAGTGATTGCTTGAGAGTGTCTTTGTAACGTCTCTTTGGGGCCCCAACATTCCTCGTTCCATTGGAGAGCTCAGAGAAGAAGATTTGCTTAGGGAGTCTGGAGTCGGGCATTCTGGCAACATGTCCTGCCCAACGTAGCTGAATTTTTTTCAGGTGGCAGAAGATGCTCAATTCCTTGGCACGATTGAGGACCTCAGTGTCTGGAATTTTATCCTGCCATTTGATCCTTAGGATCTTTCTAAGGCAGGCCAGATGAAAGTGATTTAACTTTCTGGCATGCGATTGGTACACTGTCCAGGTTTCAGCCACATAGAGTAGGGTGGGAAGGACCACAGCATTGTACACTTTCAGCTTAGTGTCTGTGCGAATGCCGGCAACATCCCATACTCTCTTTCGAAGCCTGCCAAATGCAGAGCTGGCTTTGCTGATTCTTGAGAGAATTTCAGTATCAACACGGGCCGCGGAAGACAGTGTACTGCCAAGATAGGTGAAGTTCTCCGACACCTTCAGAAGACTGTCATGGACTTTGATATTTGGGGTCACAGGATACTTGTCGTCTGGAGTAGGCTGATGGAGCACTTCCGTCTTCTTTGTGCTTATTGTGAGGCCAAAGTTGTCACAGGCACTAGAGAACTTATCAACACAGTTTTGCATGCTATCCTCATCGTGTGCCAGAAGTGCACAATCATCAGCAAATAGTAGGTCACAGACTTGAGTACTTTTGGTTTTGGTTTTTGCCTGAAGTCTCCTGAGGTTGAATAGACTGCCATCAGTTTGGTACTTGATGCTTACCCCTTGAGGAGGAAAGCTAAAGGCTTCTTGTAGCATTGCAGAGAACATGATGCTGAACAGAGTTGGGGCTAAGACACAACCCTGTTTTACCCCATTTGTGACAGCAAAGGGCTCTGAAACACTGCCGTTGCTTTTGACTGCAGCTTGCATGCCATCATGAAATTGGCGCACTATTGTGATGAATTTGGGTGGACACCCAAACTTCGCCAAGATTTTCCAGAGGCCTTCACGACACACTGTGTCAAAAGCTTTTGTGAGGTCAACAAATGTGATATACAGTGCTTTATTTTGTTCCATGCATTTTTCCTGAATCTGTCTGGCAGCAAAAATCATGTCCGCCGTTCCCCTCTCTTTACGAAAGCCACATTGGCTCTCGGGAAGCAAGTCATTTGACGAGAGGTGATCAAGAAGGCGATTCAGAAGCATTCTTGCCAATATTTTGCCAGCAATTGAAAGTAGAGAGATTCCCCGATGGTTGTCACAGACTTGGCTGTCCCCTTTGTTTTTGTACAGATGGATGATTGAAGCATCTTTGAAGTCCTGTGGCAGCTTCCCTGCTTTCAACATATGATTGAACAACTCGGTCAACCTTTCAATAAGCTTTTCTCCACCGAAGGCATACACCTCAGCAGGAATTGAATCCACGCCTGGTGATTTGTTAAAGGACATCTGATTTGTGGCAGTTCGGGTCTCATTTGCTGTGAATGGCTTGGCAAGAGCTGCATTAATAGGAGTCTGAGGGAGGCGGTCAATGGACTCAGTATTTATATTTGATGGCCGATTTAGCACACCTCCGAAATGTTCTGCCCAACGCTGAACTATGGCATTCAATTCAACAATGCGTGCTGAACCATCTGACGCAAGAAGTGGCGTAGTGCCAGAGCGGGATGGTCCAAACACAGCTCGGAGGCTCTCAAAGAACTTTCTAGTGTTGTTTGTGTCGGCATATTTCTGAGTTTCTCTTACTCGCTCTTCAAGCCAGTCATTTTTCATTTTCCTCAGCTTCTTCTGGAGTACACCCTTACATGCACGCAGTGCATCAGCTTTTGCTGTGGAAGAGGGGTCACTGCAGTGAGCTTGGATGAGACTATTTTTTTCTTTGATGAGCACTTTGATTTCATTATCATTATCATTGAACCAGTCCTGGTGCTTGCGGACAGGAAAACCAACTGTGCTGCTGGCGCAAGAGTGTACAGTCGTATTTAGGTCAGTCCAGCTCTGTTCAATGTTCTCAGGGTCAAAAGTCACGCAATCCAATTTTGAGGAGAGTTCTGATGAGAGCTCGCTCTGTTTCTCAGCTGAGCAGAGTTTTGAAACATTTAGGCGTTTAGGTGGCGCTTTCCCTTGAGGGCGTCTATTGCGCCTCAATGTTAGTCTGAGCTTGCAAACAATGAGTCTGTGGTCAGTTCCACACTCGGCACCACACATCGCCTTTGTTACAAGGACATCCTTTCTGTCAGTCTTCCTCACAATGACAGTCTATGAGATGCCAATGCTTTGAGCGGGGATACATCCATGACGTTCTGTTTCTCACGGGGAGACTAAAATTTGTGTTGGTAATGAACAGGCCAAATTCAGCGCACAAAGTAAGTAAGCGCAACCCATTGTTATTGCATGAACCAAATCCATGAGGGCCCAAAACATTTGGCCACGCTGAGATTTCGGAGCCAACCCTAGCATTGAAGTCCCCCAAGAGAATCAGCTTATCAGCTGCCGGGACAGAGCATATGACAGATTCTAGATCAGAATAGAACTTGTCTTTGGCTTCATCTGGGTTTGTCATGGTGGGCGCATATGGGCTAATGAGGGTGGCTGACTGGCTTTTCCCAACTGGGATCCTGAGTGTCATTAGCCTGTCATTTATTTCAATTGGCATAGACTGCAAGTTTCTGACAAGGTCATTTTTAATTGCAAACCCAACACCATGCTGTCTCGGTTCGACTGCACCCTTGCCTTTCCAGATGAAGGTGTATCCACCACTGAGCTCTTTGAGTTGGCCACTATCAGGGAGTCTGGTCTCACTGAGTGCCACTATGTCCAGGTTGTACCTGCTGAGCTCAATGGCAATAAGTGCAGTGCGTCTTTCCGGGTTGTTTGAGTTGTCCTGTAGTGTGCGTATATTCCAGGCTCCTAGCCTGAGTAAGCTGAATTTCTTTTTGTTTCGACCGCAAAAAGGGATCCCCACTGGTCGCGGTATACCATTCAGGGTGATGTGAAGTGGGCTTTCTTTAGGGCACCTTTTCTAGCCCCTTCCTCAGTTGAGGTGAGCAGTGCTATCCTTAAATAAGGCTGCTCAGCTACTGTGGGTGCTGCCTCCCCACGCCTCCACTTCAATCGACGATGAAGCGACCATAGCCCACAGCCACCAACGTGTAGGTCTGTGCTAACAGCTTCCAGTCTATCCAAACCTGCTGCCACCGCACTCGCCCATCGCCGTTGGAATTTTGAGAGGAAAGAAGACGAGACAAAGATGAAAGAAGACGAGGTGAGTGTTAAGACTGGCGCAAAGAATTTGTTTTTAGTGAGAAAGAGCTGCGCAAACATCAGACTCACTCTCTCGCCTGGACACAACTTATCCAAGTGGCAAGACAGGGTCAAGACGACTGGAAATGTATCCAGGTGCAGGAGGATGCCAGAGGGACAGTCATATTGCCTGACCGGCTGCCTGTAGGCTACTCCACAGCCTCGCAGTCCCAACTGATTAGGGTGAAAGACCCAAACCAAAGAACACCAATACTGGTGGATGCTCTGTGTCACGATATCCAGGCCAGAGTGACGGTATATTGCCATCTGCCCTATCAATCAACCACTGGCCTGCTGCCGCCAGCTTCGAAGCTGCGTCCGGGAAGTTTGCTCAATTCTTCGTCTGTGATTTAGGCAAACAAGCCTATGACCACACCGCTACCGGGGGCCAATATGAAGGACTCAAATACTGAGGGTCACATTGTGCCCTAGCATGTGGCCGTTGGGTTAGATGAAACCTCCTCCGCCCTGGCCGTTTACACCGACAGGTGCACGCCCACTGATACCATGCTAGCGTACCAGTTCATGAAACAGGTTGTACTGGATTACATGTTACCAGTAGCAGATTTTTCTGACCTGACATATAAGTACCTAGTCTTCTCGGATAAGGACGAAAAAATTCGGAGGGCCCGTGTGCACGTTGCGCACGTTAAAGATACCTTGGCAGTTGGAAATCGTAAAGAGCAGGCCAAAAGGCCGCTGCCCGGGCAAAATTGAAATTAATAGATTAAAATTTATCCATATCATCTCCCCCCCCCCCCCCCCGCCAGAACAAGAAATAATAAAACAAGTAAAGTGAGGTGTAAATGCCAAGGGCAGCGAACCTCCTAAAATAAAGACCTCAAATCAAAAGGCAATATACCTACCAGCCAAAAGTTTGGCCAGTTCATGATGTCTGTTCAGGATGGCATACTGGATGGGGGAGCATTTCCAGGCATCAGCTGCCTTGATTGGCACACCTGCAGTAATTAAGTATTCTGCTATCTGTGGACAGAGGTCATATTTTCATTTCAATATATGAAGCAGGTCAGACAAACAATGCTACAGGCTTGCAGCACCCCAAATGCTATGGAATGTTTTATTCTCATTTCCTATTGTATAGAAATATAAGCCATGTTTTCAGGGGTGTGGAAACGGAATGGCAAAAATCCATCAAGAAGTAAAAGAAAGAATGGTTCCATGTGTACGGAGATGGCATTTTTGTACACATGAAAACATTCTTTCTGTTTCACTCTTTGAATAGTTTTTGACGTTTCTGCTGCTATTTCTGTTTCCATACACATGAAAGCCCAGCTTTAGTCATCATAATCTAGCTCTCTGAACACACAATTCCCTGTTTAAAAAGTTCATTCATGAATATCCAAACCTTAACCTCTTCTCCTTTCTGAGGTAGATATTATCCGAATACTGCCTAATGCACCAGGTTGTGTCAAAACCTCAGGAGGCTGTTGCCTAATGCACTGCTTTTGATATAGTGTTTTCAAGCACTACTGGCAACTGGGTTTCTCAATACCACAGAACAAGTGAAAACAGAAAAATAAAGTCTGCTCAAGAACTTTGATTTAGCTATGTTTTAGCTGGATTGAACACCTTTCATTTCAACTCTCAGTGCGTGAACAAAAAAAATTCTTCCATGTGTGCATAGCCAACTGAAGCACTGTATGGTTCATCACATTCCCGGCATATCCTATGCACAGCAAATGCGTTTACAAAAACTTAAATTTACTGACTTCAAATGTGCTGCCTTAATGATTAGCAAATTTTAGTATTTATCACTTTATCTCTTGATAAAACAGTGATAAGTGAGGTTTTACACTGTGTGTAGTGCTTGACAAGGGAGTCCTGTCCCCTCCACACATGAAAATTACTCAATTCTTGTGTTTGATTACCATGAGAGGCATTTGGTCGGCCCTGGAGGCAAAGTGTTCCGTGCTGAGGGCCAAGACATGCAGCAAGTTACGGTTGTCTTGTCCAAGCTTTTGTAGGATCTTCAGGTCTGGACAGGTACTCAGCAGACGCATGGCAATGTTGTACTTGCATGACATCAGCGCCATCTAGCACAGACAGAGAATCATGAATAACATATCAAAGAATGATGATGAACAATTTGAATTTGTCTGTGTTTTATTAACTTCTGCCCACAGACAAACATGAATAATGGGGCTAAATTTGAAACTAAAAAGGTGATTTGCTATAGAAATATATTTGCAAAATATCATCTACATCAGTAAAGAAGGACTATTTGTAGATTTGCTTTTGAACTGCTCCAGTGTAGGACAGAACTACCATGTCACTCCCAATCTCAGTAAGAACATTATTCTGGAGTGGACTGCAAAATGCTTCCCTGTTTTGTCCAATTCTTTGTTTGACCATTTGTTTTTAGAGTTTTTTTTTCTTTGGCCTAGCACTTTTAAATGACAGCCCTTCATCGGCAATAGCCTAGCATATTTTAGCCTGTGTATTTGACACATTTCAGTAGGATGCCATTCCCCTGCAAGAAAGGGACTGTATGGTGCCCTCTATGAGATCTGTAGCAAGAAAGAGTGAAAGAGAGAAGGAGACAGACATTGAGAATACTGAGAGAGAGAGAGAGGGAGAGATACAGTAGAGTGGAAGAGAGTTTATCCCTGGCAAAGCTGGGACTTATTTATGCTGAATTTATACTCCATATCATGAAATGTTTTTGTGTCACCTATGGGCTTACAGTAATGGCATCAGTGTCAGTCAGTCCTGATTTCCTTAAATCTGCTTCTGTGACAAACATGGCCACTCCACTCAGATCTAGTTCTATGGCAGCCTGGAGACAGTGACATGTAACAGTTACTAGAGAACTATGTTATAACATAGTCAATGAGGCCTGTCTTCATCCCAGAAATAGATATGTAACAGTTGCTAGGGAATAATATTGTAACATAGTCAATGAGGCCTGTCTTCATCCCAGAAATAGATATGTAATAGTTGCTAGGGAATAATGTTGTAACATAGTCAATGAGGCCTGTCTTCATTCCAGAAATAGATATGTAACAGTTGCTAGGGAATAATGTTGTAACATAGTCAATGAGGCCTGTCTTCATTCCAGAAATAGATATGTAACAGTTGCTAGGGAATAATGTTGTAACATAGCCAATGAGGCCTGTCTTCATTCCAGAAATAGATATGTAACAGTTGCTAGGGAATAATGTTGTAACATAGTCAATGAGGCCTGTCTTCATTCCAGAAATAGATATGTAACAGTTGCTAGGGAATAATGTTGTAACATAGTCAATGAGGCCTGTCTTCATTCCAGAAACCTATGTAATAGTTGCTAGGGAATAATGTTGTAACATAGTCAATAAGGCCTGTCTTCATTCCAGAAATAGATATGTAACAGTTGCTAGGGAATAATGTTGTAACATAGTCAATGAGGCCTGTCTTCATTCCAGAAATAGATATGTAACAGTTGCTAGGGAATAATGTTGTAACATAGTCAATGAGGCCTGTCTTCATTCCAGAAATAGATATGTAACAGTTGCTAGGGAATAATGTTGTAACATAGTCAATGAGGCCTGTCTTCATTCCAGAAATAGATATGTAACAGTTGCTAGGGAATAATGTTGTAACATAGTCAATGAGGCCTGTCTTCATTCCAGAAATAGATATGTAACAGTTGCTAGGGAATAATATTGTAACATAGTCAATGAGGCCTGTCTTCATTCCAGAAATAGATATGTAACAGTTGCTAGGGAATAATGTTGTAACATAGTCAATGAGGCCTGTCTTCATTCCAGAAATAGATATGTAACAGTTGCTAGGGAATAATGTTGTAACATAGTCAATGAGGCCTGTCTTCATTCCAGAAATAGATATGTAACAGTTGCTAGGGAATAATGTTGTAACATAGCCAATGAGGCCTGTCTTCATTCCAGAAATAGATATGTAACAGTTGCTAGGGAATAATGTTGTAACATAGTCAATGAGGCCTGTCTTCATTCCAGAAATAGATATGTAACAGTTGCTAGGGAATAATGTTGTAACATAGTCAATGAGGCCTGTCTTCATTCCAGAAACCTATGTAATAGTTGCTAGGGAATAATGTTGTAACATAGTCAATAAGGCCTGTCTTCATTCCAGAAATAGATATGTAACAGTTGCTAGGGAATAATGTTGTAACATAGTCAATGAGGCCTGTCTTCATTCCAGAAATAGATATGTAACAGTTGCTAGGGAATAATGTTGTAACATAGTCAATGAGGCCTGTCTTCATTCCAGAAATAGATATGTAACAGTTGCTAGGGAATAATGTTGTAACATAGTCAATGAGGCCTGTCTTCATTCCAGAAATAGATATGTAACAGTTGCTAGGGAATAATGTTGTAACATAGTCAATGAGGCCTGTCTTCATTCCAGAAATAGATATGTAACAGTTGCTAGGGAATAATATTGTAACATAGTCAATGAGGCCTGTCTTCATTCCAGAAATAGATATGTAACAGTTGCTAGGGAATAATGTTGTAACATAGTCAATGAGGCCTGTCTTCATTCCAGAAATAGATATGTAACAGTTGCTAGGGAATAATGTTGTAACATAGTCAATGAGGCCTGTCTTCATTCCAGAAATAGATATGTAACAGTTGCTAGGGAATAATGTTGTAACATAGTCAATGAGGCCTGTCTTCATTCCAGAAATAGATATGTAACAGTTGCTAGGGAATAATATTGTAACATAGTCAATGAGGCCTGTCTTCATTCCAGAAATAGATATGTAACAGTTGCTAGGGAATAATGTTGTAACATAGTCAATGAGGCCTGTCTTCATTCCAGAAATAGATATGTAACAGTTGCTAGGGAATAATGTTGTAACATAGTCAATGAGGCCTGTCTTCATTCCAGAAATAGATATGTAACAGTTGCTAGGGAATAATGTTGTAACATAGCCAATGAGGCCTGTCTTCATTCCAGAAATAGATATGTAACAGTTGCTAGGGAATAATGTTGTAACATAGTCAATGAGGCCTGTCTTCATTCCAGAAATAGATATGTAACAGTTGCTAGGGAATAATGTTGTAACATAGTCAATGAGGCCTGTCTTCATTCCAGAAACCTATGTAATAGTTGCTAGGGAATAATGTTGTAACATAGTCAATAAGGCCTGTCTTCATTCCAGAAATAGATATGTAACAGTTGCTAGGGAATAATGTTGTAACATAGTCAATGAGGCCTGTCTTCATTCCAGAAATAGATATGTAACAGTTGCTAGGGAATAATGTTGTAACATAGTCAATGAGGCCTGTCTTCATTCCAGAAATAGATATGTAACAGTTGCTAGGGAATAATGTTGTAACATAGTCAATGAGGCCTGTCTTCATTCCAGAAAACTATGTAATAGTTGCTAGGGAATAATGTTGTAACATAGTCAATAAGGCCTGTCTTCATTCCAGAAATAGATATGTAACAGTTGCTAGGGAATAATGTTGTAACATAGTCAATGAGGCCTGTCTTCATTCCAGAAATAGATATGTAACAGTTGCTAGGGAATAATGTTGTAACATAGTCAATGAGGCCTGTCTTCATTCCAGAAATAGATATGTAACAGTTGCTAGGGAATAATGTTGTAACATAGTCAATGAGGCCTGTCTTCATTCCAGAAAACTATGTAATAGTTGCTAGGGAATAATGTTGTAACATAGTCAATAAGGCCTGTCTTCATTCCAGAAATAGATATGTAACAGTTGCTAGGGAATAATGTTGTAACATAGTCAATGAGGCCTGTCTTCATTCCAGAAATAGATATGTAACAGTTGCTAGGGAATAATGTTGTAACATAGTCAATGAGGCCTGTCTTCATTCCAGAAATAGATATGTAACAGTTGCTAGGGAATAATGTTGTAACATAGTCAATGAGGCCTGTCTTCATTCCAGAAATAGATATGTAACAGTTGCTAGGGAATAATGTTGTAACATAGCCAATGAGGCCTGTCTTCATTCCAGAAATAGATATGTAACAGTTGCTAGGGAATAATGTTGTAACATAGTCAATGAGGCCTGTCTTCATTCCAGAAATAGATATGTAACAGTTGCTAGGGAATAATGTTGTAACATAGTCAATGAGGCCTGTCTTCATTCCAGAAACCTATGTAATAGTTGCTAGGGAATAATGTTGTAACATAGTCAATAAGGCCTGTCTTCATTCCAGAAATAGATATGTAACAGTTGCTAGGGAATAATGTTGTAACATAGTCAATGAGGCCTGTCTTCATTCCAGAAATAGATATGTAACAGTTGCTAGGGAATAATGTTGTAACATAGTCAATGAGGCCTGTCTTCATTCCAGAAACATATGTAATAGTTGCTAGGGAATAATGTTGTAACATAGTCAATGAGGCCTGTCTTCATTCCAGAAATAGATATGTAACAGTTGCTAGGGAATAATGTTGTAACATAGTCAATGAGGCCTGTCTTCATTCCAGAAATAGATATGTAACAGTTGCTAGGGAATAATGTTGTAACATAGTCAATGAGGCCTGTCTTCATTCCAGAAACAGATATGTAACAGTTGCTAGGGAATAATGTTGTAACATAGTCAATGAGGCCTGTCTTCATTCCAGAAATAGATATGTAACAGTTGCTAGGGAATAATGTTGTAACATAGTCAATGAGGCCTGTCTTCATTCCAGAAATAGATATGTAACAGTTGCTAGGGAATAATGTTGTAACATAGTCAAGGAGGCCTGTCTTCATTCCAGAAACCTATGTAATAGTTGCTAGGGAATAATGTTGTAACATAGTCAATAAGGCCTGTCTTCATTCCAGAAATAGATATGTAACAGTTGCTAGGGAATAATGTTGTAACATAGTCAATGAGGCCTGTCTTCATTCCAGAAATAGATATGTAACAGTTGCTAGGGAATAATGTTGTAACATAGTCAATGAGGCCTGTCTTCATTCCAGAAACATATGTAATAGTTGCTAGGGAATAATGTTGTAACATAGTCAATGAGGCCTGTCTTCATTCCAGAAATAGATATGTAACAGTTGCTAGGGAATAATGTTGTAACATAGTCAATGAGGCCTGTCTTCATTCCAGAAATAGATATGTAACAGTTGCTAGGGAATAATGTTGTAACATAGTCAATGAGGCCTGTCTTCATTCCAGAAATAGATATGTAACAGTTGCTAGGGAATAATGTTGTAACATAGTCAATGAGGCCTGTCTTCATTCCAGAAATAGATATGTAACAGTTGCTAGGGAATAATGTTGTAACATAGTCAATGAGGCCTGTCTTCATTCCAGAAATAGATATGTAACAGTTGCTAGGGAATAATGTTGTAACATAGCCAATGAGGCCTGTCTTCATTCCAGAAATAGATATGTAACAGTTGCTAGGGAATAATGTTGTAACATAGTCAATGAGGCCTGTCTTCATTCCAGAAATAGATATGTAACAGTTGCTAGGGAATAATGTTGTAACATAGTCAATGAGGCCTGTCTTCATTCCAGAAACCTATGTAATAGTTGCTAGGGAATAATGTTGTAACATAGTCAATAAGGCCTGTCTTCATTCCAGAAATAGATATGTAACAGTTGCTAGGGAATAATGTTGTAACATAGTCAATGAGGCCTGTCTTCATTCCAGAAATAGATATGTAACAGTTGCTAGGGAATAATGTTGTAACATAGTCAATGAGGCCTGTCTTCATTCCAGAAACATATGTAATAGTTGCTAGGGAATAATGTTGTAACATAGTCAATGAGGCCTGTCTTCATTCCAGAAATAGATATGTAACAGTTGCTAGGGAATAATGTTGTAACATAGTCAATGAGGCCTGTCTTCATTCCAGAAATAGATATGTAACAGTTGCTAGGGAATAATGTTGTAACATAGTCAATGAGGCCTGTCTTCATTCCAGAAACAGATATGTAACAGTTGCTAGGGAATAATGTTGTAACATAGTCAATGAGGCCTGTCTTCATTCCAGAAATAGATATGTAACAGTTGCTAGGGAATAATGTTGTAACATAGTCAATGAGGTTTGTCTTCATTCCAGAAACAGATATGTAACAGTTGCTAGGGAATAATGTTGTAACATAGTCAATGAGGCCTGTCTTCATTCCAGAAATAGATATGTAACAGTTGCTAGGGAATAATGTTGTAACATAGACAATGAGGCCTGTCTTCATTCCAGAAATAGATATGTAACAGTTGCTAGGGAATAATGTTGTAACATAGTCAATGAGGCCTGTCTTCATTCCAGAAACAGATATGTAACAGTTGCTAGGGAATAATGTTGTAACATAGCCAATGAGGCCTGTCTTCATTCCAGAAATAGATATGTAACAGTTGCTAGGGAATTATGTTATAACATAGATAATGAAAATGTACTTGTCTTAACTCCAGAAACAGATATGCATCAGTTGCTGGGGGGGGGGGGGGGCATGTTATAGCACAGAAAATTAGCCTGTCTTACATCTGTAGACAGACATGTAACAATTGCTATGGAATGTACATAAATTGTCATTACCTGGTACAGTGGAATTTTCCTCTCGCCCTTCGCCTCTTTCTCAATCAGTGTTGCCACCTGCCATTGCCAGATTTCTTGGCTTTCTATTTCTGGAGGCATCAGTGAAAAAAAAAAATCACATTTCCAAAAATACCAACACAGCAAGACTTAGTTCCAGACCCTTTTACCTCCAGTTTTGTCCGACTGAATCAAAATCATACAAATAAAGTTTTATTTTTAAAAATTAGATAACCCAAAATAAAATATATAAAGTGTGAACATCAGAGGGAGATTTCCAAAACAATTTTGTTTGTTCAACTCAAACACAAAGAGTTAACATTTAGATACTTATGTTTCTCAGAGTATATGTTCATCCATCACTTATTTTCTCATAATCACGTGACATGCAACCATTTCAAGTTTTCTGTTTCTACCCTCAGAATGTGTGAGACAAAAGCCTGAACCTAATTTAACCAAGAATCAAACACTTTCACACCTGTTGCTGGCAATGGTGTTAAGCAAGGAGGGTAGTGCAAATTCAAATATATAATGTGCAAGGGAAGGTAAGCGGTATGCACATTTGTGATGTGCACAGGAGGGGGAGGGGAGGCAAGATACAAATATGTGATGTGCAAAGAAGGGCAGACAATGTGCAAGTATGTGATGTGCAAGGGAAGGCAGGAAGAATGTCAGTACTGGCCAGTTACATTCTCCCCCCTCTTCCTCTGACTCACTCACTCTTTATTTGGGCAGCCAGCCACTCGAGAATTCACTAACAAATATGCTCATTCCACCATGCACTCTCATTTTTACTCTTTCTCTCCCCCACACTCTCACATTCACTTTCTCTCTTCAAAAAATTAAACTGATTCTGGCAGCTGAAAAGAGAAATTGCCATGAAAGGTGTTTCTAACCTCTGCCTTAGGACATCTCCTGTCACAGACCTAACCATTATATTGCACCCTGAACTAGAAGGAATTGGGGAGGAGACTGGGAGAAAAATCATAAAAACTGATCGAAGTTCATCAGAGCATTTCAAGGTGTTAACTGAGTAAGTAGATCTATACCATGGTACATCTGCACCTCACAGTTGATCAGAAAGAATATCTGGTATTTATTCTAATAATCTCTGGACATTTTCTATTTAGAAGTACTTTAGAAGGGACAGTTCCTTTATTATGTATCCCTTATAAAAGAAAACTTTGAAGGGATGATGTGGCAATCAAACTGCTGTTGACAATTATTTCACCAACTATGAAAACATTCATTTAAAGGACAACTGGCCAAAGGAGTGAGCCATTGCAGCCCTCCACACAAAGACACTTCTAAAAATAGTGCCCTTGAGTAGAATGCTGCAATGGCTCACTCCTTTGGCCAGTTGTACAGAAAGAGGTAATAAAAGGCAACATCCCTATTGAAACATTTGTTTTATCTATGCTATATATTTGTGGACTTGAGATTTTTTGTTGCAAAAGGCTTCTGAACCACTCAACACTCAGACTTCAAATTTTATATGGTGCATCAGAATGGATGTAAGAGTGCACAGTTTTTAATAGAAGTCTCAAATCGGTGTAGTTTATTTTATTGGAAATTTATTGTTTCGCCATCATTTAGATCCATTTCGAGTCATGGTTCGCCATTTTAAGGTTTCGTTATCACTTCCTGCGATGTGTTCACTATTGTCACGATTAAGGTTGATGACCTTGTACGCCACGAGTATAGAGGGGGTAAACTTAGTAGGGGAGAAGGGGAGTTTTTTTTAAGTTGTTGACTAGCATGAAAGATTACTATCACGAGGAAGGTCGGTGGCCTTGTGCGCCACGAGTCTAGGGGGGTGAGCTTAGCAGGGGAAAACACGGTTTTTAACATTGTTGACGAGCGTGGATAGATACACACGACTCGCTTTAAACTAGTCGCGTGTGCAAAAACCTCGGGAGTATAAGTAGAGGAGAAGCTCGACACACGTGGTTCCCAAGTTATTCATTCCTAGAGGAAGACGGAGAGAGAAGTGGTCCGGGCGACAAGTGGAAGGTCGTGCCATGGGGACCAGGGGTGTTAAGTATGTGAGGAATCTATGAAGGTTCCCAAGTTATTCATTCCTAAAAGGAAGACGCAGAATTTATCGGTCCGGGCGACAAGTGGAAGGTCGTGCCAGTGGGGACCAGAAGTGTTAGGTGTGTGAGGGATCCATGATGTTCGCATGTATTTTCCAATAAGAAGAATTTAATCGGTCCGGGCGACAAGTGGAAGGTCATGCCATGGGGACCAGAAGTTGAGGAGTTCTGATGATAGGATGGGAACCCATCAGAAGCTCGTGATTTGCGATGGCGGGTGTGAACCGTCGATGTGCTGTGTGTTTGCAGAAGAAGAGTCTTTGAGGACGGGATGATAACCCCTCAAGGAGCTAGTAATCTACGATGGCGGGTGTGAACTGTGTGTTCTTATTTGTGTGAAGCCAGGGACGTCTGTTTCCCCTTTTATCGTCGAAGTTAGAGATCTAGAAAGGATCGTGTGAACTCTGGAGACGTGAAACTGCATCAACGAGGAGGGCAGCTGTTGACAGAGACTATTAAGTATATGTAGTTAAGTTTATAGACAGAGGGATTAGATCTAGATGTGAAACGGGGAATAAATAATAGCCATGATCCCCAAGAGTAAATTTGAAGTATCTCTGTTTTTGTGATTATGTATGTGATTATCATGAGTTGAATGTTTTGACATAAGTTTTGTCATGCATTTATAATTAAATATCGTTTAATTTAAATCTCACTCCATGTGTCCGTTGATCGCTGGTCTGCTTGCTTGGCTTGTTAGCTGGGTTTGAAAGGTAAATAAGTTAGGTACTCATCACACACGTGGTCGTGACCATCTTCACGCACGTGATCGTGACACTATCAAACACACTAGCCTGTGTGCAACTCATGCTATTGTACGGTATGCGCAGGGTGTCAACTCACAAAGGCAGAGCAGTAGAACTTATTTAAAAACAAACAAACAAAAATAAAATAAACAAATAGGAACAGGCCAGATGAAGCAGGTCCATAATAACCACCCAGAACTGAAACCAATATTTAAACCGATTTATCCCGGGCAGGGTCGGGGACCTCAGCTAGTTTAACCATATTTTCAATGCTGATTAAATACAAGGTTGTAACTCACACTTTCACCATTTTACTAGTTACCTGTGTCCATTCGTATGTTATATCCCATGAACAGAACTACTTACTCAATATAAGCCATGGCTAAATTGTAGCAGGGAACAGTGGCGGATCTACTATGAAACTAATGAAGCTTGAACTCCAGGGTCTTTAATCCCGGGGGAACCCTGAAGGAACCTTTTTTTAATGGGTGAATTTTGGATGTTGCCCTATTGTTGCTGGCTGTGAAGGGGCCTCAAACAGTTCAAGTTTTGGGGTCCCAAAAATATAGGTTTGCCACTGGCAAGGAAGAGGGAAAAGGGCTTGGGGGGGGGGGGGGGGGAGTGACGCAAAAGCAGGTCCAACAACTTGCACAAATTTAACTTCTCCCCACCATTGTAAATATTCAGTTCTGTATTCTCGTCCTCACCCTCACTGTCAGTGTTTGTCTGTCCTGAATCACTCTGGCTCTTGAAGACAACTTTGGACAATAGATTGGCCCCGCTCTGGATCAGTGTGGTTGCACAACTAAAAGAAGACACAAGAAAAGAAACATGTCACATTCTAGTACTGAAGACCTCTTGATTTTACGAGTCGATTCCGAATGAAACTCAAACATTTTGATCAAATTCAGCAGAGAAAAACAAACTTTCTATTGTTGGTGGATGTCTGATGTAGGTAGAATGCACATGACATCATACAGTGTTTTTGTTGTGTTCTTCCGCCACTAAAATGGCCGGTGGATCAACTGATTACAGAAACTTCGAGATATGTCTAAGCGGTTAAAATGCCTGTTAGTTGCACTGTAGTTGATTGTTATGACGGGGGTGGAAAGGATGGATCCAAACTGGTCAGATTACCCACCATACATGTAAACAAGGGAAAGGAAGTGAAAGAATTGACCAAATGTCTCCCATTGAACATGTGCACACATGCCACTGTTCACTGTAGTGACCAACTTTTAGCTCGCTGTCGGTGGGTTCATGGAACCTCCCATGCCTCACAATGCAAATCAGCCAACGAATCAAAATCAATGTCCAAATCGCCATGATGATGCACGGTGTCGCGAGCAGAGTTAAATGTAGTGTTGGGGAATATAGCTCTCGATCGAGAGGTCCAACTCACACTCGGACAAAGTTTCAAACACCCCAATAAATAACGGAATAACTCAAGTTATAAAATTAGTTCAGGCCTGCAGGGCCGTACATCTATTATCACGTTACAATTTCGACTGCGTAAATATAAATGTAATGATGGACTGTATCAATGCAACAAAGGAATTACAATTGCAAAAGCTAAAGTCTAACCAACTACTTTATAGTCAAACTGAATATAACGGTAAATCACTCTCTCATTCTTTCTAAGGACACTTTCTTCATCCTTATAAGGGAGGTTCAGTTAAATCATCTAAACAATACTAAAGTTCAAGTAGCTTCTCATATGAGGGTCAAGCTTTTATCCTGCTATAATTAATGTTGAGCTAGTAACGACTATTTATGTAATAACTAAATATCAATGACTTGCTACATATATATCGGCATCCACTACGGGAGGGCAGCTCCTCCCCGGAGAACAGTTGTTGGATCTCCTTGCTGATGTAGGGATGGTAGATGATAGGTAAACAGAACTTACATTTTGGCCGTTCACAAGCTGTGAACGGCAATATCAAAACTGCGCTTTGTTACAGGTTCACTGGATGCTCAAAATAGATGTTAGTTAGGAAGGTGGTCTTCAATTCAATTCATTCACTCTCGTGGAGGACAACGGAGCACAACATGAAAGGACACTAGTATTCATCTGTAACTAGAACCAACTTGGCTCAACCCTCCTTTCATATGGGTATGAACTGTGGACGGTTAGCCTGTTGGCCCCAGCTCCCTAAATATGATGTCACATCCCCCAACACATCTCACGGCTCAGCTTTATAAAGTTGTGCATATTGGTGCAAAATACTATGAAAGAATAATTCGATCCTTGACACACGGGTCCGGACACTAAAGATGGCGGATATGTGCATTCTACCTATATCAAAATGAAAGCCAGTTCTCCTCCATCAGCAGCCCAGGACAGAAGCCAGACCTAGAATATTCCACCTCACTGAAGTCCCAGTGACAGTGGCCTTCACCAAACAAATTTCAATGACTATTGGAAATAACCAGAATGCAAACCTGCCAACTATTAAAAAAATTTTTTTCTTTTGGTACTTTGTATACTTCTTCAATCCTATTTGGGAAATTTGCCTTAGTGTCACTGCAGCCCAGTTACAACTGGAGTCATCGCCACAATGCAGCACCGGTACTACTTCAGTAAGGGACACCCTGAGGGCTACATACACCAAGGTCCTATGAAGGCAATCTGAAACTATCAGTGAGTTATGATTTCTATAGAAAGAAGAACACTGTCAAGGTTAATACTATAATTGTCGTGCTGGGTCACGACTTGAAAAGACTTGTTTTTTTCACGGTCTCGTTGATTATAACCAGCGTAAATGTCCTTGAACTGTTCTCGTGAACAGTTTGTTTTTGTAACACTTTTTCTTAGAGATGGAAAGAAAGTGGGGCAAGATAGAATAAATGGATAAGTTAGGAGTGACAGTGCAATTCTCGACCCCGTGATTTTGATGAACTCTTACAAGGGAAGAGAAGGGGTGAATAAGGATAGATAGTTTAAGACGCTTAGTCGCGTTCAGAAATTCGTACATAAAACGTAGAAAGCACGAGGGTTTAGAGATTTTAGTAATGGTTTTGACATTTTAATTTGACCTTGTCTGTTTCTAGTACAAGGCCGTGACCAACTTCCATGCAGAATCTATTAATACTGCGAGCTGAGCTCGAATGGATGCACCAATCAAATCTAGGCATTTGGACGGTAATTTGCAGCTGGCCGCACAGTATAAAAGCGTAGCCATTCCTATGTTCATGACTCCATACAGAAAATTCCATCTGTGCAGGCGTCGGCGTGATTCTGCCAGAAGAATCAGAAGACTGTTGTTTTTATGTCTATGTCCATTATAGGCATTGAGATGAAGCCATGTGCTCGATTATGATATGCCCACTGCTGTTGTCTGCTGCTCCCTGGTTCCTTACCAGGGACCAAGTGTAAGTGTTTGTCTGTTGATGATTCAACAATGAACGAGGAGCTGAACGGAATTTTTCCAGTAGGACAGGATTGCCGCACATGCTAGAAGTGCTACCCAAGAATGCAAGACAAAGATGTATATTAACTTGCAACTAGATCTAGTATGAATGTTTGGCATACACAACTGTGAATTGGAATTGATTTGTCTGGATGAGGCTGGGGATTGCCAGCCCATCCTAGAGTAGATCTAACTTAACTACGTCAGTTTGTATTGACGAGCTTGATCCATTATAAGCGGTAGGCACAAATAGCTGAGATGACATTGTCGCCAGAGACATTAGTATATTGCTTGATAGATAGTAGGCAGACTATATCTGAGAGATAGATAATTAATACTCGAATTGTTAGTGAGTCAGAATGATCTTAATCTTATAGGAATCTAGAGGAGACTTCTAGTGTCATATTATTGAATTTTCATTTGATGCTGCTGATGTTGTCTTTTTAGTATGTAAGAGATCTAGACAAAATTGTTAGGAATTTTAAGGTAATTAAATTTGTGGCCCTGCAGGTCTGTTGATAAAAACTTATTCAGGTTGTTCTTAGTGTGTGGCATGGTACGAAAGAGTAATTCATAAATACCTCTCGATTTTAAAATGCAGTCATAAAACCAATAACCCATAACACCCACTCTGTAACACTATCACCCAGTACCAGACCCGTAACAAACACAATGTAACAAGCTTCGCAGATCATGTAATGTCCTCAACATGTTAGTATAACGTGCACACTGTTATGACAGCTTGCATTTTACTGGATCCGTGGACTGGCCTTTGTCCTAACATTGTGTAAATTTTGTAAAAATATCATTTTTCACGTCCAACCTCACAGCCTTAATATAGGACGGTTCCATAAAATAAGGGACTGTCGGCCGGTTTGAGGATTTGGTCTGCATCTTTCAGTGCCATAATCACATCTCTCATAAACCGCATTTCCTTTTACTCGGTGCCCAGGTGGAGGCACGGTGGAGAGTCTGCTGTCACAAACAAGATGCAGACTAGTGCATTTCCTTATGAGTAGTTTACCATACCTGGCACAGCAGTGCTGAACCTTGCACTAATTGAGTGGCAGAGAATTAGAAGGGGTTTAAGTGTCATTGGCATTTAGATCCCTTGTAATTCTAATCCCCTCCAATAAATTTAGGAGGTTAGAATTATAAGGATCTAAATGCATATGGCACTAAGACTCCTAATTCTAACCCCTTCATTGTGATCCTGTGGCTGCCTATTGTTTTCAGCCAGCCATATTTGATTTAACACTCTGCGGCACTAATCTCAATCACTAGACGCAGTGCTAGTGGTGAAATTTCACTGCCAGCAGAGAGAAGGCCGCGAACATTGCCTCACTGCACAGAAGGATACATTATTTTTCAATTGGCTTCACCAGGTTTACCAAAAATTTGTCAAAAGTTACTTGACCTTAACCTTGCCCAGAAGAATGACAAACATTGCCCTTCATACTAATCAGTTAATATGATTAATCTGAGTTTTACTTATGGCTTGCTGTTTTCCTTACTTTCACTGTTCTCCTTGATGACTGACCTGCTATCGACCTGTTGGGTTTTTGCCAGAATCTTGTTTTTAACTATTTCCGGTACAGTGAAAAGATGGCCGCTGCAGGCCATTCTTTGCCATGGCTAGAGGAAACGTGCCCATCTTTGCCAAGTCCATCCTTCCCCCCATCCTTCTCACCCAACATTTGTATATAAACTCACTTGTCATGTGATGCTTGCACAGCCAATGACAGGGTCGTGTTGCCATCTTTGTCCTCCAGATTGACATTTGCCCCAATCTGGAAGAGAACAAGACAAAATCAAGAGACATGTCAAAATGGAGGACACAAAGTTTGTACAACTTACCATCAGTAGATGCAGGACACTGTAGCTCCAATGCTGTATGAGAATGAAGGAGCTATCACAAGGGCCACAAAATTTGAACAACTCACTATCACTAGATACATGCAGAACACTGTAGCTCCACTGTTGTATGAGGCATGAAGGAGCTGTCACAAAGGACACAAAATTTGAACAACTCACTATCACTAGATACATGCAGAACACTGTAGTTCCACTGTTGTATGAGAATGAAGGAGCTGTCACAAAGGACACAAAATTTGAACAACTCACTATCACTAGATACATGCAGAACACTGTAGTTCCACTGTTGTATGAGGCATGAAGGAGCTGTCACAAAGGACACAAAGTTTGTACAACTTACCATCAGTAGATACATACAGGACACTGTTGCTCCACTCTTTGCAGCATAATGTAGTGCTGTCCGCCCATCAGAATCCTGAATGTTTATTTGCTCTTTCTTCATGTTTCGACCAATCAGTTTGGCCAACTCCGCAGGGTCAGTTGATTGTTGCTGATGTCTACCAAAGAAGTTATATCGTCCAAAACTGAAATAAATTGACAATGAATGCCAACCAACATATTATTACACATTCTTTACATGTAGGTCTGGCAGTCCCAAATGTTCCTTGTACATCTAAATCAATCTCATTCTGAATAAAATGACGTCATATTCTCAGCTTTTTCTGGAGGATAAATATATCACTGTCCAGAGAGTTGGCTTTGGTTATGAACCATGGTAATAAATTCAACGGCAGCCTCAAAGATAGTCAAATTATAAAACATCTGAAATAATTCTATTAGTTGTGCTTAACAAGAATTGTCATACGATCTACTTTAAATTAAGGTTTACCTGTGAAGTACATAGGCTGAGTGAGGAGTGGAGAGGAAAGGTAACCCCCCCCCCCCCCCCCCAAATGAAAAGCATGTGTGGGAGGAAAAGATTTAAAGAGGAGCATATGCATGTGTTTCAATTATGGTAATGAATAAAAAAGGCTTGGTTTGTTGATATAGTTCTCAGGAAAGTAAGTTTCCAAATTATATGACTCTTAAAAGTTAGCTGACACTTCAGACAGTCCATATCAAATGCCATTTAAAATTTTAGAAGCTGTCAAGCTCAGGCATGAATATTACAATGGATGCCCATACTAGAAGAGAAAATGACCAAGAGATCCTGCAGCAGAATTCATAGCCTCACTTCCATACAATATTTCTCAGTTTATAACCAATTTGCACTTGAGACATGTCAAACTGAAAATCTGCCACAAAAGAAAATACAAAATAGTAAATTTAAGATACATTTTAATGTAGATGAAAAAAAAGCAAAAAGGAATACTTTCACTCTCACCCTGACTGTTGAGTTTCCTTAATGAACACGTAATGCAATGCTGTTCTTCCCACATCATCTGTTAGGCCGAAATTTGCACCCAAGCGTATCAACTTGACCTCCACTTCGTAACTTTCATTCATAGAGCCCGCGTTATTGCTGGCAGGAGAAAACATTACATCATTACACGTTTAATAATTCTAGCTATGGTCAATCCTCCATCTTTTCCCATCAAACCATCGGCTAAGTGCAAGAAGCGATTATTTTTACTAGTCAACTCGGCCAGATAAATCTTGCAAATTCTTTGTAAGAAGCCCAACCATATATCTAGACCTAGGTCACATTAAAAACGGCATTTAGATTTGATACAATGACTAATAGAGCTTACCGTTACACCACAATTTCACGTAGAAATACACAGATGTGACAACGCTGATTTTCGATAACCAGTGTGTAAACAAAAGTCAAGAATGAACTTTGTGATCATGCTTTTTGATCCTACTTGATGAACATGTGCCTCTGTTTTCGCGGCTGAAAATATCATGAACAAATAATATTAAAGACTCATTTTTGTTCAAAATGAATGTGTCCAAGTAAGTCATCGTCAAAAAGTGAGACAATATACAAAGTTTCACACGTGGTCGTCAAGTTTTAGCTACCGGTATTTACATGTTCACCCTCTAGTTTCATTAAAGAAAGATTTTCACACAGGAGATAATCACTTCTTGCCCTGAACCCCACGAAATGTTACACAAAAGCCACCAACCATCAGTTCCAAGTTATCCTACAAAGGGAACTATGGCAACAGAGCAAAAGGCGAACCAACAAATCACATCAAACCAGCCAATCTGTGATTTCTATCATGTCAGCTGACTTACATCAATGACAGTAGTTAGAAAACATGGCAAGTCCATGAAAAAAACATGCCCACTGCAATATGCAGATGCAGATTGGGGGTGGGGCCCATGATACAAAAGAGTGGTTGGTCTAATGAACGTCCTATTCCTACTATGAGTCTCCCCATGACAGTTCCCATGAAGTTTACACACAAGAATTTTCACATGTAGACAGCAAACATTTTAGTTCATGCCCAGTCTTCATTTCTGGTTGACTGAAGGAAAAACATTTTATTAACATCATTTTGAATGCCATGCCAGTCCCTCGAAATGTCTAGGCGATCATTCCCAGCTGACAAACCTTCTTGTACTGGCTAATGTGGGAAAGTAAAGAGTTGAAACAAATAAGCTTTGTGTACCTGACTGCTCTGTGCAAGGCTGTTTGTTTCTTGGCATCCACGCCATTTATATTGAATCCTTTCTCTACAAGTTTGTCCAAAATCTTGGATGCCACTGAAAGACAAGGTGAAAACTTTAGTCACAGACAAACTAGTGAAAAATCTGGGGTTTCCAATTTGTGTTGCAGTCACTAGAAAATGTTAAATTTTGTTGCTCATATAAACTGCCAGCTTTCATATATTTTGCCCATGCTTTACACCAGGTGACGGTATTTTTGATTCCATGGAAAAACGAGGTAACCACTCTGCTGTAGAAGTCAAAATAAAGCAAACAGAAAAAGTTTTAAGTAGCAAAGCCTCGCATTAGAAATAATACGGGAACAATACTATAAAATGTGAAGGAAAAGGGAAGACAAATCAAGCTTTCCATGGATTGATCTTCATCAGGAAAATAAATGTAACAGAATAGAAAATTGAACCAATAACAAAACTGAACAAATAAAAACATTATAGAATGTCAAACCAATATGAGTACTTAGCCGCGAATCCTGACTTAGAGACACCATTCATTGACAGACATGTTGCGCTCTGAAAATCCAGGTACAGGATCATTTCTGAATCATTTCTTACACGACAATTTGCTACATACAACTTTTTCTTTTTGCCATATTTTGACTTTGCTTCGAGCCTTGCTGCGACCCCACAGATTTTCTATTGTTTTTATAACATTTCGTCACTTGTTGGAAAAACCCATTTCTTTAGGATTGAACAATGAATTCTGGTTTTCTAAAGGAAAAAATATTTTTAAAATGTTTTTCTTACTTTCACATTATTCAGGAAACAAGAACAAATTTTTTAATCACTCATGTTGCAAAAAACAGGTTTTCAAATCTACACAATATTTAAGGAGACATTTGCGAAGTATGGAACAACACACTCTTGAGTGTTTGACCACTTCCCCGCTTTGCCTGGAACTGTTCCGGGCTGTCTCACCTTGCTATACTGCCATGCGTCCGGAACTGTTTCGGGCCTAGTTTGTATGCATTTCTTGAGTATATGGAGACAATTTCCGAATTGTGTCTAGTTTGTATGCATTTCTTGAGTATATGGAGACAATTTCCGAATTATGATTGTTTGGTATTTCCTATTGGTTCCCCTGCTTACTTGCATCAGTTGTATTTTGAAGGCGGATATAGGCTATGGTGTGTAATTTTTTAGATTTGCTTGTTTCGTCCCCTTTTGCTCCTGGCATATGAGCGGAAATCTGAGTGGCAGGCAAGGGGTTAAAATGCTGGTGATATGTACTAATGTACTAAAATTCAAGTATCAACACATAACTTACCATCTCTTCCATTGACTTCTGTCCCGAGCAGATAATGTAAGCAGGACTGTTGAGTGCCTGGGAACATGGCGGTGATGTCACACCCGCAATCAATCAATTTCTTGATCAGATCAGCTTGGTCTCCAGCCCTGGAAGATAGCAAAGTCAGTAACAGTCAACTATTCAAGTCTCTTTACACAAATGAAGGCAGTAAGAAAAAGAAAAAAATGGTCTGACAATGTTGTCCCCTTAAAATGACAAGATTCTATCTCCACTACTTGGCTGAACTGAGTTACACACTACATGTATTTCCATAGGCCTTCTCCATTGTGTGTCAAAGTATAAAGTAAATTTGGTCTGTAGTTTGTTGCAAGTATTACAAAAACACAAAAAAAGTCATAATATCAAAAGTTGTAAGTACATGAAACTTCAATCATCAATTTCTCAAGGTTAGAACCTTGTCATTCTAAGGGGACAATATGTCCATGCTTGTGAGCTTGACAATCATGTTACATTTGAAATTGTTTGAAGAATGATTTTTTTTTCCCTATGTTCAGTTATGTCATAAACATAACTGAAATATGCAAGTAAGCCCCCCCCTCCCCCCCCGACATGTTTACTTTAAATGCTGCAAAAGATCCAGAAACAGCAAGCTTACTTGATGCAGGCATACAGCAGAGGGTTGAGAGTCACTTTCTTGTTACTAAGGGTGGTTTCTACAGGCAAGTTGAAGTCACATTTGGCCTCTTTCAGCTGCACAGAGAAAACAAAAATGCTCATTGTCCATTCCAATTTTAGTCTCTTTTCTTTTTTAAACAGTTCCTACAGAAAACATTTTATGGTGAGATTTCAAATTTTCTTGAGCATCTGTGGCCTGGGACACAAAATTTAGTTATTCATGACAGAGTCAATCTTCATCAAACAGGAAGCTGGTATATCGTTGCGATTATTCCATAATTAATTAAGTTACGTTTTGGTGTTTTTTGAAAATCTAAGCAACTGTTTACTTTGAATATAGCGGTAGCTGTTGTTAGGGGAGCGTAGCAATTTACATAGAAGCTATAGCTGAACAGTGAACACAACTCAGTATTTTCTCTTTTTGGCTTTGTAATTAGAGTATGCTCCCCTACCAACAGTCTAAAATGGTGATTTAGGTGGATGTGGGGTTTAGATTATAAACTCAAAAGTCAACGAAACCAAACAATGCAACTGTTAAACGGTACAATGTGATTGTCTGATTGAGGTGAACATTTCATCTCAAAACACAAAAAAATGACTGGAATTGTGGAATGACTGTGACAAAATGTTAAAATCACTACTTTTTAGAAGCAAAAAACTTTTATTCTTGATGTGTGGGTTATACAGAAGAACTATCCGAGGAATTAAAAATCAAAATGCACTAAGCTGTGACTTGACCTATTTAGCTATTTCTGGACCTTCAGAAAGTCGATACTGAATATTACTATAAACCCTTCCACACCAAAATGTTCAAAATTGAAGGCATCTAAATTTGAAAAAAAATATAAAAAATTCAGACAAAAATCACAGCCTAGTTTACTTTAAGTAACAGCGGTAACTTCATATTTCTCTCGAAATTATGAATTTTGCACTTAAGACGTTTTGATTTCAGACTCCTCATTTACTCCAGACTGATCCCTAAAAACCGGAAACAGCTGTTGTCTTGTAAACCAGCCACTTAGATCAGCAAAGTCAAAAGCTTATCAGATTTTCAGTTTTTGGAAAATTTGACATATGACAGTTTTCCTGGGCAATGACAAAAATTAAGATGAAGTAAATATTTTTATATCTCTTTTAAATGCTCAGATTTTCTGTAGTCAGCAAAGTGATCATTTTTTAGCACCAAATTAGTTCTATGTACCATAATTATACCATTATTGTTACCTAACTGACTCTTTATTGTGGTGCAGTAACGACCCTCTTGTTTTGCTCAATGTTGCGGCCTGAATGACAGTTTGAAAAATTGTAAAATTAATTTTGAGTTTCAACTAATCTAATCCAAGCTCTTTGGTACTGCACTATTATCTTATTCAATTTTACGGCAATCTTTCAAAAACGTTATGAGAGTAAAATACAATGATCTGCTTTTTCACTCCCTTTGATTAGCCAAGCACATGGGAGGCTGTATTCCACATTGCAATTTTTCTGAATAGAAACGATCATGCACAGTGCCTTAGTGCACATGAGATGTCACAAAACACATTCTCAGTTGGTTTTCCGCAATGCTATGGTGTGTGTGTGTGTGTGGGGGGGGGGAGGGTGTCAGGAGGAAAGAAAGAATGGTAAGAGCACAGCTTCATCTCCAGCAATGCCAGGTACCTCATCCAGTGAAGCAAAAAATGGATACGGTAGTCTAGAGGCAAGGTGCTCGCCTTTCATGCCAAAGGTACCCGGTTCAAATCCCCATCGGTGCGGGCATGTTGGAATTTTGGGATTTTTGTTGTATTTTCCTGTCCCTGATCCTATGGTAGGTGGGATCGAGCATCTAGTCTTCTCGGATAACGATGAAGAAACTTGGAGGACCCATGTGCATGTTGCACACGTTAAAGATACCTTGGCAGTTGGAAACTGAGAAGAGCAGGCCAAACAGGCCGCTGCCTGGGCAAAATTAAATAAAATTTAGTCTTACCAGAAAATCCAGGAGCTGATAGCCATTTTGCTTGACACAGTGATTGTGTGGGTCAGAGAGGCACTCTGCCAACACTGTTTGCCCTGCCTGCGTCCGGACATTCACATCAGCACCCAGCTTGACCACAGTCCTGAACAGCTGACCACTGTTGTAAACAGTGACCTGCTCTCCTTCAATGATAGGATCTCTGCTGAAGAGGGCAAGATGAGCTGCATTCTTCCCTGAGGAAAATTTGAAAAGAAAAAACAGAAAATCTGTGAGGTTGCATCAAGATTGCTGATTCACTGTTAGGTTCTTCATTGTTTCTTATGAGAAGCTTTGTATCTGTATATTGCCTATTCTCTTTTTTTTGGTTGCCATATTTTAAATAAATTGATCCCTGGGGATAGTTGACCAAATGACCAAAAATGAATATAATTGAGCCCATTTATATCTCCGCTCTCCCTTTACGACCAAATTCAAGATAACCTTGTGATCATTTCAGGTTCATCTCCTAATTTGCAGGTGTGATAAAATTGATATTGTGAGTGAGCTGTGGACATATGCCATACTTTTCTCACATATGGCAGGGAATAACATGTATCAGTGAAGGGATTAAGGGACAAAATAGTTACTGAAGTCATGACTTTCAGAATCACTGTCAAAGTATTCAAGATGCATGATTTGTTGCGACATAACATATTCAAGAAGCAAGATTTGGTACTATGTAACCGTTTATGGTTGAGAGATGCCTGTTTTACCTGTGTCACTGTCAGGATTTGTGGACTCTGGAATGTGTTTAACCTGCAAGTTGAATACAGAATACATCAGGTGGGACATGAAAACAAGATGATAAGTTTGTATGACACTAAACTAAACACATTACTCCAGTCTGGCATGCTCAGTTCCCACAGCTAGCAGGAGTCGGCAAACCTTTCAGAGTTGAAGAGCCATTTTTTATATTTTCATGAAATTCAACTTACAAATGAGCTGCAACATGCAAGAAAGTCTGTAGATCAGTAGCATTTTTTCTCATTTACAGAATTTTTTTACTTGAAATTAAAAAAAAAAAAGGATCAGATGAGAGCTAAAAGCGCTACATGCTCTCATGAGCTGCTAGTTGTCAACCTCTGTACTACAGCATGCCCAGAAAGCCAGAAAGAATTCACAGTGAACAAGTTTTTCTGTACTGCATGTCCTTTTGACCAAGCATAAAAACAAAATATAATCAAGAAATAACTTACAACATGGACATTTAAGATATTATTTTGACAGATTCCTACTGTTTATACTGGAAAACCAACTCATATCAGTATGTACCTTAAAATATTGTTGCTGTGGTATGTGTATTATGGGAGTGTTCAGTATTTTGTATGGAAGAGCAAACCGTGCCCCAATCACAGTATGGAACTGTGAGGGTCAATTGTACTGACCCACCTTTGAGACCGTGGGAGGAGGAGCAAATACTGAGAAAAGGATATAAAACCCTGGGCCTGCCAAGCACCAAATCTCTTCCCTCTAGATGAGAGCAGGTGTATGTGCTGTGTATTAATAAACTTCTTTTGTGCCCTACAATAGACTTGTCTTCTTTTTTGACAGTGTGAACAGTTTTACCACCATTGCATGAACTGTATGAAAGTTGAGGCTTGACTAGCTGCAGAAACAAGTAAAACCCCCCCACAACACTCTGCTACCGCCACATCTTGTTACATTACCATGGTAAAAAAAAACAAGATGACCAACATCCATGAGTTCTACAAACAGCATATGAGTGACAGGACAATGCAAGGTCCTGGATTGTTTACCACAGAACGAGAAAGTTCCATCAGCATTTCTTTTCCATTTCACATCACATCATGCAGTGTCTTAGTAACCAACTTTATAAGTGATCAATACACTGCGCATTACAGCTAAGTGACACTAGGCAATGTAAGTTGGCATACCTGAATAACCTGTACACTGATATTACAGCCATATTATAGGTTTACTGGGAGATTTTTTTTTGTAGATTTTCAAACTTATCTTGAAATCACGTGACCACAGGAAATAGTAATTATGAAATAAGAGCATTCAGGGGCAGGTGAAACATTTGAGCCATGCAAAATGTGAAAAGATCGAGGGACGAAAGAAGAGCCAGGTGGTGAGTGGACAGAAAGAACTGAGGTATTAAAAATTCAATAAATAACAGAAGGCAACAGAGAAGAAGGATAGAAAGAAAAATGTTGGACATACTGGTATGTTTATTTTACCACAAAATCAGAAATTCTTGCCTGGATGAACTAATGTGAGGAAAATCAATAAACCCCCAAGCCCCTGTCTGACTGACCTTTGCATTCAGATCAGCTCCCAGTTTAACCAACTGCTTGATAAACTCATGCACAGTTGCATAGCCTTGTTTAAGCTCTTTCATATACACACTGTACCCAGCCTGCAACATACAAGAGCAAAAGACATTGAACTGTCTGACTGGCCATGCGTCCATGTACCAGGCTCATCTAAGTACAGCCCTAAACATTGTGAGTTGTCTGTCATTTGAAGTCCAAACAATACTAGATTTTGTTTTGCTCAATCAAGTGAGTGCAGCATTTACACTGAAGTGTGCTGGGTTATCTCAGGACCTCTGATGTATCAGCAAGATTCTAGAGGTGACTTCAGTGATGCATTCAACTGTGGTGAGACTGTCATTGACAATAATATAGATTACTTGTAGCTGAATGAAGTAATCTGTCTTCTGTCCTGGCGTGTTTCAATTATATCCTCCCTTTCTTAAGGGTGTGCTAACTCAAAAATTAACAAAATCAATTTTCATTTATATATTTAACTACATTCAAAGCTGCTGCAATAAATGATATTGGTTACAAATTCCCACTGAAAACTAAATGAACAGCAAACTTTCAAAAATTCATCATAACTAGAGCGGTAGTGCTAAAATAAAAGTTTTTTGCCTCTCCTGAAGAGTAGCCAAAACTGGTTAACAGTTTTAGGGAATGGAGACAATACCAGCTCTGAGAATTTTTGCTTCCATTTTGAATTATACCATAAAATTGTTTAATTTCCGGTGTCCATTTTTGATGTTCTTCCTAGCCAAGAAACTTTATAATGTAAGATATCCTGAACTGAACCAATTTGGTAAACTTTTGTACAGAAAGACTTTAAAAGAATCACATGCTATGCTACTAGGAGCAAAAGGAAATACTTGTTTTCAATCCTGTTGTATTCAAATTTACAAAGAGAAAACGTGAATTCTACCCTAGGCACAGTGAGAAGATGACATCTGGCATCAAGACTGCTGTACCATCTCGAGCACAGTTTTAATGATCACATTCTGAGTAGATTATCATGGCTAAAATTGAGCTGAGATTGTCCAACTTTATTCCTAGCATTTGAGGAAATAAGTCCTAGTTTTGTAGACAATCAGCCGCAAAACTGGACAGACATGAACTGCATCAAGAAGAAAAGGTTTTCTACCTGGGTATGATCAGCTTTGAGGATTGTGTACAGCACGGGTGTGTAGCCATTACTGTCCACAAAGTTCAGCATTTTCTTGATGACCCCAGTCCACAGCTGAAACAATTAACAGATTACACATTCAAATTCATTCATCAACACGATTCGACTGATACCTGGCCACAATGACAAATTATATTTACAGGAATAGTTTTTATTAGTGGGAATGTTACAAAGTTTAAATTTCACAGCAAATTCTATACCAACTGGCACCCCAGATAAAAAAAAAAGGAAAATTAAATAATGTTTATCCATCAGTATTTTTATCCGATTTCTAATGTTTTTCAATTATATAATAATAATGTATAGCATTTATATAGCGCATATCCATTTAAAATGCTCTATGCGCTTTACAGAAACAACATGTCAACCACAGAGCAGAATGGAGCTGCCGGCGAAGCGCTCAACACACTGCACTGCTTCTTTCTCTCTCCCTGTCTCGCTCACTCTCTCTCTCTCTATCTCAGAGCAAATTGTAACGCAGCCTGTTAGGCGCAGTTCACAACTCACAACAGTTCACAACTCACAGCAGTTCACAACTCACATCAGTTCACACAACACACAACTCAAATAATATTTGAATATTTATTAATAACAATATATATTTAATAATGAATAATAAATTCTGGCGGGGGTGATATGGATAACTTTTAATCTATTAATTTCAATTTTCAATTTTGCCCGGGCAGCGGCCTTTCGGCCTGCTCTTTACGATTTCCAACTGCCAAGGTATCTTTAACGTGCGCAACGTGCACACGGGCCCTCCGAATTTTTTCGTCCTTATCCGAGAAGACTAGGTACTCGATCCTACCCCCCAATAGGACCAGGGACTTGAAAATATGAGAAAAATCCAATTTCCAACATGCCTGCACTGCCCGGGTTTAGAACCCGGGACCCTTGGCATGAGAGGCGAGCACCTTGCCTCTAGACCACCTTGTCCCCATATGAACACATTACAGCAACAGAACCAACAATAATCTTTCAAAATCTGCCATGCATTCCTATCTGGCAAATGAGTGACCTTTCACAATGTAAAAGTCTGGCTATATGGGAAACTTCAAAATATTTTGACTGACTTGCTCGATTCAAATAAACTTTTACAAGGATTATTTTTTCTGAAGTATACAAGAAATTAATTTCATGCTCAGCCTACACAATCAAGAATTACATCATCTTCTGTCACCAGATCCAGCAGCCTGGTCAAGTTCTGTGCACCTTCCCACATGTTCAGTGCCATCTGGTGCAGCATCGTTGTTGTATTACCATCTTGAGGGGGCAGGATCTTCCCTCCCTCCTTCAACAGAAACTGAGCCAATGGATAGTTGTTCACCTGTGGATAGAATTCATTCATTGTGTTTTTTAATAAACTGTCAATAAAATCTGTCAAATTGCTGGGATAGACAGCCCTTTGCAAGGGTTAAGTTGAAAGAGGAATGAAGTCGGAAGAAGTAAACAAGAAACCCTACAAAAATTAAGATAAATCTTAAAACTAGGAAATGAAGTGATATCCAGGGACATTTGAAATATTGTATGCGACATTTTGCCAATTTTGAGGTTTGTTATGAAGGTGGTTCTCTCACTCCCAATTTCATTATAGGTGTCATTCCAATTGCTTAAAAACTTTTTGAGATTTGTGTTTGTAACATGATGTTTTATGTGTTTTAGCCCTTTTTGCCGTCCAAACTTCAATCCCTATTTTCTTGAAAAGGCAAAAATGCAAATACAACAGTTAGCAGATACCCAATGATATAGTCCATGACTAAAATCCCTGTAAAACAAAGATCTCAAACCTGAAAAGAAAAAAAACAACTAAAAGCTCTTGGCAAAGACAATCAACATAACAGGCTGACAGACGTGTGTGACCAGCATGCGGTGGAGGAGATGAAGGAAAAATGCAATGTGTCAAGTAAGGAGCACCTGACTGATGGGTAACACTCAAACAGATGATGAGGTGAAAGGTCAGCAGATGAGAGAAAAAAAGGCAGGAGGGTCAGAGAAGACAAGCAGGAGGATGGAAGAGAGAAGAAAAGAAGAATTAAATTGAGTAAAGATTAAAAGAGAAAAGACAGCAATGTGTGAGTGTGTGTCTGGATGTGTGTGTGAAAGAGGGAGAGACAACAGCAAAACTGCTCTGTGCCTTTTTAATTTCCCCCCTTCTCTGTGCCTGTGTGAATAGTATTTAGCTGCAACTTCACAATGGTCCCATAGAAAACAGTGAACATCCTACCCGAGCCACGGCAGTCATGGTTGCTGTGAAACCTGCATCATCCACAGCATCAATGTCACAGCCATTTTTGAGCAGCAACTTGGCAATCTCTACACTCTGCTTGTGTGCATCAGCCTGGTGGGAAAGAGGGATTTGTGTGTGTGGGGGGGGGGGGGCATAGACACAGATTAATGCATGATTACAACAAATATCAATGTGAACAAATACATCTAAATCTGTTCATGTAACATATGCACTTATACATAGATAAAATGCGTTTTTAAAAAAACACACAGAAAATCTGTGGGATCTCAGCACAGCTCAGAAGTTAAAGGGTTTCAGGACAAAAAAAAGAGAAAAAGTTGTGCTCAAAGTTCCAGGTAGAAACAAACAGTAAGTCATAGATACATACATTTCAAAACAATTAGAATGGATTAGTGCAGAATATTTCATGTCAGCACTGACCACAATTTTTACCTGCATGACACTTGAGAAGTTGAAAATCAAAATGTACCAAGTAGTGATTTGATATAACTTCAGATCTGTGGCCCTTCAGAAACTTAGTATCAAGTATCTCCCACTTCAAAATGTTTAAAATTGAAAACGTTTAAACGTTATAAAAATACTGATGAAAATTGCCTTAGCCTAACTTACTTTATTAAGTCACCACACTATAACATGTCATTTTTCACAAAAAGAGGACTTTTTAGTGTGTTTTGGATTTTTGACTCCCGTTTTGGCTGTTTCATTCCATCTACTCCTATTAAAGAAATTTCAACTAAAACTGAACTGTATTGTGACACATAAAGTTGCTGGCTTGCCAGGTAATGCTAAGATGTCAATGTCTTCTACTTCCTACAGTACCAAGAAAATCAAGATCTGTATATCAAGTCATGAGACTGACCACCACTCACCTTTGTCTTGGCATATTTTTTGGGGTCAGGTTCATTACTGTCTCCACGCACTGTGACATGAGCCAGGTAATGGAGCTGTGAACAACAAACAATGATCAGCGTTCATTAATTAGGGATGGGAGCCACTGACTGAACATTTTCCTGAAATGATGTCATCATATGTCACCCCTCCCAGTAAAACACATAGAGGCCCATAACCTCACTGCTCTACACTATATGGCATAAGTCATGTATAACACTTTTGAGATATTAGAAAAAAAAACGTTTCTTTTCCTGTCGTTTGGTGACTTATGCCATTATGATTCAATCGGATTATTAGATTTTCCTATTGGCGCATTTCTTTTTCTACAACATTGTCTGATAGTCCTCATGCTCAGGAATGCAATGAACTGTCAGTTGTCTTTTGGCACAAGTCTGGCGCATGTCACTATCACAGAGCAGTGACAGCACCTACAAAACAGTGTTTACTAATAACAATAACACTTTCCCTTTCAAATGATTATGAATTAGAATTGGAAGAAATCTTTAAAAAGAAAGACAAAGAGGAAGAAAATAAAAAAATCTCCGGAAATCAGGAAATTCCCGGATTATCCCCACCCCTGATTACTGTGTGCGTGCATGTAGCCAAGACGTTGACCAGTAGACAGTGAAACACTCCTGTTTGTGGACTATCACACAGCTTGCAGTCTAACTTACTCAGCCCTGACACTAATAATACTGGTCTGGCCGTGGAAGTGTTCATCCCTATTACTAAGTATATTGGTATAGAATATTTTCCTTGATTTTCGAAGCTCTAACGGTAATGTCTAATGAAATAGACAGTAGAAGAAAAGAAGGCTGGAATATTTTATTACGTTTGAGTAATAGTTTGAGACTTTCATTCTTGACTTCTGTATGGAAAATTTGACCAGTCTATCGCACAGCATGTGAAATTCAATCTGCATCATTTGGATCTTTTTTTTTGCTCTTTTAGGTGACCTATTTCAAGCTTTTTAGAATAACCATCACAGATGACGGATGAGCCAATCGAACACAATTACAGATGACCAGAGGACAGGAAAATAGAATAACACATATAAAGTGAACAAAAAAAAAATGACTTCAATTTTCAGTCTGAAAAACCACATATACAGTAAGACATGAACACATACCGGAGTCTTGCCTTCATTGTCTTTGACAGAGCACTTAGCTCTTTTTTCCTCAATCATGTAACGTATTTGTTCACACAAGTCCTCTTGTTCCAGATCACTTGTGCAGGCATGGAAGATCATGGTCACACCTGGGACAAAGTCAACACATGTTCTTTAACTCTCACTCGTCCGCAGGTTTTTGAACATTTTAAGCCATTTGTCAGGTCTCTTTCAAAACTGACCATCGCATCAATGTATGCTTTTGAAATAAGGTGTATTATATATGTCTAAAAAGAGAATTGAATCAGCTTTCAAACGTATTAATTTTTATGTTCATGTGATACAACATGTGATACTAGTGACCTATTTTCAAAGTCGTAAAGAAGGAAAAAAATAAGTATGAAGCACAATTTAGAAATTGGTATTACAGATGTTTAGCATATTCATTTCTACATAATATATCCAAAAACAGTTAGATAAAAACATCATTTAAGGATGTGAGCAGAAGATTTGTGATGCCTACAGTATCCTCATTGTGAAAGAAAATTCACTGAAGTCATCAGTTCAAGTGAAAATTATGCATGGTTGTTGGGCTGTAGAGTGTGAAATGAAACCTTATTATAATATATAGAAAATTAATCTTGGATACCTTGCAGGGTAAAGTGGAGGGATTTGACCCATTCCCATGACCAAAAGAGAAAAAAAAAAGGGGGGGAAAGGGGGGAAATATGTTAAAAATTGCAGGGGTCACGGGGTTATGTAAATCTGCCTACACCTGGCCACGATTTTCAGCAAAAAGCGAGTTGTGTTCATTATGCCATCTTTGGATGTTCAATAGGCATTTTTTTTTTCATTAATATCTGTCTCCTCTATCCACATGATTTGCAAAAAACGGTCTATTTATATGACAATAACATGCTTCAAATTAGTCCATCCAAGATGGCGGCTGGCCCAACCACAAGTAATTTCTCTAGATCTAACCTCAATAAAACCTGTAAAAAGTCATGATTTGCTTTATCTTTTGTGCCAATTCTATGATTTCTATATGTTTTGTATGATTTCTCATGGTTTCTATCCATTAATGTCACAAACCATAGCCTGGATAGGCCTAGTTTCAAGGTTACTAATCCACTGCAAAAATTTTTCCGATTTCCCAATAGGCAGACGGTTGAGAGTTAAATCATACACACTTCCTGAAAGGTCAACATTCACAACTTCTTGCCCCCCTCTGATTCTTCAATCTCTTTTTTTATCCTTGGGTAATATCCCTTGGGTTGAATGTTGAGAAAAAAAAATCAAAATTCCCTATGAAAATCTTCATTCTCATCTCAACCCCATCTTCAGCCAAAGAAACAATCCAGAATGGAAGTAACCATGCCCGAGTCCACCTGGACAAAAAAAAAAACAAACTATAGTTGTGCATAAAGATCAGCCAGTATATGTGTGGTGCTCTAGGAAAACCCTTCACATGGGTCAAATTTCACATTTTGAGACATACAACTATTATGAAAGAGGGACATTTTCTGTGTATTTTGCTTTATATTTGAAGTCAATATCTCAAATAGTTTTTGAGATATGGCCGTTTAAAGTGTCAGGTGTAGTAACCGGAGAAACTGAGAAAAATGACCTCATAGGCCTGTATCTCAAAAGCAGCATGTGCCTCATCCAACGGGTTTTCCTAGAGCACCACACATATAGTCTTCTGTGCAAAGCTATTGCCACTCAGGACTGTTATTATTAGAGTGAGGCGTTGTGAAAGAGCTGAAGTTTTTGGTCATATCATTTACTAAAAACCCTTGATGAACTCAATATCTCAAGTTTAGCTTTTAGGGAGTTTGGCATGCATAGTACAGAACAAATTCCCTCAATTGCAATGGTAAATGAGTGATGGCACATCATGGTAGGCCAGACACTTAGAATTAATCTCTAACATCAAAGGTGCTAAGGTTAGATTTGCTTTCCAAACTCTGACAAATCAACTTAATTATTTACCTGAATCATCTGGGAAATTGATGTCAACTTTGTTGTTATTCAGCATTTCACGAACAATGCCAATGTGACCTTTGAAATAGGCGACAGCTATGGGCGTTGTCTGGGGAGAGTCAAATGCGAAGTAACAAATAAATATTCAACAGAGTACTTGTTGAGCTCTATCAAATCTGACCATCAAGTGTCAAGTGTGATGAAAACTAAAAAAAATTCTGTTATATTGTGAAATTTATCATGGATTCATCTGGATACTATCCATAAAGGACATACATCCAATTCTGGATCTTTTTTTTACCCCCCCTTTGTCCTCATGCTCGCCCCCCCCCCCCCCACCAAAAAGCATAAAGCCATAAGAATGGTGGATATCCATGCCAAGACCTCAGTGTTTTAAACCTTAGAGTGGAACTTTGCATGGACTATTTGTCTGTTTGATAGGATACATGATTTTTTGGTATAATCCTATAATCTTACAAATCATTTTGTTGGGGAAAAAAAAAGACCATAAACAAAACCAGAAATAATCAAAAAGTGTAGAGATCTAGATATACTGTGGGGATCAGCAAAGTTTCACCAGGTAAACACAGACATCTTAGGATGTCAATCTCAATGCTGAACATTTTTTCCTATCTGGTTGTAAAATTTGTGTGAATGTACGAGTACTGTAAAACTAAGCAAGTGTCTGTTCACTCACCCTCCACATGTTGGGGACATTTGGATCCACTCCTCCAGATTGCAGCAAAAGTGTTACAGTAAAATACCAGCCATATGCACAAGCGTAGTGAAGTGGTGTGTTGCCTGAGTTGTCTGCTCTTTCTGCACTGGCCCCGATGTGCAGCAGGTAAGACAGGACATTGGTGGCACCATTCATACAAGCATGTATGACAGCACTACGACCCAAGCGGTCTGCAGGTATACAATACAGAATCACATAAACATAGCAAAGTAAAGGCATGCTAAATGTCACCAAAACTATGATGTTCCACCATTGTGAAATACATGTAAGTTCATAAAACAAAAATCTTGGCTCGTCTCTAAATGAAATCTCATACATCCCACGGGGAAAATTGAACAATGATTTAGATGTCATGGGTTATTGTGCACATTCCTTGTAAAATACTAGTTTTTGCATATTTCACTGCATGCAGCACTTCCATGTTTTGTTGAACTCCTAAAAGTTTCAATTCTTCTTTTTTGGATTTTTTTGTTAAAAACTGTGCTTTCTCTTGTGCGAACAAATCAAATATTCGATCCCTTGCACCATTGACTATCATTTCTTACACAATTTCCAAGATTTGAAATGACAGTATTGGTTATTTGTGATTGAAATCTATATTAGAACAAGCATGCAAAAAAAAAAAAAAAAAAGAAAGAAACAGATTTTTTCACTGTGGGATGCAAGACGAAATGACAAGCTACAGTTTGGTCCTACAGCCTGAATGCACTGCCACCATTATGGTTACAACAGAGCAAAACAGATGCGTGGTCCAACACCAGATGAACACAAATAGATGTGTAGCCTCACACATGCAACCGCACCCTACACTTTTTGGTACACAGGACAGTCAGCCTCGTGCTGGTGACTTGTATATATTTGATTTGTTTCTATGTCAGAAACTTTATCTGTCAAAGGGGCCTACTTCTCACCGGAAGTGGACCTATCATTTTTGGGACCCTGAAGCTTGAACTGTTATGGGGTCCCTTTGAAACCAGTAACATTAGAGCAATATTCAAAATTCACTCATCAAAAAAAGTTTCTTCAAGGCCCCCATGGGATTAGGGGCCTTGAAGCTTAAGCTTCATTAGTTTCATAGGCCCACTGCGGATATCGGCCATTTTAGCTGTCAGGACCAATGCATAACCCTGGCGATGGTAGCACTGATTCTGATTCGTTAGGTTATTTGCACTGCGAGGACTTCAGGCGTCGCGAACCAATCGGCAGCCAGCTAAGAAAAAGTTCACTACAGTAAACATTGACAAGTGTGTACACGCACATGGGAGACGTTCGGTCAATTCTTTCACTTCCTCTCCTTTGTTTACATGGATGGTAGGGAATCTGATCAGCTTGGATCCATCCTTTCCACCCCTGTCATAACTGTCAACTGCAATGCAACCAGCAGGCATTTTAACCGCTTAGGCATATCTCGAAGTTACACTCAACAGCTGGTCCACCCGCCATTTTAGGTGTCGGAAGTACAAAACAAAAACACTCTGTGACGTCATTCGCAATGGGCCTATAGCAGATCTGTCACTGAATCTCAACTGTACAAAAGCTGGAAAGAAACACTTTCTCACCTGTTTGCTCCACTACTGCCCCATTGTCCACCAGCAGGCGTACAATCCTCAGGTCACCCTGACCTGCTGCCAACATCAGAGGTGTTGTCTGGTTTTCTCGCACATTCAATTTTGCATTGATGTCGGGTTCATATTCCAGCAATATTTCTGTAACTTCCTGGTATAGACACACAGCATCAACAAATTCATTGTTTACAGCAAGAAATAAGTCTAGTTCTTGATATTGATCAAACATGACCAAACTGACCTTTTCTATATCTTTACCCAAATGGCCACAAAAACTGTTTGTAAACTAGCCACAAGTTGGTAACAAAAATCATCTATATTTTGGCAACAAGGTCCAAATATAGTAGACAATGGTTAAACTGAAATTGGCAGGACCAAGGGTTTGTTTTTGGTTTAGAAAGAGTTTTGGTTTACCGATAGGAGGCTTGAAAAATGCCAGTTTCAAGAGAGGTAGCCCAAATCACTATTGAAGAGGACAAAATGCAAGTGCATTTAAGCAAAAGAGACTAACACGACCTCCGTTGCTCTGTGTTTTTGTCTGAGAATAAGGATGGGCAACTGCTCACACCTAGGGACACATGAAGCATGGATATGCGGGCGAATGTGGGCTAATTCTCAGAGTAAAAAGACATGAATGTGGGCGGACAGTACAGAACTGCCATTTGCTGATCTCGTTACCGTTATTGTACACGATGCCATGAACTAATCTGTCCGCAGTCGCTAGTACACCGTGTTGTCTTTCCGATGTCATACATTTTACAGGAAAGGTCACCCACGATGCATCTAACATCTTGTCTGCTGCCGTCTGATTTTGGACCAGCTGGGTTATAAGCCTCCCTCTCCCCCTCCCCCTGTAGTGCTACCGCTCCCATGTAAGCCTAAATGACCTGGTAGAATGAAGCATGCTCTGCTCGGGATTTTTTTTTTGGGGGGTGGGATGGTACAGTAACTTGACTCGACCTAAGGCAAAAATTACAACAGACTGGCCACTGAATCTAGCAATTTTCTTTTCAGTTTAACAGTAGGGCTATTTTGGTTTAGCACACTTTTTTAGCAAAGATAAAAAGGAAAAAAATTGGGGATTCCTATTTTCTTTTGGTTTATTGCTATTTTTGGTTTATCCATTTTCAGTTTAACCGTTCTCCATGTTACCTCCCACCTAAAATTACACTGAGCTTATATCATAATGTAACCATTCTCCACATTCCAGATCTATCCATAGTCAAGAACCTGCTGGACTACAATATTATATTATTATGCTAGGACATTTCATGTTTGGTATGATGACACTGTTTATGTCACTGTGCGTGAGCTGCTGAGGTATCAGCAATGAGCCTGGTACTCACAAAAAACACATGTTCCACAGCCAGATGAAGAGGGGTGCGACTGGTGTTCTCTCGTCTGTTGATTCCTCCAACACCAAATTTTTCTGTCATGGCATCATCGGTGTCACCTGATCAAACACACAAATTCTGAAATCTGTCTCCTACTTACACAATTCTGAAATCTTTCTCATACAACTTCTGAAGTCTGTCTCTTGCTTATATAAATTCTAAAATCTTGTCTCTTACTTATACGAAT
Source organism: Onchidella celtica (assembly GCA_963931925.1). Lineage (NCBI taxonomy): Eukaryota > Metazoa > Mollusca > Gastropoda > Systellommatophora > Onchidiidae > Onchidella > Onchidella celtica. Next base: position 72,810,142 of record OZ007571.1, read on the forward strand.
TCTCAAATCTGACTCCTCTGAATAAAAATTCTGAAATTTGTCTCATACAAATTCTGAAGTCTGTCTCTTATGTACACAAATTCTGAAAAATCTGTCTCATATTCAAACAAATTTTGAAGTCTGCCTCCAGCTCATACAAATTCTGTGTTATTCCAATTTTTAGTGATCTATTTTGCCTTTCAAGACCAAGACCTGTCTGTCAAACCTTAAACTAGCAGATCTTCACAGCCTGCCAAACCTTAAACTAGCAAAACTCCACAGCTTGTCAAACCTTAAACTAGTAAATCTCCACTGCTTGTCAAACTTTGCACCAGCAAATCTCCACAGAATGTCAAACCTTAAACTAGTAAATCTTCACAGAATGTCAATCCTTACACCGGCAAATCTCCACTGCTTGTCAAACCTTAAACCAACAAATCCCCACTGCCTGTCAAACCTGAAACTCGCAAATCTCCACAAAACCATTCATGCTCAGTAAACATAGAAGACAAACACTCAATTGAAGGCTGAAAGTTTACCAACCCTTTGACATCATCCATCATACTGTAAGACATGACATCACACATCTTTCTACGACATCAGCAAATATTCTTTGCCATATGCCATCATTCTATGACATCAACCATCATTCCAGACATCATCATATTCCTATAATATCACCACTTTTTCGTGACATCCCCCATTTTTCTATGACATCATTTGTCTTTCTATGATATCAACCATATTTCTGTGGTGTTACCCACTTTTTCCGCTATATCACAATATTTCCATGACACCACTCTACATCTACCATATCACCCACCTTTCTGAGCTTCCTCCAACAAGAATCTCACATTATCAGGCCTGTTGGCTAGGATAGCATAATGGAGTGGAATTTTCCGCAGATTGTCTGCCTGGTTGGGATTACCTCCCCTGAAATGGTGGCACAATGAACAATTAATGAAACACCAAGCTCAGTACTGGGATGAAAAGTGACATACGCCAGGCCCCAGGGCATGATGTTTGTCAATACAAATGGTGGATAAAATAAAAAAACTTGGAAAGACAATTCAGGGGCTGCATGAAAATTAAATCAAGAGCCAATTATTCTAATGTGGGTCCTCATCATTCTGTCCAATAGTTTTAAAATTTGAGCAAATTGTTTGATTGTCTTATAGCTGTGGGGTCAGGGTTTTCTAACATCCTTCCACTTTTCCCCGGGGTGTCACCTGGGACTCTATCTGTTTCTGTATGCATGTGTGTGTTTCTTTCAGTTATGTATGTGCAGATGTGAGAGGGGAGAGAGGGAGGGAGAGAAGGAGTGAGGGTAATAGGGAGGAAGGCAGAGAGGGAGAGAGAGGCAGGGAGAGAGACAGAGGGACAGAGAGAGAGGGAAGAGGAGAGAGAGAAGGAAAGGAGAGAGAGAGAGAGGGGGGGTTGAGAGAGAGAGAGAAAAAGAGAGAGGACAAATTGGAGAAGAGAAGTGTAAAGGGTAAATTTGGGAAAGGGGCCATCAGGTGGTGATCTAAGCTTTGGGAGGTGTCGTAGAGAAAAAAAATGTTCAAAATCCCTGCTATATCTGAATGTCTGGTCAGCACAAGAAAAAAGGATTGGCAGTGCAAGAGTTCAGTGCAAAATACCTTTTGTCCTCTCATAGAACTTGACATTTAACCTTTTCACATCATGAAATTCATGACTCTTGTATGCCCACTGTACGTTCCTTCTTTACAGTGGCCATTACCTGTGTATGCACTATTTTTGGGTTGATTTTGAAAATTCATATAAACTCTTCTGATAAAGCTGGAGTATATTTGGTATCAATGGAAAGCTTATTCAGAGAAGAATAATGACAGTCGTATGTGTATGAACACCCAAAAAATAAAAACAGTACGTGCTGTGAAACCGCATGTTATCCTAGATGGTGCAGGGTGCCACAAATGGGTGTGCGAGTGGCCTCACTTTGCAGGTAACCAGTGTACTGATCGGTTGTAAAACAGTCCACACCCAAAGGTGCAGGGTGATGTGAAAAGGTTAAACGTCCCAGCACTGAAACTGTTCCAATCTGAGGCTCGGCTGGCTACAAATACAGATACCTACCACTGCAGGAGTATCTTGAGTGGCTCAGTTGAGCTACATGCAGCTGCATAATGGGTGGGACTGCAGCCTTGTTTGTCCGTGATATGGACATCTGCTTGGACACTCAACAATTTCTTCAAGTAAGCACCGTTGGGGTTGGTAGCCGCACAGTGGAAAGGGCTTAACTGTAATAAATGAAGCATACATCTGAAATTTTTACATCCTAAGGAGGCTAGAGTAACACTAGCGTTGATTCTTCAGCAAAGAGAAGTAATTCTAATCTGCCGCTTTTGACATAATCTTTTAATAAAATTTGTATGAAATAAAAATAACATTGGTTGGCTGTTGGAACCTCTTAAAACCAGACTTTGAGGATGTTATTTAGGGGAATGTAGTCTAATTACAGAGCCAAATAGAGAAAACACTGTAGCTTACTATGTAACATACTACCCTCCCCCTACCAACAACCTCAAAGGCAAGTTTTAATGAAGTTCCAACAGGCAACTGATGATATCATGCATCACCTCCTTCAATGCTGTGAAAACTTTTATCGGCTGATCATCACCCTCACCAACCATGGAACAAAAACAAAGCTAGGATACACGTCAAAAAACTAGGATAACTATTTGGATGTTTTTTTTAAAAAAGAGTTCATGCTACTGAAAATCTACATGAGTCACACAGCAAGCCACATTTTTGTAATGAAGAAAGCCAAACACAGAGTAATCAGCTATTTTTAGGTCGCATTGTGTGACACTAGTGGGGACCAGGGGAGGTCACACCCTTTGGCAACAGGGTGAAATGAGCCATGAAGTGCTCTGATTGACTAAACCATTGACCTATTTTCAAATGATAAATGTTTACTCACAACAATGGGTTTGGTGTTTACTGGTGTTCTACATCTCACAGTTCAGCTGAGTTACATAAAATCAGTGAAACAACTTGTTTACAGAGATAAACTTGACAGACCAATATTTTGTGTGTAAACATTTCACTTCATGCTGGTTACATTAAAAAAACAACACACAAATGCAAATGACCTAGTTTACAGAAAAGGAAACAAACACTATGTGTGTTACTTGACTTGTAATATGGAAATAAAAAATTTGAAACACTGCTCTCCTTTTCAATCAATAAAAAAAAAAATTTTTTTAATTCAGTTGAAGACTTTACAGAATATTTGAGGACAGCGAGTTGTCATCTGCAGTTGTGTGAACACATTCATGCAGTTACAAGACATGTATGTACCAGACTGTCCTTGACATTTTGATGTGCTTACCAATGAATGCAAACCAGAACATCCTTTTGGCATTTAGTCTTTACCTGATTGACTCTCTTGGCAATTGCTCTGACATTTGCTGGGCTGCAGCTGGTCAGCTCCTCTGTCTCATTCAGCAGCACCTACAACATCAGGACACACGCACTAAAGTCAGGTTCCCACATACATGCCATCTTGACACAAATAAGTTTAAAGAATTCTGAGTGCTCTCTTGAGCTGACCAATAAAAACTGTCCAAATTCTTCAGTAGAAATCTGGCAATCACAAAAGTTAGCACTATTGAAGGCCCGAGAACAACACCGTGGTTATGTTGCAAAGTGATGATTTTAAGAAAAAGGCAAAAATTGTACGGACTTAACACTTGTAGTTGCACACAAGAGTTCACCAATCATTTTACCATGTAGTGCTCTTAATAGATGAGGCTTTCCAAATGTTTCCCAGTCATACCAACAACACTATTTTCAGAAAATGATAATTTACATCTTTATCATGGATGGGAACAACTGACAGAATTATTTCCTGAACTTTCAACATTTATGCATCATTGCCAGCCCACAACACGCACGTGTAAGATTCTCCACAGTTTCTACACCAAGGAAAAAAAACAAGTTAAAAATCCAGAAATCAGGAAATTTCCTGAGGATTCCCATCCCTGCTGACTATACAAATTGTTCACAATGTCTAGCTCTGAGCAGATAACTTACTTCTTTATAGAGGTTGTTGAAATTTGAACGATAGTCATCCAGATCCATTGAAATTAAATCTCCTGCAGCTATGTTCTCACCCAAAAGTAAAAAGTCCGTGACATGACGGATTGGCATGTCAAATACCTGTGAAAGCAAAAAAACAAAATAAACTAATAACATTTTCAGCAAATGTTGAAGAGAAAAATTTATCCGTTTCAAGTTTTATGTGTCTACCTGATCAGTTTGGACACAAAAATCATTCAGTTAACCTGGTCACACTAGGTTTGTACACATTTTCCTTGAGTGGAATCAGTGACATCTTAAACTGTGTCCAAACTCTCCAACAACATTTCCTACAGGATGTGCGACCAGTGTAAAATCTACGAACTAACAGGTGTGTCTATCAAACTAGATTATCGTCACTGTTTGTGTCTGTCCATTTCACTCTGATTTTGAAATTTCTATGAAAGGCACAAAAATGTGATTAAAAGTTGGCTCATTTAATGTTTAAATTCCAGGAAATGGATTAAATGATTGAAAATGCAACACTTCAAGTGTCCAATATTGTTTAAAATATGGCATGGCTGTGGTGTTGTACTATCAATTTATAGGCTAAACTATATAATTTCTTACTTGTTTGAAGAACAAAACTTACTATTCAACCCCCTTCTACCATCTACACTTCCACTATCAATGCAACAATGGAAGAAAGTTCTCTAGAAAACATTTCACTGTTACCTACTGGCATGTCAACCATTTTCCCATTTTCCGGGGGGTGGGAGGGCATTTCAAAGTTTTGGTGACAGTGAGATCTCCTATGATTAAACAAGTATGTGGCCAAAATATTTCTGCTTACAATCTCAGAACTATTAAAGATATCAACACATCACTTTATGAGAATAAAGATTTCACCATGACCAGTGATAGGGAACAAATAAAAAATAAAGATCTCACCATGAGCAATGATAAGGAACAGATAAAAACTAAAGATTTCACCATGAGCAATGATAAGGTCGCAGTAACTCAAAATCACCAAAATCATGGATATGCCAGTTTGTAAGATGGGTGGCCTTTTTTATGCCATCAAGTTTAAGTCTGAAATCGATGCAACATTTTCATATCCTTAATGTAGCTGCAACCACATTTAATCTGAGTGCTTAACAAGAGTGACAGGTCAATACATACATGTGCAGTTTTCCCTTTTTCCTCGAAAAATTTGTAAGCTCCGGGTGTCAACAGAACATCATCAATATCCTCATTGTCAGCATTCCTCTCAGGCTGAAAATCAAACAGAATAGACCATTAACTTGTCCGCAGATTTGATTCTATCATTTTTACCACTTATTGGACTGTAAAACAAAATTCTACATCAAAGGTGATCTTTTTCCCTTCTCAACATCCTACAATCTCAGTGAAACATAATCCACCTTACAGTTCATGTTGATCTACATCAAAAATATAAACATATTTAACTTGCAAGAAAAACTGATGAGACGCAGGACAAACATTAGAAAATATTGGCAACACAAAACCATCTGAGTAACCAGCTCAAGTATGTCCAGAGCTGCGGGATCTCTCATCAATCAATAGACTGGATGGTAGTGGACATTACGACGGGCAGGATTCTGGCCAACATGGACGTTCAGCATACTGAAGTGTCAGCCACTGAGTCACACACAAGCAGTGACATACAACAGAGGTACAACTCAGGTAAACATTCCATAAAAGTCAAAGACAAAATATAAAGCACTAGATGACGTGCCCGGTATTATCCAGGATAAACCTGTGTTCCCACATTTCTTTCTCCTTCTCTCTAATCCAGACAATTTCCCGTAATAATCCACTGGCTTGCTCCAGAACTCATGTGCGGCTGACACTATATGTACCAACTGAACACTTTGTGCACTGGGTAGTTTGTATAACAGTGAACACGCCGGAGCCTCCAAATGCAATTGACATATATATAAATAGATTCCAGAGTAAAATTTTGAGTTCTTTTCAAGACTTTTCTATATGACTTACCTTCAAGAAGGCATTGTTTCCCTCCCTGCTGCCTCGACTTGCCATAATCTTCCTGATGAAACGAATGCCCAGTGATCGTTCGTTGTAACTGGAATAGGACCATAAATATGATCAATTCATAAACTAATTACAGAAATTGAAAGTCAAAAAGGCAGGCTAAGTATCAATGAAAATAAATAGCAAGAAACACTCAAGGAAGCTCTGATGCCAGAAAGACAGAAACTCAATTACGGTTCTTGCTTCTCATTCAGAATATTTTCCCCAAGGCCCTGACAGGGCTGAAATATCAAACTGCAGAGCTACTTAACTGCAAGAAAATGAGAGAAAAAAATAATTTGTTCCCCTACTTTTTTAAAGTGTTTTTTCAACCAAAGGAGAACTCCAGGTCTAATCCACTATTTCCAGAACTTTTTCTAAGAGTCCTATTTCCAGCGTTGGGCAGGAAACCTGCCAATGCTTTCTTATGCTAACAGTTAATGGCATTCCTCACGGCTCCAAATAGATCTAGATCTAGCCCTTTCCTGGTTGTTACCAAACAATGATCTCACCTGCCAGTTTGAAGTTTGTTCAGCATTGTGGATTCCATTTTGTTATTTGTGTAACGGTCCTTAAATTTGCGCTCAATATAATTTTTCATAATAGTTTCAAAGATATCCCCATCCTTCATCTTGACTGCCTCAGACAGTGGGCTGTCTCTATTGTCCACTGACTTGCAAAAGAGCTGTAAAATTAAAATGTGACCATAGATGAAACAAAGATGGCATTTTGTCACCACTCCCTAAAACTGCAGTAACTGGTTTTGACTTCTCAGGAGAAACACAAAAACTGTTTTATTTTAGCACAACCGTTCTAGTGATGAAGACTTTTTAAAAGTTTGCTGTTTGATTATTTTCCAGCTTAGCAGTCTAGAACCAAGCTCATTTGATGTGGCTTTGAATGCAGTTGAACAAACATAAAAATTGATTTTTTGAATTTTACTACAGTCTTAGGGAACGGTGACAATTTATGGCTTTTTACCCAATGCTGAAATCTATTCAGACCTGCCCACTAAATGACCACTTCAATAAGCGACACTCCAAGGGTCAAGTATACCCACCCCTCAGACAAGCAAACTGAAACTGTCAATTCGTTATGATTTACACAGCTAGAAGGGAGAACACAAAACACTTCACAGATTACATTGTGTACCGTATGGATATATATTCTCTTTTCTCTTTCCCTCTCTTTCATGTGCACTCAATTGTATCCGCTCTAATGTTAGACATTCACACACACATAAAGCATGGGCACATAAAAGATAAATAAAGCAGAAATTAAACAATAAAACAGCGAAAATAAAATGCATTGAGAAAAAAACTGGATTGGGAAAGAGACTTCAGTGCTGAAAGTGTTATTGGAAAAGGTGGGTATTTAGACGGGTTTTGAATTTTGACTCCGTACATGCCTATTGCAATGACTTTGGCAGCGAGTCCAGATATGTGGGGACAGTGTGTAAATGCTCTGCATCCTAGTTTCTTTGACTTGCAATTAAAAATCTAAAGAAGGCCCTGATTGCTTGATCTTAAAGATCAACATGGTGAATATATATTAGCAGAGTATGCATACTGTCATCACTGTCTTGTACTTTGCTGGTTTGGCCTTTATCCTCGAATGAAACAGGAATTAGGTTCAGACTTCAGCAAAAAAAAAATTTGTTTAACCCTCGTCCCGCGTTGAGTGAACTCGTCCACGTAACGTCCCGTGCGGGGATAGCCAGCGGCCAGTCAGCCGATCGTTCGCGTGTTGCCGATAACCTCAGTGGTCGGGTCAATCGGGTCCTTGTGAACACGTGTATCACGTATACTTCAGGACGAAATAACAACAATAGTGGTGGATAAATCGTAAGTGACCCCTATGATATTTGGATAAAGTACTTGTGATGATATGCAGTATGAAATGGAAGGCCGAAATCAAGAGTTTTCTGCATTTACATGCCGTTTAACACACGTTTTATCATTTTCCCAAGACCTCTGCGCTTTTTCTGTCCCTAAGTCAGGCCATTCAGGTGAACAAATTATATTTTAAGCCATTCGCTTCATTTACTAACCACATGTATCGTGACATTGCCTTCTCCCTCCCCTACTATGTAAAGCGTCCACTTACTATAATGTTAGTTTTAGCGAGAGATTTGATTTCCAGTTCCAGGTCGCAGAGCACATAGGCCTACATGTACTGAAAAGCGGTTTAACCAAAGGAACACAATATCCCTCTAATTACCACATCAAATAAAGACAACGACTGTCAGGGTTTAAGTAATATAAATGCCGCGCTGGGTCACGACTTGTAAGGAGTTGATTTTTCACGGTCTCGTTGATTATAACCAGCGTAATTTTGTCCTTGAACTGTTCTCGTGAACAGTTTGTTTTTGAAACACTTTTTCTTAGAGATGGAAAGAAAGTGGGGCGAGATAGAATAAATGGATAAGTTAGGAGTGACAGTGCAATTCTCGACCCCGTGATTTTGATGAACACTTAGAAGGGAAGAGAAGGGGTGAATAAGGATAGATAGTTTAAGACGCTTAGTCGTGTTCAGAAATTCGTACATAAAATGTAGAATGCACGAGGGTTTAAAGATTTCAGTAATTGTTTTGACATTTTAAATTGACCTTGTCTGTTTTTAGTACAAGGCCGTGACCAACTCCCACGTAGAATATATTAATACTGCGAGATGAGCTCGCATGGATGCACCAATCAAATCTAGGGATTTGGACGGTAATTTGCAGGTGGCTGCACAGTATAAAAGCGTAGCCATACCTATGTCCATTACTCCATACAGAAAACTCCAATCTGTGCAGGCGTCGGCACGATTCTGCCTGAAGAATCATAATTCCGTTCGATTTCATGTCTAGTCCAATATAGACATTTGAGAGGAAGCCATATGCTTGAATGAGATATGCCCACTGCTATTGTCCACTGTTCCCTGGTTTTCTAACACCAGGGACCAAGCGTAAGTGTTGTCCTTTGATGATTCAACAATGAACGAGGAGCTGAACATAATTTATCCAGTAGGACAGGATTGCCGCATATACTAGGAGTGCTACCCAAGAATGCAAGACAAAGATTTATATTGACTTGCAACTAGTATGAATGTTGGCATACACATCTGTGAATTGGGATTGATTTGTCTGGATGAGGCTGGGGATTGCCAGCCCATCCTAGAGTAGATCCAATAGACTTAACTACGTCAGTTTATATTGACGAGCTTGATCCATTATAAGCGGTAGGCACAAATAGCTGAGAGGACATCGTCGCCAGAGACATTAGTATATTGCTTGATAGATAGTAGGCAGACTATATCTGAGAGATATATAACTAGTACTTAAATTGTTAGTGAGTCAGAATGATCATAACCTTATAGGAATCTAGAGAAGACTTCTAGTGACATATTATTGAATTTTCATTTGATGCTGCTGATGTTGTCTTTTAGTATGTAATAGATCTAGACAAAATTGTTAGGAAATTTAATGTAATTAAATTTGTGGCCCTGCAGGTCTGTTTTTTATGAAACTTATTCAGATTGTTCTTAGTGTGTGGCATGGTACGAAAGAGTAAATAGTAAATACCTCTCGATTTAAAATGCAGTCATAATTCCATCATTGAGAAGACCCTCTTCATAACAGCTAGAGGGCACTATCACCCAGTCCAGATTTGTAACAACAAAGTCGGTCATTTTCTCCCAGTTTTCCCTGATGAAAAACCTACTGACAGACGCCCTTATGCAGCATGCCTTAATATTACATAGGAATTCATAATTACAGACGTAGAACGGCGTCTCAAATACGCACATGGCCCCTTTCTTCTCATTTCACATGTAGACAACAACCAGCATCAAAGTAAAAGTTTCCCCAAGAATTTCCCCAGTTCGAACTTCAGATCGTCAGTACTCTTACACAAGTATGACGAATAGTTACAAATAGTTGCATCGTAATAAACGTAATCGGACGATACCATTTTGTTAGATATAGTAGGGGTGACAGGATAGATAAACACGCGAAAATAGTGTGGAGAAAAAAAACGTGAAAAAAACAACAACAACAACAGCCTTGGCAACCGAATAACCAAAGCACGAGGCGCACCGTTGCTATACAAAAATGTGGCCTCCCGCAGGACCCGTGGTTAAGCGTGTTGGACAAAATAATGGCCTCCCGTGCCTCGGGTGTTGCGCGGGGAGGCCAATATAGTGGCCTCCCGCAGGACTAGGGTTAAAAATGCAGTTTTCCGCAAAGTTATAGTGAAAATGAAAAACAAAGTGTTCTGGGTCTAACAGATGCATGGGGCAAGGATACAGTTTTAAATTGTCTGTCAAAGTCATTTTTACCTGATAGATCAGATTTCCAGATTTCAGCAGTTTGGTCAGGAGTTTATTGTCCTTCAGATAGATAGCTCGGTAGATGAGTCTTGAGTTGGCCACTTTGGAAATGTATGGCATGGGTGTCCTGCAACATTCCGAATACAAATGCAAGATTTAAACAGACATTTCAACACAGTGACAGGCAGTCTGATCCACTTGTCATAATATCTCTGAATTAATATGAGAGTGACCTCATATCACAAAAGTAGATTTCCAGCGTTTCATTTAGAGAGATTTAAGAATGTGCAAAGACCCTGCTCTCCACAAGTGATCAAGTCTTTGTCTACAAGTATAAACACAGGCTACTGCATGTTGATGTAAAGAACTTAAGAAGAGGATGATATCACAGTTCTGATGATTCAACACTGTTTCCCAAAACCTTTCTCTTCTTTACGAATGTTGCTGTTAAAACTCACAAAATAAGTGTTGGCAAGGCAGTGTTGGCAGAAGAAATATTCATAGATTAAATAAGAGTTGGAGTTTGAGAAGCATGTCAACACAATAACAGTCACACTGTGCTAGAAAAAAGCAAGACGATAGACAGAATATAACAGAACACTATGACATAAGGGGACCCTACCAGAAGTACCCATCAACCACCCGCACTGTGATAACTTGCACACATATCACCTAAGGGCAGGAGAATGTGTGCTTATCCCCTGTGAGCTGCTCTTGCAACATTTGAGACTGATTTCTCAAAACTAGTCTTTTTTAACATCCCATCTTGCTGGTGCAAAACCCCATCATGAAATATTGTATCAATTTCATCTTGGTGTCAAATAATGTTGTTTAATAGAGCAGTTGACTGAGATCTGGCAGAACAGTGAAAGGAAAAAGTTTACCTTGTTTCAAACAGAGGATCTTCCTCCAACACTTTGACATACAGTTTGGGGTGCAGTTCAAGATCTGCTTCTTTCTTGGTAGGTTTTTTCCTTTTGGGTTCTCCATCAACTGCAAGAAAAAATATCAACTGGCACTTGGCATTGATTTATAAATAATTGTTCCTGTCATTCAAGTCAAACAAACTATGACCTGTTTTTCACCAGACCAAGTGTATCAATTGCCAAAAAAAGAACTATAATAAACTCTTCATCCTGTAGGTCCCAGGAAACAAAGTCAAAAACCCATTTTAGCTGAAATTTCAGTAGTTTGTCATTCTTTCAAACCATTTTATGCTTGTAAAATATTACTTCAAGACAGGTAAGTGAACTGTGTGGACCTAGGGTTGTGTCCTCAATAAATGTCAGACTTTTTCTGAACTTCCATACTGTGCTGTGGTACACTGGACACGAGTGGGTGAACTGTCTATGGAACATCTATCACAGTACTTTATGTAGGTGAGGTTGTATGGCAGAGATAGACAAAATCTCCAGACTTACCTTTCTTAGCCTTTTTCTCTCCTGTCTTAGCTTTGGGTTCTTTCGTCTTCTTGCTAGCTGTACGAATAGCTGGAGACATCACAAGACTGAGTTAGCCAAGGGAAAATTTTCTAAAATATAACACCTTATTTTGTATGTAAAACAACAGAATTTCCATTGATATCTAAGTTCATAAAAACATTCTGAGGCTCCATCTTCCTTACTGAAAGGTAAGTTGCCAAAACAGTTTTTTTTAAAATAAATAAATGAGCCAAATTCAGTGAAATTAACTCTTTTCCTTACAAGTGAGAGTGTTCACTTTGGTATTATGTCATCCATCTCTATCAAAGTTTGCCTCACTACCGTGTAAAATGGGCATACTCATAATTCGCAATTGTCATTAAAAGTCTCTAAACACACTTAAACCAGTCTGTGTATGACTCAAGTATGTCAAGGTGTTACTTAACTCATTTCTTGCTTGACTATTTTCCACTACCCTACATGCGATAATTAAGCCCGTGTGCTTATATTGGTAGTGTGTATTGCAATATGATTATTGATTTCCATTTTCAGTGTCCCAAATGCAACAATACCTAAGTGCTTTATGTTGAAGTGACGACAAGAGGCAAAAACAGAATATTTCACAAATGTTCAAGAAAAAATAAACTCACAGAATAAATTGATATCTAAAACATGAAATTATGTACAAACTGCCACAAACTGCCACAAACTGGCTAACAATAAATCCTTTCTACTGCCACTCCCTTCTTTAACTTTGCTTTCTGACAACAAAAGGGCTAATCCTTGCTATTTTCTCATGATTTATAACCCACTTCACCACAAAATTGCTTTTTCTCAGTATGTCAATGATGGGCAACAATCCATGACCATTTTACAAATGTAAACAAAAATCAGCAAACCAGGCAGGGATCTTTAAATGGTATGTAAAATGATTTCAAACTGACCTAAACTGACCTCTTACAGTTATTTCAATAATGCTGGACTGGAGTTTGTAGTGTCTGCAGGCTACCCCTTTTCCTGCCCCCCCCCTTTTCGCGTGTCATCCTGGTGACTGAGCGAGTCTTCACCCCTCTTGTTTCCCTTTTGTTGTTGTTCTCAGAGCTTGGACTCGGTGACCTGACCTTCCCTTTCTAGTGAGTAGTTTTTCTTGTTATTGAGTGATTTGACCTGTTTCATAATATTAGGACATTCCTGAATATTCGATAACATCGTAGTTATAGATGTTTATGCCAAGTTTGGCCTTGAGGTGATGTAACCTGATGACGTATTATTACGTGATTGGTCAGTTTGTGTGTCTCGGGCGGGTGCAGAGGTTAGAGTGATTCAGGAGCTTTCGATAGGAATGTGTATAAATAGACCCATGTAAGTGTTAGGAGCGGTGAGTAAGTGAGTCTTCAGTATTTGTGTGTTTCCTCGTGTGGGCTAGGATATTCATTTGTTTAGATGTTCTCTGGTGCCTTCCTAGGATTATAGTTATTGTTCATCATACAGCTATTAAACTTCAGCATTATTTAGTGTTTGACAGATTTTGTGTTTAATTTTACTACAGTTGTGAGTTTTGTTTCTAAAGGGTAGCAGTTTAGGTCAACTAACTCTCCCTACTATAACGTCCTGTAATCAACCTCAGCTGTTACAGAGTTTATAAAACAAATAAAATTAAGATTTTGGAAAGTTGGGGACAAGAAACGCAAGTGAAGTAATTGAGTTGGACAAATCGGTATTCAATTGTATATTTGGTTTGGACTGCCAGAAAAATTGGTTTGTCAAAGGAAAAGTTAATACTGTACAAGTGATCATGTGACCAACAGTGATTTCTTGGATCAGACTAAAGAGATGGAAATCATTCAACTCTCACCTTTGTCTCTCAGCTTCTGCGATGCCGTTTTTCTCAACTTTGGTTTTTTGGCTGGTGGTTCATCAATCAAAACAATCGGCTCCACTGGATGAAAAAAAAAGAAAATACAGATGTTTATGGACACGACTGACCTCGTGAGTCTGTGGACTTAGTGTCTTTCCACGGTGACTCCATCTGCAGGGACATTCTCTTATTGATGCCTTGATGATCAATAAATATGGTCTGTTTCATAATTTTGTTCTTCTCCTTGTCTACTGTTGCAAAATCTGAATATTTCATACTAGTCCTGGAGAGATCAGATATGTGACTATTTCTCTCTTATCCACTGGAAAGTGGTACAGTTGACACCATAACTTCAATAAAACCAAAAAAATGAAACACAACTGGATAAGACTAAAGATAATTCAAGTGTGATAAACAAATTCCTTAAGCCCTTCTGGCTATGGACAGTGCATCTGTCATTTTTCACACTTCAAGGTCAATAGCGGCCATCAAACGGTCGGGCTACTCGCTGACCACTGGGCTGTTAGTAATACTTTGTTTCTTCAACGGTCTAGTTAGAATGTCTTTTCAATGGAGACACAACAGACAAAACAGGTAGTGGATGACACTAACAGTGGCCGTTCTGGAGTCTTGTCTTCTTTCTATGAAGCAAAACAAAGTCAGTTGTCTTCATCATCTGAATACAACTGCCATTTGACAGCAACACACTAAACAGTGTTCCTGCACCTCTTTGACAATGTTTTTGGAGGGCTTCTCCACAGTTAAAATATTCAGTTCTGGATCTATTTAAATGCTAGAAAAATGACATAGAATTCAATTATTCATTTATTTTTTGTTCACATTTTACCCTGCTATTTAATGTCTTTTACACCTAAAGAGAATTCCATAGTTATCTCAGGGCTAATCCACAATTTCCATGACGTTGCCAGGGCTTTTTCCGCAAATTTTTATTTCCCAGGCCTTTTCCCTGGATCCCTGAAATTCCAGGTGTGAGAGGGAACCAGAATCCTGAGTTAAGAAAGCAATTAAGTGCAAAGGAAAAAATCTGACATCTTACCATCATCATCAACATCACTGATGGACATTTTCCCACTCACTACATCTTCTGACAGCCGCACCAGTTTTAAGATCTCTGCCTCTTGGTCTGCAGGTAAAACATGCTGACGACCAGAAACTTTATGCAAATTCACCTGAAAATAAAAATACATAAATATATTTTTGCAAACGGTGATTCATAAATCCCATTCCGTGGAGACTAAAATGTCAAAAAAAGGAAAAACAGAAAAAATTACCTGTTGCTAAGCCCCATTTTGGAACACACAACAGCAACAAAAAATCTATAAAATAAATACCAAAAGGATTAAAAATGGAAAATAACTAGTTTTTGGACTTCAAGTCCTTCGTCACAAAAAAAAACAACAAGTGAAACAATATCTGGAAATGAATCAAACGAATGTCTAAACAGAACTTCCAGATATAGCTGTCACTGGTGCCGAAGTATCCTCTTCAAAGATAACGCAAATACTCAGCTGCTGCTGGTGTTGAATCCTCCTCCCTCTCCCATCCCAAATCTGAAAAAGAAGATAGGTACCTGCATTAGAATGGACAACGTATCCACACGATCCCTGTATCCACTGCTGTAAAGAAATGCCGATGCTCCTACTGATTTCTTATTTCTCTTCTTGACCAGCCAGTTGATCGGTGCTTCTTTTGTATAATTGTAGATGTTGCGGACATTGCGACACAGGTAAAAATCTTCCTTAGGGTAGGTGCCTGTTTCATGTACAAGGAAAAGAACAAAATATTTGATATGCAGCACAAGTTGTCATGTGGAAGAAACAGTCCCCACTTCAAAAGATGAATATGATGTCCATAGTAGGAATATTTTCCATTAAAGATAGAGCAGACCTATGACCTTCTGCAATGATGTCTTGACAATAGTGGATGAAAATAAAATTGTAAAGAAAATGATCACGCATGAAATTTATAAAATGAAGAGAAGTCATCGTGATCATTCTGAGACATGACGAAATTATTATTTTGTCAACACATTCTTTGCCATTTTAAAAACCCTAATCTACTTTCACCTTGGGCAATGATCAACCCTGTCAATTATTCTAATAAAAGGTATAATACATGTTTAGAAATTCATGATATCAAAGTTAGTGCTTGTCACCTGCACTGCAGATTTCAGTTACAGTAAAGGAAAATAACATCAACATACTCATCACTAACCTTCTGGTTTACGAACAGCCAAATGAACTCCAGCAGGAAACCAAAGCTGTTTGCGACCTGTTTCCCCGTCCTTTTTAGTAGCTTCTGACCCCCTGTGCCCCTTCCCAGAAGAGATGCTAGACTTTGAACTGCTCTTCTGTAAACTTGGTGCACACTCCGACAGCTTCTTCTGTGACATGCTTGACTTTTTCTGGGCAGCATTTGCTTTGGTCGCAGAGGATGTTCTCTTGGATAATGATGCAGCTTTCTGGCCATTCAGTGATGCACGAGCACTGGCTGTGCTGCTGGTTCTGGATACAGACTTGGTTCCACTCCCAGTTTTAGACAGTTCTAGATATCATAGAAAACGAGAATATTTTCACCTCCGGAAAAACAGAAAACTAATGCAAATTGAGTGCTCTATCAGAGAATGCTGGAATAAATTGTCATCAACCAAATCGTCACATTCATAAACAAATTGTCTAACCAATTTTTCATTACTTCACAGGGAAGACAAAAACTCCTTCACTGCACATGGTCGAAAGTGTTGGATAGATAATTTGCACTGCAGAAAAAACATTCTGCTTAGACCTATGCCTGGACATTTTGGCTTAGGTAATTTTGTTCCTGCCCTTTAAGGGATCAGCATTCTTTCTTAAAGATTCTCATTCATGTCAAATTATGTAATCTGGATTTGTGGAGTCGATAGTGACAAAGAATGCAAAATGCCGCCTGAGTATAAGTTTGGCAATTTGCTTATCAGCGTGACGAAATGATCTGACCAATGCCGTGCTAGTTATTTGTTGTTGTAATTAAGATTTTTTAGTATTTTTTTTTTTTCTTTCTTGCTGCTTTTTATATCCACACTTGCTCCTATGCACAACAGTTACATCACTTACCAAAATATCTTCAGCCCTTAGTCAGTGAAAAGCAATGGAGAATAATGAAAATCTTCACTGTCCCAGGTCAAAAGTATGATTGATCACATCACTGAGAACTGTTGATATATAAATTAACCTGTTTAACTTCCTCATCCTTGTTCCTGTGGAGATAGTCCAACGCTTTTCACTGCAGTAGTGGTATTTTGAACTGGGCTTTAAATAGTCTATCCCCCTCGAGGTCACTCCTTGCCGCCGGTGAGGGGGCTTTAGTAACACCATCAGGGGTGTGAAACAAATGTGGCCGAGCCATCTCGCCGAGCATGAGCAAACTCTGCTCTAGCAAAATAAGCTGAAGACGGAGGTATCTGGCCAGAGTAGGGCGCCTAACCTAGATACCACGCACCCTTTTCACTATTATGTCTAAGTCTGCAGTTAGTTATCGTCATGGTGCTCGCCCTGTGAAGTCCCCCCAGGCAGCGGCAGTGCCGGGCCCCCCAGCCTCGAAGGGGCCCACCCAAGCTACTGGAGGTCCCTCGCGACTGCCCCGGGGAGCCGGGGGGCAGGAGAGGAATGCTACTGGCCAAACCATCAAAGATAAGGAGCAACCTTTAAAGATAATGCACTGGAATGCTGAAGGAGTCAACAGCAAGAAAGATGGATACAGCAAGAAGTTAGAGCTAGAAAACATCCTTTTTGAGGAGAAAGTAAGTATCTGCTGCATCCAAGAAACCCACCTCAGCAAAGACGTTGCTTTCAAGGTAAGGGGATACCAGTGCTTTAGAAACGACCGGACAGACAGAAGAAAAGGAGGAATTCTAACCTTGGTGAGAAACAACATCAGAGCAAGCCAGATTCAAGTGCTAATGGAGGGAGCAGAATATCATCTACTACACATCAGGACAGATCAGACGGAATTCCACATCCTCAATTATTACTGCCCAAACGACCGATCCATGTCCCTGGATACAATTCCCTTTAGAGGTAGGCTAATAGCATGTGGAGACTTCAACAGCCACTCCCAAAGCTGGGGCTATGAACACATGGACAAGAGAGGTGAGGAGGTTGAAACATGGCAGGATGAGTTAGGACTGCTTCTCATAAATCAGCCCACAGACCCACCTACATTTTACTCAAGATGCTGGCATACCACCTCAACACCGGATATAGCCTTCTATACACCAGACCTGGACTGGAAGATCAAAAGGACTGTGGGGAAACAACTTGGAGGAAGTGACCATCACCCTGTATTCATCATGGTGGAAAACGAGCTAATAAAGAGCAGCAGCACCCTTGCCAGATGGAACTACAAGAAGGCCAATTGGATGATGTTCAGACACAGAACAAGCGTGCTTGCCACAAGTATAATTTCAACAGGGAAAAACATCAACACCATTGTGCAAGAGTTCAACTCATCTATTCTTCAAGCTGCCAAGGAAACAATACCTCGTGGAGCACGAAAGAACTACAAACCATACTGGAACAAGGATCTTGACGAACTCCATCAAGAAGTAGAAAAGGCACGAATACAGGCTGAAAACAACCCAGGACAACAGCAACACAATGCCCTCCAGCAAGCCAAGGCAAGATTTCAAAGAGGAAAGCTCCAGGCACAACGCAAGAGCTGGAAAGAGAAAACAGCCTCCCTCAACTTTGAAAAAGACGGCAGGAAACTATGGAACCTGGTTAAAGCTCTAAATGATGAAGGAACAGATAGTAACATCAGAGTCACTTTGCAAGAGAATGGCAAGACCCTAACCAAGAAAACAGCAGCGAATGTTTTTGCAGATGTGTTTGCTAAGAACTGTAACATAGAGGTAAGTACAAGCAAGTTAAAGGAGGCAAGAAATGACAAGGCCCCGGAGAGAAACGAAGGAGACCAGCCAGAAGTCATGAACACAAAGATCACACGGCAAGAACTAGACCTTGCCATTAGCAAACTAAAACTGCGGAAGTCACCAGGTGCAGATGGAATACCAAATGAGATGATCAAGAAACTCGGATCCGGAGCTCTGAATAAATTACTAGAGATCTTCAACATCAGCTGGAAAACTGGAGAAGTACCACAGATCTGGCGAGAAGCAATCATGGTCCCAATACCCAAAAATGGAAAGGACAAAGGAACAGCAAGAAACTATCGACCAATAAGCTTGACAAGCTGCCTCTGCAAGACCATGGAACGGATCGTCAACCACAGAATGAAGTGGTACCTGGAAAGCAACCACCTACTGGCTGATCAGCAAGCAGGGTTCCGTCAGTGTTATTCCACAGAGGATCAAGCAACCTATCTGTCACAGGACATTGAAGATGCCTTCCAGGACAAGAAACAAGTATTAGCAGTGTGGATCGACCTTCGAAAGGCCTTTGACAAAGTCTGGAAAGACGGACTACTCAGGAAGCTGCGAGACAACAAAGTGACTGGTAGCATGTACAAGTGGACCAAGAGCCTTCCACACAACAGAAGAGCAAGAGTCCAGCTGGATGGATGTCACAGCAAGAAGGTACTGCTGAGACACGGTGTGCCACAGGGAGGAGTAATATCACCCACCTTATTCCTGATCTTCATAAATGATCTAGTTCAAGAACTACCCTGCGGGATACGTACAGCTCTATATGCAGATGACCTAGTTATGTGGTGTACGGAAGAACATGCCACAGTTGCCACAAGAAGACTACAAAGAGCCACTGACATCCTCTTAGCATGGACGAATAAGTGGTGTGTCACAGTCAACGAAGAGAAGTCGTCCACTACTCTTTTCACCCTGTCTCCAAAACAGACTGCTGGAGCCATCAAGCTCAATGGGACATCACTCAAGGAAGACAAAGCACCAACCTATCTAGGAGTCACATTCGACACCAGGCTCTCATGGAGGAATCACATCGAGAGGGCAGAGACAAAAGCTAGAAGAAAGCTAGCCATATTGAGGAAACTGAGCGGCACATCATGGGGAGCGACAGAAAGAATTCTCAAGAATGTGTATGAGCAAGGGATTCGCCCTCACCTCGAATATGGTTCAACAGCCTGGAGTTCAGCGTCCAACTCAGCCCTTCAGATGTTAGACAAAGTTCAGAACCAGGCTTTGCGCATCATCACAGGAGCAATGAAGTCAACACCCATTGTGGAGATGGAGAAGATCACCCAGATAGCAACACTTGCAGAACGAAGAGAAACCAGGGTGGCAATCCAGGCAGAGAAATTCAACAGCATAGAGAATCACCCAATGAAAGAGAAGCTAGGAGACCTGGCAAGGGGAAGGCTGAAACGTACAAGCTTTATTCACAAGGCAAAGCGAATAAGAAGACAGCTATCACACCTTCCCCAGATTGCCCACCCCCTGACATCTGTACCTGAACAGACCCCTTGGACGGAGGAGACAGAGACCCAAGTCCAGATACACACAGACGTTGATGGTGTCTTCAACAAGGGAGAACAAAGTGAAGTAGAAAGAAGAACTGCTGTACTCGGCCTACTTGATGACAAGTATCCAAGCGAATCATGGGTTCGAGTCTACACAGATGGCTCTGCTGAGAATGCTGTAACAAACGGAGGTGCCGGAGTGTATATAGAGTATCCAGACTCGACAAGAACGGCAATTAGCATGCCAACCGGAACCTTCTGCAATAATTATGGATCAGAAGCCAAAGCCCTCATGACAGCGGCCACAGAGCTTCAAGTAGAGGACAGCAACATCGTCTTCCTCACAGATGCAAGATCAGTCCTTGAGGCCCTTCAAGCTGGCAAGCTTAACGACCTGAAGAAATGTTTTACACAGCTTGGAAATAGAAGCAGGATAGTCCTACAGTGGATACCATCACATTGTGGAGTCCCAGGCAATGAGAAGGCAGACCAACTGGCCAAGGAGGGCTCCGGCCTGGCGCAGCCACAGTGCCTCCTAAACTACTATGAGAAGAAAAACCTCATCAAAAACAACAGACGGCAGCAAATAAACCAACAGGATAAATATCATCTCCTGAACAGAGAGGATCAAGTACTATTGTTCAGACTAAGAACTGGTCACAATAGGCTCCACCACCACATGTT
Source organism: Onchidella celtica (assembly GCA_963931925.1). NCBI lineage: Eukaryota > Metazoa > Mollusca > Gastropoda > Systellommatophora > Onchidiidae > Onchidella > Onchidella celtica. The sequence continues at coordinate 72,830,944 of OZ007571.1, forward strand.
CACCAAGTTCAAAATAGGAACATCTGCCATATGCGAGTGCAGCCAGTCTCCTCAAAACACGGAGCATATATTGCAGAACTGCACACTCCTCTCAGCACTGCGAGAAACATATTGGCCCCAACCCAACGACCTGAATATCAAACTCTATGGTGCTCTGCCAGAACTGCAGAAAACCGTAGATTTTATTAAAAGAACAAATCTGCAGATTTAGATTGGTGAACGAAAGAAGAAGAAATAGTCTATGCACTGTTAAACTCAACATTCGAAGATATTATCACTAATTGGCCCCTCCACAGCTGCACTTAAAAAGAAAAGCTAGTCTCATCGGCTTTGGGGTGGGGATCACTCCACTTTAGATGTGTCATGCAAGCACGTGGCATACATAAATTCATCCGCATATTAGAACAGTGATCAGGCACATTTCAAATCTGCTGTGCAGTCCAAAAATCCACTGTCTTAAATTTCCATTTCCAATCTGTGGAAGCAGCTTTCATTTAGCACCAAATTATCAAATTGATACTCACAAATCAGCATTCTTTTTTTTTCTAACCCTTTCAGGTTCCTGGGCCAGTATCCTTTAGGTCACTGCCCCATGATACCGTTGTTTGGGAGGTGCTATAACTCAGTGTTGGAGATCCTGAAATCTTCAACACCAAATTATACATTCATCAGTAACTTATATAGCACTACGCGCACACTAATTTCACAGAGCAGGGACCAAAGCAGAAGTTTTACGCGGGTATACTGGTGCAACAACCTGAAAGGGCTAATTCCAGTGAATGGACAGAATCTGTCACTTTAATGTGCCGATTCATATTTTCACATCATAAACTGAAGTGGAGATAACTTGACCTGATCCTGGTCTGGAGCATGGCAAAACAGGAGAAAAACAAACATAATTTTATATGTTTACTTTTGGCTGATTCTTGTGCCCTGATGGAAGTCACAGAGGTTGATCTGCCAGACAACTGTTTTGTGACTTGTCGTACAGATGCAACTGCATGGATTCGAGATGTTGTCCTGAGTGGACTATCACCATCATTGTTGATCAGCTCATGTGTAGACTGTCTGCGTAGGGATGAAATATCCTCTGCACTGGCACTAGTGGCACCATCTTCTTCATTTTTCCTTCGTTTCTTGCCACTTTCTTTCTCTCCATTTTCAGCAGCTGGGCTTGATTTACCAAATGATAATGAGCTTGACAAACGTTTGACCTGTACTCAATGAAAGCAGAAAATTAATAACATCTTATTGCTGTATCATTGATTGCCGTCAGCATTAATTGCAAACCATCTTGACTGTTCCCTGTGGCCTTTAAACCATATTTTTATTTTCTGCCCTGACTTTCCATCTTCAAACAAACCAGCCTACCCTTATCTTTCTCTCCCACTCCCTTACATTTTCATAATTCTTTGTTTAAACTGTTCTTAGTGTCTGTTTCTCAAAATCATAGGGGCTAACACAAAAACAAAGTATCAGTGGAACTCTGTGTGAGAGAGCAGGTATGATACAATTAAACGAAAACATGACTTTTATGAAATAACTTTCATAGTATGTGTGCTTGGTTTCACTTTAAAAGTTTTATATAACTATAATTGCTTGTTATCTATTACATTTCCAGTCCTCATTTTTATTTTCTTCTTCGTGTTTCTTTCTTTCTTTCTTTCTTTTTTTTCATATAGTTCTGAGAATTTCTGACCACTGGTTAAATCTGTCCATAATTACTAGGTCTAATTTTTGTTGGGATATCTCAGGAGGTGGGAAGTGGGTTTTTTAGGGGGGGGGGGGTGTATGTGTGTGTGGGGAGGGGGGTGGGACAAAGGGGTGCAGGAGCCAGAACAAGAATTATGCATAACCATAAATTAACCATACTCTCTTCATGAAGCTTATTCTAGCTCAAGATCCAAATAACTGAGCTATATAGATATATAACGTCTCACCAGCGAAGGAATCATCTTTGCTTTACTGCCGCCCAACGACAAGTACGTGAGATATCAGTTTTCTGCGATTGGGCCGGGACACATTCCTCCCATTAAGGTAAGAACATCAGAACCTGCAAATATAATTTAGAGCTATCGTCTAGATCTCTTATAGATAGAGGTATAGATTATCTAGATCTAGATTCTCGATTCCACCAGACATGAAATGCAAATGCCTGTCGTGGGGCAGTGGGAAAAAAAAAATCAAACCATCAATATAGACGATTTCTTCCATTCAGTACTTCCAGGCCAGCATGTGCATGTATCTTTTGCGAGAGTCAAGTTGTGTGCTTGAGAATTCTGTTTAGTTCCAGCTGATCTGATTTCCACGGCTTAGACTATTATGCCACTGCTGATATCAATCACTTTTGTGCCACCCTAGCACACACAATGGTGTAGACCTTGTGTGCCAGGGTTGCCATGTGTCAAAAGCCCGTAATGAGACAGTGAGATCTCTCCTCTTAATGTTGATAAGTTTATTGTTCACCGTTTTAGTATATAGATCTAGACCAGAACTGTATTCACTTGGATGTAGATGGGATATTAGATCTAGATCTAGATCTAAACATGAGGCTAATTATAACAACTGGAAATTTAGTGTTGTCAACTCGCCTAAATCCAGGACCTCAGTGATAAACAACTGGTCTGTCCTCGGACAGAAAAGTAGATATAGATCTAGATCTATAACCAGTTCGAAATTTAGGCTAAATAGTTCTTCAAATAAAATGAACATCTCTCTGGTATTGTTCTTACTACTGTCATTATCGGGTGACGTGGAGCTCAACCCTGGACCCCAGACCAGATTCCCCCCTTGCCCCGTTTGCCTTAAAAAATGTACCTGGAAAACGAGGGCCATCGCATGTGATAGTTGTGACCGCTGGTACCACATCGACTGTATGGGAATAAACTCAGTAATGTATGAAAGAAACACTGGGCAATAGCAGTGCCGCATGGGAATGTATCCAGTGTGGCATGCCAAATTTTAGTTCCAGCTTATTCACTGATTTTCAATTAAACTTAGACCGTAGTAGATCAAGATCCCACAATAGTTTTGATATCTTACAACATTTAAATACTAATAAAAGTAACACAGAAATACCAATCTTTGATCCAAAATGTTCGTCAACCCCACACCCCAAATCCAAGAAAAAAGAGCCAGCCAAAGAGAAAACTACGTTCAGAACCCAGGTTATAAATTTTCAAAGCATTTGGAATAAGAAAGAAGAACTGAGCTTACTTCTGAACGAAACTAAACCTGATGTAATCATCGGAACAGAAACATGGCTAAACGAAAATATAAAAACCAGTGAAATTTCGATTAACGATGATTATGAAATCTACAGAAATGATAGGAAGAAGAGAAGGGGAGGTGGGGTCTTGATAGCAGTGAAGAAGAACTTAGTTAGTGAAAAAATACCTAGTGAGGAAGCAGGAGAAACTGTCTTCTGTAAGATTAGCGTGAAGGGTAAACCTCCTCTGGTTGTGGGTGCAGTCTATCGACCCCCTAGTAGTGACTTGGAAACTAGTAAGAACATCTGTAATGAACTTCTCAGTGCCTACCAAAAGAACAAAAAGGCTACCATCTGGATAGGAGGAGATTTCAACTTACCTGATATAAACTGGGAAGAAGGAAATGTGAAGAGTTGCCAAAACTTAAGAGAAATAAATGACCTATTTTCAGACAGTACTACGGATATAGGCCTAGAGCAAGCAGTAAAAGAGACCACTCGAGGAGATGCACTGTTAGACCTATTTTTTACTAATTTCCCTAACCTTACAAGAGAGATCAAAATTCTTCCTGGACTAGGGGACCATGACATAGTCCAGATTGATTCAGAACTGAAACCCTTTAAGAAAAGACCTATTAGGCGACAGATTTACCTATGGAATCAGACAGACGAAAATAATTTGAAAAGGGAGGCAGCAACTTTTGGCACTTTTTCATGAAATACCACTCTTCAAAAACTGACGCAAACAAACTCTGGGACTGTATCAAGTTAAATCTGAACATGATCATGGAAAATGTCCCAACAAAAATGTCATCCACAAAAATTCACCAACCCTGGATAAATACTTTAACGAAAAGGTTAGTTCGAAAAAAACATAAATGGTTAAAAAAAATGAAACAGTGCAACTCCGAACGAGTGAAAAACAAATATCTAGAAATTAAAAGATTGACCCAGAAAGAATGCCGGAAAGCTCATAATAATTATATCCATGAGATGATAAGTGATACATCTGATAACAGTAAAAAACTTTGGAGGTATGTGAAAAGTAAAAATAAAGAAAACTTAGGAGTAGCCGCACTGATCGATGAGAGAGGGCACCCACAGCAAGATGCCCAAAAAAGAGCCAATATCTTAAATACTCAATTTTGTAAGGTCTTTTCCGACCCAGGGGGTGTCTTCTCGGGAGAGCTGAGTGGTGCCAAACTGCCGGATATGGATGAAATATATGTCACAGAAAATGGAGTACTGAAACTTTTGGAAAACCTTAACGAAAATAAAGCTACAGGGCCTGATGGAATTCCCGCCAAATTACTGAAACTCTGTGCCAAGGAAATTGCCCCCGTTTACACTTTGTTATTTAGAGCTTCAATTGAACAAGGAAAAATACCGGAAGACTGGAAAAAAGCAAATGTAGTACCCATTTTTAAGAAAGGAAATAGAGCTAGTCCTGAAAATTATAGACCAGTCTCCCTGACATCAATATCCTGTAAACTGTTAGAGCATATCTTGCACACCTGCATCATGAAGCATCTCGAGAGACACTCGGTTTTAACACATGTACAGCATGGTTTTAGAAAACATAGGTCGTGTGAGTCCCAGCTGGTCACAACTTGTAATGATTTTGTTAATAACTTGAATAACAACAAGCAGACTGATACCATCTTATTAGATTTCAGTAAAGCCTTCGATAAAGTGCACCATGCTAGTCTATTGACTAAATTAAACCATTATGGAGTTAGAAACAGTACTTTGAAGTGGATTAAGTCTTTCTTAGAAAACAGAACACAGATAGTCGTCGTTGACGGAAAGTCATCCAATCCTGCAGCTGTTCTCTCGGGAGTACCCCAGGGTACCGTAATGGGCCCCTTACTATTCCTAGTTTATATTAACGATATGCCAAGTAAGATCTCTCCAGGCACTAAATTACGACTGTTTGCTGATGATAGCCTTCTTTATAGAATAATAAACTCAAAAGAAGATACGGAAATCCTACAGAAAGATCTAGACAGTCTACAAAAATGGGAGAGGGACTGGCGTATGGAATTCCACCCCAATAAATGCCAAGTCCTGAGAATTTCAAATAAAAACCACAACATCACCTCAGACTACTTTATACACGACGAAAAATTGAGCGAAACATATGAGGCTAAATATTTGGGTGTAACATTGGACAGAAAACTTACATGGAGCCAACATATTAATATCACATGTAACAAAGCAAACAGCATACTAGCATTTCTGAAAAGGAACATCTCTAACTGCGATAGGAAAGTAAAAGAGAAATGCTATAACACCTTTGTGAGGCCCTCCCTAGAGTATGGGATCCCCATTGTCGAATAAATATAGACCAACTGGAAAGGGTCCAGAGGAGAGCTGCCCGCTTTGTGACGAATGACTATACTAGAAGTAGTAGTGTAAATAAAATGATGAGAGACCTTCAGTGGACACCATTAGAAGAGAGGAGAGCAAAAAACAAAGTAAAAATATTTTATAAAGGCAGGGAAGGAAATATCCATATCCCACTGAACCACCTCACCATTAATACCAGAGGCAACAGAAGGAATAATATAAAATATAACATCCCAAGCTCACGGGTTAACAGCCATCTTTATTCTTTTTACCCTAGTGTCATCAAGATGTGGAACAACCTCCCGGCAGAAGTCCAAACACTACCGTCTGCAACGATTTTCGACAATGAATTAAAGAACATTATTATCCGTTGCAGCTACCATTGTAACTAAAGTGCGGGTTGTATTTCTGTGCACAATCTGGAAACCAAGAGATATTTATACCAGAGTTATATATACAAAAGATTTTACACAACTAATATATTTTTAAATGGTCTTAACATCTATGTAAGGTTTTACCCTGTTTTTAGCCTCAGAGGAGCGACGTTGAGTCGCATATACTATAGTGCAGTTGGGGGAATCGTCTTTTAGACGTGCCAACTATGAAAGAAGAAGAAGAGACTTTTATCGCGCTTGGAGGCCAAAAAACCCCCGTTGGAGGCCAAAAAACCTCCGTTGGAGGCCAAATTTTCATTTTGTTAATGAAGTCAATCTTTAACTTTTTTTTTTTTAACTTTTCACTGAGGCTACAATGTGTTTTTAACGTTAAGAATTATATGACCTTATAGACACCTATAATTTTAACGAATATAAATTTTCTACTCGACAAGTCCGCCGGCAAGTCACAAAGTACATGAAATAATAATTAAATATGAATATTTATTGAATAATAGAAAATTAGCATTCCACAATTGCTGATGCGCTTGCTGAAAACACTAATTGGCATTTGGTTAACATTGGCACTGCGGTCTACACGACCTAGGCCTAAAAATTATTACATGTAGTTAGCCAAAATGCTGTCAAGGAAAATGTAGCTTTCATTTACGGTGAAATAAGCTTTTAAAAAGTGAAAGATGTAGATATAAACATACAGAATAAGTAAATGATCACTGACATAGGCAAGAAGGCCATGGAGGAGCGACAGGGGCCAAATTAAAGGAAATTGGAGGGGAGTGGCATGGGGGCTTAATGAAATATTGGAGGCCACCAATTCCCCGCTAAGCCACCTTTTTATGAAATATGGCTTCCCAGGGTCCACCTAGCAATTCAGCACTAAATTAATTTTAATAGGCCTACATGTACTGACATTGTTGCTGCCTGCCGTACGAAGATCACAATAACCATTCATCAAAGAAAGATCCACATGTAGTTTTAATATAATGATATTGATTATGCTTACAATACTTTGCATTAATAGTGCTTCAGATAATCAAATCCATCGGATGCATATTTTGGCAATAAGACAAATTATAGGTACCGGTATGTATAATGCAAAGCCTCACGCAAGAAATAATTCATTAAACGATACAATAAAACCTACAGGTATACCTTGACGGACGCAATGTGTTCCCAGGACCAGCATACGATTAGTAGCCGTAGTTGTGAGAATTTTGCGACTGTGTAGCCGATTTGTTTAATTTCTTTTTTATTGTTACAATTGTTTATTTTCTGGAAAAGGCCTATTGTCGGAGTGCTTGATTTGTTGTTTTTTCTTTTGTTTCGTTTCTGAATCATTTCTTACGCGAGGCTTCACAACATGCTCCTGTTTTCTTTTGGCCATATTTTGGCTTTCCGTCAAGCTTTCCTGCGACCCACATAATTTCTGTACTTCTCTGTAATGCTTTGGACATCTAGAACTAGGCCCAGTAAAATTAGATAAACATTCAAGTGTGACTTCGCCTGGTGCAAGTGCCTTCACTGAGGGTCCTTAAGCGCAGTCCTCTATTGTTATTCAAGGCGCAGACTAGAGCGGATTCGAGTGTTTGTTTTTTCACGCGATGACAACCGTTGTTTCAACTGTAACTTTAATTTTTCAACAACAACAACAAACAAAAATTTAGCAGGTGGGAGAGTGAGACTGGAGATTTTCAGAGAAAGTAGAGCCACGCGAAAAAAAAACACCAAAATACCCTTGATTTTTAACACTTTGTGGATATTTCGACGATGAAGATGCCCAATCCAAAACTGCAATATCATCGAGCAGTGCCGTACAATTATTACAGAGTGTGTGTTATAACGATCACAACCAGGGCATCGAGTTGCTCAACAGCACCTTGCAGTGCGGGAGATTTAAAACGTGTGTGGTGTTGAGCATCAGGCCAAAAACCAAAAAGACCACGGGGAAACATCCCTTTTGTAGGCTCAGAATGGGCAATGAACAGGGGGAAAACAAAAAGACCACGGGGAAACATCCCTTTTGTAGGCTCAGAATGGGCAATGAACAGGGGGAAAACAAAAAGACCACGGGGAAACATCCCTTTTGTAGGCTCAGAATGGGCAATGAACAGGGGGAAAACAAAAAGACCACGGGGAAACATCCCTTTTGTAGGCTCAGAATGGGCAATGAACAGGGGGAAAACAAAAAGACCACGGGGAAACATCCCTTTTGTAGGCTCAGAATGGGCAATGAACAGGGGGAAAACAAAAAGACCACGGGGAAACATCCCTTTTGTAGGCTCAGAATGGGCAATGAACAGGGGGAAAACAAAAAGACCACGGGGAAACATCCCTTTTGTAGGCTCAGAATGGGCAATGAACAGGGGGAAAACAAAAAGACCACGGGGAAACATCCCTTTTGTAGGCTCAGAATGGGCAATGAACAGGGGGAAAACAAAAAGACCACGGGGAAACATCCCTTTTGTAGGCTCAGAATGGGCAATGAACAGGGGGAAAACAAAAAGACCACGGGGAAACATCCCTTTTGTAGGCTCAGAATGGGCAATGAACAGGGGGAAAACAAAAAGACCACGGGGAAACATCCCTTTTGTAGGCTCAGAATGGGCAATGAACAGGGGGAAAACAAAAAGACCACGGGGAAACATCCCTTTTGTAGGCTCAGAATGGGCAATGAACAGGGGGAAAACAAAAAGACCACGGGGAAACATCCCTTTTGTAGGCTCAGAATGGGCAATGAACAGGGGGAAAACAAAAAGACCACGGGGAAACATCCCTTTTGTAGGCTCAGAATGGGCAATGAACAGGGGGAAAACAAAAAGAACAAAACATCAACAAGAAGAAAGGGAGAAAATGAGATGAAAATGACAGAAATCTTAGAAAATAAAAATAATAAAGATCTTTTGTCGGAGCACACAATTATGTGCTCTCGATTTTGCCGATTTTAAGCTCCCCTCCCTCCCCCCAATACGCTTGGCTTCAATTCACCCCCCCCCCCTCCACTGAACGTGCATACGACTGTAATCATGGTGAATGCCCTTGATAGGGCCGTGACCTTTTAACATTTGAAGTGGCAAATAGTTTGCATGGACTATTCACCATTTCATTAGATACATAACCTATTTTCCCTGTTTATGTAATCCTACACCTCTTGTGTGAGTGTGCGTGCGTGCTCGCGCGTGTGAGTGAGAGTGTGTGTGTGTGAAATAAATAATAAATAAATAAAACCAAACTTTCTCATTCATTACCATAACTGAAAAGTGTAGTGCACACCACAGGAATCCTCTCTTAATTTTCCCCCACTTTTCATACGCTGGGTCAATTCCCCCCCCCCCTCCCCCCCGCCTCCAAGCCCATGTAATCTATCGAGAGACCTCTAAGTTGAACATTCTTTCAACTATTTGCTTATGGGACAAAGCAGCGCGTCTTATCATTCTGAACTCGTTGCTAAAACTGTTGCGCACGGCCGCCAGCAGAATGCCCTCATCATTAAGATTACCAACATCCGCCAGAGTATCTTGCAGTATTTGTATCAACTGATTGGACATCAGCATACTAAAATCATATTATCCCATTCTGCTCTGTAATCATTCGTTTCATCAAACGGATTCCTTTAACCCTTTACTGGCCAACGCCGGAAAGTTAAGATTTTCATATTCCCTGTTACTCTTAAATATTATGTCTAGATAGCAATCATTTCAAGTCATGCCTGTGTATCTTTATAATGAAGTAAATTAATTTTCTAAAAAGGACTTTTAACATGTCTGCAATTTAACAGTCTACCTTGCAAATAAAAACAATTCACGAATATGCATTGTCGGCATGTAAAGGGTTAAATATGAAATTTGTCCCCCCCCCCCCCCCAAAAAAATAAATTCGTTGAATGGTGGTAGGATCTGATTTCAGCATGCAGCCTATCAGCTGAGTGCTTAAGATCAAAGCAATGGCGAAGTGTGTAGGGGATGACTCGGATGAGACTTTTTTTGTTGTTGTTGTTGACAGTTGATCTAAGTGTCGACATGAATCAATGAAAGGTGGAGCGCATAGTGAAACAGAAAATGGGGTAAAAAAAAAAAGGGGGGGGGGTGGGAGGAGCAATGAAAAGACCGGCATCACCTCGTTGAGCTTGAGGCTGTAAAAACATACACAGACCCGACCAATTCCCTTTGTTGGATTGAAAGCATGTGCGGTCAAAGATAGGCTTTTCACCCCTTCAAGTCGTTCATCCTTTAGCCTACATTTGTGAGCACTTTATCACACCAGTCCTGCGGAGTGGGTTAGGGATAGCGAACACAACTACCTAGCCATCATAATTATTACGACCTGTCCCTGAACGACCGATTCCACTACATGTAGGCTACTGCCATTCACTGATGAATCAATGAGAGAACTTGACCTGATTTGCATTACGTTTCAGGCCATCGTACATGATCACGTTATCGCAAATTCTACGATAAATTTTCTTAACCAGGCCAGGCCATAGTTCGCTGCAGGCTTGGACAGCTCTCCGTCGACGCGCTCTAGTGGACGCGTTACCGTGCACCAGTGCTGTAGTTACTTTTTTTGTTTTGTTTTATAACAATTATCATTCCAACATTTGAAATTTATGATTTATGATTTCTTACTTTCGCCTACAGAGAATGTGAAACATAAATAATGTAAGGCAATGAGTGTACCCCTAGCCTGAAACTCCTCTGCAGAAAACATGCTGTCAACGATGTCATGGCCATATCACGATCTTGCCCACGGAGCGACAGCACCCCGGCACCATGTCAGATTTGTTAAATACTGAAACTTCGTGTTTACGGGACATCTGTGGATGATCTCCGTGTTCGGAGGGTCGCAGCACTAAGCATTTACATCAAAATTGTCTATGGGATGTTTCAGAAAACTTGTGCTTTATCAAGCAAAGATGAACCTATGGCCCGTGGCTTGCTATGCAGTATTACAGTGTTGTACTTTGTCCGTTTTTTGTTTTGTTTTATGCTTTTTTTTTTCCTTTAGGGAAAAGATCACTGCAAGAGTTATATAGCAACTGCAAACTTGAATCTCTCTGGTAAGAACATGGCATTCCTCAACAACAACAACAACAACAACAAAAATGTCAATTCCCAATTGTAGAAGTGTGTGTGACAGAAGAGATTTTTAAAAACAAAAAGAGTGGGGGGGGGGGGTTATCACACTCATAGAAACGACTGGACAGCACAGTTTCCACTGATTCTCCAAATTAAAATTTGGCACCAACATAAGAAATGGGGAGGGGGGATATGAGTACATGGTCATCTCACGAATGACGTCAGCCACAGAGTAAGACATACTGAATCATTCAGGGCATGGCTAAAAATAGTAAAAGTATACGCTACTTCAGTCAACCTAATCTACACAAAATAGGTTTGGTTTCTGCACAGTGCATTATGCTTACTTTTGCAGCTCACCGAAAGTGTAATACGTAATATGCACGCCTGTACAGTTTATAACCTTTGGTGGAGGTGTACGTATAGTTACGTGTGAAGCTTTCATCAATCATGTTACAGCAGGCTTACAGTGTGTAACCCAAAGCATCTGTCAGTTCGCTGCAACTGCTACGTTTGTGAAAATCCATTAATTTAGCTAAAGGTAGGCTAGGTGTATAATATGCACCATTCACTGGGCTATATCACATCGATCATTCGATGAGATATGACTTAAAAATTAATGCCCTACATTTGCTGTACAATCTAAAGGCTACTCACGTTTTCTCCAAATCATCAGGAATCACAATGGGAGTCTGATATTCCAGTTATATAATCTGAATTATTTCCAACTAGACTCTAGACAGCCCATGATATTATACTTACGTGTACTGGTAATGCTAATGAATGACTTCAGAGCACAGCAAGCGGGTTGTTATAATACACCTCGTGTAAAATCTCCTTGCATAGACGACAGACAAAATAAGAGAATATAGCACTGCTCTAATGGTTATGTGCGAGCAATTTCAAACACTTCACGCTTACAGTACAAGCTTGCAATGAAAAGTTATGGACGCTGCAAAATGAATCCTATTATACCGGCGTAAGAGAGATTAAAAAGGGGGTGGAACTCTCAAGTATTGGGTAATCTCGGTGCTTCGCGGAACAAAACCCTGGCCTAATTTTAAGCCCAGCTCGCCAGATAAAATCGTTCATGTAAAGGAAATATAGTGTGCTACCAGCAAATTTTGTGCACAAAGGTCGTGGATTGGTGGTTTTTGAGATTGTATTTGCTCATGTCAGAGCGCTGTGATAAATCGGGAAAGAGAAAAATCAATGCTTACCCACCGACTAAGATCGCTGGAAAGGGAGACCGTTGCTCACAGCTACTCCGCGAAGCCATTGCTAAGTTTCTATTTTTGGTTTCGCAGGTCTATTTTTGTTCTTTTAATAATTAATTTTAGGTGGGGTTTTTTTTGGGGGGGGGGGGTATTCTGCCGAGATTTCATCTTTACTGGGCAGAAAACTGACTGGCCAAATGTCAGCCTGCATGAACTTGTTTACGGGAAGATGAAAAAAGACGTGTCTCTGTGAAAAGGTGAAGGGGAAGTGAAGGGGGAGGAGGGAGGCTCGACTCCACAGCAGTGTTAGGGACCATACTAAAGACACAATATGTAGGTCTAAGTCCCTACAACTGTCATGTACACAAGAGCCATGATATTTTCTACTTTCATTCTTTGGTCAAGGGCAAACAAGAGCTGATTCCCTCGTCAGTCTCTGACTCCACCCACCTGCCGGTTATGTAGGTCAAGTTGACACGTTGCTTTGACTGAGAGTAGGTCGATACCAGACAGAATGTATAATGTGTGATCAGTTGATGGAAGAATGCATTCTTAATATTATGCAGGCTAGGAAAAAAGTGAAAACAGGCGGGTTAGGAGAAGGGGGGTTGGGGGTGGGGTGGGGTTAAGGTCATGCAAACTACATGTACCAAACGCCAACGACTTTGATTATTAGAAACATCAAATTAACCTGTAGCTAAAGAAGGAAGTATATTAAAAATTGTAATAACCATTGAAGGCCATGAAAGGAAACTGTCGAAACAGCTATTGAATTTGACTTCCTGTGCACTCGGGCCCAAGTTACACATTTCGCAATGCAGGGAAAGAAACAGGAACTTCACAGCTAACGACGGGCCTTCCAGTCAGCAACCCTGCGGAAGTAGGGCATGTAGGACTGACGTCGTTTGCCCATAGGAATGGCATCGTTCCGACGTACATCCACTGGTTACGACATCCACACATACATGCACACTCCCCAACCACATAGGCTACACACCTGCTGCACTACTGCATACATACATAGTAATATACGAGATACCCCCATTCACACAGGTGAAAAAATACACACGTCCAAACAAAGCTACATCCACGAACTCACATTATCTACACACACATCCACGCACATACAACCAATTTCTCACATTAATGCACACACGCTCCCACACACACATGTATCCACGAACACAACCACATACACACATAAATACACACAACCACACGTATATCGATCCATTTACACACCCGTTTACACACACACACATCCACATACTCACATCAACGCACATAGGCCTACTAGTGGGCTTGTTAACCCAATAAAAAAGAGCAATGACTGCAAAATTTAGTAGGAATATGCCACTTGGCATACAAGTACCTTATACCATTCTAAATAAAAATAGGCTAGGACACACGCTCTCGGTGCATATTTTGACCCTCATTTGCATAAATTAAAAATGGCCGCCGCTGAAAATGATGAAAAAACAGAAAATGCCATAACTCCTGACTGAAACATGGTAGAATTATAATTTTGGTGTCTTTTTGTAAGGAAATTGTGCTTCTTAGCTCATTGGAAGTATAAAAATTGTGATCTGAAGTCAATTTGAGGTAGAATTTTTCACAAAATAACAAAAAAAAAAAAAATCAAACAATAAACGCTAAAAAGTCAAGTAGGCCTATATTCTTACTAGCCTACAGGAACGGATAATTTTTGTAGTGTATCTATTTAGCACGGAAAAAAATATGATGGCACTGGAGGAACTACATCCAGCCATACACAAAGAGTTCATTGCCGGAAGATTTGTGGGACAGAAAACTAATAATGCATTCTCCAGCATAGCTTTAGATCAAATGCATGAACAATTAATCAGTACAGTGAAAGGTGATGGTGGAGCAATAGGACTGACAGAAGATCCAGCACTCCTGCGCAGACTTATGGTTGTAGGGCCTGAACTGTCCCGAATCATCCAAGAATTTGAATGCAAAGCCTCTGCAGGTAATGGCAAGCATCATGAACAGTATTCAAAATTTCAGAAAGTTTTCAAAGAGGATGTAGAGGGGCTGATCACTGCTTTTGAGGATTTGGGAAATCCATTCTTAGAAGACACTGGCGACTTGGTTTCTCTAGGGTCCTCATGTATAATGCCAAAAGGGGTTGTAGAAACAGTAAAAACTATCAAAGATGTTGGTGAAGAACAGTTCAGAAGTTTCGTTTCTGACAGAATTGAAACTCAGAAAGTGCCTTGGACTTCCACAGTCCACCTTAACAAATTGCCTTTGTTCTCAGACAAACCAAAGCCATCTAAGCAGAAGTCAAATGTTGTGGCTTTAAAAGAGGAAAGATCTCAAGTCATTCACATGTTGCTTTCCAGTCAATCAGGCCGTGAGATTAATGAGAATGTGTTTTCTCATGAGAATAGTGCCTACCCTCCTTCTTTGTCCCGTAATGAAGAAATCTATTGCAGTACCAAATCAGAAATCATTAAATGTTTGGAAGACGAGATACCTCCTTCCTCTTCCACTAAACCCCCAGCAGATGTAATCATTCTTGATGGAGCATTCATTGTGCAGATGCTCAAACCTGGCAATGCAACAACCTTTGAAGAATATGCAAACAATATATTCATTCCTCATGTGATGCCCTGGCTTACATCTCCTTCCAGAATTGATATCGTGTGGGATCGCTACAAGTCAGATAGTCTAAAAAATGCCACTCGTAGCAAACGAGGCACAGGAACACGTCGAAGAGTGCAGTTGTCCACTAAGATTCCAGGAAATTGGCAAGGCTTTCTTCGAGTGAATGAAAACAAAACGGAACTTTTTTCTCTACTGGCAGAGAAGATCCAGACAATTCCTAAAGAAGGCAAGCAAGTGGTGACAACATTCGGGGAAAGTGCCTTATGCTCGCCAGTACAAACAGACATGCAAGCACTCATCCCATGTACTCACGAGGAGGCAGACACGAGGATGTTTATTCACGTCGCTGATGCAACCCATTCTGGATATAAACGCATTATTCTGCGCTCAAGTGACAGTGATGTCATTGTAATTGCAATATCATGTGTGCAAGATCTTTGCTTGGAAGAGTTGTGGATTGCATTTGGATCTGGGAAGACATTTAGATATATACCTGCACATTCTATTGCTCGAACAATAGGTCCTGAAAAATCAAGAGCTTTGTGAGCCTTCCATGCGCTTACTGGATGTGGCATTGTGTCTTCCTTTTATGGCAAGGGGAAAAAAACAGCATGGGCAGTTTGGCAAGAATTTCCTGAGTTAACAAATGCACTTGTGCGTTTATCAACCTTTCCTGAAAGCATCGAAGAAGAAGTGATGTCCTACATCGAGGCTTTTGTCGTCCGTTTATATGACAGTTCAATTGAAATTACATCTGTTAATGCTGCAAGGCTTGAACTCTTCTATTACAAAGATCGAGACTTTGACCATTTGCCCCCAACAAAAGATGCCCTTATACATACATTACGTGCTGCCTACCAAGCAGGTCATGTTTGGGGACAAGCTCTTATCACATGCCCGGATCTGCCTGCACCCTCACAATGGGGATGGATGAAGAGAGAGACCAGTTGGACACCTTTGTGGACCACCATGCCTCCCATCTCTAAAGGTCTCAAAGACTTAGTGACATGCCAGTGTAAGAAAGTGTGCAAGCCTCCATGTAAATGCTACATTGCTGATGTAAAGTGCAGTACACTTTGCTTTTGTCGAGGAAATTGCTTCAGAAAGTGAACATACCCTTGTAGGTAAACATTCAAGAAACGTTTTTTCTGCACAAATGATTTCAAATTTACATTGCCCAGATAATTTAATGGAAAGGATAAAGTTTGGTGATTACAATCTTTACTTTTTAACCCCGTGTGATTGAGCTAATATACTTTTAAAGAAATTGAAGAAACTATTTTTTAATGAAGATATTGGCGACATTTCATGTTTTTAATAAGTTTGCAAACATAATCATATTGTTTTCATGTACCTATGTAAATATTATGTTTTTATAACCTTGGCCACAATCTCTTTTCATTTTTGTTCATCAGGAGAGGCCTTTACTGGTGTGCTCATATTTTTTTTCTGTCAAAGAATACTGCCCTTATTTTTTTATTGTTTATATTTTGGATGGTGGATATTCTAATGTATGCAAAAAACAGTTTCAGTTAATGTCCCTAGAACACATTTTTATCACTTCAGCTGAATTAAAAGCATTATTTCACTGTGAATTGACACCAAAAATGTACTTTTTAGCTTGTTGTTATCAAAAGTTATGTCAGTTTGTACTTTTTATTATTTTCGTATGCATTTTTTACATAATTTATGCAAATTAAGGTCATAATTTGAACACATAACACTTTTTTTTTCATTTCATTGAATTCACAGGCATAATTTCAATATGAATAGATACCAATTTTATGTTTTTAGCATGTTCCTATCAGAAGTTATGACATAATACACTTTTTGTACATTTTTAATGGCGGCCATTTTTAATTTATGCAAATGAGGGTCATAATATGCACGCAGAATGTGTGTCCTAGCCTAATTTTTTTTAGATTGGTATAAGGTAGTTACATGCCAAGTGGCACATTCCTACTAACATTTGCAGGGGGTGTTGAGTTAACAAGCCCACTATACGGGCATCCACATATACGCACTCTCACACAAACATCTACTTCCACATACACACTCATCTATATACACATACATGAACACACATGACAAACACACACCCAGGCACATAAATCCATACATAACACATACACACACATACAGACATATAAACCCACACATACACACCCATATAATAGACACATTCACACATCTCTCATCCAAACCCGCACTAATCCTCACACGCAGAGATACCCATGTCCACATACATCAGCGAACCCACACATCCACACAGGCGTTACTACACACACGTACATCCACACACCCATACACATCTTCATACATACCCGTACAGCCACCCATCCACACTCACATACACACACACTTACACACACTTACATCCACACGCACAAAGGGGTGGTGTAAGCGAGAAAGGAGGAGAGACAGGGACTGGACAAGGAAACAGAAAAGACAGGGAGAAAGAGTGGGGCGGAAGGCGGGGGGAGGTGGGGGGGAGGGAGAGAAGGATAAAGAGACACACACACAATGAGAGAGAGAGGCAGACATTAGAGACAGACAGAGGGAGAGTAGGAAGAGACAGGGACAGAAAGAAAGAGAAATGAGAGGCAGAGAGAGAGGATGAGACAGAAAGACGGAGAAAAAGTGAGACACCCAGACAGACGACAGGTTCATACGCACACACACACACACACACACACAAATAACTCATATAGCCTACTTCTAAACACCTCCTTTTCACCCCATTAGAATTGCAAGTCCTAACTAGGGTTAGTGTTAAGATAAATATTTACTTGCAACAGGTCAGAGGTCCCTAAAAGCAAATCCTCAATTCATGACCTTTTCACTGGATGAAGCAAATCTAAAACCACGACACAAACACATACACATGTGAGAGGATGAACGACTTTTTATTTTTAATGTGCTTTCATGGTAGCTCTAGTGCGTGAGTGAGTGATGTGAATAACGGGTCCCGCGCTAGTATTACAAGGGAAATAATCCAATTAATGGTACTCGGCCAAGTGTCCCTAAACTACTATGAGTGGCCGTCCCTCACTCACGCACTAGAGCTACCATGAAAGCACATTAAAAATAAAAAGTCGTTCATCCTCTCACATTCTCCCCTGCTAAGTCACGTAGTCCCTTACGTGACACATACATCAATTCAAAGGTTTACAAAAGACCACTGAAGGTATAATCAAACTCTAAGGGGCTATGATACCATCACTTAGAGTAGAACAATTGCAAATTACACACAGTGAACCGAAGTACAACAATGGTCCATCCTCTTTATAACTACTAACAGGTGGCGTGAACCGGCTAAGTTACTACTGGCATCCTGAAGATGTACACAACAGTCTCAGCTCTGGCTGTAGTAAGTTACATCATATGGACAAAACAACAGGTCCCAGACCTGCAACGGTGGTCCCAGACCACTATCAGGGTTAACGTAGGATCGAACAGTACAAAAAAAGACAATATGCTATAAGGGCACTAGTGCAATGAAAAAGGCAAGGTCAACATAGGCATTAAAAGTAATTGTAACTAAGCTGTGGAGAAAGCCAACATGGGCATACTCTCTAACTTAAAATCTTGAGGCGGAGCTCCCTTGGATTCGGTGGTCTATCATCTGGCCTGATGGAAACTCGGGGGGGTCTTGATGGGTGCGCTCCCCTGCTCTTTCTGCACTCACAGTCAACGTCTAATGTTAATCACTAATAAGAGTCAGAGGTCCAATCTCTGGGGTTGTCTGTGTGGGCGGCTGGACCGTCGCACAGAAGGGTTAGTTTGTAAGTCTAGAAAGCCCAACCATGCCACGAACAACAGGAAGCCGAAGTTCAGATGAGGAACAACCCCCCGCACCACCGCCAATGCCAACACAGCCCTACATTATAATGGCAGCAGAGCAGCCGAGGATCGACACATTCTACGGCGACATGGGGAGAGGAGGTGCAGAGAGGTTTGAGGGACAGCTCCGGGCCTGTTGGTCCAGCAGGCCAGAACTCGCGCATTTTGATTGGTCAGTTGGAAATGTTGACCACCGGGCTTCCAACTCTTATATCATGGCTTTTTTTTTGTTTGGTAGTGATACCGTTGTTAGGCTTTTTGAATAAATAAGATTGCCAGCAGAACCCTGTGTTTGTTAATCCTGTGTATCCTTAAGGGAGTTACTATTGAACCCACGCAGTAACCACATTAGCCACTCGTAGTTCATCCAACACACACACACACACATACACACACATACAATTAACACATAAAGCCAGCCATTTTAGACGCCCCTTTGTCACCCTTCAGAATTGCAAGTTTTTGTTAGAGTTAGTGTTAGCATAAGTCTGACAAATCTGCCACACGTCTGACAAGAAAGATGCACAAGTCTAACCAGCTGGCTGAAAACTTCGGACAAGTCCAACAAGTTGGCTGAAAATTCCGACAAGTCTGATGGACAAGTCCAATAAGTTGTCCAAAAAAGTTTGAGAAGTCATGAGTCCGACAAATTGGCCTAAACATTTTGACAAGTCTGACGCACAAGACTAACAAAATTAAGTTGGCCAAAAAATTTTGACAAGCCTGACCCACAAGTCCAACAAGTTGGCCAAAAAATTTTGACAAAACTGACACACATGTCTAACAAGTTGGTAAAAAAATTCAAACAAGTCCGATGCACAAATCCAACAAGTTGGCCGAAAAAAGTCTGACAAGTCCGACACACAAGTCCAGCAACTTGGCCGAAAATTCTCACAAGCCTGTTGCACAAGTATGAAACGTTGGCCAAAAAATAATTTTGATAAATCTGACAAACAAGTCTGACCAGTTGGCAAAAAAATTCCAACAACTCCAAGGCACAAGTCCGACAGGTTGGCCAAAACATTTTGACAAGTCTGACGCACATATCCAACAAGCTGGAACAATAATTCTGATAAGTCTGACACACAAGTCCAACATGTTGGCCAAAAAACTTTGACAAGTCTGATGCACAAGTCCAACAAGTTGGACGAAAGAGGTCTTACAAATCTGATGCACAAACCCAGTAAGTTGTCTGACAAGTCCGACGCGCAAGTCTAACAAGTGACAAAAAAAATCGACAAGCCTGATGCACAAGTCCGGCAAGTTGGCCCAAAAATTTTGACAAGTCCAACGTACAAGTTCGACAAGATGGCTGAAAATTCTGACAAGTCCAATGCACAAACCCAACAAGTTGGTAAAAAAATCCAATACGTCCAAAGTGGAAATCCAAAAACTTGGCTGAATAATTACCACTAGTGAGATCCATAAGTCCAACAAGTTGGCCAAAAAATTTTTTAAAGTCTAATGCACAAAACCAAGAAAGTGGTCCAAAAAGTTTGACAAGTGCAACTCACAAGTAAAAGAAGTTGGCCAAAATATTCCGCCAAGTCTGATGCACAAGTCCGACAAGCTGGACGAAAAATTCTAACAAGACTGACAAATGAGTCTGACAAGTTGGCCATAAAATTCGATAAGTCTGACAAACGAGTCTGACAAGTTGGCCATAAAATTCGATAAGTCTAACAAACAAGTCTAACAAGTTGGGCGAAAATATGCGACAAGTCCGACGCACAAATCTGACAAGTTGGCCGTAAAATTCCGACAAGTCTGATACATAAGTTGAACAAGTTGGCCCAAAAATTTTGACAAGTCTGATAAATTGGCCAAAAAAATTCCGACAAGCCTAATGCACAAGTCCGACAAGTTGGCCGAAAACTTCTGACAAGTAAGACAAGTTGGACAAAAAATTCTGAGAAATCTGACGCACTAACCCAACAAGTTGGCCAAAAAGTCTGAAAAGTCAAACGCACAAGTCCAACAAGTTGGCCAAAAAATTCCAACAAGTTCAATACACAAGTCTGACAAGTTATCTGTAAAATTCCAACAGGTCTGATGCACAAGTCCAAGAAGTTGGCCAAAAAATTTTGACAAGTATGACGCACAAATAAAAGAAGTTGCTAAGAAAAGTCCGACAAGACTGACGCAGAAGTCCAACAAATTGGTAAAAAAATTTTGAGTAGTCTGATGCACAAGTCCAACAAGTTGGCCGAAAAATTCAGGTAAGTCTGATGCACAAGTCCGACAAGTTGGCCCAAAAATCCGATGAGTCCGACGCACAATTCCAACAAATTGGCAGAAAAATTCTGACAAGTCCAATGTGCAAATCCAACAAGTTGTCTGAAAAGTTACAACAAGTCTGACGAGTTGGCCCAAAACATCTCACAAGACTGACACATAAGTCTGGCAAGTTGGACCAAAAATCTGATAGGTCTGAGGAACGAGTCCAACAAGTTGGCTGAAAAATTCTGACAAGTCTGACGCAATAAGTTGGCCAAAAAATTCCGACAAGTTATCCAAAAAGTTTTGACAAGTCCAACAAGTTGGCTGAAAAATTGCGGCAAGTCTAATGTGCAAGTCCAACAATTTGGCTGAAAAGTTACAACAAGTCTGATGAGTTGGCAAGAACATCTCACAAGACTGACACATAAGTCTGGCAAGTTGGACCAAAAATCTGATAGGTCTGAGGCATGAGTCCAACAAGTTGGCTGAAAATTCTGACAAGTCTGACGCAATAAGTTGGCTGAAAAATCCCGTCAAGTCCGATGCACCAGTCCGACAAGTTATCCGAAAAGTTTTGACAAGTCCAACAAGTTGGCTGAAAAATTGCGACAAGTCTGTTGCACAAATCCAACAAGTTGGCTGAAAAATTACAACAAGTCTGAGGCAAAAGTCAGACGAGTTGGGAAAAAAAATCTGACAAGACTGAAGCACAAGCCTGATAACTTAGCCAAAAAATCCAACAAGGCTGACCCGAAGGTCCGACAAGTTGGCCCAAAAATTTTGACAAGTCTAACGCACAAGTCCGAGAAGTTGGCCCAAAAATGTGAACTAGTCCGACAAATTGGCCAAAAATTCCGACAAAGTTGAACATACAAGTCTGACAAGTTGGCCAAAAAATTTTGACAAGTCTGACGCACAAGTCAGACAACTTGGCCAAAAAATTCTGACAAGACTGAGGCACAAGTTCAACAACTTGGCAGAAATATTCTGACAAGTCTGATGCACAAACCCAAAAATTTGACTGAAAAATCCAATAAGTTCGATGTGGAAGTCCAACAATTTAGAAAAAAAATTACGACAAGTCCAATGCACAAGTCTGCAAAGTTGACCAAAAAATTCTGACAAGTCTCATGCACAAATAAAATAAGTTGGCTGAAAAATGAGGTCAATCTGACGTACACGTCCGATGACATGGCCAAAAAATTTGACAAGACTGACACACAAGTCCAACAAGTTGACTGAAAAGTTACGACAAGTCTGACGCACATGTCCAACAACTTGGACGAAAAATACTGCAAGTCTGACTTACAAGTCCAAGAAGTTGGATAAAAAATTGTGATAAGACTGATGCAGAAGTCCAACAAAGTGGTCCAAAAATTTTAACAAGTTCGACGTAGAAGTCCAACAGGTTGGCCGAAAAATTCCATAAAGTCTGACGCTTAAATCCAAAAATCCAACAAGTCCAATTGCAAGTCCAACAAGTTGGCTGAAAAATCATGCCAATTTGACATGAAAGTCCGACGATTCACCAAAAATTGACAAGACTGATGTACAAGTCCGACAAGTTGGCCCAAAAATCCAATAAGTCTGACACACAAGTCCAACAAGTTGGCCAAAAAATTTTGACAAGGTTGACGTGCAAGTCCTGCAAGTTGGCCAAAAAGTTACGACAAGTCTAACGCAAAAGTCCGACGATTTGGCCAAAAAATCTCACAAGACTGACGCACAAGTCCAACAAGTTAGGACAAAAATCTGATAAGTGTAACACACACGTTCAACAAGTTTCCCGAAAAATTCGGACAAGTCCGACGTACAAATTCAACAGGTTGGCCCAAAAATTCCGACAAGTCTAATGCACAAGTTTGACAAGTTATCCAAAAGGTTTGGACAAGTTTGACAAGTTGGCCGAAAAATTACAAGTCTGTTGCACAAATCCAACAGATTCACCAAAAACATCATGAAAAGTCTGTTGCACAAGTCTGGCGAGTTGGTACAAAAATCTGACAAGCCTGAGGCACAAGTCTAACAGGTTGGCCAAAAAAAATCAGTCAAGTCTATCACAAGACCAGCAGGTTGGCCAAAACATTTTGACTCTTGTGACAAGTTGGTAAAAAATCTACGATCCAGATTCGATGAGTCCATTGGACAAGTCTAACAAGTCCACCGCACAATTCAGAGAAGTCCAACAAGTTGGCCAAATAGGTTTGGCAAATCTGACAAGTACAACAAATCCAACAAGTCATCCTCACAAGTCTGACAAGTCCACTGCATAGGTTTGACATGTCCAACAAGTCCACTGCACAAAACTCACAACTTTGACATGTCTGACATGCCGGCTGCACAATTATGACAAATCTGACAAATCCGCCACACGTCCAACAAAGTTTGCCAAACAAGTCAGCAAGTCCAACATATTTTATGAGTCCACTGTGGACGTCCAACAAGTCTGACAAGCCAGCAGCACAAGTCCAACAGGTCTGCTGCATAAGTCTGAAAAGCAAGGAGCACAAGTCTGGCGAGGCTGACAAGTCCGCTGCACAAGTCTGACAAGTCTACACAACAAGTCAGATAAGTTCACTGAAGAAGTCGGACAAGTCCAAGAAGTCTGCTGCACAGTTCGGCATGTATGACTAACCTACAGGATAAGCCAAACAAGTCTGCCGCACGTCCGACAAGCCCAGGGCACATGTCTGAAAAATCTAACATTTTCAGCCATCCCGCAAGTTCAGCAAGACCGCTGCACAAACACAGGTTCGATAAGTGTGAGAAATCCAACAAATTGTCCGCACCAATCCAACAAGTCTGCAACAGAAGTCCACCAAATCTTACAAGTCTGCCACACAAGTCCGAGAAGTCTGAGATGTTCACCACATAAGTCCGGCAAGTCTGAAAAAGCTGCCACACAAGTCCAACAAGTCTGACAAGTTCACCGCAAAAGTCCGACAACACCGACGAAGTCAACAAGTCCATTCCATAAATCTGAAAAGTCTGACAAGCCTTTTGTAAAATTTTGTTTCCATGAGATAAATGGTTTGACCATGACATCAACGTTATATATCATAATTTAGAGGTTATAAGATTTTTAGTGTTAAAGATGGTGAGGTATGGCAAGTCCGACAAGTTTTACCCTTCTACTGTAAAATCTTACTTCCATGATATAGGCGGTTTGGCCACCGACAATGAATATCATAATTTACAAGTTATGGGATTTTTAATGGTAAGGGTGGGGAGGTCATCTCTTTAGTAATGGATGTGTCTATTTGGTATTGAATTTCTAATCCTAAATACGGACTTTCTTATAATGTCAGTCATAAAACGATTATGAAATCATTTTAATGTTTTCTTAGACCTATTTTATTTTTATTCAAACTTGAAAACCAGAGGAAGAAAATGTAAATGCAAGTGAAAAGTTTCACATTTTCGAGAAAATAAGAGAAAGTATTCAATTAGTCGTGACATTCTCTTCAATGAGAATATATAAGGGTATCGATTCCCACTTCTGCTTCCGGTTTGTATGAGAAAATAAGATTCAAGGGCAAAGGACGATAATCATGTGATGGGGGTATAGTATTTTTGAGAATGGAAAATTATGAAACTAGATCGTATCGAGAGACATTTATCTTAAAAAATATTAATAAGCATAAACGTTTGAATTAAAACAAGATATTTTTAATAGTCTTAATAAAGGGATGGATTTAATATCTGAGTTTATACATAATGAGGTCAAATACAAAACAGCAGATAATGTATGGATTCTGTGCCATATAAGAAAAACCCTAATTCATTTATAGTACAGAACAGCCACTTTGGGGAAACCTGGGTGGTCACTGGCTCCTGCTTCCATGTAGCGTCGAGGTCGGCGGTCGACCAAGGTACTCGCACGGCTAGTCATGCCCAACTGGCCTGTAAAGCTTAGGGTCTGGCGAGATTTCCTCCCTTAAGGGGCTACTGAGGGACTGAGAGTTTGGTCGGGGGTAGGCCAGACAAAACCGACGGATTAGAACCTACTTCCTCAGATCTTAAGGGGCAACTGGTACTTCAGTGTATTAGACTTAGGGTCGTCCATGTCATGGGAAAAGTGCTCTTGCAACCATATAGTCAGACAGCACATCTGTGCTAGGAGAGTAATATGTGCTGGAGTCCCCGTTGATTTGAGTTCTTTATTTTAGGAGGTTCGCTGCCCTTGGCATTTACACCTCACTTTACTTGTTTTTTTATTATTTCTTGTTCTGGCGGGGGGGGGGGGGGGGGGGAGAGATGATATGGATAAATTTTTAATCTATTAATTTCAATTTTGCCCGGGCAGCGGCCTTTCGGCCTGCTCTTTACGATTTCCAACTGCCAAGGTATCTTTAACGTGCGCAACGTGCACACGGGCCCTCCGAATTTTTTCGTCCTTATCCGAGAAGACTAGGTACTCGATCCTACCCCCCAATAGGACCAGGGACTTGAAAATATGAGAAAAATCCAATTTCCAAGAACTACTCGATCCTACCCCCCAATAGGACCAGGGACTTGAAAATATGAGAAAAATCCACTTTCCAACATGCCTGCACTGCCCGGGTTTAGAACCCGGGACCCTTGGCATGAGAGGCGAGCACCTTGCCTCTAGACCACCTTGTCTGGAGTCCCCGTGCCACTATTTTTTGTTTTTATTCACTATTTTTTAAGTTCTCTAAACAGAATTCAGTGAACGACAACAATAGCAACAATAACTGCTGAGCAATTGTCTTTGCAAAGTTCACGGCAGAGCGGGATGAATTTTTTGATATTGTCTTTGTTAGGGGATTTCTTATTGCTGTAGCAAATAAAAATTTAATGTTTCAATTGTGAAATGCCGGATTTTGTTTACTGACTTTTCGAAAACACAGTGTGTCAAAACACATTGTTGACCGCAGGGTTGGTTGTATAAAAGATAACAGAAAGTGCAGATTTTGAGTTATTACTCGTTGTAGTGGAATAGGATCGGCCCTGTACTCTTGATTTATAAAAGAGTAGAATTACAACTGTCTTTAGGGAGAGACCATAGAGAACGCTGCAAGGGCGAGAAAGCTAGCAACTCAAGACATGGGCCTAAATACAGCTTCGTGAGGTATTCCGCTCAAAAGCTTTTACCACATTGTCATATAGAAAATGCACGTATCATAAAGCTTACTTCGTAGAACGCTGCTTGTAAAATCAAGCGTGTTTTGAAATATTGGAAGTGAATTATTTTTCAGGGTTTGAAGCGACTTGCTGTGTAGTGTAGTGGGTCGTTACTTCTACTTTTCGAATTTCTGGTGCAACAAAATGGATGTCGATTCGCGTCTTAAAATACGAGCGGGTGTTGTGACTGGTGAAGCGTTCACTTTTCCAGGCTTCATCCATGTGCACCCTCTGCAGCAACAGGCGCTTCGATAAAAAGCACTTGTCTGGGGGCGCTAACTTTCTTGCACTTGAAGCGCTCTCTATGTTCTCTCCCTTACAACGAATGGAGTAGTATGGGTTGCCAGCGCTCGGGGAAAGGCAGAGAAAGTTAGCACCCCCATACAAGTGCGCCTGTTATTGCCGAGGATGTACTTGGGTAAAGACCGAGCCAGCGAGCGCTTCACCAGTCAAGCACTCTCTCGTGCTTTAATATGGCTTCTGCAGACGAAGAATATTATTTTCTTGTTGGATAGTGTTTTACCAAAACTTTATAGCTTGAAACAAGGAGAAGAGTCGGTGTCTGTGACATAAATAAAGAAAGAAGAGATGTTGGTGAATATCATCACTTTTTTAGTCGATTGAAACATCATCCTGACAGATTTCATTCTTACATTGGGATGAGTCTTTATACAATCATTCAGTTATATACTAAGTAAAGTGAAACCCAGGCTGACCAAGACATGGCGTAACTGGCGCATACCTATCCTGCCAGAAGTTCGAAAAGTACTTAAGTAACTACACACCATAGAGCAAGTCACTTCAACACCTGAAAAAGAATTCACTTTTCAATACTTCAAAACACGCTTGATTTTACAAGCGGCGCTCTACACAGCAGGCTTTGTAGTATGAGCGTTTTCTAGCGTCAAAAGGGTTTGAGGGGAATACTTCACGAAACTACATAGCGCTTGTCTTGAGGCGCTAGCATTCTCGGCAATTGAAACAGTGATAGATTCAAAATGTCAGAACAAAGTTATTCAAACTCTTTTGCAGCTTCCACTTGCACACCCACCGAAGCAAATGTAAAAGAATATTATTTTAGCCGATAGTTGCAAAAATATAACTCAATAGGGATTACAAAATACTTTTCGAAAATACTTTGGATGCGTAAATCATTCAATGCTTTTGAGACAATGTTTAAAAAATGATTTAATATGCCACTTGTGGCAAGAACTCAGTTTTGACACGGTGTCACTTTGCTACTGTTTTTATCTTGAAGCTTGACTCTCGAAATGCGACAACTGCCATATTTTCACATAAACTCATACGACTACCGCGTTAGCAAGACAATTATCACAGCAAAAAAACGACATAAACTAACCCGTTGATGCTTCAGAAGAAAAAAAAGTCAGCAAGCGATCGAACGCCTAACGACACACGCACACACCTGCAAGACAAGACCGACGAGTCCGACAAAATACTCAAATATATATTTACATCACACACACACACGCACGCCCCCGCACACACACACACTTACACACCAACTCACATCCACACACACACATCCACACGGACAATTATCCAGACACACATATTCACACACATCCAGTCCGGCATACCCACAGAAACTTATCCCACCCATCCCACACACACACACACACACACATTCACACATCCAGATGTATACGCACTCACTCATCCAGATGCATACACACTCACACGGTCAGATGTACACACATTCACACATCCAGATGTATAGACACTCACACATCCAGATGTATAGACTCACACATCCAGATGTACTACACACATTCACACATCCAGATGTATACTCACACACACACACACACATCCAGATGTACACACACTGACACATACTCACACATATACACATCCAGATACACACACACTCATGGACCACACACAGACAGACATATCACATCACTACAAAGATGGACAGACTGACAAACAGATGGACAGGCACACAGAAAGACAAACAGATGAGATAAACGGACAGCTGGCTGGGAGGCAGATAGACAGTTAACTGGACAGACGGACAGACAGATGGACGGACAGACAGACAGACAGACAGACAAACAGACAGACAGACAGACAGACATCTAGATAGATAGATAGATAGATAGATAGATAGATAGATAGATAGATAGATAGATAGATAGATAGATAGATAGATAGATAGATAGATAGCCCATACCTATATTATAGCAAACAAAAATTGCACACAAACAACAATCAATTGTTTTCTTTCCTTTATTGTCTGGGACACCGTGATCGTTTCCTCATACGCCTCCCCCCCCCCCCCCCACACACACACTCCTCTCGCCTGGGGAACCGTAGATGGCAATTACTATCTAGGCAAAAACAGTTAAAGGCGAAAGCAGTATCTTTAGCTTTTTGGATGTGCTCCTATAGGGTGGTTGGATTCCTATAGCCTATTGTCATACGCATAGATTTTTCCAAATGTTTTGATGAATATAATGAAATTCACCAGATTTATATGCGTAAGGTAAACCTGCTGTTCTGCAAGACACGTGTATGAAACATATGGGTAAAATTCTTCTTTATTGTTTTCTTCTTACACTCAGCTGCTGTCACTTTCTCTCTCTCTCTCACTTTTACGGACATTCAATGAAAACAAACAAAATCTTCCAAGAAAGCTAGGAGGGGCTAAGCTGGGAAAACCCCCTTCACTATTCCTCTCCACAATTAAAATTTGACTTCTTTGCGAGGTGCCTTTTTCCTTTTGCCCGATGCCTTGAACAGCGCATGGCGTTTCTTCTGTCTAGCCACCATGGATTGCCAGAGCCCATCCTTGGCCAAGTTGTAGTTCTATGGGCAGACATCAGACACACACATCAACACAAATTGGTGAATTTACGACATCAGACACACACATCAACACAAACTGGTGAATTTACGACATCAGACACACACATCAACACAAACTGGTGAATTTACGACATCAGACACACACATCAACACAAACTGGTGAATTTACGACATCAGACACACACACCAACACAAATTGGTGAATTTACGACATCAGACACACACACCAACACAAACTGGTGAATTCACGACATCAGACACACACACCAACACAAACTGGTGAATTCACGACATTAGACACACACATCAACACAAACTGGTGAATTCACGACATTAGACACACACATCAACACAAACTGGTGAATTTACGACATCAGACACACACATCAACACAAACGGGTGAATTTACGACAAAGTCCCAGCCAGCAACCCTGGGCAAATCCGTAGGATTGGTGCCAAGTTTGCATACAGGAATTCTGAGTTTGAGATTGGGTTTTCTAGAAAGCACATGGACACGACAATGCTCATATTATGCTGGGAAGGAGCAAGACGGTAGACAGAATATAGCAGATTGCTAAGACAGGAACCCCTACCAGAAGCGCTCACCAACCACATAGGAACGACATCGTTCCTACGTAAGTCTACTGGTCACGACATCGTGCCGACGTCAGTCTGATGTGGGAAAAAGATCTCCTAGGATCCTATCTTAATCCTACCGACTCTACCGAAATCCGCGTCGCATTGACATAGGAATGCTGGCTGGGGTACACCTACATGCTGGGTGAGGTGAAGACTTAATTGTGCCAGACATTCCACTGGGTACCGACTAATCTTAACTGGATGAACGTACAGCTTGGCTGATATTTAAATGAATACTCTGAGCTATGACCTAGACACCATCCCCCACCCTTTCCCCTACCCCTGCTGCTGATTCCATCTTGACAAATTGATGTCGCTTTTGTTAAACCATTCAATTTTTGTTTGAGAGTTGTCGCTGCTTCGAGCTTCCATGCTTCTGGCGGACGGACGTGCTTTGGTGCTACTAACGAAGCCAGAACTGGCAGCTTAAGTAAATTGTTTCACTTCCTTCCTGTTCAAGTCTTTTATTGTTCTTTTTTTTGTTTTTTCACTTGAAAAAGGCGAAAGCCGAAAATTTTGTGTATTTTCTGTCTTCTCTTTAGTCTGCTTTGTAGGCTATTGTTTGGGTTTTATTTCTCACGCGGGGTTTTGCAACATACAACCTTTCTTTTTGCCCAATTTTGTCTTGGTTATTATTGTTGTTGTTGTAGATATTGTTGTTGTAGATGTTGTCCAAATGGAGCGTACGTATTGTGTGGATGGTCCTACTCTTATATACATTCACTTGTGTTGCCTTGGCATGAGAGAACGACAAGTGTGTGCAGAGAGGAAGTAGCCCTGATCATCCACACAGTAAGTGCGCTTGGTTTCACCCCCTCCCCTCCTCATCGCATAGACAGTTAGAGCAAGACAATTAGTTTGACACCTGACAATTAGTTTGACACCTGACAATTAGTTTGACACCTGACAATTAGTTTGACACCTGACAATTAGTTTGACACCTGACAATTAGTTTGACACCTGACAATTAGTTTGACACCTGACAATTAGTTTGACACCAGACAATTAGAATGGTGAATTTCCGTGAGAAAGCCTTGATATTCTATGAAATTTTTAATGGCTGAGTTTGGAGAAATCTGGTCGACACGACAACAGTCACATTGTGCTAGGAAAGGGCAAGACGACGGACAGAATCTATCAGGATGATCGGACAGAAGGAGACCCTCCCAGAAACGCTAATCAACCGCCCGCGATAATCTTTTAGTTGGAAAGTTTGAAATCGTCGTGTCGTGTGTCATTTATCGCTCGCCGCCCGCCATTTGTCACATGGGTGTGGAAGCTACACTAAGAAAGCCCCGCAACAACAGAATCTGCACATTGTGACCTGTAACTTACCTCGAACATTCGAAAGTGGCCATAGTTATGAAACTTGAGATTATTCCATGTAATGGAAATACCGCTATTGGGGATGAAACACTTGACAGCACTGAAAAAAAAAAAATCACATTTTAGTTTCCTCAAAGAGAGACACTAGCCGTGATTCATCGCTGTGCACTGGAGGGAAGCTATGGGAGTTTGTCGTGTTTCTGGTATAAATGATAATCTAGAACTAGAAGATAAATTCTGCACAGTTTTACATGTGAATCTCGTTTTTACTTGTAAAACTAATCATAAGTTTTGATGTCGTCCCGTGTCGACGCCAGACAGCCCGAGACAAGAAACCTACAAATCGTCAATGTCACCACACAATTGCCTAAGTCAGTTTTTAACAGTTTATAAACCCCATGTCCCAGACAAAATAAGTTTTGTCTGTTTCGTATCCTAAATATCATAAGCCGGAGTTTGTTTCATTCTTTAAAAAAATCCGAAGTTTGAAATAAATCACCTTTTGCACGTCACGAGAGTTTCCCAAATCATTGACTTTTTTTTTTTCATTCAACTTACTTGAAAAACATTTTATTTGTGAAGAATGACTTAGGCAAATGTGTTATGACTGTGATGGAATGCTAATTGCCTTTGCCATGACCAAGTGAGTGAATTTTTGACATTGGTTTCTCACAGTCTGTCACTGTCCACAGTCAATGAGTGGACGACAACATTGACACACACACACACACATACGCACATACACTGGCAAACACACACAGACAGACACGCCTACACTCACACCGAACTCATTCTCTCATACACACAGAGACAAACACACGGACATACACTGACCAGCCCTTGACGAACCCACTGTTGCATAAGTCACAAAACTCGCTATTTCTCATGTGCTTTTTTAAAAATACTTTATCTGTTACTGTTAGGAAAGGGCCACGAAGCAAAAATGACTGGCAAAAGAAATCAAAGGTCAGCAAGAAAGGGAGATAGTAAATTGTTCTAGAGCCGAGTATACTGGGTTTGGGTTTGGGTTTGGAGAAAGAAGGTCGACACGATAACTCAAACTGGTCTATTGTGCTAGAATGAAGTGCCCCAAGATGATACGCAGAACTGAGCAGAATGATAGGAGGGACAGAAGGCGATCCTACCGGCAGCTCCCAGCAACCAGCAGCGAGTGTCCTAATAGGCTGAGGTTACCCACCCACCCACCCACTCACCTGTAGGCATTTTTGATGTCGTTGAAGACCACCATGACTAGATTGCATCCTTTGTACAGAGTTTGAAAGTATCCAAACCTGCAGGACGAGTTGATACGCCCTTTGTAATGGTGTGGTATTCGCCAGATGTGTGATTAGCAAAATGTCTGATCTCTGCAAGTGTGTCCGACTGTCCCTGTCTTCATGTTTGATATGACAATAGTAATGAGTGTGTACATCTATGTGTCTATGTGTAGATAGATAGATAGATACATAGATAGATAGATAGATAGACAGACAGACAGACAGATAGATAGATAGATAGATAGATAGATAGAAAGATAGATAGATAGATAGATAGATAGATAGATAGATAGATAGATAGATAGATAGATAGATAGATAGATAGACAAACTGACAGATAGCTAGATAGATAGATAGATAGATAGATAGATAGATAGATAGATAGATAGATAGATAGATAGATAGATAGATAGATAGATAGACAGACAAATAGATAGATAGATAGACAGACAGACAGACAGATAGATAGATAGATAGATAGATAGATAGATAGATAGATAGTCAGACAGACAGACAGACAGACAGACAGACAGCAGATAGATAGATAGATAGACAGATAGATAGATATAGATAGATAGATGGCCAGGGATGATAATCAGCATGCCCCCTCCCCCCCCCCCCGCCACCCGGCCAGTACAGTAGTGGTAGGACTACTTACTGCTGCAACCATTCACAGATGGTCTCACCATCATATCTGCGGTCATTCCACCTGACCACCACAGCGGATATGGGCATGTACACACTGTATTCTTTAGGCGTGTGGCTCAGGACCCTCTTGGCGATTTTGCTAAAGAGCAAGAAAAGAACAGCCTCATGAGCCTCATGAAAACTTAATTGACCTGGTGCCACTGCTGTTTTTTTTTTCTTTTCGTTTTTCTTTTCAAGAAACGTTTCTTTTTTTTTTTTTAATATTATTTTTAAAGTGAGTTTTACTAGTTTTAGCACATAACATAAAATGTTAATGATGGAAGATTTATCTCGGCTTATTCCTTCATTATGGAGATATAAGACAAAGTTATTTTCCACGACTCCCAGAATTGTATATTTAGTTTACACACCAATCCTCCCCCCCCCCTTTTTTTTAAATTTCAAGTTAATCCGTAATACAACTGAAAAAAAAAAATATTGGCTCTGCTTGGTGGGTGGTTGAGGAGGATGGGGGAGGGAGAAATGTGAATACTGCCTGTCAGCGAAAATGTACACATGGCTGCCAGAAACGATATTTCGGTGGGTGAGACAGAAACATTTGCACATACAAGGTCCAACACTTCATTCAAAACTATATGCCGGATGTGGAGCAGAAGATTAGATACTCAAGACGCGGTATACTGTGTCTTGGGGATACTGTCCGAATAGTTTCGAAAAAGTGAACCGAGAGGCGATTTGCACCATTTGGCCAGATTGGATTTTGTTTTGTGCAGTGAATATATTGGGGCCAAAATTTTAAGAGGAGGGTTAGGATCAGATTCAACGAGTTGGCCACAGCAAATTTTCTTTTCGCGACATGGCCATAATAAATGCTTCGGAAATTGGCCATAAGTTGGTAACAAATATCCTGCTGTGAGTCTGAAATAGGGATATTACAGACTCGACCATGAATGAACATTTTCAAACTGGCAACTGGCCTGTGGCTGATCTGTTATGCCTTTCCCACCAAAATTTTAAAAAACAACACGTGAGTAATTTAATAGGGATAAAATAAATGATGAAATTCAAAACTAACAACAACAACAACAACAAAAAAACAACTAACTTACTCTATTCTCGTTGGCTCCGGTATGCGTAGTAATCTCACAGCCTCCACACCTGTCAAGAAAATACGGCGCCAAAGTAGGTACCCCAAATTTAGACAACTTTTAACCCTCACTCCCCCTTGTATGCTTTTCATACACTTGGCTCTACACCCCCCCCCCCCCCAAAACAACAACATCAACAAACAAAACAACTCACAACTTTTGTACGGGTTGGCGATAATTAAAATAGTGAATATTCATGATAAAGCCTTGGTGTTGATGTGTCTAAAACTGAAAGCGGTATTTTGCAATGGGCTAGTATTTGATTTGACAGTTTCCATGACAACTGCACAACAAACAGGACGCGGCCTGAGATGAAAAGATCCCCGCAACTGCAGGCGGGGATAATGATGACGATGATGATGCTAATGCAGTGATGGTGGTGGTAATAAACTTTCTTGAGATGAAAACAGTGCAGTAAACGTAGCCTGTACTGATTCGCCATGTAAGTTCTCGAAATGCTGAACAGTAAGTTAAAACATGGCATAAACACAGGCTCATACATTCATCAGCTGTATCAGATTGTATGTATGAGCAGTGTCTGAATAGCAAAGTACAATTACTGCTAAGACGGGTCACACTTATGACTTCGGTGTTGAAAAGGTTAAAGATGATTAAATTTGAAATAATTATTATTGTTTAGACGTTTATCCTTGTGATTTTTATGTTGAACAGGTTAAAGATTGATTGTAGAATTCTTGCTAAAATAATTTATCCTTGTGGCTTTGATGCTGAGAAGGTTAAAGACTGCTTTATGTATCCGTGTGGCTCGATTTATGAGAAGGTTAAAGGTTGCTTGTATAAAGCTAATTTAGCCTTGTAACTCTGATGTTGAAAAAGACTGCCAGTGTAATTGCTGAGCTGGTCCACGCTGGCGTTATGAAGACAATGATCGTAGAAAGGTATGATGATGATGCCCCAAAAACGATGAGGTCGACAGTGCCTTACAATTGCAAGCAGAGACCTTCGTTTCTTTCACGGGTTTCACAATGCCTTTCACCGTTCCGCCCTCAACATGGCTGATCTTGCCGTAACGGACCTGGCAATGAAATGAAAACAGATTCTGTCACTAGAGATCATAGATGTATAGAGAGATCTCATTTCCACCAAATCGCGAAACTAGGACGCTACGGTAAACAAGAAATTGAAGAATTGAAAGAGACCTTCGCCAAAGATAGCGTGCATATCTGTCTGTTGTGGTTTGCTCATATTTTGGGGCTGATTGAAACTATTTAGAGTCGTTTGTAAGCTCTTACGCCCCGTGCAAATGCACAAACGGATATTGTTTACCACAGCGACCTACTTTCCGCTCCATGCTAACAATGGTTTCGCAGAGCCTCCCGTGTCTCGCAGTGTAAATCGACCAATAGTGAAACCTCCCTATACATCTATACTCTCTGCTGTCACCAAACTGGCAGTTTAAATGTAAAATTTAAGCTGTGTTTTCATGTGTAGGGAAACGGAAACAGCAATGGACATGTCAAAAACTCTTCAAATAGAGAGAATGTTTTCATGTGTACGGAAATGCCATTTCGCCGTTTCCGTTGCCGTTTCCATGGGCATGAAAAGACCGCTTTAATGTGTCATCATGCGGCAATGGGCTATTCTACACCGTGCTCTTTTACACTCAACCGACGAGACAGACAGACCTACCTTATATTTCCGAGATAATGACAGACAATGATAAGGTGCTTCGTTCAGTGTAGTGAACGGTGTCACTTCCTTCAAGTTTAGTTTGGCCAGGCGGCCCATTGTACTGAAGGCCTCTCGCCAGGCCAGGGCCTCAAAGGCGTGGTTATCTTCCGTGGTGTGTTGATCTTTCCTGACCTTGACACGGGGACTGTGCTTGTGACAGCGCAACTCCAGGGGCATCTGTTTGCTGAAACCGTAGAGACATACACTAGAATACACACAGTATTTGACACGCGTTCAGTTTGGTTGCCATTGCCCCAAAAGGGGTGAGTGAAAGAGGGAGGAAAGGGAGAGGGCACAAGACAGTGAGATTACGGAGGGGGGGGGAGAGAAAAGAGCGGGAGTAGATTTATTCCGGGCAAAGCCGGGCATTAATAAACAACAACAGTAATCTTGCCATCAACAGTGATACGAACGAGAACAAAACTATGAACATATCAACAACAACCTCCTTGCCATAGGCAACATCAACGACAAGAGCAGCATCAGGAATAGTAAGGCCAGCAAAACCGGCGGCAGGGGTAGAAATTTTTTTTACACAAGAAGCAAAAAAACACACCTTTAACAACAAAGAACAATTTCACAGCAACAAAAGCAAGAGCAACAACAACAACAACAACAGTGCCAACACAAGTAAGAACATCAGCACAGCAACGATAACACGGATGAAAGGATCACCAACCACAACGGCAAAAATAACATCATCTTCATCAACAACAACAACAACAACAACTACAGTTACTCACGACATGGAGGCCTTGGTATTGTCTGCCGCCATGCTAGATTTGCTGATGAGGAGTCGAGACAGTGACCGCGGTGTGGTGCTGCCACCTACAACTATCGACGGCCTCGAGGGCTGAGTTGGACTTTGGTACATAGATGTACGTGCGCTCATTTTCACTGCTGGCTGGTGTCTGTAGATGCACGCCGGCATGCACACACACATAATATGTGTATAGTTATAATGACCCCCCACCCCCCTTTTGGCAGATGTTCCTAGACACACACACACACATACATGCCTGATGACGGACAGACACAGATGCTGATCCATTAGCAGAGACAGAGACATGGACTCGAGAGTAATAGGCAGACAAAAGAGACAGACAGACGGACAGATAGACAGACAGACAGGTAGGTAGGTAGATAGATGTTACCTTTCAGTATAGACAAGAAATTGCAGCTGTTGACAGTTGTGATATTGATGTGTCCTTGGCCAGTGTTGGTAAAACTCTCACACGGAGTTACGCCTATTTTTTTTCTTTGCTTTTCTCCTGCACCCGTTTTGTGCTGGTGCCTTTTGGTGCATAGTCATTAGTGACGTGCAACACTTTACAGCAATTCACAAAATATCATAAAAACCACAGAAAAACTGTGAGGTCGCAGCAGGGCTATAAGCAAAGTCAAAATTGGGCAAAAAGAAAAGGTTGTATGTTGCAAAGCCCCGCGTGAGAAATAAAGCCCAAACAATACAAAGCAAACTAAAGAGAAGACAGAAAATACACAAATTTTCGGCTTTCGCCTTTTTCAAGTGAAAAAAAAACGAACAATAAAAGACTTCAACAGGAACGAAGTGAACCAGTTTACTTAGCTGCGAGTTCTGGCTTCGTTAGCAGCACCAAAGCACGTCCGTCCGCCAAAAGCATGGAAGCTCGAAGCAATACATACACACCCCTTGCCGAAATATAGGCCATTTTCTGTCTTCCCTTTTAGTTTTGTGTATCATTGTATTGTTTGGGTATTATTTCTTACGCGAGGCGTTGCTACATACAACGTTTTCTTTTTGCCAAATTTTGACTTTGCCCTTTCTAGTAGACATTATTTTTAATCTATCACTAGGGAGGGCACTCCGGTGCGCAGCACGTCTTCCTTCCACTCAAAGATGGCGGCACTTCCGTGGCCACCTAGGGTGCCGCCATTGCAGACAAAAGGAGATCAAGTTACTGTAAAACACTATATGTCGTCTCTAAACTAAAATGGCAATATCTTTGAAACGGATGGATGAAATTCTTGAAACTTTTGCATGTAAAGCTTTTGATTGATTTGCCTTAGCAGCAATATATCCTTTAAATTCATTTTTTATGTGGAGATAAGTTAAATTCTTTCATTTGTCAAATTCAGTATATGGAATTGCGAAAATTAGCATGTACACGGCAGTTAAGCCAGAAAAGTGACTTTTGTCATATCTACGCAAAGGCAGCTGGATAAGTTCGGATAAATACATGACGGCTGGTTTAAGGAGTGACGTAACCAGCCACCTAGTCAGCTAGAATGTCAATAAAGTGCCAAAATTATATTTCCTTTTCCGCGGAGAATTGAAGCCATGCCTGCCACGTCATCTATTGTAAAGACTTTAGAATTTGAAAAGTACACAAGAAGTGTTCACCATTTTTCAAACTTTTCGGTCAAAATCGTGCCCTCCTTTTGTCTCATTTTGAGGCACCGTAGAATGCACAGTGTCTTGACCTACTTCCCGCTCTTGTCTATCAGTAGAGCTCTGTGTAATCTATCTAAATCTAAAAATCTTCTCCTATCCCTCTTGAATCTCACAACCATCCTACATCTTTATAAAACCTTCTATTATCTCACAATCATTACTGACACCAATCATCTCCTACTTAAAATTAAATCCAGTAAGCACACACTAATCTATCAAATCATCCACTGACCCCCCACACAATCATCCGCTAACCTATCATGTAATCCTCTACCGACTTACCACATGATCATCCACCAACCTACCACACAATCATCCACTAACCCGCTACACAATCATTCACTAACTTACCACACAATCTTCCACCCACAGCAACTGAATGACTGGAACAGGTACGGTACAACTGTTCTTAACTTCCAATTTTTATTTAGGTTTAATAATAAATAATTAAAATTAAAAAAAAAAAAACTGATAAAAAGCAAAAATCAAATAAAAACCAATGAACAATGCAAAGTTTTCATTTCAGAATCTCAATATCTCCATGGCAACGGCAATCTACAGACAGAGGGTTGTCTTATCATGCTTGTCCATGATATGTTGGCTGGAAAATTAGGTAACATGGAGTCCCAGAGCAAAATATAAAAAAAATATTTAAAAAAAAAAGACAAAAGACAAATTCATACATATGTCCCAACATTTTTCCTATTTCTGCACTTTCAGGAGACAAGTTCAGCCCAATATCATCTGAAGTACTGTCAGCTGAGTTCTGACAGATATTAAAAAAAAAATAAATAAGACAAGTTATTTATAAACATATGGTAAGGACGGAATGTCTATCACAGTATCACAGTCAAGTCAGAGCCTAGAGTGACAGTGCATTTTTTTTTTTTGGGTAAGAGGTCGAGGGTCGGGCAGATCTCGAGTCAGTCCATGACCATCTATCCACTCCACACAATTGAAATTTGCTTGGCTTTTACCGATTTTCAATTAGTTTGAAAAAAAACAAAACAACAAATACCCCAAAAAAACTGGCAGCATGATTCACATGGTTTCACTGCGCAGGACACTGATCACTGTTGGCAGCTGATTACATGGTCAGTCTATCGTTGCATGCAAATGCTGTAAAACTTTTGTTTTTTCCTTTTTGTAAATACAATTTTAGACGTGTGTAGATCTCATAACTGCCACCTTTTCATGTGAAGATATGAGTTGACAAAATAATACCTGCTTTGGTGAATTGAATGTGAGTTGAAGAATGACTGCTTAGCTCATATCCCATTGGGTGATTTCTATAAAATCTTATTTATCATGATTATTATAACCTGAAAAATGCTCTTTATGGTCATTCAGACATAAAACTATTCACATTTTACAAAGCTGGCATTGAAACAGTGAAGCCATTACAGTTTTGTTTTTCAAGGGAAATATGATGTTGGTTTGTCACAAAGGTACAAAATATCAGTAGACCAAAAGTTGTGAAGTGGCACAGATGTTGAGCATGTCTAGAGTCTCCAATTGACAGAGTCAGGTTTGTAGAATGAGAGAGACTCAGTTGTAAGTGTTGCTATTGTTAGCTGCAGCGGTTGATGTCCGTCAGTACGGGCTGGTCACTGGAAGGAAAAGCTGGGATTTGCACCACACCAGTTGCCGATGAATTTGAGAATATCCTGCAGTTCTGGACTGTGAGAAACCTGGGGGCAACAGGCAAAATATTTGAAAAAATGTGCAGAAAATCTGTGAGCTTGCAGTAAGGATTGGAACAAAGTTAAAATATGGCCAAAAAAAAAGGGTTATTTGTTGGAAGGCCCTGCATAAAAACGACAATAAATGAACTGTAGCAATAACAGAATTAGAAGATGGAAGAAAAACAAGCTTTCAGACCCTAAGTCTTTCTTGAAACTTGAAACAGGTAAAACGATTTAAATGAGGAAATAAATGGAATGGGTATTTGAATTTGGACAAAAGCCCCCCCACCACCCTCGTCAGACACACACATTTCTGCAAGGCAAGCAGCGTTGCCCTGCTTACATCTGGGCTCACAGAAATCATACTTTCCTCAGCATCTTGATTCCCATAATTTAACACACTGTGATAATCACTGGCAAGTGCCGCCAAGCCAACCAAAAACGACACTTGAAGGAGAAACTTTTTTGGTACCAAACATGGACAGACAATGATAGAAATGTTAAACTATAAAATGCTGTATGGAAAAGTATGGGTTCAGCTTTTCAGCTTTGAAAATTGTCCATGCTGAGCATAACACAAATATATACCCACAATTTTATTCATCCATGCTAAATTTTTCTGAATGAATTTTGGTGAAAACCATACGTTTGTGCATTTTGTGGCATCTCTGAGATGTTGGAGCAAGTTTTGCGACTGGCTCATATTTATATAGTCATGCGCCTCAAAATGCCCACAGCTGTTCAGGAACAGCTATGTTTAAATCTAGTGCCCACATTCTGCCCTGCTCCAGTGAATGCCAGACACTGCACAGAGAATGCAATAGATCAGACTTCAACTTTTCACCCATAGACGTTTTCACCCTTACCTTGGTGGCCATCAGGAGTTTGTTCCAGTCCTCTTTATTGGCAACTTTGTTGGGATTTTTGAATTCTACTTTATTTCTTAACACTGGATAACCTGGGAACAACAGAAGAATTAAAGACAGGGGTTGTGGTGGTCTGAAGCCAAGCATATGAAAAGTGTACAAAGGGAGGGGGGAGATGTAAAAAACTGCCAAAAACTGAAGAATGTATGTACTTTACCAATGGCCCTTAAATTGAATCTAAGTCCAAACTTTCATTTGCTAATATCTTACGTTTTGGATGTGCATGTCTATCATGAAACTGTCTGTGTTTTATTTCTGTACTCTGTGTTTTATTTCTG
Source organism: Onchidella celtica (assembly GCA_963931925.1). Lineage (NCBI taxonomy): Eukaryota > Metazoa > Mollusca > Gastropoda > Systellommatophora > Onchidiidae > Onchidella > Onchidella celtica. Next base: position 72,871,909 of record OZ007571.1, read on the forward strand.
TACTATCTGAAATATGAAGAAATAAACTTGTCATTATCCACACAGATAATAACATCAGTTTTCATAAGTCTGCTCTTTTCCTCTCACCAGCTACTACTGTTGGTTGGCTAGATCAATCTACACACCTGTCACCACACATGGTAGCGAGCGAATGCCAGTATCCATGGCAACCAGAGAAGCCTCGTAAGTTCCTCTTTCATCTTTGGGCAGGATCTGCTCCACTTTCCTGTCCATGGAAACAGCCAACACCCACTCCTTGACTTCCTCGTGTTGCTGGCCCTGCAGACATACATACATACAAACAGACACATTTTGAGTTTGAATTTGGAGAAAGCCCATCAACATGAGAACGGTCAGATTTTGCTAAGATAAAAACAAGACGACAGACAGAGTAACAGAACAATAGGACAGAAGGAGACACTACCAGAAGTGTCCACCAATTACTTGTCATGAAATCAGGAGTTTGAGTTTGGAGAATGCACATCAACAAAATAAAGGTCACACTGTGCTATGACAAAACATGATAACAGACAAAATAACAGAATGACAGGAGGTCCTACCAGAAGCACCCATCAATCAGCCACACACAGAGACATAATACACTAACTACAATGTCCTTCTTTGTAATGAACAACTATTATACTGGCCCGTCAAGAAAGTGCACAAGATTACCTTTGGTTTCTTGACTACAATAACTTTTATGCTGGCAGTACGCCACAAGAACATTTGGGGAAACTTGCAAAGTTGCCAACAATAAGTGTTACTGTGAGTAGTTTGGCCACATGTCCTGAACAGCCACAACCATACTACTATTGCTATTGAGACATCGCTAGTTCACATTTTGCTGATCTTGCTGGAATACAAGCTGGAGTTTCTTCACTCAGTAAACATGAATAATCAAAATAAGAATCATCACAATCTTTATTGATCTTAGATGAGAAATTTGCCTTAGTTATGCAAGAGCAAACGAAGTACAGAGCCATGGACATTGGCATCAACAGAAGACAGACTGATCCTTGAGATGAACACAATTCACTCTCTGTCTCTCTCTAGGGGTGAAAGAGACCAAGATTGGTGTAGGCACCGGACCGGTGACTCACCAACAATATATTTTGCTTCACAGGGGCACAATGAGCATTGCCTGCTGCCGATCTGCAGAGTGGGCAGTGCCTACCGTGTAAGTGTGATTGTGAAGCAAAATTAATGGGAGGAGAGTCACTGGTCTGGTGGCTACACCAATTCTGATCTGTTTCATGCCTTACACATTCTCTCTCATCACACTTGCACTCTCACATTTCCACCCACAATCACTGATGACATATTCTGCTGACAATGCTCTGGAGGAAGTCTGTAATTATATATATGTAGGGACAAACAAAAAACACAGAAAGGCTTTCACATCCTCATGCACAGAAAGAATGAAAACTTACAGTCAAGAATGGTTTCTCTGGGATGGGAATCTCAAATGGAATATCAGTCTCTTGGAAATCACTGTGGTCTAACATGTCCAGAGAACCTTCCTCCATGGCCTGCGGATGGTGAAACCAAACCAAAACATTCAGATACTAATGAAACACGTTTTCGCCAATCCAACAGACAGGACCATCACATAAACTTATCTAAAATTAAATCTTGATAAATACTAGCGTCTTGCAGAAAGACAACAGAAAGACTTCCTTTGCTCATAACTTTTCAAGGCAAATCCAAACAATACAATAATTCCAAGTTCACAGAGATCATGCCATGCATAAGTCATTTGTCCTGCCTTAGAAGGTGAAAAACCCTCTAGGAAATAAGATGACTTAAGAAGAAAATATACTGATGTTTTGACTTACCTGAAGTAAGATTATTATACAATGCATAGATTCAATACCAAAAGATTTAAGCACAGGTTTGCTTATAACAAAATTATTAAGACAAGTAATTAAAATGTGACGGGGATTTCTCCGGTTCAACGGGGACAAGACAGTCACACCATCCACAGCCAACCCCTCACCTCACATCTCACCATTATTTATAATTTCCCTACCTCTTCTCACACAATTTCCAACACCCTCATCCCTCCTCAGCAACCTCACCAATCACAATCTCTGACTACAGCACTCACCTCACTGATGTCCAGATATCGATTGAGGAAAACAAAGGCCATGTTCTCCCAGCCCAGACTCTGAAATGTTCACAAACAAATACATTATCCATCAACATTTCCTGCTGTAGTTTTGCCATCAACACAAACATGAAACTAAACAAAATAGAGATGACAAAGTCTTCTGTATGTCACCAACTCAGAACAAGAGCTAGTCACTGGAAAAAAAAGTAGTTAAAAAAAATACTCAGAAGGCGTCATATAGGCTCCAAAAATAATTTACCAGAAGCCGATAGCAGTTACATAAGGAAGTCACTCAGTTATATTGGTGTCCTCATAGTTTCAAGGTATCATACTTTTAACATTTTTTTTCCCCATTAAGGGTTGAACATTGCAATCAATTGTCACTTCAGTTGAATTTAGTGATTAATCCTCTTGCTGCATCATATGTAGGGGAAGATTGCCACACAATATATTGGCCCTACCGTCCCATGCCAAAAGTACAACGATGCTGACATATTGGCTGACACTGTTCCGGCATGTTTTGCACTCCTAAGTTTGTCAACTTCCTGTTGTCTTTTTTCCGATAATCCATTTTTGTTGGTAGTCTGAAGGAAAGAAGGGTGCTTGGGCGTGGGAGCAAAAGCGTTAAAGAGTTAACTTAGCTCTCAAACTTGGTCTCTCCACCAAATTCCAATAGCGGACTACTCTCTGAGCTCAAAATTCATTCAACTTACTTTACAAATCATGCCAGCTTCATAGAAAGCTTTGTCCGCTGGGACCATGTCTGTATGTCGCAGCAGCGAGACGGACAACTTGCCGGCCACACTTTCCAGCGAAGGTTGAGCCTGAGCCGCACACCGCGTGGCATAGTAGTGAGCGATCAGCAACATCTTCTCAAACTCCTCATGCTGGGAGGTGTTGTTGTCTGAAGATTTGCTAACATTTTCACACTGCACAGATAAAATTAATAAAAAATTGATTAGCCAACAAACTCAAATTGTGAAAATACATTTCATATCATGGTATGAATAAGTAACACTTGTCACCCAGCTGACCTGACACACATCATGAGGTGTAAATGCCTAAAGCAGCGATCCTCCTAAAATAAAGACCTACAACCCACATATCATGAAACACTCCTCTCAGGTTATTTCTAATTTATGCTATCAGTCTGTGTCTAGGAACCAATCAGAAACAAGCTCCGAAAGGACCTTTACCCCAAAAACCCATGTTGGCTCATGAGCCAATCTGGATGAAACAAATGTATTTCACTCATGTATGTGCAAATTTCAGGTATGAACAAACAGAAAATCTGGGAAATTAAATTACAATTAAAGGTTTGAAATCACAAAAACAGAGAATCAGATGGCAGTGACAAAATAGGTGGGATGAAAGAAATTGAAAGGCTTATCAAAAAGCATGATCAACTGTCCAGTTTTCTGTCTCCACCAGTTGGAAGAACAAAAACACACAATCTGAATTAATATTTCATTTTTTTGTTTGCAAAGAGCTCACAGGATTTCCTTTCACCAGGAGCACTACTTATTCTCATGTCTAAGGAAAATGTCATATTTTGTCATGATTGACAGCTTCCTATTGAAGCCTGTCCAGCTGAGACCAGGCCTGCCTAACACCATTAATCCATGCGGCAATAATCATGCCTTATATGGCCCCTTCGCAACTTCCAACCACTGTATAACTGTTAAAAATTGCATTATGAATTTAAGATTTCACACTTTTCTTAAAATTCATTTTAGGGCTGTTGTTATAGGTATGTACGCACCCCAAGTGTTTCAAGCGTTTTGCACTGAGGATGCGTACTAATATGTACCTATCTCTAACCCCATCCTTATCCTCAGCCCTAAATCTTATGGAATCCCTAACCCTGCCCCCCTACCCTTTCAACCAAAACTTTCACTGGTCAGTAACTGAGTGACCATCATGTCCTGGCCGATCTACCGGGCATTGAACTAAAGTCGTTGCCACTGCAGGGATTAACTTCTCACCAGATCATGCATCATCTCCCGTAGATCTGCCCAGGATCTGTAAGCTTCAGGCTTGTTCAGGTCTCGTCTGACTAGCACATCCATGAAAATTCTTTTGTAAATGTTGTAGTTCTGGGGGAGACACAAACAGTCACAGCAACACAAATGATTTTTGTTGGGAAACATTCTTTACATTTCTATAAGTAATACATTCTGTTATGACTCTAGGATGTCAATATGAGCTGTTTTTCCACTTTCGGGTTGATTTCTCATCCCTGGGATATGATTCCAGGATGTTAAGACCAGCCATTTCTCTGATAGAACAATCAGACAGACTATTCTACATTTACTGTGAGGTTGAAACAGTATTGACTGTGGACAAAGAGAACCAAGAATGTAAATGTAAACTTCTTTATAATGACTGCTGTAGGGTGGCCATGTGTACTGTACATACAACTTTATGTGGCTAATGTGGGATGATGTTTGTTATGAAGTTAATCTACAGCAAAACAAAAAAACAAAACCAAAAGGCTGCATCACCCAAAGTCTCACATTAAGATTAATACAATAATAGGAAGAAACAACAAGAGAATATACATTAACTCTTTCCCTACGGGCCAGCATTCCATGTCTGGACGAGGCACCGCCTGGGTTTACACACCAAACTGTACTGTGCATTTCTAAACAAAGATTGCCTTACTACACAATAGTTGTCCAAACTATACCCTTATTGCACATGTGGTATCCGTAGACACGCTAGGACAAAGGAAGCTTGACCAAGAATTCTATTTTTAACCCTCTTAGTGCTCACTAAAAAACTTAAAAATGTATGCTAAACTTTTTCTGACTCATTCTGGTCACTCATTTTGGTCAGCAAAATCAGTCAAAATCACCACAAAATGCAACCAAACAACAACAACTACTTTCATTGTCAGCTGTACTCCCTGGAAATGCAAGCGGATGTGACAGATTTTTATTTGGATTCTCAGCCAAAATAAATTTAACTGCACATATAGAGAGCCATGATCGTGGCCTGTCACAGTCTACCGACGGGCCACAATCATGGCCTGTCACATTAAGAGGGTTAAGGATCAATGTCACAGGATGTTGATTTCTAATACATTGGTCAAGGAATACCATTTCCCTACATTCATTTAGATGTTTGTACTGGTGTGTTTTTCCTGGTAAGGCAGACAAGAGCCAGCAGTGGGCCTACCTGTGAATTGGCTGGTGCTCCATACTTAGCATAAAGTTCCAGGGCAGCCAGTGAGTTGCTGTTCTTGATGAGGTGTGTGGCATACAGGGCCACGTATTTGTGAAGGACTTTGGGATTCTGTGAAGATAGATGACAGTATGAAAAAATGGGAAAAATTTTTACCTCACACAGAAATTTTTTTTTAACAGCTCTGGGCATCTTGATTGTTCACACTGACATAATGGATGATAGAATTTGGGCTTGGCTTGTCCATGGAGTAGTACAAATATGTGAGTTGTTCTGGGAATATGGACTGCATTGCAATTTTTTCAAAACCGAGTTAAGGGTATACTGCCAAAGTACAAACTGTCCTGAGAAGAATGCACTTTATTTCATGTAAAAGTATTGAAAACTGACCAAGTTATGGCTATTTCAAGGTGGCAAGGTAGAAAAAGTCACTTTTGAGAAAAATGCGATTGAGGTCTACGTAATTTCAAAAGACCATTAGATTGGATCAGAAAATTTTTAAAAAGAAACATATTTATAGGTGGGTTTCATTAAAATCCTTTGATTACGCATAAACAAATGCCTGAGGAATCTATGCCAAAAACTGACACTGAACTGGGGAAATCCCTATCCATCTATTTTTGGCTCATACTTGAAAGTGCTGAGTGTGACTTGTTGGCCATCTCCCTAAGGGCACCTCACATATGTGAATGGTGGGTTTGATTCTGACAATCTGATCATACAGTCAAGCATGGATAACTTGATTTCTTTGAGGTGGTTTCAACTTGTACATGTCTGCCACATTTCCAGGAATACATGAAGCATTTGTCATTAATGAAAGTGCTAAATGTTGCAGATTCAAGTGAAATAATACTACTGAATATGTCCTTTCAATTCCAGGGATGATTTCCCTTTAAAATTTTACAACTCTTACAATGGCTATATGTCGCGCAGCCAGTCAAAATGAGTCACTTGTCGCTTTTTATCATAATAGAGTTATTAGTATCATGTAAAAGCTTATTTCATGCACTTTCATGTGGTGAAAAAAATTTTGAGCCAGCTTAATTTTAGCCTGAGAGAGTGCAGTTTAAAGAGGTGGGGGGTGAGCCCTGAACAATGGCAGAAATCCCGAGAAAATCGCGATTAAAGATCGGGCTGAACACAAAACAGTTAGATACCTACCTCAGAAAATCCTGATTTTAATCATTTTATACTTAAAATCTGCTAATTTCATTAACATTTTCTAGTTCAGAAATAGATAAACTTTCCATTTCCGCAATAAAAAAAAAATTGATATCTGACCCCCCAAACAAGTTCAACTCCCGATTTCTCTGGTTCAAGCCCAGCGACAAGTGTCTCATTTTGAATGGCTGCCAGTCATATGCTCTTGGAAGGGAGGGAGGGAGGGGTGTTTGAAGTCAAGTGAATGAAGAGCCTGCATGGGAGGAAGTGAAGTAAAAAAAGGAAAAAATTGCCAAAATTAAGCATACAGATTTTATGGACCAATGGCCCCAAACTGAAAGAAGAACCAAGATAAGACTAGAACATATGTCTTCCCTGACCTGTTGTTCAGCTGTCTGCATACATTTGCTCCATTCACCTTTCTCTGCATACATGTCTAAGGCTCCAATCACATCTACACTTGCCAGCTGGGATAGGAAAACAACCCAAATGTAAAACACTTGTGAGATACATGTAAACAGGTTTCACAAATGAACAAAATGTGACCGGTCACCATGCAAAGAGAGTAAAAGTCAAATTAAATTTTGATGCTCTTGATATTTTCAGACAGTTGAACCATTCCTCTTTATTATGATACAAAAGGTGTCGATGATTAAAACTTGAACTTGGTGCTTTCACTATCATTTGGTGCATATCACTGTCATTCAACATGAACTTCACTGACAAGAGTGAAACAAAACTTTCTGATTCAGAAAAAACACAACTTTCTGAATCAGACAAAAACACAACTTTCTGAATCAGACAAAAACACAACTTTCTGAATCAGACAAAAACACAACTTTCTGAATCAGAAAAAACAAAACTTTCTGAATCAGAAAACAAAACTTTCTGAATCAGAAAAAACAAAACTTTCTGAATCAGAAAAAAACAAACTTTCTGAATCAGAAAACAAAACTTTCTGAATCGGAAAAAACAAAAATTTCTGAATCAGAAAAAAACAAAACAACAACAAAAAAAAACCCAGTAAGGTTTGTAAAAAAAGTTACTTACATCCTCTGCCTTGCCTTGGTCCTTGCAGAATTCCTTGTATTTCTCGTCCACATAACCCTCAAACCTGTCAGTAAAACATGGAACTTCATACGGCACAGCAAACACTGAACAAATTTCATTGCAAATAAATTATACTGAGCCTATCTTGAAACCACACAAATGTATTCACACAACTGCAGACCACAACTCTTTCATGTAAAATATTCTTTGAACTCCTGCAAGCAATTTTACTTACATTATTCTTAGTTCAATAGTTTAGGTATTTCCTTCAGCAAATTAACAATGTATTCAAGAGATGGAACATACTTCACTTAAAACAGTTTTGTCCTCCCCTAAAAAATGAAGAACTTTGTATTTGTGCAGTTTTATGATAAGGTCAGTGAACATAACTGGTTCTTCTCCGTGTTATTTTCTACACATGATAGACAGACAAAAATCACAAGCATCTCTCAGACATTGCAGTGACCATTCTTTGGTTACAAGAATCTACTTAATCTCAGAGCTGTTTTTTGTTTTTTTTATGTATCCTTGGGTCTTTATCTTGCAGGGCTCAAAGTGAAAATTCTAGAAAAACCCCAAACTTCACTCTGAATGATCTGACTCATCGTAAAAGGCCTAGCTACACATACACATATGTAGGTAATCACTGTGTATTCTTAGTGTGACACTGAGTGAGCTATGGGTATAGCAAAAAAGCCAAAATTCAGCCAAACCATGGAAGTTGTTGAGTCTGAGCTTGAGATATAAAAGCCAACCAACTGTACTTTTTAAGTTTTGCCAGGTAAGTCTACCCAAATGCTGTGTTCATTTTGGCCAACCAAACCTCATTTGGCATACTGCTCTTTGAAATTTTTTTTGCTAGTAAATAAAACTTGGTTTATTTCCAACCATCATCTTCCTAGCAAATTTAAAGAAAAAATAAAAAGGTCTTTTTTAATCTACTTACAACTGTAGTAATGCTTCTTTCTGTCAAATGCAAATATGCCAAACATTGTTTTAAAATTTTTCTTTCCCCAATATCCGCACATCAGTATATGCGATCTTGTATTTGCCAACATTTTGAAGACTTTGGTAACTGTCATCCACTTGAAATTGAAACTCATTAGAATAATTCCGCACACTACTTTTCATAAAGATAAAAGATAACAGAAAACAATATTGCACCTGGCATAAATATTGTATGGTTTTGTTTCCTGATGGGATACTGGTGTTTAGGCCTGCATTAGGCACAGAAAGTTTTACCTTGGATCCATTTCCTTGGCTACTTTCTTGGCTTTGTTCCAATCTCCAGCACTGATCAACATGTCAATTCCTTCCTTCACCATGTCCATACTCAGATACAATTCAGCTGCCTACACAGAGAGAGAGACAAGAACATTCATCTGGTCAATACTGTGTGTACATACAACTTGGCCTGGCTGCTTGCTGTATCACTGGCTACTGCTCAGATTTGCCACTGGGATACTAAAAAACCTTCTAGAAGAAACCTAGCCCACTCTAAACTAATATATTGCTTTACAGAAAAAGATGTTCAAATCATATGAAGAAAAATGTTAAACTTTTAAGATATGCCCAAAGTTTCCTCACATCCACACATGATTATTGAATGGCAATGGATTACATGCAACAAAAAAAAACCAAAACCAGAACATTTTTCTGCACATTACCTCTTTATGGCCCAAACAACACAGCGTTTGTCAATTTACTTTGACTTGTTGCCTGACATACTAGTTTCCTTGTTGTCTATGCCTTTTCTTCATTTCACAAAATGTAGAGTTTTACCAAATTGAAAAGTCAATATCTAAAGTTTTATGTGAGAGGAAATCAACTACAAGCTTATTTTCTTTTCAAAGCTGTTGAGAATTCATGTGGGTAAAATATGTAAAACTGTGAAGACATTGGGTGAGAACTTACAGTTGAATGACACCTGATCTCTGCTAGTCGAGGTCCGACCACCTCCACCACCATTTGAGCTTTCTGGTTCTCCAGGAACTTGATAGCAATGTCACCTGCCTGGGGAAGAGATAAACGAGACATGGAGGTCAGAGGCTACTGGCGTAGGCTAGTGATAGAGATGCTCCAACTACTTTTCTTCATCTTTATACAACCACTTTACACAATACAACTTCTCCTTTGTTTCGCGACATTGTAGCACAGCAGCTGCCGGGGAGAGAATAACAGCACTGACTGGAAAAAACTAACTCTTATCTTGCAAGAGTCATCTCCCCTCGGACTTCTTCATTACTAACTTGTTTGGAGCAACTTGATTGCATTGTTTGAACTTTGACCTCTGATATTATTATCATGTCTGTATTTTCTTCTCTACCCTCATGTCACAGGATGCTCTTTGTACCCTGACCTCTCACCTTCATCAGACATTTCTCCACAATCTTGACATCAGGGACCATGTCTGGCGTGACCTTCAGGTAACACTCCACTGCCCTCTGGTGTTCACCTGAGGTCTCCCACTCTCTGGCCTGGTGTACGATGGCCTCGGCTCCTCTGACAACACAGTTGAAAATTGACATTAGCAAAACAAAAAACATACAAATAATTCCATCTACCATAGTTAGCTCCTATCAGCAGAGATGTTGTAAGTCACATGTCAAACATGTCTATCTAGACAAGGAAACCGGTTTGTCAGCAGAACAAACACTGTAAGACATTTTTTCCTCCCTTTTAAAAATTTGTTGACAGACATCCCCATTACATGTATTTAAGATAGTTCAGTTCATACAATCTTTAGCTTGATCTTAATATTTATTTAATGAATTGACACTGAACCCCCCCCCCCCCCCCCCCCCCGAAAAAAATGAAAATCTTTCTTAAACGACATTTCTTAAATACATGAGGTTGAAGTTAATTGTGTGATAAATGCAAAGCTACTGACAGTACTAGTGAGTATGGTGTGAGTCGGAGCACAGCACACAACACATGATTTGATGTCTGTGGTAAAAATAACACAACAGTGAGTCAAACATCTGGCACGACTACAGCTGAAAATAAGTAGCAGTTATCTATCATCTCTCTAGGCGCAGGTCTCACTGTCTCCCCTTGGACATTGCAGTTTCATCTGTTTAGACATCGCAGTTTCATCTCTTTGGACATTGCAGTTTCATCTCAATGGACACTGCAGTTTCATCTGTTTGGACATCACAGTTTCATCTCTTTGAACATTGCAGTTTCATCTCTATGGACATTGCAGATGCATCTGTTTGGACACTGCAGTTTCATCATTTTGGACATTTCAGCTTCATCTCTTTGGACATTGCAATTTCATCTCTTTGGACATTGCAATTTAATCTTTTGGACATTGCAGTTCATCTATTTGGACATTGCAGTTTCATCACTTTGGATAGTGCAGCTCCATCACAATGGACATTGCAGTTTCATCTATTTGGACATTGCAATTTAATCTTTTGGACATTGCAGTTCCATCTCTTTGAACATTGCAGTTTCAACTCTTTGGGCATTGCAAGTTCATCTCTTTTGACACTGCTTTCATCTTCATATGTTAGTTTCCATTATCACCCACAACTGTTTATATTCAAAGGCCGATTTCTTGATCCTCTTTATGAATGTCCACTGCTACTGGTTACCTTTCAATTGTTCACGCTCCCACCGGACCTGTGCATTGTTATAATGTCTTGCTTTCATAAAATAAGCAATAGATTATGATTTCTACTGCAGAGACCAGAAAGCAATAGTGAGAGTGAAGCAATTCCTGTTTATTTTGAAAGAATGTACTTGTGTGGCTGAAATACATCCTTCCTCTTTTTTGTCCTCACTTACATATTGCAGTATTGCAGTCTAGCCCAACTACTATAACCCCCCATCTATGTGTGTGCAAATATCAACACTGAAATCGAATTATAGGGACCTGATCCTCCACAGACATGCTTCAGTTTGTTTGAGAAGTTACATCTGCCAATAAGAATCTGAATCATTTAATATCTGATTTCATTGGATCTCACACAAATTTCCCTTCAATTCTTTCCTTTGCTTTTCATTTGAGGGTACCTAAGGACTGTGAACAATGCTCTGCAAACTAGACTTTTGATGACACCACAAATGTCAAAGATTTTTTTTCCTGAGAATGGCAGAACTGTCCTTAGGCACTGGATGTTGCAAACTAAGGATCATTAAACAGCTCAGACACAACAGGTGAGATCATTGTGCTTGAGGTATAATTAGTCAACCCAGCAGTTGTTATGGCATGGTGCACTGTCACAATACTGATGGTATCAGTGAAACAAAGCAAAAGTGATCTCATTACTAGCCAAAGTCTAGCTGGGTCAATTAGTATGTGAGAAGTGAAACATGGGTTGGCCTAACTCACTCAAATGCCAAGCAAAATTTTGACCCACCACCCATCACTCTTCAGCATCAGGGTACTTCTTAACCAAAATATGAAGAAAATTCATTTCTCAAAAAAAAAAAAAGAAGAAATTAATAAATAGTTTAGACTCTTTAGCGTGACATTTGGATTCTTATGAGTAAGCCTCTGAGACAAATGTAATTAAAAAAAACCAGAAGACACAGTTCCAAGTTATAGGATAGCAATAGCCGTACAATTAAACATACGGAAAGTAGAATGCTAGCAACTAGAGAAAAACAAGTGTGTATTCAAAGTAAAGACAGGTTGTCTCCAAATGAAGTAAAGGTAGCTAGACACACACGCAGTCTACCATTATGTTGTGAGTGAAATGAAGGGGAAATGTATGACTGTACTCACCCTTTCCCACCCTGAGCTCCACTAATGACAGAAAATGGAAACAAGAATTTTCTTGGTGGTTTGGAAGTGTTGTATTATCATATAATGGGAGAAAACATGTCAGATTTTTATGTGCTGTTTTCTTACAATAAGGGGCAGTAATCCATGTGACAATCTGTTCAAGGGCAGTAATCAAATGTGCCAATCTGGTCATATTTCTATGCCAAAGCGACATATAAAAAAATTCGGCCATGCACATGCTGAGCTTTGTGCATACATAAGCAAATTCTACTCTTTTGTTTAATTGATGACGTGAGTGAGTATCGTTTTCACTGTTCTATGTGTGTTCTTGGCTGACTGATCTGAATGTATTGGTCAAATTAACATTTATCTGAGTGTATTGGTTAACTTCCGCCCGTGCAGATGCGGGGCCCTCTTGCAGAAGAGGGACAGCAAAGAATACATCTGACGTGATACTGCGTGTCGTAAGAGGCGACTAAAGGTGCAAAGGTCCTGGTCTCCCGAGAAGAGCCAGTTGGCGGTGGGCCAACTACCCACCCTGTAAAAATAAACCAGTTACAGAAACACAAGCAAATACTTTAAATCAGTCTTTTATCTTGGGAGAAGGGGGAGCATCTGCACCTGTAGATTCAATGAAGGACAATGGACAAAGCCGAAAGGACTCCACTGGCCCGACTGCTCCTTCATCAAACAAGTCACTCCGGATTGCGTCGTGGAATGTCCGCTCCATGTATGAAGCAGGAAAGAGTGCCCAGGTTACAATGGAGATGAGGCGATACAGACTGCACATACTTGGAGTTAGCGAGACCCGCTGGATACAGTCCGGACTGAAACAACTTAATTCTGGGGAAAAGATTTTGTATTCTGGAAGGGAGGACAAAAAGCATACAGAAGGGGTAGCGATCATTTTGAGCAAGCACGCCCAGAGGTCACTGAGGGGATGGGAACCCTACGGAAGGAGAATTATATTGGCATCATTTACTACAAAGAACAAGAACATCAACATGAACATTGTGCAGATATACGCCCCAACAAATGAAGCAACCGATGAGGACAAGGACGATTTCTACAACCAGCTTCAGGAAATAGTTGACACATTGCCAAGAAAAGATGTAAACATTATAATGGGAGACGCCAATGCCAAGATAGGACAGGACAATACAGGGTATGAGGACATTATGGGGTGCAATGGTTTGGGACAAATGAATGAGAATGGAGAGCGGTTTGCAAGTTTCTGCGCATTTAACAGCTATGTGATTGGAGGTTCAGTATTCCCACACAAGAGGATCCATAAGGCCACTTGGATTTCACCGGACGGAGTAACTGAAAACCAGATTGACCACTTTTGCATCACCCGACGATTCAGACGCTCACTGGAGGATGTCATAGTACAGAGAGGAGCTGAGGTTGGATCTGACCATCACATGCTGCTGGCAAGACTCAAACTCCGCCTCAAGAAACAAGGTACCAGAGCAGGAACAAAGAGGAGAAAGTTTCAAGTGAGCCTTCTGGATGGAGACAAGAAGGAAGAGTTCCAGCTGACACTGAGGAATAGATTCAAACCCCTTGTTGACCTCGAAGAGACAGTAGATTTGGAGACTCACTGGGCTAAGGTAAAAGGAGTATTTACATCGACATGTCAGGATGTTCTTGGGGAAAAGAAAGTGGAACACAAGGAATGGATCAGTCAAAAATCACTGGACTTGATAAGGATAAGAAGAGACCTAAAAGAACAGGTAAATGCAAGTCGTACAAGAAGCTCAAGAGTTGGTAACCAGGAAGAGTACCGAGCATCAGCTAAAGAGGTCAAAAAATCAATTAAAAAAGACAAAGAGGAGTTCATAGGAATGTTAGCAGAGAAAGCAGAGAAGGCAGCAACAGGAGGACACACGAGGATCCTCTACCAGACTACAAAGACTCTTGCTGGAAAATATGGAAAACCGGAAGTTCCTGTCAAGGATTACAACAGGCAGGCTATTTTTGGAAAGGAAGCTCAGGCAAAAAGATGGATAGAACATTTTAGTAGTCTCTTGAACAGACCTCCACCAAGCAACCCACCCGACATTCTACCCGCAAGAAATGATTTACCGATCAGTTGCGACCCTCCGACTAAAGCAGAGATTAATGATGCCATAAAGCAGTTAAATCGAGGCAAGGCAGCTGGACCAGACCAGATCCCACCAGAGGCGCTGAAGGCAGATGCTGCTGGGGCTGTAGAGGGTCTGCACTCACTATTCTCGAGGATTTGGATCGGAGGCAAGTTTCCAAAGGACTGGAAGGAGGGACACCTCGTGAAGCTTCCAAAAAAAGGGGACCTCAGCAATTGTAGTAACTACAGAGGAATCACACTTCTCTCCATCCCAGGAAAGGTTTTCAATCGGATTATTCTCAAGCGAATACAGAATGCAACAGACCAAAAACTTCGTGAGGAGCAAGCTGGTTTCAGGAGTAATCGATCAACCACCGACCAGATCGCCACGCTGAGAATTATAGTAGAGCAGTCGCTAGAGTGGAACTCCCAACTGATAGTGAACTTCCTTGACTACGAGAAGGCCTTTGATAGCATCGATAGAGAAACGCTGTGGAGAATATTGAGACATTATGGAATCCCAGAGAAGATGGTGAATCTTATCAAGAGCATGTACGAGGGGACAAGTTGCAGAGTCGTACACGATGGTGAGCTTACTGACAGCTTTGATATCAAGACTGGTGTTAGGCAGGGTTGTTTGCTGTCCCCATTTCTGTTTATTCTGGTGATTGATTGGCTTATGAAAGAAACCACCAATGGAGGAAGAAATGGCATACAATGGACCCCATGGACACAGCTGGACGATCTAGATTTTGCAGATGTCTTGGCACTATTGTCGCACACACACGACCAGATGCAAGCAAAGACTACAGCTCTAAACAAAATTTCAGAATCTATTGGATTGAGGATACATCCTGCGAAGTCGAAGGTCCTAAAAATTGTTGCACCCCCAAGCGAACAAGTCAAAGTAGGAGATCAACCACTGGAAGATGTAGAGTCCTTCTGCTATCTTGGTAGTATCATTGACAATAAGGGAGGAACAGAGGCAGAAGTCAAAGCACGAATTGGAAAGGCACAGGCAGCTTTCACATCCTTAAGCAAGATTTGGAGAACCAAGGATATATCTCTAAAAACAAAGCTGAGGATATTCAACTCGAACGTGAAGTCAGTCCTGTTGTATGGATGTGAGACTTGGAATGCGTCCCAGGCCTGCATAAAGAGAATCCAAGTTTTCATCAACAGATGTTTGAGGAAGCTACTTAAGATCAGATGGACAGACAAGGTCAGCAATGAAATTGTTTGGAAAAGAACAAGACAGAGCCCAGTCAGCGAGGAAATTGGTAGGAGGCGATGGAGATGGATCGGCCACACTCTCAGGAGGCCAGGAAACAGCATCGCGAAGAAGGTATTGGATTGGAATCCCCAGGGCAAGAGATCAAGAGGAAGGCCGCGCGGAACGTGGAGAAGAGCCAGAGAAAATGATGTGCAACGAAGCGGAAAGACTTGGAATAATGTAAAGAGACTGGCCCATGATAGAGAGGGATGGAAAGTGTTTGTTGGTGGCCTATACCCTGATCCAGGGTGAGAAAGGCAATGATGATGATGATTGGTTAACTTCATACTGATTTGAATGTACTGATCAACTTTACACTGATTTGAATGCACTAGTAAAATAAAATAACACTGATCTGAACGTTACCATGTCAGTGGACAGTGTCCGGTGTAATGTATTGTGAAAGGCTGCTGTAAAATGTAGTGCTGATTTAAACGAGAGAGATTTCAAAGACAAAACACTATCGAATGATCACTGATGGGAGCATAATGTAACCATGGTCAGGTAATTATCCAAGTTAAAACAACTAAATACAGACACAGTGGTCTAGAGACAAGATGTTTGCTTCTCATGCCAAAGGTACTGGGATCAAATCAAGGTTGGTGCAGGCATGTTGGAATTTTGGCATTTTTCTCATGTGTTCCTGCCTCTGATCCTAGGGTAGTTAGAACCAAGCACCTAGTCTTTTCGGATAAGGTCGAAAAACTTGGCGGGTCCGTGTGCACGCTACGCATGTTAAAGATACCTTGGCAGTTGGAAATCGAGAAGAGCAGGCCGAAAAGGCATCTGCCCGGGAAAACTTAAATAAAATTTATCCTTATCCCCCCTCCACACCCATTGGACAAACATAAGCAGCTTCAAACACAAGAAAGCCACACCAAAACCCCCAAACTGCAGGCTGGAACATGCCAGCCCAGTCCATCGGATGAGCTTTACTCAATTTCTGCATTACTTGCAAGTTTTGAAGCTGTGCACTGTAGTTAGAATAATTTGTTGCATAAGCAAGGAAAATCATGACAATGTTAATGAGCTGTAATGTGCATTTTTGCATCAAACATAAATTATATGGATAGCATGGTCTCCACAAAGCATGTGTGTCTCCAACACTGTTCTTTCATAGATCAGAATGTTCATTACGTGTTATTTCTTTTTTATTAATATATTTTTTAATTTTTGTTCTCTCAAACTTGAATCAGTAAGTGATCTGCATTCACCAGTTACAGACTAAAAATTATCACAGTAAAATGAATAATCAGAACCATTAAAAAAAAGAAAAGGTAACAGAAAAAACCCATACATTTTATCACTATAAATATTTCTATGTAAAATTTAATATCAACCTCCCTTTGATCATGAAAAACTATCTATTCTGAACTTGACAGGTTGTTACTGAGCTGAGAGAAAATAAAAGCTAGAGTATGATTATATGCGGCACACAGAATAAAAGAACACTCACCTGCCAGATCTATTGACAGCCTCTCGGTCATACTCATCCTGCAACTGCTGAAGCTTGTGAGGCAAGTACTCCTTGCACACCCTCAGAGCATCTTGCCACATACCAGAGTCCTGAGGGGAACAAACATACACACACATGCACAACATCTATACACATACTAGCTTGATGACCGATATCACATCCAACTTGTACATAAGATGGATAACATGGGACAAGGAGTTCAAAATCAAAATATACCAAATAGTGATTTGAACTTATTAATTGAAAGCAAGTAAGTGTTAAAAACTACAGAAGACCTTTAAGAAACCACAGCTTTTTTTTGCACTTCATTTGTTTTGATGTTCAGCTTCTCACATTTGTAGACATTCTTCCTGGTCACTGTGTATCTGAACTCTCACTTACAGTTAGTGCAGATCTATGACACAAAATTTTCCTGGACACCTTCAATTTTGTATGCACGAGTTTTGAATTGGGGTATGAGTTTGGAGAAAAGCACATCGACATGTCACCAGTCACATAGTGCTAGGAAGAAGAAAGACAACAGACAGAATATAACAGAATGATATGATAGAAGGAGATCTTACCAGAAATACCCACCAACCACGCGCTGTATACGTAAGTGTGTGGACAAAAAGCCTTTGTATAATTATGTGCATTTCCCATTGTTAAAATATGATAAAAGTAGTTTTACGCAAAGCCCTGCTTCCTATAGCACTTTGTATTGTTATGAATATTCTGACTTGCTCCATGTTGTTCAGCAGTTCAGTTTCACACACATGCATACCTTGTAAAACTTGACTGCAAGTTCTGGTCTCTGAGCTCGCAGGAGATACGACTCTGCTTTGGTGAAATCTTTCTCTTCGAAGGCAAAGCGAGCTTGCCCCACCAGCACATCAGCCACAGAATCTGGGTCATGTGCTTCTGCCACACGCTGGGCTGAGTCCCAGTCTTGGTTATGTACATACCTGGGCGGACACATGGGAGAAAACATTATAAGTGGACAGCTGCATGAGAAGACACACATGATAACAGTATAAATGTATTTCACAAAGCCCCAATTCAGAAATTCACTATGACATACCCATACTGAATTTTAATTCTTGTGGAGTTATGCATAATTTTCTTGTTGGTTTGTTTCTATGGTGGGCTTTTTGTGAAATACGACTTTCTTTTTTTTTTTTTGGCCAAATTTTAGCTCCAGATGACAGAGTATAGAAACTTTTTTCTATCCCTTGAAATCCTGGATCAACCAGTCAAATGCAGAATTCGCATGTTCAACACAGGATAATAAAAATACATGAAAGATTCACTGCTGCTTCCTGTCAGTACAGATAAATGTGTTCTAAAATTGTATTATAGATCAAAACTTCTCTTCAATAAATGTTGTTTGGTAAACAATGTCTTGTAAAGGCAACAAAGACTTACATGAGCACAGCCTCCTTGGGTTTCTGGGCTTTGACAAATTCTTGTTCAGCCTCTCTGAACTTGCCCTCGTCCTCCAGATACATGGCATGTTTCAGATAAACTTCTGGCAGTTTTTCTTTCATGGCAATGCTGCACAGCTCAAAGGCAAAGTCAAATGCACTGCAATAGACCAAACATCAAAGAAATAAAGATGTGGCTTACATCATATATATCAAGCACACATTTATCATGTCCCTAATGAGAAATGCCGTTCACTGATCAGGAGCTACCAACTCTCCAGCTATGATACAAAGTCACAAAGTAAGTACAAAATGAGAGTGGCTCTTCATGAAAAGTCCATTGTCTTCACTAAGCCCAAAGAAATAAACAAACCAAAATATGTAAAATACTGCCAAAAACCACCAAATGTGACTGTGGATTCAAGGTTTCCTATGCACAATATGAGGTTTCCATTCTTTGAACTTGACATCAAGCATATAGTCCCTGCAGTTTGGAAACAAGATCACCATAAATACCTTACTAACAGAAAAGCTATCAACAGATGGTTTAGACTGTCAAGTATCGAGGGGTGCCTGCACAAAGACCGCATTGCCAGTTTTGTAAATTTTACAGGAGAACGATTTGAAAGTTTGACATGAAGTATCAAATGTCCGTTACGACCTTTAAATCCTCATCAATTATTAGGTCAATTAATTCGATAATGGAATTCGCATCATGTCAAAATATGGTACTTATCAAGGCAAAACAGAACATGTAAAAAAACAAAAATCAAAGATTTTCCAGTTACAGTGTTTGCATAGGCACCCCTCCATATGTCTGTCAGGAATGATGGCACAATGTAACACATACCAGTTCTCAGCTGCATAATCAATAGCTGCCTCCAGAAGACCAAACTTGTTGAGAAGTTTGACTGCCGAGTCACCACCCAAATTTTTGGCCCATAGATATGCTACTTGTTTAGCTGCTGGTTGTCCACCTTGTGCCTTAGCAACCTGAAAGAGGAAGAGGCAGAGAGCATGTAAGGTACAGATTTTACACAACAGCCAAGTGTCCACAAGCCACAAGTTTTGAGCTGTCAGATGACACAACACTGGGATGTCCAGAGTCCTTTCAGTATAAAGTAGCAAAATCCCAAAAGCAAACTTACCCATGAGAGTAATTGTTGTGTAACATGACAGCATTGGAAAAGATCAACACACGCTGGAATAAAGGGCCACAATACGAAAAAGTAAGAAAACTGATGAATATTGGCAAATTTACATCCCTCTACAACAGTGACGCCACTGACAAACATCCTCATGTCCTTTTTAGCCGAAGTGATTTTCTTCTTGCCTTATCTGACATGTAAAAGTCAGCGCATCTGATATCTCCAAAGCCTCTGCCCAACTCCACTTTTTACAGAACAGCAGACCTACCCTGTAGGCCTCGTCCCAGAGATCCTGAGCTCTGTACATATTGACTGCTGCCTTCCAATCTTCACCCTCCTGGAAATGATGTTCTGCTTGTCTGAAGTTGCCTTCACTTTCAAGTTCCTGAAACAGAAATGATGTTTTTTTTAAAATCTCCTATGGGAACATCTTATCTGAAATCCACTGACAGACTTAATTTGTTAAATTTGTCAGCATGGTTAAAATGTAGCAAATAATAACAAAGTCCTGAGTTTGGAACAAACAAGGAAACTAAATAATAATTCCAAAAATACTAGAATTAAAAAAAAAATTCTGAAAGCTTCATTGTGTTAAATAATATGACTGTTGTATGCAAACCTCATCTGTCATCTACTGGTAAACTCATGACACGATTTAATCAGATTTGTCTGTCTTAGGCAAACCTGTTCTATTTGTTAGTAGACTCAATTTGTCAACAAAGAATAATCAGCTGTAATTCTTCATTAAATGAATTCTAAAAATGCAAAAAGCTAACACACAGATTAGTATGACAGACATGTTTACCTTAGCCAGGTGTAAATGTGTATCAACAACCAGGTTTTCATGATGAGCTTTGACCAATCGGATCATATCTCCGTACATTCTCTGTTTCTTGTACATGGTGATGGCCAAGTCTGGCTCCTCAACCGCCACATATAATCTGAAAATGTATACATGGATACAAATGTGATCCAGTTTCTTATTGGCAGGGGTCGAGCAAGGAAAATGGCACATTTATCAGTCAAGGGCGATTGTAGCAGTTGAAGTGTTTTTACTGCACATTATAGATGGGGGTACGTCAATTTTAGTCAAACGCTTCCATATGAAACGCAACTGGCACAACTGCTGTCAATAAAATAAAACATAGGATCCGTTGGATGGTGGAAACGAGAACTTTAACACAAATGATAACAAGATATCCACAGAACTTCCAGGTCTTCAGCCATGGCTATTTTAAAATACGAACTACCTCACTCACATTTGCATTCCTCTCATATACATACACATTCACATAGAGCTTTCCAGAACACACATGTCCACAGTAGGTTCGACTGATCTACAAATCAGCCAATAAGATATTAATGTGTATTTGCGTAACATCCCCCCAAAGGCAATCTTGTGTAAACAAAAAAGTTGTGGTAAAAACTGCACACAAACGGTCAAACCTAGGTCAGCGAACCCGTTAGTTAACAAAGTAATAAAGGGGGCGAGGTGAGAGAAACTCACTGCTACATAACACAAAGAGGGGTGAGGAAGGTATTGGACGCTGCAGCGATTTTTGTCAAAACTGAAGTTTTGGTTGATCATGATTTCTCAGTTTCTCTTCTATGTGTGTACAAAATCTTTTTCATAAATAAAATGTCCAAATAAGTTAAATAGGCCTCCACAATGACCAAATCTGACCTAATTACTGACTTGATCAGGTCCGTCACAAATGAAAAACAACAAAACTAACAACCCTTGTTTGATGGGTGTTGTCTTCCTCTGATAATCTCCTATGGTCTTAATCTCCCCAAAATTTCAATTGCTTTTTTTCAAAATGTAAACTTGAAACTGTAACAAATCAGACTATGTTTGGAAGGTGGGATCAGTTGAAAGTCTTCCAAAACACATCCAATAAGTTGTATCTTCCAATACCATCTGAAGATTTATTAAATCTCTATTTCCACAATTAAAGAAAACATCAGGAGAGATTGCATGATTCTGGTGAAATAGAAAAAGCACAGAAAAACTGTGGGGTCGCAGCAGGGCTATAAGCAAAGTCAAAATTGGGCAAAAAGACAAAGTTGTATGTTGCAAAGCCCCGCGTGAGATATAAAACCCAAACGATAAAAAGCAAACTAAAGAGAAGACAGAAAATACACAAAATTTTCGACTTTCGCCTTTTTCAAGTGAAAAAAACAACAACAATCAAACAATAAAAGATTTCAACAGGAAATGTATAGAATTGAAGCAAAACAGGATATGTAGTAACATAGCTGCGAGTTCTTGCTTCGTTAGCAGCACAAAAGCACGCCCGTCTGCCAAATGCATGGAAGCTTGAAGTGATGTTATTTGTCTTCTCAGATCAAATAGTGGCTTTCAGTGGAGATCAAACACTTCATATAAGATCTGCCAACCCTTTAACTTTTGATGAAATCTTTACAATTTCTCATCTCTATTGATGCCATTGTGAGTCAATGATAAAGATTTTTTTTTTTTTCAGTCATGGTGACTGATACTAACGCTACAGATTGGTAAAAACAATTGTAATGATTCCACCAAATGCAGAAGAGTTGGCAGGCCTGAAAGTATCCTACTTATACAGGTCGCAGCCAATAGGTCTACTCACCTCTCTGCATCTCTGAATTTGCCTTCGTCTTCCAGCTGTTTGGCCTGAGCAATGTACAAGTTGGACACATCCTCACCTTTCATGTAAGTGGCAGCCAGCTGCGGATAGAGATGGGAGGGAATGAAACATCAGTTTATAGACATCAGATAAAACAGGCAAAACAGTACTGGTAAATGGGCATTTGAAAATCGGAAATGTGAGAGAAATGAGAAAATGAAAGACAGAAAGAAAGAAACTTAGGACTGGAAAGAAAGAAAGAAACTTAGGATTGGAAAGAAAGAAAAAAGAAAGAAAGAAACTTAGGATTGGAAAGAAAGAAAAAAAGGAAGAAAGGAATAAAGAAAGAAAGAAAAAGAAAGAAAAAAAGGAAGAAAGAAAGGAGAGAACAAACAAAGAAAGAAAGAAAGAAAGAAAGAAAAAAAGAAAGAAAGGAATAAATAAAGAAAGAAAGAAAGAAAGAAAGAAAGAAAGAAAGAAAGAAAGAAAGAAAGGAAGGAAGGAATAAATAAAGAAAGGAAGGGAGGAATAAAGAAAGAAATAAAGAAAGAAAGAAAGAAAGAAAGAAAGAAAGAAAGAAACATAGGACTGGACATCCAATGTCTGGACTCCTGTGACCCAGTGATCACCACTACATACCTTGTGTGCCTGCTCCCACTTGCCAGCTTGGTTGTACATATCCACAGCTTCTCTAGTACAGCCGGCCTCCACATAGAACCTTTCTGCAGTCTGTGGTGATGAGGAGGGCAAACATATCAACACAAATAATAAAAAATGTGTCCCATTTTCAGTGCTGTTTGAATGTGAAAACAAAATTCTTTCATTGTCTACAATCATCTGGTAATATTTTCTGTGAACAATAATTTTCTGTTCTCCAAGACTTTTGACACGTTGTTATCACACTTGTCTCTATAGCAATTGTATAGAATCTGGACAGGAAAAGAAATATCTCAGATTCAGAGTTTTTATTCTGAGTGTTGTTTCTGACACTCTGGATCAGGCAACCCAAACTTCTTTCAGTTGTCCTCTTTATGAAATTTTCAATCTTCCTCCATCAACCCCCAAATAATAAATAAACAAATAAATAAAGGAATGTTTATGGGTGTTTTTTTTTCAGTTTAAAATGTTAGAATTATTATATACTCGTATGTTCATTTACAACAACGTATAAAGCACCTATTCACTTTGCCCACATGATCATGTCCAAGTGTAAAAATGGTTCATGACATAATAATATACCTTTTTTTTTTGCACATAACTTTCTACTCCCACAAAAGCTTTGCCAGCCTTGATTGACCAGCTGGATTGGCTTATCAACCTCTGAGAATTGATTTACATTGATTATCCGGACAGAATTAAACAGGTGAGATATACAAACCTCATACTCTCCAATGGAAGCGTAGTGATCTCCAATCTTCTTGTAGTACCTGGCAGCCATGGCTGAGTCCTGAATCTCGAGGATTTGTACTGCCTTGTTCCATTGTCTGGAGTTAATGGCAGCTTCAACAGCTTTGGTGGTGGCCCTGGGGGAACACATGACAGAGGTGAACATTCCCTAGACACAGTCAACTTCTATAATATATATGTAATACATATTTCACTGGACCTATCAATAAACCACACAAGTGTATTCGAATAACTGCAGATGACAACTCTTTATTGCCAAATAATATACGAACCTTGGAAGGAATTAAAAAATTTTTCTGTCGGCTACGAAGTGTACAATATTTCAAATGTCTATGATTGAAAATGTATTTAAGATAAGGAACATATTTCCAAAACATAATACAAAACACTGTAACACACATCACAGATCGAAGAATCTACTCTATGTAAATTAGTATAATGTCCATACCGTCACTACTGTCTTGCACTTACTGGACTGGGCTTTATCTCCAAACCTAGCAGCACTTTTTTTTTCTTCTTTTTTTTTTGTTGTCAGAAAAAGATGATTCTCATGTCCTTCATGACATCATTAAAACAGGACAGTCCAGTAAATTCAGGCACAGTGGACAGATGTGTAATTGAGAATAACTTACCCAGCCTCAATGAAGTGATTGATGGCAGCATCCAGCTGTTTCTGAGACACCAGGTAGTCACCAAATTCTTCCTCCAGCTTGACTACCTCAGTTGGGAAGGCATGACGTGCCAGGTCCACAGCTGGACACACAGAGAGATACAACTCAGTTCTTCATAGATCTTTGGCTCTCCCATCTTCTCTACCTAATCAAACATTTCAATCTGTCTGCTTTGGGAGCTTTTCACTGTGCTTGGTCACAGCACTTTATCAACTCATTTCTCCCCAAGTAAATTTGGCCAAGTTGCTCCAGCTGGCCCAAGTAAATTTTGCAGTTTTCATGCTTTTATAGGGTGCGTTAGAAAAAAATTCATTACGCGCTTATTTTTTAATATTTTTCAATTCTATTTGGTGGAAGTGTTTATAAATGAATGCTTTGTGATATTCTGTGGTTGTTTTTATTATTGTGTGGGTATAAAGTAGTAATTTGTAAATTAGAATTGACAAAAAAAAATATAAGGTCAGGGCCAAAAACGTGGATTCCCCGTTTGTGTTACAGCTCCGCACGAAAGGCGAAAACAGGGATTCCCCGTTTGCAGTGAGAAATGAGTTAAACATTTTTTGAACTGGACCAAAATTCTGAGATCCTGGGAACAAGCTGAGGACGTTCTGAACTTGCGACAACTAGATCCTTACATGATTTTACTCAAAGCTGAAATATTGATACAGTTGCTGCTCCAAGCAAAAAACGCCTCTGATAAATTCTGATCCTGAGAAACACAAGTCAGGACGTTTGTAAAGATTCATGAGAGAATAAAATCATTTTTGTGATGTGACTACTGGGTAAATTATTTACCTCTGCGGAAATCTTTGCCTTTCTTGAAACATTCCATAGCTCTTTGATAGTCCCGGATCTTTTCATACAGATCTCCAGCCTAAAGCAAAAACAAGTAGACAATGTGGATTACAAATCATACTGTACCTTTTTATTACCATACAGATCAATGATTAGACAAACACTGAACACAAGTGTCTTAAGGTTCGGATTTGTAGGAAAGACTTACCCTGTCATACAGTTCAGATTTGATCAAAGCTCCAGCAATTCTGGCTATCAGGTCTGAGTTGGTCATCAGCTCCTGCAGATACACATGGGAACATTGGAATGGAATGTTTTTTACTATGAGACACAGCATATAAGATCTAATTGTTATATCCTTGACTGCACATGTCCCCCTGCCTAGTCCTTTGGAAACTTGAAAATGCCATTCCAACTGCACAAAATCATAAAACACATGAGAAGAACAAAGTCAGGCAACCATGCAAAGGCTAATGCAAAAAATAACTCATCTGATTTGCAATCACTACTCAAAACAAATGGCTTTAATTGCTATTTACAAACACTAAACAATTCTGTGAAACTCAAAGCAAAACTAAATTAATTTCTCTTCTTTGTCATATTTCAACTTTGTTCCAAACCCTGCCATGAGCCCACAGATTCTGTGCTTTTTCTTAAGAAAATATTTTCTCAGTGTAAGGTAGTTTTGGCAGGGTAGTAACTGTTCTGCTCACAAATGCTTCTGGCATGTGCCTGTGTAAAATGTTGAGGGCAAACATTTGTGGATATAGTATATTTACAATTTCACTGACCACTTCAAAGACCAGCTTATGTTATTTATATGTAACTGACATTTTTTATTTCTGACTGACCTCTCTACTGGCAGCCAACCTGGCAGCTCTGGCAGGTAGACCAGCTTTCATGTACAGGTTAATGGCAGCCATGTAATCTCCTTCACGTTCCTTCAGCTGGAGGAAAAGAAAGATACAAGGGCATAGTTAAATTATATCCCTATTGCCAACAATCACAAATGCTATGTAATCCAATACTAAGAAGATGAAATAATAATAACAAAACATCATGTAAAGGTTGAAGTACAGAGCTCTACCATAGAAACCACTGCCGGGAGCCGCAACCATAAGAATGTGCTAAAACTAACAAAATACACTCTGCCAGCAAAGATCATACTAGAAATTTTGATTTGCTGGTGCTACTGAACTTTCATTCAAGCACAAATGGACATTTGTCTCATTGGCATTCCACAGAAATGAGGTCTCAGACACATTCTTTCCGCCTTTCTCCCTTTGAAATGTATAACAGGTTTAGAATGATGTAGAACAACCGAAAAATGGGTTCCAAATTCACACCTTTCTATTGTTTACCTTAGTCTCTCAGTCAGTTATGGGTAAAGTATGTCTCTTACATGCTCCACATTGGTTATGTGTCTTTATACACCCCCAAAAATTGCTATATTTTATCTCAATTTTTTACACAAACTGAGATAAAGTCATATAATAATAATAATAATGAAGATCATTTATATAGCGCCCAATCCAAACTGTTTGCTCTAGGCGCTTTACAGAAACTCGTGTTCTCTCCATCTGCAACTCACTCTCTCTCTCTCACGCTCTCTCTCTCACCCTCTCTCTCTCTGCTACACATACATTGTATACATAGATACACACACATAACATACTATAAGACAGAAATTAAACGATAAAACAGCAAAATTAAAGTGAAATGAGAAAATAAATGGATTGGGAATGAGACTTCACAACTGAAAGTGTTTTTTAAAAAGGTGGGTTTTTAGACCAGTTTTGAATTTTGACTCGGTAGATACTTCCCGCAATGATTTTGGCAGTGAGTTCCAGATGTGCGGGGCACAGTGTGTAAATGCTCTGCCTCCTAGTTTCTTTGACTCGCAGTTAAAAATCTTAAGAAGGCCCTGATCGCCTGATCTTAAAGAACGAGGTGGTGAGTAGGGCTCTACCAGAGTGGAAAGGTAAGGTGGTGCAGTTTTGTTTATGCACTTGTAACACAGAACTGCTATTTTGTACTGGATTCGCAATTTAACTGGTAACCAGTGCAGTTTAATAAGCATGGGGGTAATGTGTTCACTCTTTTTCTTCTTTAAGACAATTCTAGCAGCTTGGTTTTGAAATCGTTGCAGTCTGTTTAAAGTTTCATTGGGTAAGTTCGTAAGAAGGGAATTGCAGTAATCTAAGCGAGAAAATATAAACGATGAGATCAAGACCCTCACAGAGTCTTCGCTTAGAAAAGATGACATTTGACCTACTCTGCGCATCTCACAGTAGATGGTTCTACACAAATCATGAACATGGAAATGCATGGAAAGCTTTGAGTCAAAATATACCCCCAGATTTCTAGCCTTCTCTGAAAAAGATATGTTCTCATTCCCAATGCAGATATTCCCCACATCACTCGGATTCCATCCTCTCTTTGTGTTACACAATATCACTTCAGTCTTATCTTCATTCATCTTTAGCTTGTTAGATTCCATCCAGTTTTTCACATCATCAGTGCAACGCTCTATAGAAGCAACTAGTTTCTTGATGTCACAGGGTGGAACAGACATATACAGCTGGGTGTCGTCAGCGTACATATGATATTTCACATTATGCTTTCTTATGATTGAACCAAGTGGCTGTGTATACAGCGTGTACAAAAGAGGACCCAATACAGATCCTTGGGGCACACCAAAATGTAGTTTGAAAGATGTTGACATATTTCTATCTACAAGAACTGATTGGGTACGGTCACATAGATATGACTTGAACCATTTGAGAACAGTCCCAGATAAACCAAAGGTCTTATCTAGCCTCTCAATGAGGATAGAATGGTCAATAGTATCAAAAGCTGCACTAAGGTCAAGGAGGGCCAAGATGGCAACCATCCCTCCATCAGCAGCACACAAGAGATCGTTTTGAACTTTGAGAAGGGCAGTCTCTGTGTTATGGAATTCCCTGTAGGCAGATTGATACACTTCATTTAAATTATTTTGACTCAGGTGGTTCTTCAATTGACCAAGAACTACTTTTTCTAAAATTTTTGATACAAATGGAAGATTTGACACGGGCCTGAAATTCTTCAATTCTTCTGGGGACAAATTGTTCTTTTTCAAAAAGGGTGTGACGATTGCTTGTTTAAAAGGTGATGGGACTGTTCCTAACTGGAGCGATTCGTTAATAATAACTGTAACAATCTCAGCAAAACTATCTATGTTGTCAATTAACACAGGTGTTGGAATGGGGTCCAGGCAGCATGACTTAGGTGGGGAGAACTTTATAATTGACTTAACAGTTTCCACTGAAACAGTGTCAAAATGTGACATTTCAGTGCCAGCAAATGATTCAAATTTGGGTGGTGGGGCAGAAGACAAATCAAGTTTTGATCGTATTGCTGAGATTTTTTCACTAAAATACTTGCCAAAACTGTCAGCTATCTCACTTTGTGGGATATACTGAGGAAATGCGCTTGATTTTGCTTTACCACAAAGAAATTTACTTAATCGAAAGAAGTTCCTCGTTGAAGTACAATCTGATATCATGTAATTAATAAATTCGTTTTTAGCAGCACAGATCAGTTCTTTCACTCTATGATGCATCTGTTTGTATATTTGTCTGTGTACTGTTAGTTTTGTCACTCTCCACTTCCTCTCTGCCTGTCGTCGTTCAGCCTTAGCCGCTTTGATGTCTAGCGTCATCCATGGTGCTGAGGGTCGTTCTGAAACAGTCCTGGTGCGAAGAGGGGCGTGTCGGTCTAGCAGCTCGCGCATATGAACATTATAACGTTCGACTTTGTTTGGGCTTTGTAGTATGGACGGACTGAGCTTTTCCAAGTCTGCATGAAACTGACATAGGTTCATGTTTTTTACATTTCTGCCGGTGATAGTACGTTTACGCGGTCCCGGTTTTTCAATGTCTAGCTCTAACGTGATGACATAATGGTCGCTGATGGCTTTGTCCGCTACCTGGAGTCATAATGTGACATAATAAAGTGCACCTTATCATTCCTGTGAAAATCGTGAATGTACCAGATATCTCATCTCTAGAGGTGGATTTTAAAGTGTTAAAAAGTTGTTCTCAACACTGTGTAAACTACAAAACTTTGTACAAGCAATTTTCTCAAAATGTGCCAATGTGGAGACAGAACACAGCAGTACCAAGGCAAAGAACTGCCACTGATCATCTTTGACATATATGTACAGGTGTGTGTATCAAGTTTGCGATTCGTGTCACCCACCTCTCCTGCCATTTCCTCCTGGCCAGTTTCCATCAACCACTGGTTGTAATTTTTCTTCAGTGTGTCCAGCTCTGGATGGCTCTGCACAAACACAGAAAAACCAACAACACAACTTTAGTTCAGACATCTCAACATGTCAACATAACAGAAGAAGGAAATATCAAACAGTGAGGATAAACACAGTATAGACACACATGAGGATCACATTATGATTATGAAGTGTTCAGGAGAGGAACATATCTGAAAGCATAGACTTGTTTTGGATATATGTCCCCAATTTTCTCAAATCAGAAACTATATTGCTGAGACCAATCCGGAAAAAATGGCATTTTTATCAGCCAAGGGGAGTAAGGCTGAAACTGAGGTTTGAGTTGATTATTAAACACTGAAATTTTGGCTGACCTACATTACTGAATAAAAATCTAGAGAGCTGGAATATTTAACGAGCAAAATTTGTTCAATCTTCTTATTTAATATGAATATTTCTGTCCATCAGTGCCCTATCTATTTTCCCTCAGTTCCAGTTGACATCAGAGTTGCTGTTCTTCTCGCCCTGTGACTGCCAGAAATGGATCACTTACCTTGGCATCTGCCACCTCGATGGCTTCATCCCACATGTGCATTTCTTGGTACATCTCAATGGCTTCATTCACATGGTTCTGAAAGTATAAAAGTTTAAACTATGACATTGCTCTGTGAGTATACAAGCCTTATGTCAAACTACAATGGGATTCTGAAAGTATACAAATCTTATGTCAAACTATAGTGAGGTTCTGGAAATGCACAAATCTCATTTCAAATTATAATGCGGTTCTGACAGTACGCTACAAATAACATATTTTTAAGCCACTATTTTGAAATGTACTTTGTTGCTCAATTAAAATCAATCTACTCTGATTTATAAAATTCAAAATTGCCTGCGTGAGCAACCAGGAACTGGTTTACACGGGCACCGTGCTGTGCTCAAATCCATAGCCAGTGAGAAGATTAAGATTTAAAAAGTCTCGCTCAAGCAAACCATAATTCAATTCCAGCTGTCAAAAACTTGTGCTAGGGTAACAAACACTCACCCCTTCCAGATAGATGTACTCGGCTTCCTTGAATTTTTTCTCTGAGATTGCCAATCTGGCACGCACTTTGTAGTGCTGAAATCCATCACCTCCCTGGCACAAACAGTAAGTCAACAGATAAGATGGGACAAGAACATAATTGCAATCAAACATGAATAAGTTAAAGTTAGTCTGAATTGCAAGTCCTATCTGGTGTGGCAGGACATAATAAAGAAAACAACAGAACCAACAGAAAATCTTGGCAGAGTTGGAGTTGGACCACAGAGGAAGAGACTCCCTCTTAAACAAGAGTTTTGACCCTTGGACTGCTTACATTCAAAATGCGGCTGGACCACACCCATCTAAATATTCTCCTGCATAGCAAAGTCTTCTCTGGATTGAAGATCCGACTTGCTTGCAATGGAATGGATCAAAGTGCTTGACAAAATGAGACAGGCAGGCAAAGAAAAAGAGACAGAATGTAAGAAAGGAGAGTGATGACATCTAACATATTATGAGGGCTGTGATGGTAAGAAAAGCTTTCTACTAGAGCAAATACTTTTGGTACTTTCTCAGCCAGCAACCCTACGGAAATCTGACGCTTAGGGCTGATGTCAAGTTTGTACATAGGAATGACATCATTCCTATGTAGATCCGCTGATTACTATAAACACCCAACATCAGTTTGATGTAAGGAATCCGGCCCTACAATAATCCTACCAATCTTACAAAACTCCTACACACATCTATGTCGAATTGACACAGGGATGTTGGCTGAGTTATTGCTTCAGTCGACAGACAGAAGTATCATGATAGACTATTGACTATCTAGCTGACTGGATCCTGCTATGATGTACGACAGACAGAAATATCATTATAGACTACTGACTGGATCCTGCTATGATGTACGACAGACAGAAATATCATGATAGACTATTGATTATCTATCTGACTGGATCATGCTATGACATACTGTCTGTTTGGAGACTTCCTCAGCAATCCTGACTGTTTCCTTCAGATATCTTGCTTTGGCAATGTTGCCCAGGGCAGAGTAACACCTGACAGGAGATAGAATGACATAATTACCCGCTGAACTTTGACCCTAGCATTTTTTTTTTTTTTTGGTCAAATATACTATAGCTCCCTGAAGGAATGTTATTCTTTCTACTGACTACAAGGACTACAGTATTTCAGATGTTTATAACTAAAAATATATTTAAGATAAAGAATACAATTCAAATAAATCAGTTCTTTCCCTCTCCTGTAATATTAGGTCCTTAATGTTTGTATGATTTCATGAAAGGGTCAGCAATTTGTATCAAGTATCAGCATTTTGAAGCCATTGAAACCTGAACTCGACATGAAGTAAAAACAATCTGTACTGTCAATTTTTCAAAGTAAACAAATTATGTTCTATAAATGTCTGTCTTCTGACAACAATTTTTGCTATCACCAAAAATGTCACCAACCAGTTCTCCTCCCACCACCACCAAGTTTTACCTCTCAGCAATGTGCAACTGTCTCTCTTCCATGGCTATTTTACTCAGAGATTTCCACATGGCTTCTGTCTCTGCTGACATCTCCAGTGTTTCCAGAAAAGCTGCAGCTCTGTCAGTTAGTATAAACCCAATTAGATTTACTGTCAAATTTGCCCAATGCGATCAAATGTAGGTGAATATTCCTAGCAATTTGGTGAAGATGATGAAACATGTGAAACTAGTGTGGAAATGACAGGGCAAAAAAAGGGAAAAATATCATGAGTTGTCATATATGTCATAAGCTGTCATAAAAATGTCATAAATTGTCATGAAAATGTCATAATGTTTGTCTCATCCGTTACAAACCAAAGCACTCAAAAAACTTTTTCTTTCCACGAGTGAACAATAAAAAACCTCAATGATTCATTAATTGACGATGCAACCTATCATATTTTTGGAATTTATTGTATAGTTTTATTTGTTGTTTCTTGTCAATGCAGGGCTTTGTGAAATACATTTTTCTTTTTGGCCACATTTAAACATAAAGTTTACCTGGCATAATCTCCATCATCAATGGCTGTACCAAACTCAATCAAACCTTCGTCCAGTGTGTATGCTACTGTGTTCACTCCTTCATTGACCAGAACATCAGTCTTGCCATCTTTCCTCTCCAAATCTACAATGTCACCCTGCAAACAAACGCACAACAGATCTATGTATGATGACATAGATTCCATTCTGTCATCTTCACAATTACAGTAAATTGTATTTGTATACAACTTTAATCCCATTTGGGAAATTTGCCTTTGTGTCATTGCACCCAGTTACAACTGAAGCAGGCACATCGTCGCTACAGTGCAGTGCCGGTTGGCGTTTTTTTTTTGGTGTGTGTGGAGTGGACGAATTTTATTTGATTTTTGCCCGGGCAGTGGCCTGTTCGGCCTGCTCTTTTCAATTTCAAACTGCCAAGGTATCTTTAATGTGTGCAACGTGCACACGGGCCTTCTGAATTTTTTCGTCCTTATCTGAGAAGACTAGGTACCCGATCCTACCCCCTAACAGGATACGAGACACAAAAATATGAGAAAATCCCAAACTTCCAACATGCCTGCATCGGCCGGGTTTTGAACCCGGTACCTTCGGCTTGTGAGGCGAGCACCTTGCCTCTAGACCACCTTGTCCCCTAGCTATAACCTTTCAGCAACCTTTCAGAGAAGAAAAGCCATATCTGAGATTTTCTACAGATTTTAACTTACAAGTGAGTCTCAATACCACGGAAGACAATATACCTGTCATATTTTTGCTCATGTGAGGATTTTTTTAAACCAGCAAATAAGAACAGAAAAAAGCCACAGATGAAAGCTAACAGAGCTACATGCAGCTTGTGAGCCACTGGTTGCTCATCCTTGCTAATTTCAGAGGATTGTAAAGCAGATTTTCATTGTATGACCTATCTTGTCAAATTAGTGATTAAGTCAAATTTGGTTACATGGAGGCACATTTTAACTCCTTACGCTTTGCATTCATAAAAAAACATTGTCCATGACATAGAAGAAATACTGAAGGATCAAAATCAACCAAAACTTCAGTTTTGGCCGAAATCAGCCTTGGCCAATGAAAGCGCTGTTTTCTTTGCTTGGCCGCTGCCACCTCATTCCCATGTGCCACTCTGAATGGTAGAAGCAGATAAGACTATGTGTTGTTCACAGCAGCTTTGACAAAAACAAATGTAAAAATAAAAATTAGCTAAAGAACATAGAAAGCTATCAAGACTGCAAAATGTCTCACCTTAATGGGTACCATGGTGACCCTTTCTGGTGCTTCAATGTTGTACCAGATACACAAGTTTCCCCTGTTCTGTGCCACAACCACATCACTGCCAGGTACCCACTAGTTCAACAGACCAAATATACACAAATTAACTTCATGAGTTCAAATTCATCAAACATCAAGTTACTGATTATAATAATAATAAAAAAAATGAAATTAAACTATAAGCACTGTGCAAAAGAAAAGACGAAGGTAATTATGGATATTACAATTCTTCAAACTGTGCATGCCAGCACAGAATACACAGCATGGGTTTGGGAGCATTTTTGAAAAAATTACACTCAATATCTTTCTAATCTTTCTCTAACGATTTGAGTTTTCTGTGGGCTATGAAATAAAATACCATGTAAATGAAGTACTTTCTCAGTAAATCTCACGGTTTTGTTCATTTCTTCTGCTGCCCTTCCTTTCGATTGGCCCATATCTGGACACACAAATACTGCCATTGGATCATGCATATCTACAGTGGCAGACCTACATCCTACATTTTTGGAACCCTAAAGCTTGAACTGTAATGGGGGCCCTTCACAACAACAAACAATACGGCAACATCCAAAATTCACTCATTAAAAAAGGTTTCTTCAGACCCCCTCAGATTAAACTTCATTAGTTTCATAGTAGATCAGCCACTGGGCATCTGGACATACAAACATTTTCATTGAATCACGTACATGTGGACACACAAACAAGCACTTCCACTGTCTCACCTGTACATAAGAACAATAATTAAGAATGCTGCTCTTCTGTTGTGAGTCAATGTCATACAGGTGCAGCTGAAAAAAAACATTCATAACTTCATTTATCCACAAGGACAAAATGTGTGCACATGTATCATGTTGTCCTCACATCTACAACTTCATGACAACACTAGCACAAAATATGAAATAAATTCAAAATCAGGATATGAAATGAGGAGGAATTTTATTGATGCTGAGGCCACTGTGTGACATGAACCTTTTTGTAAGGCACTGCAAGTATTGGCAATGACAAAGGAGAAATGACTGAGTGTCACAGGTGAGGAAGATGTGCGTGACCAGGTGTGTCTGGACCCACCTTGAGCTTGTTGTCTCTGAACAGCAATTTGTGACCAGTTTCATTCAGCTGAAACAAAATACAATTTGGTGCAACTGTCAGAAAATCTGTGTTTAATTGGGTGATCTCATAATATAAACTGAACACATTATGTGATGGTAATACTAACAAATTCAATGTTTTTCACCATGAGGAATTTTGTAATTTTATTGCATGTTAAACACCTTCATATTCAAGCAATTGGATTTCACTGGTGAATTGTGCTACACACAACACAGACTCTGTCATGCTGATACCCAATCAAACACAAGAAGAGTTTACCTTGTATTCCATATAAGATCATTGATAATCATTTTGTTTATTTCATGTACTGCTGTGCCAACAGCTTGTTCACTTTTACAGGGGAACATTTCAAACTTTTGGTCACTTTTGTTATCCTTAGACGTGGCAATTATGTTTCTCCTAATAACTTCAAAACCATTCAAGATATTGATATGTCATTTTGTGAGATTATAGATCTCACCATGAACAATGATAAATTGTCGGAACCCCAAACCACCAAAATGACTGATACATCCATACATGAGATGGAAAACAATTTATATCAGCAATTCAACTCTCTTGCCTTGTACTAAAAGGAAACCTGAGAAACCTGTCTGCAAAGAATCCAGACTGCCTACTTTGCCATGCCGACTCACCATCCTTCTATTTTCTCCTCATCACTGACAGAATTGCATATTAAATTCTTAATCGTGACAGCCTGACAATACTCTGCAGTACGATGTTATATGTCTCCATGTCCTGGAGGTGTTGAAGAAGATGTAGGGGTCTGGCGTATGTGAGGACGCAGTATCTACTATATCATCTATTCAAATCTTTACCTCCAACCAATTCTCTATTCTTAAGGGGAAGAGCAAGTCAAAATATTCACCACTGGCACTAAATAGTAAAAATTGGGTTTACAATTTCAGTTCTTTATTTCTCCATAACCAGTTGACTGATTGCCCCCAAACTTTGGACAATATGCCATTGGATGATATTCTTTGGTATTACGATGGCAAATTTGGGTTATATGTGATATTTTTTGTGAGCTAAAGCAATTAGAAAGCCCTTAGGGCCTTTTTTAAAACACACTTTCACAATTCCAGTCCTTAATTTCTCCATAACTGGTGAACAGATTGCCCTCAAAATTTGCACATATGTCACGGAATATATATATACTTTGGTGTTATAATGGCTGATTTGGATTACAGGTGATACTTTTTCAGACAGAGCAATCAGAAAACTGTGTTGTCAGTTTTTTGGGGGATAAAAGTGTAACATACTGCTTCAATATTGGAATAGACCAAAATGCATGGATTCATTAGAAACATGGCATTGTAACTCTCTTTGCATATTAACTCTTGACTTCCATGCAAAATTTCAGCTGGTTTCAACAGACAGTTTTCACAAAATTATTAATTAAAATATGTAAACAAAATTCAATATGGCTGTCACTACCATAGCAACCGCAAACTTTTACCACATTTTGAGGGCACTTTTCAAGTCAAGATTTTCATTATGATTCACTACCCCAAATTTAAAGGGAATTTATTCAAAAATAAAGAAAACTGTAATTTTAGGTGCTCCTCCCCTTAATTTGCATACTACTCCAGTCTTTACCTCCAGCCAGTCCACTCTGTTGTCATGACTAACTTGTGCAATATTTAGGCCACTCAATACATCAACTGTTGAAAAGAAGAAAAAAAACGTCACCTTTTCCTTCTGTCTGGCATTTTAAAAATCAAACAGGTAACTGATTTCCCATTCAAAGTATACAAATTCTGATACAAAATGACATGATCTTGTTGTTTTCATGGTAAAGTGTAAATCTGTAATCATTGAACCAAGTCTTGAAATTACAAAACCTGACATTCTCTAGAACAGATGTTTTGACCACAACACACGATACATCTTTAATCCAGAAATAGTTATTTTATAAACAAATGACAATTTGTAGATATTTTCAAAAGCATGGGGCTGGCAGCACAGGGCTCTGGTAATGGTTCATTTACATTTGCACTCATCACCAACACAACAAGATACTTACAATTTTTTTTTGCAACTTAAAAGAAAAAAACCAACTTGAACAAAGCTTCAATTTAATGTAAGATGTAGTGTTGAAGATTATGATAGATCATTTGATAATGAAAGTTCAAAGCTAACAACCGATATTTTCTCATGGGTGCCTATAAATATATATAAATATAAATATATGGGTGCCAAGGATAGGAATGGCAAAACACAAAATGGTTCAACTAAACAACATTTGGAAGGATAGAGGCACACCAACGGACCTCAAAGTGAACATACTTAAGTGCTTGATCTGGCCAGTCCTACTATATGGTTGTGAAGCCTGGACACTCAAAAAGGCAGACATAACAAGATTGGAGGCAGCTGAAATGTGGCTTTACAGAAGGCTACTCAGAATAAGTTGGACAGAAAGGAGAACAAATACAAGCATCTTAGAACAGCTTGGCACCACCAGAAGAATAACACCTGAAATAAATAAAAGAAGACTTGCATACATCGGCCACGCGGCCCGAAACAAAAGCACGGCCCTTATGATATCAATCCTTCAAGGAAAGACAGAAACAAAGAGAAAACAAGGAAGACCACCCATTACATATCACGATAACATCAAGAAAGTCAGCCAGCTGGAAATAAGTGAACTAACTAGGAAAGCTAAGGACAGGATTGGGTGGAGGAGATTTTGTCGTGACATCCACTGTAGCAGCTAACATCGATGACGATGAAGCCGACAGGTGACAGGTGAGGTGGCCTATAAATTTTGTAAGTATTTCCTGATGGCTACCGACATATACTGTACACTCACTGGTAGCCACTGAAATCTACCTACCACTAAACACTGATAGCTGCCAACTATAACCTATCACCAACACTTGAAGTGCACTTACTGATAGCCACTGTCTTCAGATCAATCAGATATGCCATTTTCTTGTTGTCCTGAACTCCTTTCTGTTTTCTCTCATTCAGCCGAACACTGACATCAAATAAGCATGGGAAAATGTTAAACAATGCTACAGAGGTTTAGGTTACGAGAGAGCTGCAGTCACGGACAAACAGCTTAAACGAAATGATGTCAAAAATCCAAGTTGACCAGAGTTTAACCTTTCTAGGTTCTTGCACTGGTATATTTTTGTCCTCTATGCTATGAGATGCTATAATTTAATGCTGAAGATCCACAGAACTGTAATATAGCACCACCCACACACATTAGGAATTCAACACTAAATTATAGCACTAACTGCAAGCTGGTATTGTGATGCAGGGACTAAAACTGAAGTTTTATGCTGTACCTGTATGTCAACGCAAGAACCTCATTGGGTTACTGAATAAATGTTTAGCAGTTCTAGCAACTCAATGTTTGCCTAGTAACTTTAAACTGTGATGACTACATTGCAGTGCTGTCTGGTTTTCCATTGAAAATCGAAATGGAAAGCCTGTTTCTGTCCATTTTAATCGACCAGACCATGAGCCATCCAACGACATTCAAATTCTGGGGCTCAAGTCTTGTCATGCAGGCGCTGATGTACGCTTTGAAATCGAACAACGATTAATTTTCCAGCTCGGCACTATCACTCCCCATGGCATCAATGTCCAACATTGCCTTCGATAATTCCACTGTTGCTAATATCAATATATATATATTATATATAATTTTCTTTATTATTATTATTTTCTTTCATTTATTTATCTATTTGTTTATTTATTTATTTATTTATTTATTTATATTTTTTTAATCTCTTTTTCTTTTTCTTTTCATTTACTGCGACTCCTGACATTGCGCACCATCCCTGTCTTGTGCTGTGAGGCACTATATGGCGCCTTCATCTTGGTTACTAACCAATTGCGTCACTTCCTGCTTCCATGCTTTTGGCGGACGGACGTGCTTTGGTGCTGCTAAAGAAGCAAGAACTCGCAGCTAAGTAAACTGTTTCACTTCGTTCCTGTTGAAGTCTTTTATTGTTCGTTTTTTTGTTGTTTTTTTTCACTTGACAAAGGCGAAAGCCGAAAATTTATGCATTTTCTGTCTTCTCTTTAGTTTGCTTTGTACTGTTTGGGTTTTATTTCTCACGCGGGGCTTCGCAACATACAACCTTTTCTTTTTGCCCAATTTTGACTTTGTCTGGTTTTCCATCACTATCTGACATAAAGCTGACACCGTATTCGTATGTGACAAAACTGAACATGTAGGAAAATGATAATTATCCATTGGAGCGATTTCACATGAAGCGATGACAGAAAGGACTTCATCAATTGCTGCTCAAATAAACAATTTCTGGTCCTGTCATGAAACCATATAATTAGTTTGAAGGACCTAATTCTATAAGACAGTAAAAAAGCTATTTAACTTAAAACGTATTTCTTATCTTAATTATATTTTCAGTTATATAAATAAACATTTGAAATACTGCACT
Source organism: Onchidella celtica (assembly GCA_963931925.1). Classification (NCBI taxonomy): domain Eukaryota; kingdom Metazoa; phylum Mollusca; class Gastropoda; order Systellommatophora; family Onchidiidae; genus Onchidella; species Onchidella celtica. The sequence goes on from OZ007571.1 coordinate 72,911,135, forward strand.
CCCCGCTAATCAACAGAAAATAATAAAATTCCTTAACTCTTTCAGTGCCGCTTCAGTAAAATGTGAACAAGTTCATGTTTAGGTGACCGTAAATAGCATTGTCCTGCAGACGGTTTTTATATTACAAACATAGTACTATTTCAAGTCATAGCCTCTGCAGGGAAAGGCGGCATTTGTAGGATTTATGCATTACCAAAACTATAAAAAACAAATATGTTTTACAGGGTTGGCAAATAACAGATGAAGGGGAGTTCATGGAATACTTGGCAAAAAAGAGTTGTCAACTAAGCAAATGCACTTCTGTGGTTTTAAGACAGGGCAAACACACAGATTTCCTGAACTGTACAGCCAGACTAACCTGATGAGGTGTGGATTCATGAACTCTGTGCGTACACAACCCAACACTTCATTAGCACCGTACTCAATCAAAGCCAGTTCTCCTGCATTGAAGATCATGCAAACCTGCAACACACACACAAACATATCAGTAACCTAACTTACAGTAATCTTGGTAAATCTCACGGATCTAGGCAATGCACTTCTCCACCAAACTATTTTGACTGAACCGAAAGTCATCCCTACGGTCTGATCGTACATTCAGCCTATGTGAAAAGTACATGACACACACACTGTCCCGATCTAGGTTATATGTGTAGTCAAAATGTGGCAAAAAATAGTTTTAAGTTGCAAAGCTCCATGTCAGGAAAAAAAACCCAAACATAATAAAACTATACTATAAATCACAAAAGAATCAGAACAGGCAAAAAAAAAAATTCTCTTTTCTTTGCCATATTTTAACTTTGTTCCAAGCCTGGCTATGACCTTTACATTTTCTGTAGTTTTTAGAAATAAAAGTGCATTATCTATGGTGAGAACTCGATCTGTCTTGAAAGGTCAGATCCACCTAAACTAAGGTTCTATATTTATGCGGTTTAGGAACAGAAAATCACTTGTCCAGTGATGCCTTAAATAAAACAGCAATTTCTGGCACTAATACTCTTATTTTATGTGAAATCAAATAACTCTCTTCTACATTTCCTGGCTAATAAAAATAAACACCTCTTCACAAGCATCCAGTAATAAGTTATGGAATAAATTAAAAGACATGAACCAAAACACTGATGAGAAAGACTTTTGTACACTCCTACCACTTTGAGCTCTTGCACTTCTTCACATATGTTCTTTTTGTTTTCTGGTTAAGAGGGCCAGGGATAGAGTTTGGGTCAAGATTACATTTAGGATTAGGGATAAATACTAGATAGGTTTAGAATTTAGGATAGGGTGGTCTTGAGTGCCTGATTGGGATGTATGGAACTCTTTTCTGCTGATGCCTTACATTTTCATTGTCAAAGTAATACTTCTCACTGCCGGAGCCCTGCCAGGGAACTTCACTCAGCCTAGAGGTCAGCATGTCTCCCAGGAGTAGCGTGTCGGATGTGTGGGCCACCAGGTAGCGATCCTTCCCCATGATTCTGACTTCATCAATCTCGTAGCCATAGTGAGACTTCAGCATCACTTTGGTATTGTTGGATAAGTTCTTCACTATAGCCTGTATAGCAAAAACACAAACTGTTACAAGACAAGTCGAAGCTCTGCTATACAACAGAAAAAAACTGCATATGCCAAAAACAAAATTTTACAGGAGGTGCAAAAAAACCCCAAACATTTCATGCTGTGCCCTGCATAATTCTTTGTTCAAATTCTGTCCTGTAATGACCAAAAAAACTATTACTTGTACAAAATTATAACCTCAATGGAAAGATATGAGCACATTTCATTCTATAAAATGATGTCAAAAAGTGAATTTGATCCAGGTTAACATGTATAGTCATATATTATATCAATGAATCTGTTCAATAAATCGTGAACTGAATCCCTTCCCAACAATTTTCTTCATGATTTTTCAGCAGCCACTAGGAACTGAATTCTGATCTATGCTTGTCTGTAATCCATCCCAGGTGTTGCGTGTTACTGCCTGCAGTACTCACCTGACTGACACCCACATGTGTGATCTCAAACTTATTCTTGTACAAAGTTCTCTTCAAGCAGCAATCAAACAGCTCAACACCTCCACACAGGGTTCCCTGGGAACAAAGTAAAAATGAGAGCAAACGAGAAGAAGAAAAAAGAAAAGAAAAGAATGAATTTCAAAAATATTCCTGACCCACCTCATTCTCTATAGCTTTTTTAAAAAAAAATTTGCCTGACATGAAAACAACGGCAAAAACATCTTTGTTTCACTCCCAGCAACTCTCTAGGACAATATCAAATTGTCTCTCTTCCTTATACAGTTTAAGAAATTAAGCACAATTCACTTTCTGCATACCTTGTGTCTGCACATTCACACCACGTATTCCTGTATCACATGCTGCATCAGTTCAACTCTTGAAAGAATTCAATTTTTTCCCCCCTAAAATGATGCCCATTGTTTACCCTCCAAGTCTGCTTAAATCAGATGATTATGTGCAAAGACAATGGTGGGGATGGCAGATCAGACTGGTTAGAAAGTCTAGTGAGACAACAGCCCTTATTAATATAGCCAATCTGTGGGTTTGTGAGACCAGTTAATATGTGGATGTAATCTGGCACTGTCTTCCTGGAATGAAAACCTGGATGTAGCTTTCATACCATTAAATACAAACAAAAGACCACATTTCATGTCAACAACTAAGCTATCTCACAAAAATTTACATCTACTCCAGATGGAAGTGTGGGGTACTTTGTAATAGGCTGGAATTTTATTTCTGCATGAACCACACAAGTATATTCCTTCAACTGTAAAATTAAGTCCTTTGTACTTGTGTGGTTTTATGATAGGTCAAAAGATTTGTACTTACAGCAACCACTCTGGATCCATCTTTCTTCCAGGAAAGTGCTGTGACTGTGTATAAGTTTGGGATTTCCTTCAGTTTGGGTTCTTCCCACATCTGTCTGCGTGGTGACCAATTCAGTACTCGTAGTCTGAAATGCGCAGGATGAGAGGAATGACATTACAGGATGCAATATGATATTATATGATGATGATTACATTTGAGGAATTGACAAACAAAAATGTTGTAAGTAATGGTTTGATGTAATTTGCAATTTGTGACCCTTCAGAAAGACTGTATTGAATACTATCTTCCAATTCAAAATGTTGGAAATTAAAGGTGTCTATGTATTTAAAAAAAAAGATATCAGACTGCAAAATAGAACATACAAAAGTATGGTTTTGTGAAGAATTTTCTCTAAGTATGAATTTCGCACTAAGGATATTTTGATTTTTATCTTCCTCGTTTACAGCCTGACACAGGAAATATTTGGGTCCACAGTGCAAGAAGCCATGAAAAGTTCAGTAACATTCTTGAAAGCACATAGAAAGTGATTGTCTACAGTCTTACAAAAAACAAAAAAAAAAGCCTATCGAAGTTAATAGAAACAGCAACAACTTAGAGCTACTTTAGGACATTCTTAAACTTAAGAGCTAAAGTATAAAACAAGCCACTTTAAAGTGCAGCTTTTCATTTTATCCATGTCAAATGAGGAGCTTAATTAACGTAATTACAACCTCTTAGCCACTGCAAGATGAATGAAAAATATCTGTCATTACATTTTATTGTCAATTAACTTCACCAGTTTTAAAATGGAAAGCCAATTTAGTGAAGATACTTCGACTGGCCGTAGGACATTTTCCTGCCCCTTATCTGACAAGTTTGACCACTTACTTATCATTACTGCCCGCAACAACATTCTGTCCACTGGGTGAGCACACGGCCTGACCACTTACTTATCATAACTGCCCACCACCACATTCTGTCCACTGGGTGAGCACACGGCCTGACCACTTACTTATCATAACTGCCCACCACCAATTCTGTCCACTGGGTGAGCACACGGCCTGACCACTTACTTATCATAACTGCCCACCACCACATTCTGTCCACTGGGTGAGCACACAGCCACTGTGAACTCATGTTCATCATCCTCTCGACTGTAGTCAAAGTGTTGGAAACTGCGGCCATCTCGGCCATAAGCAATGATACGTTTGTCACATCCTGCAGCCACAATGGCATTCTGGGAGAAGGCTAGCGCATAGGGAGGGCAGGGATGGGTAGAGATTTTGCCCTTTGGGTAGAGAACAAGAAGTTTATCTCAGATGGGAAAACTAAAATTATGGCTAGCTACGAAAAAAATATGTTAGAACTCCGCTAAATTAAACGGCACTCACATATGTTTGCTGTAGTTCAGATAAATCTCCCCTTTTTATGTCTTGAACATTTTTCAGCCTATTCAAATCTAGCTTTAATGCAGAGGTGGCCAACTTAATGTTGCTTTCTTACACTCTACAGTACAGCAAGCCTCATCTGTTGAACAAATTTACTGATTAGAGATTGACCAACAATGTTATAGTCAGAGTAATGACAGAAACCATGCTAAGAAATGCTGGCAAAAATAGAGAAATGGAACTTTTTAAGGTCCTTTGCTGTCTTTCCAACTCTAACAAAAAAAAAAAGGGCACAAAATTATCTTTTTTTATAAAACAAATAACTACCATCACACCAGAAGCCACAGTCTGATTTTAAACATGTATACAATTACCCATATTGTGTTCGAACACGTCCCACTTTGCCACACTCACCTGTGTGTCACCTGAGCCTTCATCATCAAAGAAATAGCGGATAATTGATCCATCTGCATGGCCAGAGAGGATACCTTTACCTGAGGGGCTGGACAATACATCCACAACAATAAGTGACAGTTTCTAAATAACTTCAACTATTGCATCTGGATCAATCTACTTGGTGATTTACAAACACCATTCTATACATCAAATCCATGTGATTATTTTCATGACATATTTTCCCATTTCAACTGGTCTGAAAGAGCCAGATATAGCCATGAAATGTCCCCAGGAAAAAGCAATACCTTCATTTCAACTCCAGTTCCTGAATTACAATGAAAAATACATGACAAAGTACCTTCAGAAGCACTAATAATTGTCTTTGATAGGTTAAAAATTTGGTTCAAATAAATCCACATAAGAGTAAGTTAATGTGTTCATGGATATGTCATGATAAGAAAACTATAAACCTGACTCAGTGAGATATTGAGCACTTCTTCAGGACCACCACAATAATGTGCTAGGTTTGAGCTGATGCAGTGACTTACTTGTGTGACAGAGAAACAACATAAGACTCAGTTGCATAAACAGTTGCTGACTTGTTGGTTCGTGTGTTGGCCGAACGCACCTTTGAACAGAGAAAGGAATATGTTACATCATTATGTGCGTTTGTGAGAAAAAAAAAATCCCAACCAAATCGAACTTATCCTGCCTAGAGTTGTGTTCATGGTCTCTCTTTTATTTCAGAAATCACCTATCAAAAACTGTCAAACCTCTCAGCATTTATTCCTCATCAAATGTCTATATAAAACAAAACCTCCATTAAACACAAATTAAAACAATACAAAAAACATTTCATTAGTAACTTTCAATCAAGTCCAAGTTGTTTTTGTTTTTAAGTTGTTGTTTACCTTTCCATCTGCTAGGCCATAGATGATTGGCTGGTCTGGAGGCCAGATCATGCAAGTCACTGCACTCTGTTGTACAAACTTGTTGCAGATGACTTTCTTCTCTCCCCTGAAATTCCAATGTAAATAAAACTATTACATACAACATACATTTTGATTTCCAGTGATCAGGCATTAACATCACCACTTTGTTGTTTCAATTCCTTGTTATGAAATATTAAACCAATGATGCTGCAATCACTACAGCTTTTAGCAATTTAAAGATATAAGATCTGCCAAACTTAAAATATAATACAAACTTTATTTAGATAAAGACTAAATTGGTATCTTTTGACCTATTGTCAGGGTTAGGATTTGAATTGCCGTGCTAGGTCACGCATTGTTTATTACATGGCATCATTGATTTTAGCCAGTGCAAACGTCCTTGAACTATTCCCGTGGACAGTTTGTTTTTGTAACGCTTTTCTTGGAGATGGAAAGAAAGTGGGGCAAGATGGAACGAATGGATAAATTAACAGTGACGATGCAGTTTGCAACCCCGTAGTTTGGGTGTACTTTAACAGGGAAAGACGGGGCGAATAAGGAGTGAAGAAATTCGTACATAAAACGTTTAGGGTGTAGAGACTTTGCGAAAGGTTTTGACATCCTAGGTCTGACTTTGTCTGTTACTATTAATAGAATCTATTGGCGCTGCGAGCGGAGCTCGAAGTGGATGCACCAATCAAATTTGAGCAGTCACGTGAGTTGCAGAAGATAAGCGGTGACATGTTTATGCTACCTCACTGCCATGTAGAGTTTCCAGCTACGAAGGTGGTCGGCTAGGGGTTCAGCCAGAGAGAACCAACAGACTGTTAAGTCATGTCTATGTCCTGGATAGACAATGAAAATAACCCACAGCTCTTTTCTCCAGTTCCCTGAATCGTTTCAGGGAACCAATCGTAAGTCCATCAAAATGATTCGAGATGATGTGAATCTGACCCTAACTTTCCAGTAGAAGTGCGACCAAAGGAATGCAAGACCATAAAGTTTTACTTGCAATTAAGATCTAGAAAGAGTGACTGATATACACATTTGTAAATTGTAATTGATGTGTCTGGATGAGGCTGGGGATTGCCAGCCCATCCTAGAACAGATCTAGATTAGATCTATCTTAACTACGTCAGTGTGTCTTGACGGTTTGATCCTTTATAAGCAGTTAAATGAGTTAATATTGTCGTCTGAGACATAAGTATATTATTTGTGAAGTAGTAGGCAGTCTATATTTCTGAAGATAAATAATTACTAAGTAAACTGTGAATGAATCAGAATGATATAGAGTCTCAAATCTCTTAAGACTCTAGAGGAGATTTATAGTTATGTATTTTAGTATTTTCATTTGATGCTGCTGATGTTGACTTTTAATATGTAAACGATAGACGAAATTGTTAGGAATTTCAGTAATAAATTTGTGGCCCTACAAGGTCCTTGATATAACTTACTCGAAATTGTTATTAGTGTATGTGGCATGGTATGGCAGAGTAATTTCTAAAACCTCTCGATTTAAATGCAGTCGAACACCTAAATTTATAGTTTAGTAATCCCCAACGTAACACTCGAGGACCCAGCTCGTAACACCTATTCCATGTTCCAAAAGTGATTAGGAAGTTACTATATGACTGACAAAATTATTTCACTGTTGACCTACAACAAGACTATACACAGGTCATGCCAACAACAAATAAAAACTTCCCTGTTGAGGAGTATTAAACTAACATACTCTGTAGCATAACTGTATGACATTACAGTTCATAATTTACCAGTCATCTCCAATCTTGTAAACATAAATGATGTTATCTGTTTGTCCTACAGCAATTTTTGTTGAGTCTCCTGAGAAAGCCAATCCTTTCACAGTGTAACTTTTCTTGCCATACTGTGGAACAAAAAGCAGAATGAAAACAAAACTGTTGGTGGTTGACGCAATGTTAACAACAACTTTAAAATCTGATAACATGCAATCACAAATCTGTAATTGTCGCGATGTGGGTTAAATGGGGATAATTCGACTGACACTCTTTCGAGGTCCGCTCCCACAATCGACGAACACACAAAAAAAATACTTGCACTCTAAAAACTAAATAAATCAATTGCTTTGATTTTTTAGCAGAACTATAGGGCAGTTTAATTACAGGAATTAATGTAACAAATATAATTATAAATATAAATATCAATTCAAAGGCAACTGAATCTAACTAATGAAACTACAGCTTTCTATAAAGACTAACTTATTCACTCTAACTACTTGCAGGTCATATGAGTTGGATGCCAAATAGAATCCGTGCACGTGGCGACGAATATAACAGTTTAAATTCTATTAATTCAATGAGACATGTTATGATATGGACATTTCCTCTAGACACGCCATGGAGAATGCTTGTACAACCATGCGTTGTCTGGCGGTAGCTCTGAACTGTCTTCAAAAGTAAGTAGAACGGTTCACTTTAATCATTACAAATTAGTATGGACTCTCACCATGCGGCCCTCACTGGGAGTGAGAGCGCTGGATGTAAAAGCTGTGGGTTCATATCAAACCAAGTAGCTTAGGCTCTGGAGCTTTAAAACATCACGCTCCTCACAATATGGACTGCTCAACTGCGTCTCTATGTCTCTCATCTGGCTGAGGACTATCGCCGTCCACCTCGTAAATGGATTGTCTACATGTGGCCACTATCTAAGCTCTGCACGGGTTTAAATACTAAAGCTATGTCTCGACCTTCCGTCCAGATTCATACATTTGATTGGTGCAGTCGCTTCAGCTCAGCCTGCAATATTAATTTATGCTTGTCATGGCCTTGCGCCAAAATCAAGGTCAATTTTACGGTCTAGACAAAATTTAAAATGTGAAACATTAACTACTAAAATCTTCAAACCCCGTGCTTTCTACTCTTATGCACGAATTTCCGAACGCCAACTAAGCGTCTAAATAAACTACCTTTACTCGCCCCTTATCTATGTTAATCAAAATCACGGGGTCGAGAACTGCTCTGTCATTCCTAGCTATACATTTATTCTGTCTCGCCCCTCCTTCTCTCCATCCATCAGAAAAAAGGTGTTTCAAAACAAACTGTTCGCGAGAACAGCTCAAGGACAAATTACGCCGGTTATAATCAACAAGATCGTAAAAATTAACTCACTGACGTCGTGACCTAGCACGGCATTTATGATCCTAATGTGATCATGACAGTAATGTAATTGATTTCATTTTCAAACTTCCATTTTTTTCTTTAATGTTTTCCATTCTCAGCTCTGCCACTAGAAAAGGACCACAACTATTAGAAATAATTTAAAGAATCCCATTGTCACAGTGTGATTTTCTTTGTCAGTCAATTTTCATCTTGGAAAAAACAAAGGGTATCTCCCTCAGGAGATGCTATACCATAAAACATAAGTTTAGCTATTTCACCTTTGAGTCGGCAGGTTTCAAAGAAAATTTATCCCGCTTTTCCCCTTGTTCATCAAACAAAATGACAACTCTGTCCCATGTGCAGACAGCCAATTTCTGATTATTGGGAGAATGGGCTATTGCACAGATTTTGGCTGCTCCATCCTGAAAAATAAAAAAATCAAATTGCAAAGTTTAACAATTGGCAAAACCTCAAATTCATTGCACAAGCCCATATAGCTTCTCAATACCAATTCTTCTCATTCTCCTCCCCCATTTCTTTCAGGTAAATGACCTGAACCATCAGAATTATTGAAAACAAAACGTGTGCACCTCTTTCACAAGTTAATAACTTAATATGCTGAAAGATCTTTTAACGCATGATTTCATCCGTTTTTTATCACATTTAATTAAGCTAATTAGTACTAATTTGTGTTCTATCTGTTAATCTGGGATTTCTGAAACAATTACTGTTTGCATGATAACTTCATGTCCAATGATACTAACAATTCTTTGGTGACTGATGATCTTTTGGAAGGAGTTCCATGGGTGTGAATTCCACAACTTTAGTCAGGCACATGTTCTGAGTGTTAATTGCTACACACTTAGCCTACTATAAAAGCATCCAGCTAGAGTACTACCCCCCCCCCATCCCCCACAGACCCTCCTAAAGTTGTATCCCTGTTGCGTGACTCAAATGGAACTCCTCCCGATCTTTGCCATCGATGGTATCTGTGTCAGTAGTTAAAAATAATAACATGTGAAACTCCTTAGAAACGTTTTCATATAAAACAGCACATATCTAACATTTTACAAGAACTCAAGCTACAGAAGTAGCACACATGTAAAACTGCCGAAGTGGTTTGATTTCAAAGGTCATGAATATCCATAGATCTACAAACAAAAAATGGTGTTGATGGTGATAAGACATAGTCATAAGTATAGCATAAGACCGACATCCTTGAAGTTTGATGAGCATGACACATTATAATATAAAAGCTATGCCTACCATAGGTGGAAGCAGCGTCTTCATATGTTTCAGCTGCATGTTTGTGTTATGACTGTCCGATTAATCGGACCACTGAAACAAACAACCAACAGAAGAAATCGCTCTGAATATCAAACAACTGTGAAACGTCTGGTTCACATAGACGCGCACTTGCTGGAATGTTAGCAACGTAATATTCTCTTTTTTAACCGCAAAATAGTATTTCATTAAAATATCACATCTATAGTCCTTAATAAAGTATAAATATTTCATTGCTAATGTAAGTACATGTTTGAACATTTTTATTAATTTTTTTGGGTTAGTTCTAACTTATCTGTAATAATATATATAAGTCGAATGAATACGAAACTTTCAACTTACAAGGAGCTAAATGGAATTGTTTAGACATGGCGGCTTGCGGCAGGATAAGGCGATTTTTGACACCAGAAAACACTGTCCGGGTTATTGAGCTGGTAAAAACTGTTTGAAATGATTAGGCGTACTTGAGAAATCACTTTTTATTGATTGCACAGTTATTCTGCCATTTTGTTTAGTGAAATATATTGAGTATCCGATGTAAATACACTAGACAATTAAATCTAGGCCTAGCCTGATCTAGGCCTAGATCTAGATCTAGCCCACCGACTGTTAGTGTTACTAAAAGACTGAAGTGTTGATCAGACTACCCCAGTAATAGAGCCGATCAGCTGTTTTCACATGTTAAAATTGTGATATTGTTTTATGGTAAAGCAGGGACTGAAAAAAACCCCATTGTTCCCATGGGTATGCCACCTAAATAAGAAAGTCTCTTTAGACGAGTAGAACTTTACGCTGAAAACTGTCTTTTTTCTCCTAAAGTCCTATGGTTGCCAGCAGAGTGCAAGATACCAAATATTATACATGTTGTATGGAATGTCCCAGCATAATGTGATTGATTTATTTGTTTTAAACATGGATTTTATTGTCAGTGGCAACATGAAACTGATTTTTGGCCTGGATTTTGAGCTTTCTGTCAGAAGAGGGCTTGACAGTTTACATTATTTTTGCATTTATATGAAGTTTAAAACTCATCAGAAGCAAACAATGGTAAGAGATTGTTTACTAATACTAAGGATGAGGACCAGGTGTGTTTACTTCTGTCAAGTTTCAACTAAAAAAACTGAACCCAAGTTCTAACCAACTCATCTTTCATGGTGCCTAGATTGCTACCATTATATTTTGTGACTGGACATTCAGTTTTCTTATTTAGTTTTATTTGGTATGTTGCTGTATTAATACCTTGACTACTTTGTTTGTAGACTTATGCCAAAATCGATAGTGCAAGTGCGCTGTTTTTGTATATCGTAAGTCCTACTGAAACCCTGTTACCTGTAAGTTAAATGCTCTTTAAAAAAATGTTACTCATCTTATGGCAAGGAAACACATGTAGTAGTGAAGGGGTAAAATGTCTCACTTTGTTATGTTGTGCTTTGGTTTAGCAGTTTCATATTTTTTTTCCCCTTTAATATCTGTGCATCCGAACTGTTGATTCGTGCGTAAACTTTTTATATATACTTATTTTTCCAGTTGTTTGCTGTTTTCATTGTGTCGATATCATTTGGATGGAGTGACAAAGGTGTGAAGTACTCAAATCTCAAACAGGGTGACTATGATGAAGGCGGAAATATTGTCTTTTTCATGATGATTGGCATGGTGTCTTTGCTTTTCCTGCTCTGTGTTCTCATTTATTCCATGGTCTGGAGTCCAAGAGTGTTCTCCCCTTGTCTGGTAAGTTTTGTTAAACTTTCAGTGGGCATTTCTTATCCTATCTATCACAGTAGAGAGAGATTAGCACCCCATGTTTGAGTTTTTTGTTCCAAGAGAAGATTGCAGCCACCTCACATCTTGCACGGCAAAGCTGAAGTCATGCAATTCCTACTGACACAGAATTATTTGTTGGGATACATCAACCAAATTTACATTTTTTTGCACTTGACAATGTTCCAGTTTATTTATAACCAATAAAGTTATTAATTTGATAAAGGTTGAATTATTTATTCAGTGGGATTTGCAACAGTGAGTTTGCTGCACATAGATGATGGTGAACTCATTATATATATATATATCTAACAAATATTTACTTATCACCACAGTTGGCAAACTGCCTTCCACCCTTTAAATATTGTGATGTTACAGATAGACGATACAATCATTCATAAAGAACTCTCCTATTATCAAAATGTCTTTGCTTTTTATAGTGAGGGTCCAGAAAAGTGGACTTTATTTCTTCATTATTTCATGAGGGTCATTTTGTTATTCAGTCTTCTTCATTTTTGTACATATTTAAACTGCTTGGCAAATACCGCCAGGTGATATAAAGTTTCAGGAGTTAAAGTCATGATTGACGTGTTGTTCTGCAGGATATTGTGATCAGTGGATCTATGAGTTTGCTGACATTCATAGCTTCAGTGGTACTAGCACATGCTCTCTCCAACTTGGGCAAGTCTCTAGCAGTCAGGGAAGCTGGGCTGAGTTTTGGAGCATTTCAGGCTGCGCTGGTAATGCATTGTTGATGGTGATGTACCTAGTGTACTAATGTACTGAAGCTCATGAAGTTTTACTGTATAGAAATATGTTGTAAAAAGTTTTTTATGAAAATTTAGTTACGTTTTTTCATTTAAAGTGAACAGAGACATCAGTGAAGGACTAAATGTATTTTGCACTTTTTGAGGGACTTATACAGTGTTGGTATTGCTGTTATATCGCAGGGAAATATGCAGACAAGTGTCACATTCAAGATTAAGATACAGAAATTTTCACTGGATAGTAAAACTGAGGATTTGAATTACTTACTTGAGTTTGATGATTTGTTCACTCAAGGACTGATATATTTAAATAGTAATCATTTCATTCCAACATTTGATGACATTTTGTGTGTGTTGTTGCTGTAGTTGTGTCAGTAGAAGTTTTAGGTTCTCCTTTCAAATCCCAAGTGTCATTGTTGCATGTTAAATGCAGTGTGTTTTTTTGTGAGTAATGATCAAGATAAAAATTGGTCATGCTGATGACTTAACTCTTTCCCTACCACACATTCTAGGCAGTATTCCACGGTTGGACCAAGTTATATTTGAGCCACCATTTTGTTCCCTCAATAGACAACCAATAAATATGAAATTGTGTGAAAATGAATGTAGATTCAAAATATTCAGGTTTGAATTATGTACAACAGTGAATTGTATTTACAAAAATTGTGTTTCGTAAATATTGAATTGGAATTGAACATGAATTTCGTGAGCCGCATATTACGGCTCGCGGTAGGAATCGGGATTTTGCTTGAGCCGCAAAATGCGGCTCGCGGGAGGGAAAGAGTTAATTAAGTCAGTTTAACCCATGTCAAGTGACCAGCTGTGTTTTTTTATTTCCTCAGGTGTTTGGCATTGCTCTGGCATTGCTGTTTGCTGTCAGTGCAGCATTCGCTGTTTGCTACTACAGGAAGAAGAATGAATACATGATGAATGACTCTCGGAACATGGCAGATCTTCCTGATGATATTCCAACATAGTCACAATGCCTTTTGAGTTTTGCTATATCGTTTCATGATCTCATCCTCATGGGCAACTTGGAAATAGAAGTCCTACTGCTGTTTAGTTTTAAAAAGTTAAAAAAAAAATACACCAATGAGGCAGAAATGTGAGGACAGACTTGGAAAACAACTGAATTAAAAACTGCTGTAGTTTTAACTTTAAGTAGAAAAAGGGGTTGCTTATAACTTATATTATGTTCCATTCAGTATAATATTGATGTGTGATTACAGCATTATGTATGTATGTAAGCTGAATGGGAACACAATTGGTGAATACTTTGCAAACAGAACTCCGCTCTCTAAAGTAGTTATATTGTGTTGAACACTTTTAAGTGTTTAGCACAGTTTAGAACTGTAGTAAAAGTCTTTTTAATAATGTGGTCTAATTATTATGTTTTTACAAAGTGCAAAGAAACAAGCTAAAAAATCAGGCTACAGTCTAATTATTAGACTAATGAATTCAATGTAAAATATACGTCCATGCAAACTTTCAAATAAATCCAACAGGCAGTTTTCAAGAAAATCAATTTTGATAGTGCTCATGGTAAAAAGATGCATTCTAGTCAATAGTTCAGGATCAGCTGGTTACAGTCACCTGTTTGTTTACCATATGCTAAAGACAATCTTTCTTAGGTGTTTTCTGGACTGACTTGTTAAAAAAACGTTGAGTAAAAGGAAGGCGAGAGGACCAACTGTTCAGTTACGCAAAGATCTGAAGACCAAAATCTCAGCAGTCTTACAATTTACATTTCACATTTACTGCCACTGGTGGCTGGAAAGGTTGTATCATATTGTTTTATTAATGGCATATCAACTCTTTGACATGGCTGTGATGTTTTAAATACAGATTAGACATGATGAGCTGTCTTGGGTAATTATCTTCAAAAAAGGCAAATTTTATTGTCAATTCTAGAGTATCTGGCCAAATTGTCATCAGGCTAAAACCTGTGCTTAATTACATCTGAGAATGATTTATTTATTTGCAATGAAAGTGTGTGTTGTGACATCTGACCATAATTTATTATGTGTGACCGGAGACACAGGATACTGAAACAGATCAACATATCAAATTTCATCCATCGTGCAAAACACGTATCACCAGTGTCAACATTGCTGACCACGTCCCTTCATAACACAACAACAAGTACCTACAAGGTGTGTCTCAAAAATAACTTTCCCTACCCCGAAGGTGTTCTTTCATTTTAGGGAAAAGGTGAAAATCACAGAGGGCCAAATCTGGAGAATATCGGGGGTGATTCAGTATTTCCCAGTTATATGAGTGCAGAAGTTTTGTCACCACATTGGCTGTATGCACAGATGCGTTGTTGTGGGGAAAATCACACCAGTTTCAAGCAATCCAGGATGATTTTTCCTTATGGCAGGTTGTAACTTTTCTTGAATAACCATTTTGTAGTAAATGGCATTGACAGTGGTGCCTGCTGGAACAGGCCACGATAAAATAATGCCTTTGTTATCAAAAAAAAATAATGTGCATGACTTTCAATGCACCCTCTTTGCGATGAACTTTTGCTGGGCGAGGTTCATGAGCGTCCAGCCATACAGGGGAATGTCTTTTCAGGTCTGGGTCCCAAGAATAGACCCAGGTCTCATCGCCAGTTATTATTCTATCCAAAAACTGCTGATCCTCACAATGAAAACGATGAAGAAAACTTCGGGTGCACGTTACTCGTTGTTCCTTTTCATCTTGATTCAGCAAATGGGGCACCAATTAGCAAACACCTTTTTGTCAAGTTTATCGGTCGAAATTCTATGAACTGAAGCAGAAGAAATAGGAACTTCATCTGATATCTCCGTGCATGTTTTCCTTTTGTCTTCATCAATGGCTGTCTTTACAATATCGATATTTGCATCTCCACATGCAGTCACTGGCCTTCCAGGTCATGATAATTCCTCAACACTGATTCACCCCTGATGAACAGGGCTGTCAGAGTTCCGCGGATACGTGAAAATCCGGGATTGAGAAAGGTCCGGTCATCCGCGTTGAAATGTCAGTTTCTTTGCTATCCATCTACAGCCAGGTACGTTGTAACCTGAACAGAACTGTAATCAAGGGATTTTAAAATAACCCGTTCATCTACAAAACAGCAAGAATTTTTCAAGTCAAACGGGGAAGTTGTTTGGTTTTACATACTCATGTCATGAGAGGAAGTCATCAGCATTGGACAGAAGTCGATCGCGCTTGCGTGAACAGCATTCTGCTAGGCCGAAGTTCAGGGGTTGGCATCATTCTCCACTGACAGCCCTGGATGAATCTCTCTTGCTCATGATCTTACAGTTTGAATAGTGGAGAGTGATCTCCTAAATTAGCTAGTAGATCTTGATGAATTTCTGGTGGCTTTTTTCCCAAAAGTATTAAAAAATTTTATTACTGTTCTGATGTCATATCTGGGGAATGATTGTCCCAAAATGTTGACGTCCGTTTTGTTGGTTAAACTCATGAAAGATGGTGTAAACAAACCCCTATAATTTTGATTCCACTCCAGACTGTGCCACAAGGTTTTTAACGGGAATTTCCGTGTATGTTGGTGTTCATTTGTGTGAAGTTTCGGGCATTTAGTTTATTATTTCAAGATTTTACAAGGTAGGGAAAGTTATTTTTTGAGGCACACTTTGTAGCACTCACCACAACTCAGCAACATATATATATATGCGTGGAGTTTGCTGACATATACAGGGGGAAGGAATGGTTCGTCTTGATATCTTGTGTCTCGGGTATGACCAGACAGTGGCAATCTGATATGTCGACACACTGAGAGGGGTCATCCATGAAGAACAAAATGCTTGGAGGGGGAGGAGATTTGTTCCCCGCGTATGAGGACCATACTTTTGGGAAGTGGGTAATTCTGGGTAAATGCCTTATGAATAATAAATTAAAGGTTTCGCCTTATTAAATTTTTGTTCTCCAGATCAAGTTGTTAGACTATATAAAAATCATATTTCTAATGGAAAAAAATCCATGCAAAATATCATTTAAGGTTTCAAAGCATCAAGACCGTATCATGGATTTTCACCATTCTAGTGGCTGTATGCATGCAAGGGGGAGGAGAGGACGTCGTCAAGTGTATGAAAAGCATACGAAATGCATGCATACGTGAAGGGGGTGGGGGTGGGTCCTAAATTGTGAAAATCTATAGTACACTGTTTATGGATGGCCCTCAACAATTGGAGGATTTATTGGTCATGCGATGTTATTTACATATCATCGAAGGATGATGTACATGAAACCTACTGCCAAAGAATTTTATGTTGACTCAAGATGGTGTCATAAATTATCATTTCTTTGTGTTTATTGTCAAGAATTTTTGAATGAGTATCTCAGTGGTTGGCTTGGGGGTACAAATAACATGAGATTTCAGATTGGAGAAGGACATAATATATGGGACACAAACCCTCGGATTTCATCTCATTTAGCCTGTGAAATTTGCCAGTGATGGTGTCGGTAAACTGTAGATGTAGAGGATTTAAAACAAATCTAAGGAACTGAGCACAAGTTATCTTTTTGTTGGGAGAAAAAAAACACCACTTTTTTCTCTGTGACTCTAGTCACATGTATATTATATTGTCAAGTTGCTATGCTATAAAAAGCGGAAGATTGTATACTCAAAAGTCTGACTTGTGTGGACAGAAACAGACTGTGCAATAGACTGATACATGTATTACTATTACCATTTCAGTTTCACTGCCATATTTGCATATTTGCTACCTCATTGTGAAAGTGGAACATTTTTTCCTGTGCCTCATGACTGACATTTAAGATTTAAACAGAGAAAGATAGATCACTTTTGCCAAACTGGGTCAGTGAGATAAACAAGGTTTTGGAAAGAGCTAGCTGTACCATAACTTTTTCTTTTTGCCAATTTTTGACTGTACCATAAAGAGTGGGCAGATCTACGCTCTGTGGTTTCTCATATTGTTGGGTTGATTGAAGCTTAAAAAGCTGTCGGGAAGCTCTCTCTCCTACAGGAACTGTACAAATAGGTAATTGTTTACTGCGCTGACCTACTTATAGCTCTATACTTACAGGGGTTTCACCGAACCACCTGTGACTCCAAGCGCAATCAACCAATAGTGGTCCCTCTTGTTACATACTGGTACATACTCTTTGCTAATATTAAGCTTTCAGTAGCCAGTTTCTTATTTGATAAAGTGAAAGAGTGGCTGGATGGACAGAATTTTTAAAAAATGTATTTTTGTGCTTGACCAAGCCGATGCTGACATGAGATTGACACTGCTAGTGCTAGATAATGAAGAGGGCTAAACTTTCTTTCCACATTCATGTGTCTAATCCTTCACTTGATATCATCATGGGAAGTGCAACCAAGGGCGTACCTACTGATAATAACACATGGGGGAAGTAGTGAAATTGCCTCACGTTCACATCCCCTGGAACATGTGATACCTATCTTTTAAATAACATTGCCGTCACATCAGCTCATGAATGCAAGTCAAACTCGTTAATCTTTTAATTAATAAATAATGGCCCTACATGAAAATGATAACTGCCACTTTTTTATGTCTGAAGGAAATTACTTTTCCACTATCTGAGGATGGCTTGTCTGACTTTAACAGAAAATGCTCAGTGGTGATGCCACCTCCACCTCCTTAAGTGGTGCCCCGGGCAAGTGCCATACCTACCATACCTTAGATACGTCAACTGAGTGGAATGTTAACAACTCTAGAGAGGGAACTGAGAAAAAAGTACTGCCACTGCTGCTATTTTTTATGACATTTTGTGTGTGTTGTTGCTGTAGTTGTGTCAGTAGGAGTTTTAGGTCCTCCTTTCAAATCCCAAGTGTCAGTGTTGCATGTTAAATGCGGGGTGTTGTTTTATCAGTATGTTTTATGGATGGGAAAATCACTGGCACTATCATCAACCCACACTAGTGTATTCACACAATTGCACATGACAACAACCCCTTTTGACCAAGTATTTTATGAACTCCTGAAAAGAATTGTATTTTTCCTACATTTACAAGATGTCCCCAGAAAATGAGTACCAAAATTTATTAACTGCTTAATGTTGTTTGTAGCTTCATGGAAGTGCAGTGCCATCAGTGTTTCAGTGTCTGGTTGGGAAAGGCCATCAGTTTGAACATTTGCAATAACTCAAATAATTACACATCTGTTCTCTTTAATTTGAATTATAAATCTTGAATACATCTTAATTGACATTATATCATAATAAATATTTAAAGTGTGTACATTTTTTGATACGCCCTATATGATTAGGTGGGGACTTGCCGCTTATCGGTTTCCATTTAACATGATTAGGTGGAGTACTTATATATTAATATTTTAAATGTTTATTTATGTAACTGAAAATATATTTCAGGTAGGAATACATTTCAGTTTTCTTCAACAGTTTGTTTTCTCTCCTGTAAATTAAGTCCTTTGCATTTGTGTGGTTTCATGGTAGGGCCAGAGATTGTGTGTGTGTACATATACAACAGCTGTGTGTTTGTACCGCAGATCATCCCTCTTCCTCAGGTGGGATCCCGGGAGTACAGAGAGAAACTTTAGCATAAACATTGTACAACGTTGTCGGCAGGATACTTTTATTTAGATTTTCTACATACAGGACTAAGGGTGTACAATTTCACTGACAATGTCCGCACAAAGTTAGGTTGATGGTAACAGGGAATTTTCATGGCTTGCGGGTGCCCAACAAATATTTGTACTTGATGGAAAGTGCCATGTGTGACCTGTATTTAAATAATGTCTCTTATTTATCAGTTGTTTTTTTATTACTAATCTTTCTGTGAGAGATTACAGAGATTATGTGTCATTGTCTATAATTTGTCAAAGAGATTGACTTGACCTGACATTGCCCTCAGTACTACTGTATTCCATCTCCACAATCAGCATGTTGTGAGAGACACCATTGTCAAGGATCCCCAGTCTAAGTACAAAGCCAATTAGAGAAATACTGAATTGTGTTCCTTGTTGAGTCGTAGCTTGCCATGTAAAATACTAACAACAGTCTTTGAGAAAATCACACATAAAGTCCTGTACCGTAGTTAGAAATACTGTTTAACACTTTAAATTCTACTACTGGAGGTGAGATACATGTACATTCTTGGAATAATAGATCACATTTTGTTATGCCATAAAATGGCTTTTTGTCACGTTTTATGAAAAGTGGAGCTAGAATGAACCGGTATTTGGGCAACCCTCAGCAGTCTCAGAGTTGTTTATGTGTGAATTCTCTACTGAACTGATCTGACACAAGTTTGTACTCACTCATTAAAGGAACATATTCAGTTTCCAGGAACTCAAACTGCCAGTGTGTTGTCATTCATGTTCAGTGCATGGATCAGAGTTTACCTCAGTATTTACTCATTTTACTATTGTGCTACCTGATTGAAATATCTGTCATTTTTGTATTATATTTGTAAAATAGAAGAAACGTAACAGTTGTTACTGTGGACATTTCATCTCCTGATGTTGTTTGTAATGATTTTTTGGGTCAGTTTTTATTAGTCAGAATACATGTACAATTTCTACGCATTTTTTAGGAAGTCTTTTTAACTTATGACGGTATCTGTTCTGTGGTCACTGTGTGTATACATGACAATGTATTTTCTCATAGGAGTATGATGGCTTTGGGTAGAGCTGTCAGCTCAGGGCCGAGGGGGGCTGGCATGGCCAGCATGCTAAGAGATATTTGCCGACTATCAGTGTTACCAAGGTTTTGTTATCTCTATAGCCATTGCAAGGCCTGTTCATATGTTGATAAAATATGGAAGGCTCAGCCAAAATTAACTCTCTAGGACCTAAATACCAGATATGGAACAATTTTCTGGCAATTTTTGCACAGAAGTTGTCTGATCTTTTCTTGCAGGTCACGCATTCTGTTGACATGTCTCCACATAAATTTGCAGGTATGGAATTTGTACATTATACAAATTACAATGAACATGAGACTGTAAATGAAATTAAAAAATGCCCAGACTCTTTGACAGAATCTTTCTCCTTTTTAACTGTAGGGCTTACAGTATTAAGACATCCCTCTCTGAGTCACTAAATGTGATGAACATGTTAACTTTGTTTTTCCCCAGAATGTCAGCGATGTGTTCAGATGTGTCAGTGATTATAATTTGTTATAAAGTTTTACTTAATTTTCAGAGTTTACCTTTACTTTCTGTAATTTTGATTGATATTTTATGTCTCGTTAGAAGTTAGATGTTATTTAATGATTGAAATTGTCCTTTTTGTGTTCTTCTTATGGTGTATTAAATCTGTTTTATATTACATTGTTTTTGTTTTATCATTTTATCTGCTGGTATTTCTTTCCAACATGTGATAGATCACCAATAGTTTACCCTCCACGACCCAGATAACAATTGTCTTATCCAACATATATATGTAAAATAGATTGGCAATACTCAGATAAGTATAAAAATACAAGTTTAAAAGCCGCACTGAATATAATATGGGATAGGAGGCGAGCAGTCAGCAACACAAAGCAAAGTTTAAAAACTGAAAAACAATAGTAATTTTAAAAAATCCAAATTTCAGTGCACCCTCCAAGGTATTTGAAACTTGCATACAATATTTGGTTGTGGAGGTGGCCTAATGAAAAAGCCTTCTGCGTTCAAAGGCAGAGAATTTGTGAATTATACAAATGTACATGTAGATAAATACATGTACATGTAATATGTTTAAAAATTGTATTACGTGATGCTATATAAATAATCCATCATGTAGACTGGTAGGCAAGTGATGAAGTCAGTGATATGTACAGACTGGAAAGTCCCCTTAAGCTCGTTCCGCATTCAACCAAGTCACTTTCTGGCATTTTGAGAAAGAAATTTGAAAAGATCATGCATGTTTTGGTTTCTGCTATTAACCTGTCTATTGTATCAATAAGATACTCACACAATAGGAAGCCAATGTAATTCACAGATAAGCCATGTTTCAGAAGATTGAATATTAATACATGTGATATAATACATGTATAATGTCAAAGGAAAAGAAAAACCTTGTGCAGTTGGACAAACCTTGATTGATGGAAGCAATAGTAATGCCAAGTCTACGAAGGCATAAAAAGACACGAGACAATTTTGGTTCGGATGGGATTGAAGGATACAGTCTGAGTCAGAACTATCCCAGTTTGAAACCAGCAATAAAACAAAGCAAGTCAAATAAAGTCATTTCCTGGCTTCCATTTTCACCCATAGTCCATCTTTTGGTATAATGAACACCGATTTGATCAGAACAATTGGGTATACAGTTTTGCTACAAGGAACTGGTGTAAATCTCTGCAGAACGGAAGCCAATGTCACCTTCAACTCCATCAAGCCTAATCTCATCCCAATACAGTTTCTGGGCCCGTGACCAAAGGGAATAAAACAGTACGGATTCCGGGATGCCTTCAGTTCTGGCTGGAATCTTTCTGGGTCAAACTTCTCAGGGTCTGTCCAGAGCTCAGGGTCATGGTGGAGGCAGTAAATGGGAACAGCCACTGCCATACCTTTGGGAATGTGAATACCTTGGATTATGACGTCTTCAGTACATTGCCTATCAATCATCGTGGCTGCGGGATAGATTCTCAGCGTCTCATTAATACACATGTCTAGATAAAGTAACTCCTGAACGTTGTCATAGTTAGGCATGTCACAGCCAATCTTGTCATCTATCTCTGCTTGGGCTCTCTGAAGACATTGTGGGTGCATGGCTAACAGAAACAAGGTGAAGGAAATCGTCTGTGAGATGGTATCAAAGCCAGCAAAGATAAGATTCATCGCCACACCCTGAAAGCAGAAATGCAGGTCGCAATTAGTATTCTATTTTTAAATCATTCTGTTGTTGGTTTCTTGGCATTCTGTCTTTTAACATTTAACTCTTTGTGTGCCAGTCACTGATATATCGGTTCTTCCGTTGGTCACGTTTGTGCCAATCACTGATGTATCTTTGCACAAGAATGCTGGGCTATTTTGTTTCGCCAAGAAAGAAAGTTGGCTTTCTGTTAATAAATACTGCTGTAGTTTGTCTTCATTCATCTCTCCCATTACTTTCTTCCTGCATCGGCAAACGTGGGAAAATTCATGGCCCACAAAGAGTCAAGGGGATGGAGTGGGATGGGCCCTGGGCAAAGATGGCGCTGCAGATTTCAAAACTTAGTAATCATGTATTTTACCCACGGTAGTGAACTTAAAGACAATAATGGTTTAGGCCTAAATGACATTCAATATCCACAGTCACTATCACAAACCTCTGAGAACATGTTTGTTAAAATGAAATATTACTGTCCTTTGTGTGGGTGTGTGCGTGTGTGTGTGTGTGGTTGTTTTTGGGGGGCAACTGATGGTATGAGTGTTGTTTTTGTGATCAAAAAAATTTCTTAAAAATACTCACGTGAATTTCTGATGGGGTTAAAACTCCTTTCACGGATAAGCCCTCCTCATCTTTGGCACTGATCAGATCTAGAAAATCATTCATTTTGCCTGTTTCCCCGCCCTGCTCTCGCTGTAACATGATGGTATCGATACAGTTTGCCAGATATTGGAGTGATTTTCTGTTCATAACATGAATGCCCAAACTGGCAAACACACCGGCCAAACTTGGAAACAGAAAAGTCAACATCATTGGAAGCGGCATCATTTGGATAGCTTTTCTTGCATGGACTGCAAAAGGATGGTTGACATTCTTCAATGAATTGACATCAATGCCAAAACCGGTGCCAGCTATGACATCAATAGTGAAAAAGCTACTGGTATCTTTGAGGTTGATTTCTTCATTTCTTTCCTGTTTCTCACGCAAGTTTTCCAGCAGTTGTTTGGCGCAGCGCTCCACATGTTTGCACATTTTCTTGACACGGCTTGAACTGAATGTAGGTGATACTGTAGTTCTCACGTGTTTCCAACGATCACCCCGAAATGTCAAAAAGTTATCGTGAAATGGTTCCTGAAGTCTAAAGATGGGTCTTCGGTCAGTGAAGCTGTTGAAATGCTTGATAAACACATCTTTGATCATGTCAAGGTCTGTGATGTACACAGCTGGTGTACCCAAATCATAAAGTCCATAGACCTGCAAACAAGAGGACCAGTGATAGTTAGTGTGCTTCGCTTGCTGTGTACGTCAGCGGGACTGATTTATCTGATTAACAATGTCTCTCGTTGTACGTGTAATAATTTGCTTAATGTCAGTCACTATAATGTTTCAATAAAACCAAGTTGCAAAACTGACGGCAAGAACTCGGAGATAACCTAGAAACATGCGGTTTTCATCTGAAAAAAAATTGTTTCTTGCGATGGACGAATGAAATTGTGGATACATACAGTATATATATTCATATTATGCTCAGAGAAAACAATTTTCGAATTTGAGCCGTATATACCATTTCCAAGCTGATTTTTATAGTTTAACATTCAAAGCTTTTCCTGTCTCTGTTTTGTACTTGTAGAAAAGTTTCTTCTTCCGATGTCTCCTTTCGGTTGTTTGGCGGCACTCTCCCGTACACCAATAAATGGTCACGCTGGACAAAGTAATGCGAATCAAGAAGCCCAAGAAAATATATTTCTTGTTAGCCCGGAGGTAGAGTGAGCTATTCTGTTCGTCTATTTAATACTAATTATTGTTATAATCTGACATCCCAATTGCTCTTTCGTTTTTCAAAAGGATCTGTTTTTCACTTGTCCGTCTGAGTCGTGAGGGCATCTACATTAGATGCAAACAATTCGGCAAGTTTTGTAGCTCTGAAAAATGTACTAGACTTGTATCTCTCCTGGTACATGGTTACAAAGGCCCATGACTAACTGTTGCAATACACCTCCTGAGGGTTTGTAATAAAATATTGTAATGTATTTTACTTGTGGTGTTTTCAATTTGTGTCATGCTGTTGTCTGTAGCTTTTGCCTTAAATTAGTTCATGTACTTCTTCTGGTACAAACAATGAAACATCAGAGAAACTGATTATACCGGTTTATAGTCATTATTCATCATACCTTTTTGTCCTTGTACATGTTGTAAAATGTCATCTGAGACTTCAAGAAGCCGTGTCTGAGGATGTGGTTCAGGTGGCCAAAGAATGGGGTCACTGGAGGGGTGTCCACGCCCATGTCACGGAATGTTCGAGTAGCCGAATGTTTCAGATAGACACAGGTCAGGACAAGCAGGGCCAACACGACAGCCAGGATGAGGAAACAGGCCATGTTTGCTTATCTCCCCCTTGTTGGTGCAGTGATTGCTGTAAGGAAGAGAAAACCTGAACGTCTGAAAATGAAAATCAGATGCACGGGATGAACAGCATAACTGTGTAAACTATAAATTGTAAAACGCAGGGCACTTTGGCAAAGGAAAACGAGGTGGCGGTACTGAGACTAATGAATTAGTGCTGTATCGTCGCTACATGGTTTGTTCAACACAAAGTGGGAAACTCATGAAAGTACATACACAGGCTATGCATCCGCCAGTTAACACATACACACATACAATCACACACGCACACACACAATCACACGCATACAGAAACGTGCGCCTGCACACACACGCACGCACACGTACACACACAAGATGGCGGGTATTTCAAGCCAGGGAAACGCCAAGAAGAAAGATGTACAGTGTACAAATAATATTCAAGTGGAGAAGTACAGGAGCTGTGCAACCTTCAAAGATTACAAAAAGTACAAAATCCAAAGGTTATCACAAATGCAGAATATTATTATACACACAAGCAGGCAGAGAGTTTGAGCCAGGAAAAAGCCGCCGTTGATAATAGTAACCGTCTAAAGCCCTGTTCTCATGTAGCTTTGTTCCGGCGAAGGTTTCTGTCCGGTAAAAAGTCTGCTTGCTGTTATGGAAACCGCTGCTTTCTATTTTGCCCCTAGCCGCTCTTATGAGCGCGGAAAGCTGTCCAGAAGCCGGACTGAAGCCATTCTGTGTTTTCAGTATACGCTTCTGGGAGCGATGTTGTGTCACACAACGTTGCGTTTCTCGAGGAATGGCCTATGCAAGGAGCTCTTTGGGCCTATGTGACTTGAACGTCTGGGCTACTGGGGATTAAAAAAATGGGCTAACAAAATCAACAAATGTTTATCGGATTGTAAAATGAAGCTCTTTTCTGAAACCAGCGTGGCAAAATTAGCAAGAGTGCTCACATGGACCTGTGTTTTTGTTCTGTTAAAGAATTTTAAAAATATAATGTAGGCCTATATAT